>OX380349.1:8517728-9226567 GCA_947425015.1 Pterostichus niger | reverse complement strand
TATATATATATATATGTAAGTTTCAAACTTTATTTTAGTTTGAAACTATGGTTGATAGGAATTATGTTAAATAATTCGGGTTCGGACACAAGTTGATGTAGTAAAGAACTGTAATTAATAACGATTTACAAAACTATAACATTACAACTAAAATAACATTCAATAGATAATTACCTGAATCAACAATTATGTCGGATTTGGGATCTACGATCCAATATAACAATTAGAACATAATAAACATTTACAAATCAATATGCAATTATAACATATGTAAATTGATAATCTAGATCATTCGTATTTGATGCGAATGTCTTCAGCGCTAGTAGCTGACTGACTCCACTGCGGACGAGGCATGGCAAAAGTGGTCATGACAGTTTAGCTCAGCCTCTCGTAGCGGCTCGTTTGAATTATGAGTCGCACGGGCGACAAGTTTGTGTGAAGATAGCGACAAACTTACATCCCCCCTTCCCCGACAGGATTTATTAGGAAACGGACAATAGGGGATCATTTTATTCTTGTGAAAAATATTCAAGTCTTTCATTTTTCCGCCAGTATCTATTTCGTAAATGCATTCAGAAAGCTTTTTTATAACCTTGAACGGACCCGTCCGGACTGGATCTAATTTTTTTCTATTTAGTTTGTTACCATTTTGAATATAAACTAAATCGTTTTCTTTATATTCAATTTTTTTGGTGTGCTTATCATAATACTGTTTGTTTGCATTATGTGATCTGTCAGCATTTTGTTTTGCTACAGATCTATTAAAATTTAGGTTTTCCATAGTATTTGTCTTTAATTCCCTTGGAATAATTGAGTTATCCATTCCTGTTAATAAATAATTAGGAGAAAAACCCGTTGAGCTATGTATGGTGTTATTATATTCATGAATACACTGTTCAGCGATCACTGACCACGGTTTATTTTTGTTTTCATATATCTTGCAACGTATTCTATTTACTAAAGTTTGGTTGGTTCGCTCATTTTGTCCGTTGGAAAATGCGCAGTCAGCTGCTGTGAAAATCAGTTTTATGTCTTTGTTTTTTAAATAATTTTTGAATTCCGTGGAATTAATTCCCGGATATTGATCGGATAAAATTGTCTTAATGTTGCCTTTATTCTCAATCGATTTTACAAGGTTTATGAAATCTTTCGCTACCTGAGTTTTTGATGTGGAGATAAACGCGTACCGAGTTAATTGGTCTACAATTAAATGCAAGTACTTTTTTGGGGATTTGCTTCCTGTGAAGCCTCCTATCGTATCTAGCGCTACTATTTCTAATGGTTCTGATGCTGGACCTAACTGCGATAACGGAGCTTTAAAGTTACCGAATCTTGTTTTGTTCTTTAAACATGTTTCGCAAGTTCTGCAAATTGTTTTTATATGCTTGTGCATATTTTTGAAATAAAATGTTGGTGTAATCGTTAGTGTCATTTGCTTAACTCCGATATGACCTTGCGAATCATGTATCTTTCTGAGCATTGAAATACCATAGTCCTCTGTTAACCATATTTTTTCTTTTTTATTTAAAGTTTTGTATATAATTTTATTTCTTATTTTGCAATATTTATCACGCGTTAATTTTTTCTGATTATCTAGAATATTTTGTAATGTTAAAAAATTTACTATTTTTATTTTCGAATCATAATTATCGTTTTTTTCAGATAGGACTGGGTTTCTTGAGAGACAATCAGCCTCTGAATTGTTTTTACCTGGATTATAATGAATTTCAAATTCGAACTGCGAAATATAATTTAGAATGTGGAGTAGGTCTGTATCTTTACATTTCTTTATATTGAAGTTTCGCAATGGTTCATGGTCAGTAAATATTATGAATTTTTGGCCTATTAAATAATATTGCCAATATAATATGGCTTCTTTTATTGCTAGACATTCAATATATATTGCTCTTTTTGTTTTTTGAGATTCAGTGAGTTTTCGCGAAAAATAAAATACCGGTTTAATAGATTCATCATCTTGAGGTTGTTTTAAAATTGCACCGACTCCTTCTAGGCTTGCGTCTGTGTGAACATATATTGGTTTAGTAGGATTGAATATTGCTAAAATTGGTGTTGTACAAAGATAATTTTTTACTGTGTTAAGACTGTCTTTACATTTATTTGACCATATGAATTGTACATTTTTTCTCAAAAGATTATGTAAGGGTTCTAGTGTAATTGCGGATCTGGGAATATACTTTAAATAAAAATTAACTTTACCTAAAAATTGTCTGACATGTTTTTTTGTTTTTGGTGTGGGGAAATTCTGTATAGCTATTAAATTATCATTGATCGGTTTTATAATATTGTTTGATATTGTGTGTCCTAAATAAGTTACTTCTTTTTGTGCAAAACTACATTTATTTGTATTTAACTTTAAACCTTGTTCTTGTAAAACCTGTAATGTTTTTTGAATGTGTTTTAAATGATCCAAATAATTGTTTGAAAAAATCAGGATATCATCTATATAATTTATAGCAAAAGAATCTAAATCATTATTTCTAATTATACTTGAAAGAATTCGTTGAAATATAGCAGGAGCTGATTTCAAGCCGAAAGGTAAACATGCCCATTGCCAGTGACCATGGTGTGTCACGAAAGCGGTTTTGTATTTATCTTTAGTTCGTAACGGAATAGACCAGAAGGCTGAATTGATGTCTAATTTCGAAAAGTAAACAGACTTTCCTGCACGAAGAACAAGGTCATCAATTCGAGGGAATGGTTGTCCTTCGGGAACAATTATTTTATTAAGTTCGCGGTAGTCAATACATAATCGCGATTTTTTTTTCTCATCCTTCTTATACACTAACGTAACCGGGGAGGCATATGGGCTGTATGATTCTTCAATAAGTCCTGCTTTCAATAAGTTTTTTATTTGAGATTCTATTTCTAATTTGTCCGGAATGGAACATTTATATGGCTTTCTTGATACATATTTATTTTCGGTTAATCGTATCGTCGCTTCGAAGTTCTTTATCGTACCGATGTCAAATTTTTCTTTAGCAAATACCGAATCATATTTCTCTAATAAATTATTGAGGTTATTTCCAGAAGTTTGATTCAAACTCTGAGTGTTTTGTAAATTTTCATTATTAAGAGCTGAACTCAAGCTCTGATTACATTTAAAATTTTCAATTTTAAGAGTTGGAATCAAACTCTGAGTTATTTTTAAATTTTCGTTTTGGCATAATCGAAACGATTTAATACAATCTAGCCCGATTAACAAATCTTCTTCAAACAAATCATTTTTTATAATCGAAAACGAAAATTCCTTTTGTATATTAAATATTTTTAAAGTAACCGTTACTTCCCCCCTCGTGTCTGTGAGACCATTTATTGTTTTGATCGTTTGGATCCCGCTTATGTTGTTCGTTAATCTCATTTTATTACAAATTTTGTAATTAATTAATGACACATTGGCACCAGAGTCATATAGCGCAATAGCATTTTCATTATTGATTAGAACATTTAATTTTATAAGCGGGATCATATTTAGTTTTTTGACACTGCTGATTTTATATTATTTTTACATATATTTTCTGAATGAAATCTATTTGCGAAGCCCGCTCTCTCACAAACGCGACACGGTGCGAAGTTTCGTTTGAATTTATTTACTTCTGACTCCGGTTTGCTCGCGTTCATATTATTGTTTGATATCGGATCGAGTTGTCGCAAGTTAGTCATCAGGTTTTCGATTGTAAATAAATCTTTTTTATTCAAACGCGATCTAATAAATTTTGGTAACGCGAGTACGATGAAATTGATTTGAGAATTTATACTGAGATCTGGATCGGCATCAATAAGAAGATTTCTTTTCTTCAAAGCAAAATCTAAGAAAGGACCATTTAACCAACGGAAAGAATAAGCATATTCAATTTCATACCATGATTTTCCACCGAATGTATCCAGAAAAGACTTCTCCCAATAATTCCAAGGTTTATTCATAGCAAATGTTTTATATATATTTGAGAACCAATCTAAGGCAGGTCCCTCCAAGTATAATTTTAAAGCTTCCGGAAATTGTTTTTCATTTATATTCAATCTCTGACATTCGAGCATAAATAAATTTAACCACGAGTTTGCGTTTTGATTTTTATTTGAAAATTTTTCTAATATTAAATTATTTGTGATAGATCGGATAGGATTTTCACCAGTAGGTAAAGGATTGCTGGTCGTGGGTTGGGAGGAGAAGTCCGCTACCTCTAAATAATAACCATCAAAGACCACATTACCTTCCTCATCCAAATATAAACCCTGCAATTCCTTATTCAGTGACACGGTGATGTTTCTTATCTTTCCTCTCGTATTCAGGCTCTTCACTGCTCCTCTGATTATGGGCAGCTTCGCCAATTCCGTGTGCACAGCAATGGGTTGACTTTCTTCTGGGAAAGAAAAAATTTCCTCTTGTCCCGTGATTTGAATGGTTTTAACTTTTATCACAGTCGTCTTGACCTCCCAAGCTTCAGAAGCTAAGCGAAATTTGGCCTTGACATCTTCCATCTTAATTGTTGATTTGTAAGTTTCAAACTTTATTTTAGTTTGAAACTATGGTTGATAGGAATTATGTTAAATAATTCGGGTTCGGACACAAGTTGATGTAGTAAAGAACTGTAATTAATAACGATTTACAAAACTATAACATTACAACTAAAATAACATTCAATAGATAATTACCTGAATCAACAATTATGTCGGATTTGGGATCTACGATCCAATATAACAATTAGAACATAATAAACATTTACAAATCAATATGCAATTATAACATATGTAAATTGATAATCTAGATCATTCGTATTTGATGCGAATGTCTTCAGCGCTAGTAGCTGACTGACTCCACTGCGGACGAGGCATGGCAAAAGTGGTCATGACAGTTTAGCTCAGCCTCTCGTAGCGGCTCGTTTGAATTATGAGTCGCACGGGCGACAAGTTTGTGTGAAGATAGCGACAAACTTACATATATATATATATATATATATATATATATATATATATATATATATATATATATATATATATATATATATTACTGCTTTATAGAATTCTTAATGTATTACTGAGTTCTATTTCTTTGTTTAGTTTTATATGTAAATTAATGCTTTTTGTAAATTTTAAATAAATGTAATTTACTTTTCTGTTATGATAAAAACTACCTACCTATTTCATTTTTTCAATTAACTATACACCTTTATAAACTCAGTATTTTTTTTTCATTATATATAATAAAAATAAATAAATATTATCCTGTAATATTATTGATTTCATTCAGTATTATTTAATATGTGCCTACAGTGGTGATTGACGTAATAATTTTTTTTCATTACAATAGTGCAATAGATGAATTCTTAGCTTCTTAATTTTAAGCAACTACTTGATACTACGTAATTGATTTGAAGTGTCAAACAATATTTTCAGTTCACTAGATCGTTGTCTCCTGTTGTGTTTAATAATTATATTTAAGCAGGTTACTATTTTCCTTATATTTCAAAATATTATGAGTACTTGTGTTTCTATTTTGTTTGATTTATTACAATGAGTTTTAAATAAAGCTTTATAAGTGTTTATATCCAAGCAATTTCAGACAGAATTCTATATTCCATAAATTAAAGAGATATTTAAAATTTGTCAGCGGAGTCAGCGTGTGTTGATGCCGGTCAGCGTCAGTTGGCGTCGCGATGCTTGAATAAAATATACTAAGTATTACTTGTAAGTCTCTGATATCACTTAGTATTGGTCAGCGGATATTTATCATTTTTTAGCGGGGTCAGCGTGTATTAATGTCGGTCAGCGTCGGTCGGCGTCGCGATGCGGAAATAAAATATACTAAATATTACTTGTTTGGCTCTATTTGATATTATTTAGTATTGGTCAGCGAATATTTACCATGGGTTAGCGGGTTTCAGCGTTCTTTAACATCGTTCAGTGTTTTTGCGATCAGCGCTGTTCAGCGTTTTATTCTTACCCAAAATTTTTACATTATTGTTACTGCTGGCACGGAATGTTCATAGCATTGTAAAGGTGGAAATATTATTATTATTATTATTATAAATTATAAACTGTGTTATTAAACAATTGCTTGGTTTAGAAATAGATTTTAACAAGTTGAATGAGAAAGGCCAACTGTCCAATATAAAACCCAGAAGAAATCTAATTGAGTTAGACATCAATAAAGTATATAAATTAATTGATATTAAAGTTGTTAGAACTGGATTTGGTAGAAAAGTGTTTGTCGAATGCGAAGAATTTGTTACATATCTTCCAGGACGATTCAATGATTTGCCAGATGAATATATTGCTGAATTGAAAAAATCGGTTAAAAAATGGATCATAAAATATACAGGGATAAAAATTATGGTTCTACGGGTAAAAAAGCAAAGATGCTTGATATTGTACAATTATAATAATGAAGTAAAATATATACATTTATTTTAAATAAATATTTTAGAAAATTATTCTGTTTTCACTTTCACAGTCTGTCTATTCTTCACCACTATACCGTAGTTTATATTCTATAGCGATCGGTTCAAAGAATACGATATTTTTGGAATTTATTTAATAAAATCAATGTTTAAAAGCATCTAGGCTATAGAAAATGCAAAAGCATTTATTTATTATACAACTAGAAAATATATTATTTGATAAAAATTTATTTTAAATACTATCTACATATTTCTTTTAAATAAAACACTACAAAATTTACATTCTCACATTGATTATATTTATAAATTAATTGGAAAAATTAATTTAATATACTTGTGTTAATAACTTATCAAATTAAAAATGCATTTTATTTAAATCTAAGAAGATGAGATATTCTATTTTAAATTATCAAGAATAATAGTTAAGATTATTAAAATGAATATTTTATTATTTTAAATGTCTGCCCAATTAGGGTAAGGATGTATAGTTACTTTATTGTATTGGAAATATGAAATTAAAAAATGGATTTTACTTACATCTTAAAAGATGAGGTATTATTAGAAATTATTGACAATACTAGTTTAAAATGTTAATATGGATATTTAATTACTTTTGAGTGTCTGTGAAATATGAAAAAATGTTACATGGGGTTGAATTAAGGGTAGTTAAGGCAATAATTGTATTTTTATAAGTAACAACAAAGACAAAATTAATTGTCATTCAACACTAGGTGAAACAAGGTTTAATAAAAATATAAAAATAAACACTTGGCTATGTTTCACAAAATTCAGCCTCCAAGTCACCTTATGAGGGCATCGTCAGAGGCTGGCCAGCACAGTTAGTAACCATAGACGTGTTTCGCTCTTGAAACATAGCCAAGTGTTTATTTTTATATTTTTATTTTTATAAGTACCCATTTATATCTAGAAAGAGATTTTTTATCAATATGTTTATAGTTTTGAAATTAAGTTTTAACGACTAAATACCGACCCCGATACAAAGCCTAGAACATATTGGATAGCAATTTACATTGGCCGCTATGGACACGGAATTTACTTCGATAGCTATGGACGACCGCCGTATATCAAGCAACATATTGAATTTATAAGAAAAAATACTAAAACATGGACATTTAATACTATATTTTTGCAAGATTTCTATTCAACAGCTTTTGGATATTACTATTTAGTTTATCTTTTGTTTAGAATGGTTACACACATATAAATTATCTGCAATTATTTAATAAACTTAATAAGTTTGACAATGATAATTTTGTTGTATACATGTCCAACTATTATCTGAAATTAAAAAGTATGTAGTATTTAAAGATTTATTAAATAATATATTTTCCAGTCTCGAACATAAATATTTTTGTATTTTCTCTGTATTTGAATAGACCCAGCAAATAGCTCGCTTATTTATCAACTTATCAATATCTTTCATATAACATGATTTATACAGCAACATGTAAGCTAGTTGATGACATATGCACGTTCGTGATATCATGTCCGGTTTATTAGTAATTAATATAAACTTTGAAATTTCAAATAGAACATAATATAATTTTTGACAAATTTGAAAAGTGCATCAAATTTGCTTTACAATCATGTAAAATAATCCATATGTTACATTATTAAAAAGTAAGATGGACACTTTATTATACATCTATTCGGAAAGTGAGTCATGAGTGTGGCTTGAAATAAAACAATAAACGTACATCCGTCATCAAGGTTGAATACGTTTCTTATAATGAAAGCTTTTTCTCTTAGAATCTCTTTAATATCTTCTGTGGGAATGACCGGGTGCAGGTTTTTTACTACGACTGTGTATTCTTGTGTCTCTCTTGGCTGATAAGTGCGAAATGCTATTTTATTTAGCCTTAGTAAGCCGGTTAGTTTCCAGGACGCGTTTGAAATTTTTATGTTTATTTTAACATCTTGTTGTGCTAAAGTTTTGCATATTAGTACATACGTTCTCGCTGAGGGATATTTTGATGCAGTCAAGCATGTTTGTATAGTTGGTCACGTTTTGAATGAATATTAGGGGTGATTTGTGTTGTGTGTTTTCGTCTTCGAGAATTTGTTTTCTGTATTTATGACTCCATTTTTACTGGATTAAAGTTTTTTAACTTGTGATGGAAAGCAGATAATCTCGTCTTGTCTAGTGTGCTTAGGCACAGTGCGTCTTGGTCGTTATTATCTGAGTATATTATGACTGATTTTGGTGTGTTAGTATTTTCAGGTTTTGGATTAATGTTTCAGGTGATTCTAGTAGTTGTGAGCTGAAGTGTAAAGCGAAGATACGTAAGAGGGTAGTGTAGTATTGCAAGGGCTCCAGTTGGGAGAACTAGAGGGGGGGCAAATGGGAGTACTACGAAATGTTGCTTGTGAGGTAGCTGTAAGTGTATTGAAGTTGGTTCCTCCACTTTTTTCTGACATCTTAATTTGTTAAAATTGTAGTAGTTATGTTAGATTTATTTGTAATATAGTTGGTAATACTGATTTACTTCGTTAGCGACTTGGTTGTTTAGACTAACCTGTAGTTTAGTTGTTAGTTATTTATCACTGAAAGCACTTCAATTTAGTATAGTAAGTAAAAATAGATTGGTGGTATTTTTACTATTTATTATTTGGATAAACCTGAATTTTTTTGTTTTAGTAGCACTTGTCTAATTAAGTCGTATAGTCAGAGTCGCTAACATGTAAAAACTTACATAAACTAAATATTACCTGCAATATAATATTCAAAATTTAGTGTGCTATTTGCAGATTTGGTCACAAATGTACACGTTACAATTACAACGCCAAACTGAACGCCAGGCATTTGGATGATGAATCCTTCTCGGGGATCATAAGCATAGATCTCAGGAATGACCATGTGTAATTCATTCCATCTGCAATAAATTAAATTATTTAGAAACCATATCAGATAAAAAGTTGGCACACATACACATTGGACCTTTTCCTCTGCTCTTGTGCGCATACCAGAGAGATATATTTAGCTAATTTAATAGTAACTTAAATGAACTTTAGTTGTCATCTTTCAATGTCAAATTAAGAAATTGTCTTCATTTCAAAAATTATAATATTATATATTACAAATAAATATTGTTTCAGACATAATAATTAAATACATCCTTCAGTTCTCTCCGAGCCACCACAGTGAGCAGTCGTGTAATCATTGCACGCTTACCTGTTGTGTCACGGTTCAACAATCAACTAAGTGTAATATCTCTCTATCTCTCTCTCTCTCTCTACCCGTACGGATACTAAACTAATAAAGTGTAGTGTGTGCAGTGCTACAGATGGGGACCCTCCTCACGGTGGAACCCATTAGACACATTTTAAAAATTAAAAGAAACATGGAAACTCAACAACTATCCATACAACAAACCGTCACACCTCTAACAGACACCACACAGGCCATATTAACACAACCATCACCAACTCTGACAGACACTGATCCTCAGGATGACGCATTTAAAACTCCCAACAAAAGAGGCGCTCCCTCTCAACCTACTAACACATACAAAAGATACCAATGTGAATCCCCACCAGAAACGCATATGAATTATTATCTAACGAGGTAAGTAACTCAAATAATATTACAGAAAATAATAAATCAAAAATCCCACCAATCTTTGTGACGACAAATTGTTAAAAGAAGAATTCGCAACAAAACAACTGGGAAACAACTCTATTAAAATAAACGTAACTTCAAGTACCGACTACAGGTCATTAGTCACATTCTATGACGCTAATCAAATAAAAAAATTTACATTCAGTTCCCCTAACAACCAAATGATCTCAGTAATAATCACGAATGTCCCGACATCTCTCACAGAAGACGAAATTAAACAGGAGCTAATAAAAGACTACCCAGTAGTTAAAGTGTCAGATTACTAAACAGAATTAAAGCTCCATCCCCACTATGTGCAGTAGACCTAACTAAAAACAAAAATGCCCTAAATATATTCAACTTACGCCACATAATGTATGCCGCCGTCACTGTTGAACCAAGAAGAAAATCCAATAATATCCCTCAGTGTAACAACTGTTAAAACTTCGGCCATACAAAAAAATTTTTGTAGATTGAGCCCCAGATGCAACAAGTGCGGACAGAATCACCACTGGTCAAAATGCACCAAAAGTGACAAAGAAAAACCTAAATGTGCTAACTGCGCAAAAGAACATCCCACCAATTGGAGAGGATGCGAAACTTATCAAACATTAAAAATCGCATCACAAAAACGAACCAACCAAATATTCCGAGTCAAAAACCCACAATGCAAAATAACCCTAAACCCTCAACTTCCCGTGACACACCCCAATCCTATACATCAACTGTTAAAAATCAACATGAAAATAAGCCAGCAGAAGAAAATGCTATCTTATTTTCTTCTGAAAGTCATTGAACTCATCAAGCCATACACTGAAATCATCAAATCATTCCTGTCAACACTCCTTACATCCCTAATTAACTAATTTATGAATAATACAAACACCTTCCTAAATTTCAAAATTGTCAACTGGAATGTCGACGGCATCAAGGAAAAACGGGCTACATTCATCGATTTTTTACAGCGACATAATATAGACGTTGCATGTGTCACTGAAACCCACCTAATAACTACGCAAAAATTCAGCATACCAGGATACTCTATTACACGAACGGATAGAGATACCCCATTCGCGTCGGGCGGGGTAGCAATCTTTACAAAAAAGCATATAAAGTATCATGAAATTCCTCTACCAACCTTAACTAACCTAGAAGCGGTAGCCATAAATATAACGCTACAAGGTAACAAGAATCTAAACATAATTGCAGCATACCATCGGTAAAACAAACGCCTTATCAATGAAGACATCATCCCACTTTTTGATATAAGATCCCCCACCTTACTCCTAGGAGACCTAAACTGTAAACATAAAGAATGGGGATGCGTAGCGACTAACCCTAATGGCACCAAACTCTACAACATCCTTACTAACCAACCACAAAAATAATATCTTAGCCCCAACCGAACCGACGCACTATCCATATCGCCCTGATCACCGGCCAGACATTCTAGACATAATGCTATATAAACAAATAGACATCCAAACTATCAAACAAACAATACTCCATGAGTTAGACTCGGACCATATTCCCATAATGATAACACTAAATAGTACTCTACAACATGGACACTCTGCCTCCACACTAATATAAGGAAAAATCAACTGGAATACTTTACAATAAAACCTAACCTCAAATTTCACTCCGCCTACGGCACTCCATACGAATTACCTTGCAAGAGGCAATACGAACATCACAAACACAAAAAACCAAAAAGAAAATCCACTCCAACGCAACTCCAGGTTATATCTCAAAACTAATCAAAGAAAAACACAAAATGCGACGCAAATGGCAGGGCACGAGAAATCCAGCAATTAAAACTGAACTAAATAGACTATAACAAAAATTACGTATAATAATAAAAGAATATATTATTATTAAATTATTTGTTATAAACAAGTCAACCATATGCTCCCTGGATGATGAACCCGGATGGAACGGTTGAACCGCGGCTAGACTCAGTGAAGAAGGGGTGAGTCGGAGTAAAGTGATCGGTAGATAAAAAAGGGCGCCAGCCGGCCTGAGCCGCGACCGGTTCAACAAAAGTATACTTAAGCTAGAAACGAATAATGACATGAACGGTGGCGGGGCGCTGTGTCTCACTGTAGCGACTAGGACTGCGGCAACGTCGACACCTAAAATGGTGCTAAAGTGACTTGGCGTATACCGACGTATGACGTTTCACTGGCCAATGATGCGATTACGCGGCGCGACCAAACGTACGTGACTACTGAATCGCAGACCCTAATAACTATCACGTCGCACAAGCGACACAGCTCGTAGGTGACCACAACGTCACTACAAATGACTCTAGGCAAAATGCTCTTAACTGGATTTTCACAAATAAATCTGTATCTACTATTAGTTGTCTCGATAATCATTAACTCAAATATCTCGTGAACATGCGGTACATAAGTTGAAAATATGACAATATATAAATAAATTTTAAACAAAAAGGATAATGAACAAAGTATTCTGGCTTAGCTGTAATGGCATCCAGGCGCTAACGGGAGTGGTGACAGCAGTGGAGCAACTCGATCTGCCCACCGGATGTCCAAGTCGTCAGTTCCAATTTGGCGGCAAGCACGTGAAATCGGAACGTCGTGTAGCGTCACGTGGTCTTTCCCAAACTGCTGGGCTTAATTCCTCGGTAGTGACTATCAGGAACTCCCAGGCAACGCCAGCGAGCGAGCACGCACACAGCAACGCATATGCCAGGATTTTGGGCATACAGAACGAACCAAAAATGGAACGAACAGGCTGACCAGCCACAAAAATACGTAAACACGTAGACGTAAATGTAACGTACAACGTAAAGTAAAACGTACAATAAAAGCGAACGTAAAATAAAACGTACGTAAAAATGAACGTAGCCGTAAAAAAATAGATGACGTAAAATAAATAGCTGACGTAAAAAGCCTAAAACAAAAGACTGCAATTAGATCCAGGTGCGAGGGAAAAGCTACTAACTTACTTGACAAAGGCAGATTCAATAACAAATGAATAGAAATCTTTACCTGAGTTCTTGGGCGGCTTTCAATTGGCAGAAAATAAGTGACTTTTCCTATTGGAAACTTAATCCGGAACAACTCCGCTGAATAATGCAATAACCACTAATGCAATATTCACTAAATGGCACTATCTCTATAATCCCCACAAGGGTATTTTGCAAACAAAACTGGTTTGCCGAAATATAATTGAAATAGCCCAACTTCCAATATCAAAATCTCACACTTTCGCAACAAACTTCGTTCGAAAAGACAAAAAAAAAATCAATTCATTCGAAATCGAACCTGTGAAATTCTGCCAAGAAAAGAGAGCGATGCGCGAAAACAAAGATAGCCTCCGCCTAAATTTGAACGGTGCCGGTAAAGAACATACCTAGCAGATCGTATTATCGACAGAGCGTTGACAGCTAAACAAACAATGTGATTAACCAACAAAATTAAAGCAACGAAAACAAGAGAAACTGAATCTAAGTTTTACTATTAAATAGAATACTACAACGAGAGCGAAATCTAAATAAAGCTAAGTATCAGAAGGATCTAATCGGTCAATATCTAATCGATAATTAAGTTTAAGGAATTTGACGACAAAGAAAAAATAAACAACAACAAAAAAGTACGGACAGCATGAAAATAAAACAAAACTGAAGAATACAAAAAAAACCGTAACAAGACTCACACACCAAGTAAACCGTGAACTTCACCTTTTCAGAATTCATTCATATCAAAACTATCTTGAAAATTTCAATCCCCAAGACAGATCATTATGGCAAGCCACCAAAGGCATCATGAAGCAGCCTACAATTATCCCAGCCCTGAACATTGACAACACCGTGTATACATCTGACGCAGAAAAATGTGAAATCTTTATTAATCACCTTGAAGAAGTCTTCACCCCATCAACGCCAACAGATGACAGCATAAATCTACTCAACCCAGAAATCACAAACCAAAATAACAACGCAAACATACAAATTGAATTTACCACACCAAGGGAAATAAAACTACTCATAAACAAACTACATAATAGGAAAACCCCAGGTCACGACAAAATCACCAACTTACTACTGAAGAACCTACCAAAAAAAGGGTTAGCCTGTCTACCGGCAGCTCTCACTAATTTTGTATCCAGAAGAAGGGGTACTTTGGAATGCTGTGACGTCGGAGGTTGCCATAGTAACGGGCCGAACTGCGTACACGCCACTAGCGCGTGTACAAACAAGTTAGTCTCGCAGACTCGCGGACAAAGGTTTTGGCAACAATTAGACGCGCTAAACAGAAAGAAGTTTTGACTATCTTTCTATTCTAAACACAGTTCAATAATTTCCAATTCAAATATCATGTCGAAAATTTTTATCTTTTCAAGACTTACATTCTAGAATAACAGTGAGCAAATCTGAAGATTCTATCTTCTGATTTGGTCATTCAGAAAGTTGTGCAGTCGAACAAAAGCAGTACAATCAGATATATGACAATTACATCGAAAAAATGTAAAACTGGCTCCTTAGACTACCACATCAAGAGAATAACAAGATGTAATTCTCATTCAAGAAACTTCCCAACGAACGTATAACAAAAATAGTGTTTTGGAATGCATAATGTTTCAGAATATTCAGATTAAATAAACAAGAAGAAAAATTTCTACTAAGCCACGACATTATCTCCCTGTCTGATATCCGGTTAAACTGGTATTTCCATGAAATGTTATCGAATTACATCATATCTTAACAAAAACCCGCTAAAGAACATATATCAGGAAAAGCAATTGGAGAACAAATTTTTACGAAAAAATATATCTTACGCCATGTAAAAAAACTTATCTGAGTATCATTGGATTTTAACAATTTGCAACAATTTTTTTCAAAAATATGGGTGAACTACATTTTTAACCAATATGGTTATAAACATATACAATTTTACTAAAAAATTACATGACGTTCATGTAACGATTTATTTTAACCTAGAGAACCATTAGTTTCCAATGAGCCGATAAATAATGTCATGCAACTCAGCGTATATATTATATAAGTGTAAAAAAATTATAACACAATGTTGCAAGAGAGGGCATACCCCCATGCCCACCCTCATGGATCTGCCACTGGGCGTCACTTATTTTTCGCACAGTTCCAACGTTCAAATTGTCATGGATATCTACAAGATATTATCAGCAGTTACTCTCATTTCTATCTAATAATAATCGGAGAAAATTTTAATTACAACATAGAAAATTTAAATCAATCTGAAGATATTCTCTTCCAATACACAAATATATAATCTTCCACGCAAACTGTGGAGACATAAACTAACAAAAATAGCAGAACTTTAATAGAACTCTATGAGGTAGAAAATTTATATATTTTAATCGGACGAACGACTGGAGACTTACCAGAAAACTATATCTTTCTGAATAAAAATTGAAAAAGTATAATAGAGCTAATATGAGTCTATAGATAATCGACAACAATTCAACCTCCAACTCTTATCTAAATGCCACGAATGATATCTGTGATATAAATATTTATGAACAAACCCCACAACTCACATACGAATTTTTAAGACAATATCCTGAATACAACATTTGAAATAATTATACACTAACACAAAATCTGCAACACCTAATTTCACACTTTTATTTTTTTTTAAATATATATTTTTCTTAAATCACACAAAAACTGATCAAAAATATAAATTAAAATTTCGAATTCAATCACTACATTATTTTTAAAAAGATATTGTCAACCTAAATTAGAACATCTGTATATTTGACGAGACTTTTAAATATACATCAAACATCTAACAAAACCAGTCTAATAAAACTATTGTTCTGAGAGATTTAAAAATCGAGAGCAAAAATATTCTAAAATACTGCAGAAAACAAAAAGCAAGTTTAATCTAGCTGCTTACATCTAAATGAAGAAACCCTAAAAAAACAGTGTCTACCTAGTGAAGAAACTACAAAGAAAATCTAAAAAGAAAACTAGAGAGCATAACGGAACAACAATAATTTTGGAAAACTTTACATTCCTTGCAGAAATTCTCATACAAAGGAAATCCAATTGGAATAAATAAGTGGCAAAAACATTATACAATCTGGTTTGAAACAAGAACTATCTGCAATATTTCAAGTATTTATACGTTTGACACCCTTACTTACACGCTTCAATCTTACATCAAGAAGTAAAACACGTAATAAGGGATTTAAAGAAAAGAAAAATCCAGGTCTTTACAAGTATAAATTGAAGCATTGCGTAATATACAAAGTTTTAGAATTGTTGTTTATAAAATTTGCCATCTACTACAACCAATTTGAACAATACTCACCGTATATTTCTCGAGAAATCGTAATTTATTAACAACAATTATTATTATCAACAATTTTAACATATTAGAAACAACAGTATTCGTTTTCACTCAATATTGATATAATATGAACAAATTGTTCATATACGTAATATCCAATAGTGCTTGATTAAAATTTTTAAATGTCATAATCTTAATGCTATTGGTTGCTTCAATAACTTCATTCTAAACGGTCATTTTCCAACACACAGTCGTCTACAATAAAACAATTTGCTATATCTTCAGTTATTATTCACTAATCGAAATAATATTGCACACATGTTTCTATAAAAGATGGTGGCCTATGTGGGCCATTCCGAGAACTTTACAAATGACTCTTATTTCAAGTTATAAAAAAGTACATTATGCCACACCCAGTATTGAGCAAAAGGCTTGATGATATATTTATATCTAATATCAAAGTTAGACCACGAATTATAAAGGAGTCCACGGTAGTAGCATCATTCAAAAAATATGTTTTATGCATAAATTTATTTTGATTCATTATTATTGAAGAATATAACTGTTATGTAATTAAAATATGTAGTTAGCTAGGCATTATGGTGCGACTTACGCTAGCAAAGGTTGGTTGTATATAAATAATTTTTTTTTATTTATTCATAAACGTTGAGAAATCACTTGCTAAGAACAAGAAGGTGTTCTGTGGCTTTCTCGATCTTAAAAAAGCATATGATAGTGTTCATCGAGTTATTCTGTGGGATGTACTTCTAGAGTACGGTATAAATGGTAATTTGTTGGGAGCGATTCGTGCATTATACGAAGATAGCGAGGCTGCGGTGAGAGTTGATGGTAGATTGAGTGATTGGTTTTCTATAGATGTTGGCGTGAAACAAGGTTGTGGGATGTCCCCGTGGTTGTTTAATTTATATATGGATGTGTTGTTACGAAAGTCGCTGAATGGGGCGGATGGTGTACGTATTGGTGGCAGTGTAGTGCCTGCGTTAGCTTATGCGGATGATGTAGTTGTAATGGGTGAATCTGAAGAACAATTGAGAAGAATGATTCTAAGTATAAATGAAGTAGGAAAAGGTTTAAATCTATTTGATAAATGTAAAGTGTTAGTGTTTGAGAAGAGTGATTTGGTGACTGATTGCAATGTTTCGGTGAATGGTGTGAGATTGGGTCAAGTAAATGAGTTTGTATACTTGGGGAGTGTGTTTTCGAGGGATGGACGTATTGATCGAGAGATTGAAAGAAGAGTATCTGCTGGATGTAAGATATTGGGTGTTCTGGGAACCTTTACTCGGAACGTGAATGTATCCAGAGATGCTCGATTGAGTGTTTACAATGGTGTGTTAGTGCCTACGTTGATGTATGGTAGTGAATGTTGGGTATGGATGAAGAAACATGAACGGCGTATAACTGCTGTGGAAATGAGATATTTGCGGGGTGTGTGTGGATATACTAGAAGAGATCGTGTCCGGAATACATTGGTGTATGATGAATGTGAGATTGGGAAGAATGTTGTAAGAAGAGTGGGAATAAGTCTGTTGAGATGGTTTGGTCATGTAGAACGTATGTCGAATGACAGATTGGTGAAACAGGTGTATGTTGGTGAAATTGAGGGTGAAAGTTTGCGTGGACGGCCTAGGAACAAGTGGATGAATATGATTGAAGGGTTGTTGCGTGAGCAAAAGTTTCTGAGCGTGAAGAATAAACGAGCTTGTATGAAAAGAATTATGAATGTGGATGAAGCAAAAGTGGTGTGTTAGGATAGGAATGTTTGGAGAAAATTAATTGCGGGATAAATATGATGAATGAAGACAAGCGTATGATTCTTGATTTTAGATTAATTGGTTAGATGTTTCGAGTGTTTACCTGCAATTGCGTGAAGACCATCTTCAGAAACAAGCGCAGTGTACACTAGCGAATGGACGAATGTTTGTTGTGCGTTGATGGATTTTGGTTGTGAGAAAAGAAAGAGTTTGTATGGAGGAAGTGTTAATGTGGTCGAATCGAGTATCGTGTGTCAGGATGAGAATGTTGACGGGTTCGTGCTACCCCATTTAATGGGATATAGCGTGATGTTATGTATGTATGTATGTATAAACGTTACAGCATTACAGTGTACAACGTTTGAGATATTAAAACTGGTCTTAACAGGCCAACCATTAATTTTTTCCTCTTACTTTTTACCCTAGGTATATACATCTAGTGTTCACCCGATGATGTCCAATAGTTTTCCTTGTCTGCTAAATCACCAACTCAAACGGCTTCTTCCTCTTGAGCCTCCTTGTTGGGTTTTCATTGTTGAGGAGCTGAATTACTTCTATGTTGATATGTTGGTGCAGCCGAGATTCGAGTTTGGTTGCGAATCTTTTTATCTCACTCGCGACATCTGCAATGCCAATATCACGGTGCAGGTCACTGTTACGCACGTACCACGGGGCATTCACCATGTTCCGCAGCACTTTATTTTGGAACGTTTGTATACATTTGTTTTGGCTATTTCTGGCACAACCCCATAGCTGTATGCCGTATACCCAGACTGGTTTCAGAATCTGGTTGTATATTATAATTTTGTTGTGTAGTGACAATGTAGACTGACGTCCCAAGAGGCAATACAGCTGTCTGTATTTAATATCTAATTCTTTTCTTTTTTCTTTATGTGCTCTTTCCATTTTAGTTTGACATCCAAGGTCATGCCGAGATATTTTGCATTATTTTCATACGGGATGATGTTGTCATTTAATCTTACTGGTAAGTGCTCTGTGTTTTTGTTGGTGAAATTAATGTGCGTTGACTTAAATTCATTTATCTTGATCTTCCAGTTCTTCATCCATCTGCAAATGATGTTGCTTGCTTGTTGGAGTTTATTGGTAGTTTCCTGGATGTCTGAGCCGACTGCTAGCAGTGCTGTGTCGTCTGAAAATGTGGCTATTGTTACATCTTCTAGACGTGGTATATCACTCGTGTATAGCAGATATAATATTGGCCCAAGGACGCTGCCTTGCGGCACGCCTGCTGCTATATCTTTTAGTTCAGAGTATTCGTCTTCTACTTTAATGCGAAATAATCTATCTGAGATGTATGATGTTAATAGATCTATGTATTGCTTCGGCAGTAGTTTATTTAATTTGTAAATTAGGCCTTCATGCTAGACCTTGTCAAAGGCCTGTGCCACATCAAGGAAAATAGTCGAGCATATTTCTTTGTCTTCTAATGCCTTTTCTATTATATCAGTTATACGGTGGACTTGGTCAATGGTCGAGTGCTTCTTCTGAATCCAAATTGGTAGGTAGGAATTAGACCTTCTCTTTCTATTATTGGTTTTAGCCTTTTGAGAAATAATTTCTCAAATAGTTTCTATATTATAGGTAACAGTGATATAGGTCTATATGATTTGACATCGTTAGGTGGTTTACCTGGCTTTGGCAGCATTATGACTTCAGCTACTTTCTAGGCGCTAGGGACAGGTTTTAGTCTAAATGCTCCATTTATTAGATAGGTTAACATGACTATTCCTTTTCTTGGTAATTGTCCTAGTATTTCCCCTGTAATAAGATCATAACCAGGAGATTTCTTTGGATTCATATTTGTATTTATTTTATTAGCAACTTCTTTAGGGGTGACTAATGGAATTTCTTCTTCGTCTTAGTTTATTACTTCTTCTATTATGATTTGAGTTTGTGTTCCGTTAGGTTTGAATGTTCCTTTCAGGTGTTTAGCGAAGGTATTTGCTTTTTGCTTGTTGCTTCTAGCCCAACTACCATCCTCTTTTTTTATAGGAGGAATGTGTGTGACTGGTTTTTTTATTTTTGTTGTTGCTTTCCATAAAGAATATTCAGTTTTTGCGTCTGCTGACAGATTTTCCAGGTAGTTATCGATCGATTCTTCTGTTAGTTTTTTTATTTCCCTTTTGAGTTGTTGAGTTTTGTTGTTTAGGATAGTTTTATTAGCTGGATTTCTTGATTTCTGCCATCTTCTTCGAGCTTTTCTTTTTTCTCTAACTAATTCTCTTATTTCTATAGGATAATTATTACTTTTTGTCCTATGTGTAATTTCTTTTGTGTTATTCCATGCAGCTTTTTGTAAAATACTGATAAATTTTTGTTTCCATTTCGAGTTGTTGCTTTGTTTTAATTTGGGTATTTAACTTGACTTCATTTTCGACCTCCATCTTGAAGCTTACCCAGTCTGTTGTTATATTTGTTAAAGTTGGTCTAGCTTTTTTTTAATGATCCTTTCACTCAGCGTAAGTATTACAGCTGAGTGATCGGAATATAGGTCGAAGTTTTCCTCCACATCAATGAAATTAGCAGACACTTTTCTTGATATAAAGAAATCAAATAGGTCTGGTGTCTTGTTTGGATCCGTGGGCCAGTATGTCGGTTTTCCGGTTGAGTGGTAGTTGCATCCTCTTTCTCTAATTGCTTCTCTGAGTTCCCTTGCTTTGGTTGTTGTCAGTCTGGATCCCCAGTCTAAGTGCTTGGAGTTGAAGTCTCTCCCTACTATAAATCTATCGCTCAGGTGTGAGAGAAAATCTTTATAGTTTTCCTTTTTAAGGTTGTGCCTTGGTGGACAATAGACTGCTGCAATGTTTAGTTTTTGTTTTACAGAGTTTACTGTGATTACTGTTAGCTGTATTTCTTGTCTTTGTAGATGGTTTTCTTCATAGTGACTCAGGGTTTCTTTTATTATTATGGCACTTCCGCCTCTTGCTTGGTTTTCCGGATGAGATGCGTGGTAAGTTTTATATCCTCGTACACGGAGGTAAGATTGATTTGTCATATGGGTTTCTGATATTAGACACACATCGATGTTTTGTGTGTTCAGGAATACTTCTAGCTCTTGTTTTCTGTTCAGAATACCATTGGTATTCCATGTTGCAATACGTAGTTCTGACCTATCCATTAGTTTTTTTTTTTTGAGAAGGTACCAACATTATTGGCTTCTACTTTATCCATTCTTTCGGAGAGGTTATTTAAAGTTTTCATTATTTGTTGCATCATTTTCATTATTGAATGTTGGTCATTATCTTGCTTTGACGGGCTTTGTTTATCTTGTGCTGCCTGTAGGTATGATATTTCTTCACTGGCTTGCTTGGATTGGAAGGTTCTTGGTTGTTTATTTATTTTGTTGCTTTTATTTATGTTGTCTCTTCTCTTTTGCAACTCTTTGGCTACCATGCATCCCCGGTAGTTGGCGGGATGTTCTTCGGCACAATTGAAGCATTTAGGTGCTGTAGTCTTGGGTTTGCTGCATTCAGCTGTGATGTGGTTACCTGCACATTTAACACAGGCAGGTTGACGTTGACAATATTTCTGAGTGTGTCCGTAGCGTTGGCAACGTTTGCATTGTGGTATCAGATTATTTCGATTTAAGGCTTTTATTTTAACTTTAATGTGACACAAATATTGTATTTCATGTATTTTTTTGATGTCTTCTGAGTTTTGGAAAGTCAGCATAAATAACGGGAGTAAAGTGACCACATCTATTCCATTTATTTTAGTCTTCTTTATTTTATTGGTTACATCTATGATTTTTAAATTCATATTTCGTAGGTCTTCTTTTATTTGTTCCGGTTTGCACGTTGGGTGCAGGTTTCTAACCATTACCCTGATGGGTCTAGTTTGCTTGTCCTCATAGGAATGCCATTCTATTTCAGATTCATTTAATAGTTGAGTTAACTCTCTATATTCATTATCTGAATCTACATTCACTTTCAACTGGTTGTTGTTCAGCATGCTAGTTTTATAGTTAAAGTTCGCGTTTTGTAAATGTTCGTTTACTACTGAGTAATTCAAGAGGTTACTTACCACTATCAGGGGTGGATTATGTTTCTTGCTCTCTGTTTGTGTTTTTTTCTGATTTGGATTCTTTTCTATATGTTCTGGTGGGTTTTCTATTTTCCTCTTTTTGTTTTTGTATTTTTGGGTTATCCATTCTGTTTCACTAGCTATGTTCACTTCCTCTTTGTCTGGATTACCCTGGTTCACTTTCATCTTTGGCTGTAACTCTGCAATGATTTGCTTGAGTTCTTCGTTTTCTTTTTTCATTTTTGCTAGTTCACTTTGCAGATTTTGTAGCATATTTTCTATATTGGGAATTGTTCCACCACTAGTTTCTGATATGATTCGCACTGTTTTGTATCACTAAGTTGTAACACAAGTTGTTATTTGTAATTCACTAATGTTGGATAACACAATTAATTACTTAATTGTGAGTTGTCTGATTATTAGTCACTGTTGGCGCTCGGTACGTTCGCTGGCTTCGAATGTCTGTTGCAGGTATATAAATATAATAACAAAAACAGTTTACGAAAATAAAGTGTCATACTATACCCACGAATGATAAATTTATATAAATACACAACACTAACCTTTCCCAAATTGTAACTGTCAACAACTCTAATCTCGGAATTGGCATTTTCTTTTCATCTTTATTAATGGGGGCCAGATGTACTTGAACATCAGTCTCCGTTTCAGCTCTTGTAAATGCAACAGTTGACTTGCGTCACAGAAAAAATTTAGTGTTGTTATTTGTATTATTTATTGCCGTTATCCGTCTGGGTATTTCTATTTTTGATAAACGTGACAATTCGTTCATTCAATTTTAGAATTGATATTTCATATCATCGTTCTTTTCCTGATCCCAATTTATTTTCAAATCCTAAGCTTGTGGAAGCAATATCTTCAGCAATATTTTGTTACTCCTATGCAGTAAATTGTTTATTTTGTGATTTTGTCTAAAATTTAATGATTCTATACTTCTTGGCTTAATTTTTAAAGTATCATGTTGAGGATTTCATATTAATTCCAAGACAATGGAAATACTATCTTCAGGATTAGGCTAAATGTTGTATACTTCCACCCTCGTGGCTCACATTGTCCAATATTTAATATAGATCTGCTTAACATTCCGGCTGTTTATGCAGTTATCGACATAAAAGCTTTCCATGAGATTTTTAATTAATTTTTTCTCTTCATATTGTTTCAGAACAAGATTCAGATGGTATTTTAAAACAGCTAATAAGAATGGGCTGGATGAAATATCCGTAAAAAGTAATAAAATAGACGGAATTAGCTCTATAAGTTAATACCTTTTTCTAAGCAATTGTTCAAACAATGAATTTGTTTCTCTTTAGCTGAACCGTCAAAGAATAGACGGAGTTTGATGGTACTGTTTGGTTCTACAACAGGACGATGCGGTAAGTAGTGCCCTGTACCCAATTGCCGAATACGTTTTGATATTCCTGCTATAAACATTCGGCATTTATCTTCTTTATTATATTAGTCATAGTCAATCCTTTTAATGACGAATGTGATGTATGAATTTCAACCCATGACAGATGAACTTCATGTCACCCTCGTCATTAGCTTTAACAGTTTTTAAGAAATAATTTACCACTGCTAAATGTAGTTTATGTTTTATTTTCTTTCACTGTTATTGTCTGACCAAATAATACTACAGCTGCCAGGCCAGAACTAAGAATTTTATATCTACCGGTAAGTAATGTTCCAGAGAAATCGGCTCCAATAAATCTTTATACTCTTCCTTCTTGTGTATCTGTTAGTTTAATGTTATCTTCTTTTAATCCCTTTCGCCAAGGATCATGCTTTTCTGGTGGTAGACGTCCACAAATAAGATATTGATCTAAGACTTCAAAATTGTATCTAAGTATCCTCCGGATTAGAAATGTGTACAGTAAACACATTGACTGGTACCACAAGCTTTGTTTTTATGTGTTTCAAGCGTACGGTTTTAACATGTTGCAGATAGCTAAAACACCCAAATACACTGCTCTTAGAACAGGCAAAAACAGAGCTTGCGGTACCAGCCATTGTGATCACAGACTTTAGTAGTTGAACCGCCAAAAAGAGAATACTGAATAGTTTCTTGTCTATCAGGTTTATTTTTATTTCGAGTATATCCTTTAGAATATACGAGCGTCGTGAACCCCAATCGATTACAGCCCGTGTATTGTTTGCCACCGCATTTTTTTTTAATTTCACCAAGATATTTTGAAGTAATATTTTTGGACATTTGAAATATTTGTTAAAACCTTGTCTTACGTTTTAATTTCTTTTACTTCACTCTTTTCCTCTGACGGGTGATAATTTTCTTGCTTAATTTCGAGTGTTTTCGGTAAATTGACTTACAGTAGTACTTCATATGTTTTCCTACATACTATACACTTCTGCTTGATTCTGCATATTCTAGCTGATTGCCCTTGTCTAAAATAAAGGAAACAGCAATTATTTGTTTTAAGCATCTTATGATTTTGTGTCAGTCACATTCCTTGAGCTTTAAAACAATGAGTTGATTTATGATCACCATTACAAAACACACAACCGTGTTTTTGTTCCTTTGTTGTGGTTACCAGCAAACCAGCCACAGTAGGTATCTATTCCACAATAATAGTTGATGTCTTAAAACCTCGTTCTTTTTTCTTATTAATTTTGCTAGACGCAACTCCGAAACATTTTCTTAATTTTTTATTTCAGCTCCAATGCACCGCAGTAATTGATCTAAACGGTCTATTGCGATTTTAGTTAGATCTAAATTACATCCCTCTTCTCACTTCACCGAGGACTGCGAGTGTACCGCAGATATTGCGGTACTATAGTATAAGTAATTTATCGTATAATGAAACAAGAGTTACTGAATTTGCTAATATTGTACTTTGTAGAATTAGCGCCAACAATTCTCTGATGTAAATTTCAACTTACTCATCTGCTCTGCCATATCTTAATGTAAGAGCTGCTACAACTTTGGGGTAATTGCCTTCAGTCGCAACTAAGCTTTAATTACCTCTTTAGCCTTTGTTCCTGAAACAGTAGTTTGTATAAATTATTTGAAACTTGTCACCACTCTCTAATATCCCCGCTGAACTTCTTCAATTCCAATCGTAGCAGTTTGAATGTTCATCTCTGACTATTACTGACATTACTCTGTGTGGCGCTTTTGTAACTTGCAGCGACTACAGAACAATGATCACTTTATATTTCGAAAACATCAGTTTTAATTCTATAAACTGTATACTATTCATGTACCATTATGGAATTGTAAAGATATGATATTTGTTAAGGTACGTAAATTTATTGTTTAAAATTTCAAAAATGTTTGTATCACATGTATTAATTTTATATAACTTTGTAGTTCTGAGGATGGTTATAAATTAACCGAAACGTTAACGAAAAATATCATGAGTTCTTGATTATTTATTGTCCGAATTCCGACTATCTTTTTCCTCTAGATACTAATTTCGTAAATTGTAACAGTTTGGAACATCTATGGATTAGTTGTTCAATAAATAAAAAAATGTTTGGCTTGGTGTAATTTATAATCCACATGTAGAGCTGTATAAAGCTCTAGAATTGCTAAACTCAATTATTATAGAATTTAACTCCCGATTTGACTATTTAATTTGTGCTGGTGACATAAACGTGAATATGCTCTATAGTGATCATAGAAGTAAGTTAGTAACCAATGGAATGTATCAATTAATTAATGACATAACTAGGCCTACTTCGAAAACTTTGTTGGATGTTATTATGATATCTGATAAAACTATTTGTGTGGATTCAGGTGTTTTAGATACTAGTAACTTTACTGATCACGATTGTACATATTGTACTTTAAATTTTCCTAAAACTTCTAATTCACCTAAATATATTACATACAGAGACTTTAACAATATTAATCTAGATAAATTATATGAAGATTGTGACTTAGTTGATTGGAGTTATATAATTAAACACGCGTCCATAAATGGAAAATTAGCTTACTTAAATTCAAATATTGTAACACTTTTTGATAAACATGCCCCTATTAAGACTATTAAAATCACAAAGAACTACTGCCCTTGGATTACATCTGTCATAAAGATAATGCAGAGAAAAAGGGATAAAGCTTTATTAGACTATAGAAAATATAAGACACAAGCAAAATATAATTATTACAAACAATTAAGGAATCTAACTACAGCTGCAATTCGACGAGAAAAGCAAGCTTTTTTTGTATACAGTGTAAATAATAATTATCATAATTCCAATCTACTATGGAAAAATCTTAAACGTGTGGGAGTTAGGGGGGAGAATCGCAGCTCTATTCCTGATGTCTTTTTACAAGCTGATAATTACGTTAAACATATGCTGAGTAAAATTAGTTCAATGAGTATTATTTCTGATACCTTAAGTTATTATAATCATAACTCATTTTTTAGCAGGCCATCTGAATATTTTGATTTTAGTAATGTAGACCCAGATAAAATAAAGCAAGTAATAAAAACTTTAAAATCGAACGCAACTGGCGTCGACGGTATTTCGATTAAAATGATCAACTTAATTTTGCCAAAGATATTAATATACATAACACACATTTTGCTAGAAAAAAATTGCAGTGAACAAATAATGAAGTATGTCAGTGAGAAAAACATAATACCCTCTACGCAGTCCGGATTTAGAAAAGGGTACAGCACGAACACCTGTCTGCTAAATATTGTTGATTATATCATTAAGAATTACGATAAATCTAATATTACATTCTTAATTCAAATTGACTTTTCCAAAGCCTTTGACATGGTGGACCATAACATGTTATTAGCCAAGTTAAAATTTTATAACTTCAGTCCGAATGCTCTGCAGTGGTGCAGTAGTTATTTCTCTAACAGATGTTTTCAAGTCTATATGTCTTCGAATACATCTCCGTCATTTTCTAGTCCTTACTCCTTGAATCGAGGTGTACCACAAGGATCAATTTTAGGCCCTTTATTTTTCTCATATATATTGCTGACATGCCTTTAGCTCTAACATCTTGCTCTGTCCACTCATATGCAGATGATCCGCAAATATTAGCATCATGTAGTAAAACTGAAACTGTACAGGTGTGCAGAGCGATTAATGCAGATCTAGATAATTTAGTAAGGTGGATTAAAAATAATGGGTTAAAAATAAACGCAGTAAAATCGTCTTTTATGGTTATTGGAAACTGTGAATCCCCTAATATCATTCTTGACAGCTCTGTATTAAAACGTAGTAGGCATGCTAATTGACGATAATCTGCAATTTCGGGAACATTTGAATAAGAAATTACTGGCTGCCAGACTTAGATTAAGACATCTGTATCATTACCGTGATACGCTTTCCCCGGTAGTTAAGTTACGCCTGGTTAAATCTTAATCTTGTCCTTGTTTGATTACTGTGCATGTGTGTATGTACCCTGTTTGACACAGGGTGATAAACATGAAATTACGCTGCTCCAAAATAGTTGTTTGAGATTTGTGTATGGTGTGTTAAAAGTATGATCATATTACTCGGTACCGAATCTTGGCAAGCTTGAGTTATATCGATGAGCGTGTAAAAATACTTTATCTATGTCTTATACATAAGATCAGACTTACAGGTCGACCATTATTCCTTTATAATAAATTAATTATTAAAGAATATGATTATACTTTTAGGGAAAAGGATTTATACTCCGTACCATCTTTTAATAAGGTCAAATATAGATCTTCATTCTCTTACTTAGCTCCCATCCTTTATAATAGTAAACCAAATAATCTAAAATCTTTTTCACTCCAGAAATTCCATAAAAGTGTTAAATGTCTGTTTCAATGAACATAAAATGTATGTGTGTATGAAACTTTATTTACAAAATCGTGTAGCCTTGTCTAACTATGTTGGCAATTTTCTTTTTGGTTTTTTTTTGTACGTACTCATAGGTGTTAGGATCTCTCGTACGAAACATCATTGACAGTGATACATTCACATCTCGTGATGTAGGTAAACATGGCACTGTCACATTGGCATAGGGATAAGCAAACTTTATAATTGTCTGTAGTACATGGAGATTCTGTTCATCTGTAAATAAGTATATGGAAATGAATACAAATCAAACCCATATGTGAAATGAAAATATAAAAACTCACCTTTCACAAATATTTGTATCTTGTCTGATTTAAATGGATGATCTGTCAACGAACCTTTTTCATGACAGTGATACAGTCCAGAATCCAAATAACTAACGGTCGTCAAATGTAGCGATGTGTCACAGAGCCCATCAAGATTTGAAACATGTTCTATCTAAAACCAGATTTGAACCAATAGTGATGTTACATTTCTAGAGCTAACAGTCTCGAATCTAAATTTTGTGGATTGCAGTGGATCAGTATTAAATTTGGGTGAAAAAAAACTAAAACAATTTTTAAATAAGGAACAGTGGCAACTGAAGAAAATTGTTTGTGTTTGTTTTGAACGCAAATGTACATTGTCGATTTCGAGAGATTTTCGCGCGACGTAGGACAATGTACTATTTTGCGCTTTTAATACACAAATAGCTATTGTATATTAAGAGCATAAAGTGATTCTTTGTTACTCGAGCACGACAGTGTAAGAGAAACAAAGGCATTATATGCTCGTGGTACACACGTAATTTTTTCAACGATTGCATCTTAAATGATTAAAAAAACGTGTACTTACTGAAAATAAAGTCATTCTATCAATCATCACTTTTGTAGATAAACAAATTTAAATTTAAGATTAATCAAATTTAATTGAAATCATATTAATAAATGATAATATGTATACAAGAATATTTATATATATATATATATATATATATATATATATATATATATATATATACTTTCTAATAAAATGGGTAAATACCAGGAAACTAAGGAAACCAATCATCAACTCAAAACCGGAAGAAGAACACATTGAGCTACCAGGAGGTGCTCCTTTCTGATAAGGGAGGAGTTATAGGACGGAATAGTGCTGACATAGACAGTTAATATTTAAGAACGTGACTTTATGTAGCATTATCTAATTACATTATACGTAGTTGTAGTCTAGCCATGAAATGTTATTGTATGTTTAAGTTAGTCTTAGCTCAGAATTTGTACAAGTAGGAACGTCTAAAGTAAAATAAATACTTTTTGAAAACAAAGTTAATTTGTTTAACGTTATAATTATATATATATATATATATATATATATATATATATATATATATATATATATATATATATATATATATAAATACTTGTATATGGACTTGAACGATACCAAGTACAAGTATATATATATATATATATATAAATTATGTATGGACACAACCCCAATTGCACCTTTCACACGGTAAGACGTAGAGTTAGTTGTTAGAAGATAGTCAAGTAGAAGAGTTCACTGTATGTACTTGTGCAGCAAAATAAAATAACTTTTTAAAAACAAAGTTAATTTGTTTAACGTTATAATTGGCGCAGTCGGTAGGGAAAATAATTTGGTTCACCTTTGTGATTTATTTGGCCAACGAACAATCTTTTTGTGTTAACGAATATAACACTTCGTGCGCGAAGTCAGTTAACGTATATAATTAACTAACACGCATCGTAGTAAAAGACAAACATAAAACAAATTAACTAAAGTTTCTGAGCGTCCTCACTGCGCTGAGTGCAAATCAGTCAACGAGAACGTCAACCTTGCAGTGTCGATCAGCTGGACGGCATCTCCGATTCCAGAGGCACCTGCACCCGACCTAGACAAGACTACAGTTCCAGGAACTCATCAAGCGATTTCAATGAATATGAAACAGTCACTGATACTGCTACTATAAGTACCACATGTCATTTCGAGGTCTAAACGTATTAATAAATTCAAGCGAAAGCTCAAATTCTGAATCTGACTCAGATCTTGACGATCTTAATTTAAATCCAAACACCTTAAATAATCCTTCAATTATACTAAGACAACCTATATTAAACATGGCAACCCCAGTCCTAAAAAAAGACTGTCTGGATATGGTGCCAGAATTCTTTGGTGAAAGAGAACTTTTACCAAAAATTATCGAAATCTGTGAAAAATTAGTAAAACGATTTTATAATCAAGCAGATCCACAAGATTTTCAAAATGAATATTTAATGAATACAATATTAGCTAAAATAAAAGGCGAAGCAGCGATAAATATTTCTAGTTGTTCCTTCAAAACATGGGAAAACTTAAAAACTTCACTAATAGATACGTATGCAAACAAAAGAGATTGTTTCACATTAACAATAGAAATGACCGAATTAAAACAACGGTATTCGAATTTTACAATAAAATACAACATATTTTAAATTTACAAGTATCGTATGTAGTAACAAATCACCCGGCTACTGCAGCAACAATGACCGATTTCTGTAGAAATTATGCCCTTAGAATTTTATTAAAAGGTTTAAAAGAGCTCTGAGTATGCTTACTAATAACTTTCAATTCGAAAATCATTCCAAACCATCTAAAAATGTAATACCTATCCAAAAACCATTTCAAAACCAAAATAATCAAAAATTTTGAAATAACAGGCCTTCTCAACTAACAAATGTACCACGCAACACTAACTACACGTTTAATAAACCGCCGACATATTTTAATAACCAACAAACAGCGCAGCGTAGAACTAACTTTCCTACAATGATTAGAAATACTAATCAACCACTCCCCAGACCTACCCCAATGAGCATATCCACACCAAACACACAATTCAATGCTCCAAGTCCCGGACCTTCCACTCAAAGACAAAATTTCATAAGTCAAAACACACAATTATTTCCAAAAAATATCGCGGAAGAACTCTATAACATAGATCAATCAGAAATAGTAAATTACACAGACGAACACAATATTATAGATCAATCAGAGACACAAGATTATATGATGAATGAAAACCCACTCGATGATAACCCAGAAATTACAAATGAAACAAACGCATCAGATCAAAACGAACATTCTTTTTTAGACGAAATGGCCTCAGATCAAATACTTCATACTTCCAATTAATGAATTTAACAAATAACCAAAGCAAGATACCATTCATTGTAATTCCAGAAAATAATTTAAAAATTTTAATAGACACTGGAAGCACGAAATCATTTGTAAATCCCGACATTGCATTCAAAAACTACAAACACGTTATCAGTGAAGACCCGTTTCAAAATACAACTGCACACGGTTCATCTACCGAGAAATACAATACACAAATTCCCATCTCAAACGTGTTTAATCTCAAAGACAATCCAAAACCAGCGTTAAAATATTATCTTTTTAAATTTCATAATTAATTTGATTTACTACTTGGCATGGAAAATATGAAAAAATTCAAAATTTCAATCGACACAGTAAACGATATGATAATTACTCCACACAGTAAAATAAAAATTCATTACTATAATTTTAAAGCTACCCCCGACACAAATAATTTAACAGTAAATCAAAAATATCGTAATAATGGCATAATAGAACCAATGTCTGAAAGAATCATTAAAATAAAAGTTAGCAAAGAAGAAGGTAATATTCTAGTTCCAAATATCAGAATAAAAAATTTATTAATTCCTGAATGTGCTACTGTAGCAAAAAACTATGAAGCTATGTGTACAATTATTAACTTGTCAGAGAGCGAAGTTAAATATCAGTTTAAAATTCCAATTATAATAGAAGCGTTAGACAATTACGAAATTTATACAATGAATGCAGACTCAAATTTAAACCTCACACAAACAGAAAAAAAATTAATTCGATGAATCAAAAATTAGAACTGATCATTTGAATAAAGAAGAAGAAATTGCAATCTCAAAATTAATTAAACAATACTTGAATATTTTTTATTTAGAAAATCAAAATCTATCTTTTAGTAATCAAGTAAAGCATAAAATCAGAACAAAAGATGAAGTAACCGTTTATACGAAATCATACCGATATCCTCATATTCACAGAGAGGAAGTTAGATCCCAAGTAAATAAAATGCTTAACCAAAAAATAATTCGACCTTCTAATTCACCATGGTCCTCCCCGATTTAGGTTGTCCCCAAAAAGCTAGACGCATCGGGCAAACAAAAATGGCGAGTAGTCATTGACTATCGCAAAATAAATGAAAATACCATCGGAGATAAATATCCCATACCTAACATTACTGACTTGCTGGACAAACTCGGACGATGTCTATATTTTACCACCCTGGACCTCGCGTCGGATTACCACCAAATTGAAATGAACAAGAATGACATACCTAAGACAGCTTTCTGCACGGAAGACGGACATTACGAGTTCTTGCGAATGCCTTTCGGGCTAAAGAACGCACCCGCGACTTTTCAACGTGTCATGGACAATGTTTTGAGAGGGTTAACTAACAAAATTTGCTTAGTATATCTCGACGATATAATTATTTTTAGCACAAGCCTAGACGAATATATAATCAATTTAAAACTAGTATTCGACCGATTAAAAGAAGCCAACTTAAAAATTCAATTAGACAAGTCGGAATTAAAAAAAAATAAGTTGCGTATCTCGGACACATTGTAACACTTCATGGCGTTAAACCAAACCCAGATAAAATTTCTGCTATTATAAATTACCCATTACCTACCACGACAAAACAAATTAAGGGATTTTTAGGACTTATTGGATATTATAGGAAGTTCATAAAAGACTTCGCAAAAATTACCAAACCCATGACAAAATTTCTAAAAAAAGATGCGATCATTGACATTAATAATTCAGAATATAAACAATGCTTTGAGACATGTAAACTATTACTAACTAACGAACCGATATTACAATACCCAGACTTTGACAAAGAATTTATCTTGACATGCGATGCGAGCAATGTAGCACTCGGTGCCGTCTTATCACAAGGTAAGATAGGCAGTGACCTTCCAATCGCTTACGCTAGCAGAACGCTTAACGAAACTGAAATTAATTAATCCACGATCGAGAAGGAACTTTTAGCGATATATTGGGCAACAAAATATTTTCGGCCGTATCTTTTTGGAAGTTTTCAATTTGCACGGATCACAGACCATTACAGTGGCTGTTTTCCCTTAAGGATTGTAGCCAAAAATTAATACGTTGGAGATTGAAACTCGAAGAATATGATTACGATATTATTTACAAAAAAGGAAAATTAAATGCAAATGCAGACGCCCTAAGTCGAATTCCGCGAGAACCCGATGATAAAATTCAAAATTTAGTAAAATAATACGAAAGCGAATCTGTCCTAGCACAATACCAAGACTACCTAACGTAAAAACAAACAGACAAACCGACCCACACAAATATCATTGAAGTAGTTGGGAACTTATTTAATGCACCATCAGACAACAGTCTCGCACATTGCGTCAGCAAAGACTTACAAATGTCAAAAGGAATTGCTAAATAATTTAAAAACAAATTTCAAAATATTGACAAACTAAAATCTCAGAACCCTCAACTTCATAATTTAATAACCGTTTTATAATATATCTAATAACAAAAGAAAATTACTATAATAAACCAACGAAACAAGACGTTTTTCATACACTACTACAATTAAGAAACTTTTGCTTAAAAAATAAAATACAAAACCTAAGCTTACCCAGAATTTCTTGCGGACGCGACGAATTAAACTGGAACGATGTTAAATCAATGCTCGAATATATTTTCGACAAAACGAATACACTAATTACAATCTTTACCTTACCAGATAGTACACTCTCACGCATAGAAATTAATACAAAAGATTCAGATAAAAACATTAACCAATTTCAAAAATTTATGGATAATTTTAATAAAGAATTAAGTAATAATCACGATGATAATCAATCTTTAGTTGTCGAAGTGGGAGATGATATTCAAACTGTAGATGTAAACAACGAACAACACAATGATAACGATAGTGACGTCACGGTTCATTCTAATCAAGAGAACCCAGTAATCGGCATACCTATTGCTGAATGTCCTGTTAATTTCGGAAAAAATCAGATAATCATATCTGAAGTAGAATTCAATCCTAATTCACAAAAAATTCTGAAACACTTTGAGAACACAAAGCAAAGGATGCTGGTACAATTTTCAAACTCAAACTACGAAAAAGAAATGATTCAATTCCTTAAAGAATATATCGTACCAAAAGTTAAATATTATTTATATTTTGAAAAGGAATTATATGAAAAATTATCTCTAGTTCTCCAGAAATATTTCACACATTCACAAATACACATGGTTAAATGCACACAATATCTTACAGACGTCACTAACGAAAAAGAAATACTAGAAATCATAAATAACTACCACATGGGAAAAACAAACCACAGAGGTATTGACGATACAGAGGCACGCATTAAACAGAGGTATTACTGGCCAAAATTAAGAAAAACGGTTCAAACATATATTAATAACTGTGAAATATGCCAACTTACGAAATATGACAGAAAACCCCGAAATTTAAAATTTAATATACCACCGACAGCAACAAAACCCTTTGAAATTGTGCACGTAGATACGATAACACTAGAAAACTCTAAATTTTTAACACTAGTTGACTCATATTCCAAATTCGCACAAGCATATAAACTTAATTCCGGACAAGGTATCGAAGTAGCTAATAACTTAATAAGACATTTCACGCACCATGGAATACCAGAGCAAATAATTTCTAATAACGGACTAGAATTTAGAAACTCAGTAGTTAAAGAACTTTTAGACATACACAAAATTCACACCCACTTCATTAGTTCACAAAATCCTCAATCTAACGGAATAATAGAACGTTTCCACTCGACACTCATAGAACACATTAGATTGTTCAACAATCAGACAGAATTTTCGAAAGAAACAATTGAAGCGAAAGTAAACTATGCTCTTTTAGCATACAATAATACAATTCACTCTGTTACGAGAATAAAACCATCCGGTCACCTGGAAATAAATTCCCTTTTCAATATAGATATTAATAAACAGCTTGTTAATAATTACATGGAAAATCATAGAAATAAAACAAAAAATTTATATCAAACTATTAATAACAAAATTTTGCAAAATAAGGAAAAATAATTAGTAAACGTAATGAAACCAGAGAAGAATTACCAAAAATTTATAAAGATATATTCGTGAAAAATATTCAAAAACAACAGAAAACAAAAAATAAATTTAAAACCGAAAAATTAAAATCAATTAATAAAAATTTAAAAACTGCCAAATTAAAAACTAAACACGGGAACACAATGGAAAAATCCATCTCTCTAATATAAAACGTCCTAGACAAAAGACTTATCAATTTAATTCTCTTCCAGGCTGTTCACATTTGGACAAGGATCGATCATCAAAAACATAACTAAAAATATTGGATTACTACCTATTAAACTGGGACCGGCTAAACTAGAAAAAACAACACACACACTCATACACAACTACAACCTCAAACCCCTTTTCGAACAATATGACAACCTAAACAACCAATATAATGACCTAAAGACAACGATATCTAATAACTCTAAATACTTACATGAACTTGCCAACTATGTCAAAATAATACAATTTATTCGTACGAACATTAATCCCAAATAATTTACTAAATATCAATTCCCATTAACTTTGAAACGGACTTTTAACTGTTTTACTTGTACCCTATACCAACGATATACGATTCAGAATTTGTAACGATTATCCCTAATGCAAGATATTTTCTAAAATCTAATACTGAAATAATGCCTCTAAATGACATATGTACTGCAACCAAGGTTTATCAGTGCCCCAATAAATTCTACAACCACCATCAGTCATCATGTGAACAAGAAATCTTACAACAACAGTCCTCTACCTAGTGTCACTATTCTAAAATTAACATAAAAGAAAACCATATCGAAGTAATTCCGGAAATCAATAAGTATTTATTAATATTCCTCCACGAAGATATATAATGCTTAAGTGTTTAGACGAAGTAAATATCAAAACTTTGCGTGGAATCTATTTAATAAAAAATGATAAAAATTTTGAAATAATATACAACCAACAAAAATTAATATTTTTGAATAAAGAACAAGGACAACCAATAATTCTACCAAAATTAAATTTCGCACTTAAAATTTCGACGTTAACAAATTTTTCAATAAACCTAAACCCTGTGAAACTCGAAGACATTTCATTAAATCCTGTAGTAGCTATTCAAGAAGAAGCCATCAACATCCATGTGCCAAGTGTATGGACTGTTTTGTTATATTTGTTAATAATAATAATTGGACTGTACTTTCTAATAAAATGGGTAAATACCAGGAAACTAAGGAAACCAATCATCAACTCAAAACCGGAAGAAGAACACATTGAGCTACCAGGAGGTGCTCCTTTCTGATAAGGGAGGAGTTATAGGACGGAATAGTGCTGACATAGACAGTTAATATTTAAGAACGTGACTTTATGTAGAATTATCTAATTACATTATACGTAGTTGTGGTCTAGCCATGAAATATTATTGTATGTTTAAGTTAGTCTTAGCTCAGAATTTGTACAAGTAGGAACGTCTAAAGTAAAATAAATACTTTTTGAAAACAAAGTTAATTTGTTTAACGTTATAATTTATATATATATATATATATATATATATATATATATATATATATATATATATAAATACTTGTATATGGACTTGAACGATACCAAGTACAAGTATATATATATATATATATATATATATATATAAATTATGTATGGACACAACCCCAATTGCACCTTTCACACGGTAAGACGTAGAGTTAGTTGTTAGAAGATAGTCAAGTAGAAGAGTTCACTGTATGTACTTGTGCAGCAAAATAAAATTCTTTTTAAAAATCCAATCTTATTATTGATTGATTTAATTGGCGCAGTCCTGGTAGGATAACTGACAAGTCTGTAAATTCCGAAGAACCTCAAATTTGAGTTTCCAATTCGTTGAAGAATTTCAGTCGTTACTTTCAAGTGTTAAAATCAGTATCTACGAATCAATACGTTCTCAGAGTGATTAAAATCCGAAGTCTCACTATAACTCTTGATGAGCCTAATTCGTTAAAGATTTCTACACTCAAAATAAAACGTGACAACAAGTTAAAGTGCATCAGTGCCTCACAAACGCAAACCAACATAAAAAACTACATCTTCTCTCTACAACTCCGACGAGGAAAGGCAAATCATATCGTCGTTAATTCCGAGACCGTCATCGAGTGCCGACCAGCCGCTGAAGACGCCTCACCATCATCCGTTGAGCGAAAATCAACACTCACTGCCCACCTGAGCGAACATCAGACCTCACCTCACCAAGCTTTAAGCTTCAATCCAAGGACCATGAAATTGGCCATATTTAATTTAATCCTAATGCTACTGTAAGTAATTTTATTCATCTCTGTATTGTTTGTTGATCGAATCACTGTTCCTCATTATTAACGTAACATCAATACATTTAAAATAAAACTTACACAATTATTAATCTATTCAAATTTATATACTAGACATTATTATCAAATATTAAAAACACAGCTACAAAATGTCAACACCAGTAATTCAACCCGCTACAATTAATCTCATACCTAAAGTTCCAGGTGAAATTAAAGATTTATTATAAATAATCCTAGAATACGATGGAAGTACACCTGTACTTTACCCCATTTTATAAATATTTGCAATGAAGTTCTCGATATCGTAGACAAACAAAAATTATCTAAAATTGTAGAAAGAATTATTTTACATACAATTAGAAAGAAAATTATTAAAGAAGCTAATGCAAAACTAGCTACTAAAACATATACTAACTGGGCAAGTTTAAAAAATTTGTTAATGGAAGAATATGGAGACAAAAGAAACGAAGTTCACTTCTTAACAGAATTGTCTCATTTAGAACAAAAATCTAATGAAGATATTTTCATATACTTCGATAAATATGAAGATATTTTCAACAGAATGATGAGTTTATTAAGTATAAATTTTGGCAATGGATTTGACAATTTATCAATATTTATGTCCACATATGCTTCTCATAATTTCATAATAAATTGTATCTGTCTAGAATTCCAAAATCCTTCGAAATAATTTATAAAAATTCAAATATTTTCGACCATAACGAACCAATAGTACATTGCATATCCGAAGACTTTAAAATGAGTCAAGGCTTTGCGCAGCAAATTAATGAGAAATTTCAAACAACAAATAATTTAGATAAATTATCAATAAAGGAAAATATTTCTATTCAAATGTCACCAAGACCCATAATTCATTTAATTACAAAAAAGAAATACTTCCATGAACCAAACCTAGCAAACATAGCAAACTGTTTAAAACAACTACGCGATTATTTAATACAAAATAATATTAATTCAATTAACATGCCTAAAATAGCGTCTGGCTTAGACAAAAAAAATTGGTTTGAAATAGAAAATGTACTAAAGCAAACATTTGAAAACACAAATATTCAAATAAACGTATTTACTATAAATAATATTCAAAACTACGCTAACTCTGTTAACGCTGAAAAAGACACTGATAGTTGCACACAATATTCAAATGATGAAGCACCAGTAAACGGTCTTTCTTATATTGAAAATCCAAATAATTATGGAAAAAATCAAATAATATTTAAAGAAACAAACTCAAAAAATACATTTGAATTAATTAAACTATTTGGAAATGATAAACAAAGAATGTATATGCATGTCAATAAAGTAAATTCCAAAGACACATTATTAAAATTTATTAAAAGTTATTTAGTACCAGGAATTAAATATTACTGCTTAGTACCCGATTCTCTGAAATTAATTCTATTTTACAAGTATACTTTCAACCTGGCACTTATATATTAGTTAGTTGTAAAAACCTACTAACAGACATAGAATCGTCGGAAGAACAACTGAAATTAATTCAAAACTATCATCTTGGTAAAACGAATCACCGAGGCATAGTAGAAACATATAAAAAATTAAAACAAAAACACTACTGGCCTAATATGCAACAAACTGTCTCTAAATTTATAAACAATTGCGACGTATGTCAGGAAAACAAATACGAGCGAAATCCAGTTAAATTTCCATAATAAAAACACCCACAGCATCAAAACCTCTCGAAATCATTCACATTGATATATTATCATTGAAGAAAAATAAATTCCTAACAATAATCGACAGTTTCTCTAAACACGCACAAATATATCACTTACCAGAAACCAATACAATAACTGTAGTTCAAAAATTAATCAAATAACAACAAAGACAAAATTAATTGACATCCATACACTTGGTGAAACTAGGTTTAATAAAATATAAACTAAACACTTGGCTAAGTCTCACAAAATTCAGCCTCCAAGTCACCTTATGAGGCCAGCCTCTGACGATGCCCTCATAAGGTGACTTGGAGGCTGAATTTTGTGAGACTTAGCCAAGTGTTTAGTTTATATTTTAATTAATCAAATATTTTTCAATATTCGGACAACCGAAATTAGTAATATCAGATAACGGTCTACAATTTAATAACCAATTAATTTATAATTTCTTATCAATAAAAAACATTCGTATACATTTAATCAGTGTGAATAATCCCAAAAGTAACGGCAATATAGAAAGATTCCACTCTACCATTATCGAACATGTTAGAATATTAGAACAGAATAAAAATTTTAATGATTTAAACACAAGTAATAAAGCTCGATACGCAGTTCAAGCATACAATCAAACAATTCATTCTGCAACTAAAAGAACACCAAATGAAGTACTTTTTGGCCATTATAACGAATCAACCGAAATTATAACTGATAATTATATCAAAATTCATAAAGACATTATGAACAAAATTTACGAATAAAATAAAATTTTATTAGAAAAAAATAAAACAAAATACGCAACCTCACAAGTAGCTAGCTGTAAATTACAAAAGAAAGTGTATGAAGAACAAGCTAAACGAAATACCGGTAAAGTAGAGAAACCGCGCTATAAACAACAAGTGGTAAAAACATACATTCGAGACAGAGCACAAATAACTACCGATAAAGACAAAAAAATAAAAATTGATAAGCTAAAACCTTATCGTAAATTTACAGAATCATGCGAGCTAGCACAACCATCAACCTCGAAGATGCTAGAACCAACCCCGGAATCAACGTCCTAAAGCTAGGAGAAGCTCTAATCTCCACTAATAATAAGTATCTTTACGTAAATATTAACCTTTATAAAATTAAGGAATTATATAATAATCTATCTATTCATTTTAATAATATTAAGTTAGAAATAAATAATAATTATAGTAACGATAGAAATAGTAAATTTACACAATGTCTAAATAATAACTTTATAATGCTAGAAAACTTCCTAGATATAATAAGTAATAAAATACAAATCATTTTATACGACAATACTAGAAATAAACGAGGACTCATAAATGGTTTAGGCTCCATTATAAAAAGCATAACAGGAAATTTAGATGCAACAGATCAAGAAATATACGATAATGCTTTAAAATTAATAAATGATAATGAAAACATTCTTAAAGATAACATGAAACAAATTATTATTTTTAACAAAAATATATCGAATCACTTTAATAATCAAATAGAAAAAATTAATAAGAATAATAAAACAATTAAAGATAAAATTAGTGAAATAGGAAAAACAATTGGGAAAATTATAGATTATAATGATATAATATATTTAGAAAATATTATCACTCAATTGACATTTACGGCTACAAATTTAATTAGCATTATTAACGAAATCGAGACTACCTTCGCTTTTTGCGAAATAAACACTCTTTATTTTGGAATATTGTCTAGAGATGACATCAAACTAGAAATTGATAAACTTTTGCCAGATAGTTTCAAAAATCTCATAATAAAAAATTGGCAAAATCAACAATTAATCAAAACTTATTGCAAATTCGAAAAACTCTCATTAAATATCATAATAGACATTCCCATTCCTCTCGTACAAACAGAACTCTTACAAATTACACCTATACCCACTATACACAATGAAACCTTTGTTACTCTAAATGTACAACAAGGATATTATTCAAAATCTAACACACAAATTAGTTATTTAAACAAATGTACCCTCGTAGAAGATAAACTTTATATTTGTAGTCAAGGAAACTCAATTCCTGACAGATGTTTAGAAAATATGTACTTTTATAGAAATAATAATAATTGTAATTGTATAAATTTACTTGATCATAACGAAATCATTATAGTTCCAAACTCTAATAATAGTTACCTTTATTTACCTCATAAGGAATTAATAAATATTGAATGTGGTCACGAAATAGAAGAAAAAGTAATTTCTGGTATCTATTGTATAAAAGATTGTTTAATTAATAAACAAAGACATTATAAAAATATTAATTATGACAAAATAATTAATTTAGATATTGATAATAGTAAAGAAAAACTAATATTTAATAAAACCTTGAATATTAAAAACTTAGAAACTATTAAAGTTCCAAGTCAAAAGATAATTCATTTTAATCAAATTAGTAGTTCTGAATCACATTCTATATTTTACGATGTATTATTGTACACGATAATCGTGACCGTTGCAATGCTCTTACTGATAAAAATCTATTCGGCACTTGCTAGAAAATTGTTAAACTTAAAACAAATACAAAATCAAACTTGCGAAACAATACCTGATGAAAATACCATAGGTATTCTTTCGTCTAACAGGGGAGGAATTATGTAGGGACATAACCCCTATTGCATTGCACCTTTCACACGGTACTTTTCCATGACATATTTGTAATAGGATATATTAGATAAGAAATGTTATATGGAGACAAAATGTAAGACGTAGAGTTAGTTGTTAGAAGATAGTCAAGTAGAAGAGTTCACTGTATGTACTTGTGCAGCAAAATAAAATTCTTTTTAAAAATCCAATCTTATTATTGATTGATTTAATTTATATATATATATATATATATATATATATATATATATATATATATATATATATATATTAGGGTGGCCCTTATTTTGGGTAAGTTCGAATTTTGTCGGTCTCCACCCGAAATCTGGTTTAAAATCACAAAAAAGTAATAAATTAATTTTTTGAGATTTTTAAAATTAGTCTAACCCGTGCCTCTAGGCCACATTCACTTTTGCCTTCAGTTCCCAAATCACTGCTGAGCAGTGACTATTCAAAATGCAATAACTTGTTTGTTTTTCAATATTTTGACACAATTCGAAGCGGGAATTAAACCAGATGAGATAACGAATCGATCGATTACAATAAACAATAATTTTATATGATTGTTTATTGCTAAACGGGTGCTCAAAAACTAACAAAAATTGAGTTTTTTTAAATACACAAAACGTGATTCACAGTAATGTATATTTTCCAACAATTTGTTTTATAAACTAGTTTTGATTATTTTAGACTGTTTTTGAATAATATTCATATGGATTATAACATTTTAAATTTATTTTATCATATTTTTAGCCACATATATTTTATCATTTGTAGTGTTTATTTGTAAATGTGTATAAGTGAAAGTGGCCTAGAGGCACGGGTTAAACTTATTTTAAAAATCTCAAAAAAATAATTTATTACTTTTTTGTAATTTTAAACCAGATTTCGGGTGGAGACAGACAAAATTCAAACTTACCCAAAATAAGGGCCACCCTAATATATATATAAAGAAAGAAAGTACTTTCTTAATTTAAATTTGCTGCGCTTCATGTATTACGCGCGCCTTCTAATTAACCCGCCAGATGGAACAATAAACAAGATGATGAGTAGATTTTGAAGATTGGAGTAGAAGTAGTTAAAAGAAAAAGAGTAGAGAGAATAATTAAGAAAGAAATACAATCAATAAATAGATTTTAGGACTGCTAATGAAGTGAAGCAAAGAGAGATAATAATAAACTTTAATTGTTGTTTCTTTTGTTTTACAGGTAACTTTGTAATTAATGTAAATAGTGTAACCCATTGTTAATAAATAGCTTTTGTTTTACAGAGAAACTAAACTGATTATTATTATCAATAAAAAAAATTACGAATACCATTATAAAACAACAATTTTGTTTATGATGTCGAAATTACAGTTTGAATTTACGGTAGGACTTCACCAAAGGATACTAAATCAAATGTAATTGCTTTAACCTCAATTTGTACAGAGGATGGAAAAAATATATATTACCAGAAGAACATAAATATGTGGCAGATCATGTAGAATTGAGAAAAAAAAAAACTACACAAAAACTGTTAATTCATTAAAGAGTAGAAATCAGGTAAGAAAAGTGTGGATTACGATGACAAAAGAATTAGAGGAAACATACATAGATGAAGATGGAAATGTACAATTCAAAGATCAATATTTAGAAGAAATAAATGAAGAGAATTCAAACAGAATACAAGATCATAATCTAAAAGAGATATTAGAAAAATTTATAGAAACAACACAAAATAAAGATAAAGAGAAAAACTTAAAACAAATATCAGAAAAACTTTTAATAGAAAAATTCTCATGCAGAAATACTAATGCTAAACAGTGGATGGAAAGCTTTGAAAAAGAGGTCTCTAGATTTCAAATAAACAAAAATGAGGATAAAATTGAGTTACTGAAATTATTTTTGGATAAACCCAGTTTATATTGGCACTCTTCTACACTCATAAGATTAACAGTAAATGCTGGTTGGCCAGAATGGAAAAAAAGATTTTTAGAATGCTTCTCAGATAATGGATGGAATAATGTTACTTACGCACTATCGTTTAAATATCGAGAAGGTTCTCTAACTGATTATGCTATGAAAAAAGAGAAACTTTTAATAGATTTTAATAAAGATATGGATATTACATCACTCATAGCATTAATAGCAGTAGGATTACCAGATTCTATATTGATCAAAATTTATAAGTCAGAATTAAAAGAAACAGCAGACTTATTTAATGAATTGAGACAACTCGAATGTCTAGTGAACAAAAAAAATTTCAAAAAAATTCACATTAGACTCTCAAAAAAAAATAATATGAAGAAAAGAAACCTTGTAAGACATGCGAAGATTTAGGTAAAGGTGTGAGATATCACCCTAATGAAAAATGTTGGTTTCAGAGAAATGATGAAAATAGAGGAAACAACACTACAATAAAAAAGGTAAATAACAATTCTATCCTAGATGTAGAAATTTATGATGAAACAAAAAACGAATAAACACACCACTAATTAAATTAAACATCGTATTGGAAGACAAAATAAAAATAGAAGGGATATATGACTCAGGATCCCAAGTTTCATTAATTAATGCAAAATTAATAACAATTATAAATAATAACAAAGATAAGAACAAAGTACAATTAAAAACAATTAGTGGTGTGACACTCACAAAAGGGTTAATAAGGATGAAATTAAAAATTTTCAATATTGAAAAAGAAGTAGACGTGTTTATTGTAGAAAATGAAGACTATCATGATTTTTTAATAGGCCTAGATATAATAAAAGAATTTAAATTAAGGCAAGATGAAAATCTAAATATAAGTCAAAAACAACCGCAAAGAGAAGATATGATAGAAATAAATTTCAATGAACACATTAAAGAAAAAGATTTTGAAATAGATTTAAATCATCTAGATGATAAGGAAAAAATCAAAATAGAACAGTTGATAGAAGAATATAGACTAATATTTGCCAAAGACAAATATGACGTAGGAACTATAAAAGACTATGAAGCAAGAATAGATCTCTTAGTGGATAAATTTTGTAGTAAAAGACCGTATAGATGCACAATCGAAGACACGCAAGAAATAGAACAACAAATGGCAAAACTATTAGAAAAAAATTTAATTGAAGAGTCATATAGTCCATTTGCTGCACCAGTGACTCTAGCATTAAAAAAAGGTGAAGGGAAGACTAGATTATGCATTGATTTTAGAGATTTAAATAAAATTGTGACACCACAAGCTCAACCTTTTCCGCTAATTGATGATCTAATAATTAAAGCTAGAAATTGTAAATACTTTACATCACTGGACATCAATTCAGCATTTTGGGCAATACCACTAAGGATAGAAGATAGAAATAAAACAGGCTTTATAACTCAAGAAGGACACTACCAATGGACTTGCCTACCATTCGGTTTAAAAACGGCACCAGCTATTCCAAAGAATTTTATCAAGTATACTAAGAAGAAATAATCTTAAGAGCTTCACGGAAAACTATATAGACGATATATTAATATTTTCAGAAACTTTTCAAGATCATATCATACATATAAAAAAAGTTTTAGAAGCCATTATAAAAGAAGGCTTTAGATTGAAGTTTAAAAAATGCACGTTCGCATCCAAGTCAATCAAATATCTCGGACACATAATAGAAAATAATACGGTACGACCAATCAAAGACAACTTAGTATCAATACAGAATTTTCCTACCCCAAAAACACAGAAGAATATCAGACAATTTCTAGGTAAAATAAACTTTTATCACGAATACATACCGAAAATCTCAATAATACTAGATCCATTACATAGACTGTTGAGAAAAGATGTGAAATTTAACTGGTCTGTGAATTGTGAAAAATAATTTACAGAAATAAAAAAAATTATTGTGCTCTCAGCCGGTACTAGAAATATTTGATAAAGATTTGCCGATTAAGATCTTTACAGATGCTTCAATCGAAGGTGTAGGTGCAATACTGAAACAAACGCAACGAAATGGAAAGGAAAAACCAGTAGCCTTTTTCTCAAAGAAATTAAATGAGTCGCAAAAAAGAAAAAAAGATATATATTTAGAGTGCTTAGCAGTAAAAGAAGCAATAAAATATTGGGAACACTGGTTGATTGGAAGGAAATTTGAAGTGTATTCAGACCATAAACCTTTAGAGAACCTCAACATAAAAGCAAGAACAGACGAAGAGCTAGGTGATTTAACATATTACCTATCCCAATTCGATTTCAATATTAGATACACTGAAGCAGACTGTCTTAGCAGGAACCCGGTATTGGAACCAATAGATAATACTGAAGAAGCATTGAAGACAGTAAATACAATAAAAATCCAAGAAATAAAAAAAGATCAAGTTGAGAACATTGTATTAAAAGAACTTAAGAAAAAAACAATAGATGAACACGGTATAATAGGTAAGAATAGAAAGAAGATAGTATTATCAGAGAAATTGAGTATTAAATTAATAAGAAATACACATATAGACTGGTGTCATATTGGCATAAATCAACTGATGAACAGAATATGTCCATATTACACTTCGAAAAGATTAATAGAGAACATAAAAAAGATATGCAAAATATGCGATATTTGTAAAAGAAATAAATCTAGAGGTCAAGCAAAATATGGATTGATGTCACAATTCGGACCAACAACAAAGCCATTTGCGATAATGTCGATTGATACGATCGGTGGTGTTGGTGGTCAAAGATCAACGAAAAGATACCTCCATCTTTTAGTTGATCACTATACAAGATACGCATTCATACATACTTCAAAAACCCAAGATGCAAACGATTTTATACAGATAGTTCAAAACACACTAGAAATAAACAAGATAGATACAATATTAACAGACCAATACTCAGGACTCAACTCTCGGGAATTCAAAACATTTTTGGAAGAACAAAATATCAGACTTATCTACACAGCCCTAAATGCACCTTTCTCAAATGGCCTAAATGAAAGAGTAAACCAAACAATAGTCAATAAAATAAGATGCAGAATCAACGAATCAAAAAAAGAGAAAGCTTGGACAACAATAGCAAGAGAGTGTGTTGATAAATATAACATGACAGAACACGCAGTAACAGGTTTCACACCAAAATATCTACTAGATGGGACTAATACAAATATGCTACCTGAAGAACTAAAAGAACATAAAAATGCAGAAGATTGGAAAAAAGGTAGAAAAATAGCTCTAGATAACACTAGAAAATCACACGAATATAATCAAAACCAATTTGACAAAAACAGAAAAGAAAATGAATTCAATACAGGCGACTTCGTATACATTGAAAACGGAAATAAAGTGAACAAAAAAAAAATTGGATGAACTCAGGATTGGGCCTTTCAAAATAACGGAGAAAATATCAAATACCATATTTAAAATCCAAACAGGGAAAAGAAATGAAGAAACAGGACTATTCCACATAACAAAATTAATACCAGAATAAACAATAGCCAATGAAAATCCCCATAAGAATTTTCATGGTGGGAAGGGGAGATGTAAAGAAAGAAAGTACTTTCTTCATTTAAATTTGCCGCGCTTCATATATTACGCGCGCCTTATAATTAACCCTCCAGATGGAACAATAAACAAGATGATGAGCAGATTTTTAAGATTGGAGAATAAGACGTTGTAAGAAAAAGAGTAGAGAGAATAATTAAGAAAGAAATACAATCAATAAATAGATTTTACGACTGCTAATGAAGTGAAGCAAAGAGAGATAATAATAAATATAAATTGATGTTTCTTTTGTTTTACAGGTAACTTTGTAATTAATGTAAATAGTGTAACCAATTGTTAATAAATAGCTTTTGTTTTACAAAAAAACTAAACTGATTATTATTATCAATAAAAAAAATTACGAATACCATTATACCGGGTGTAACACGAAAAGTGAAACATAGGCGTTTAACATGGCAAATCAGTTTTTCCGTGCGCATTGCTTCCCTAATTATTTTAGGAAAAAATGTTTCAAATAAATGTTCTAAAGCATAAAATTCTACATCCCAATCAATAAACAAATTCATTTTGACTACTTCATAACTGCAGAAATTAAATTTGAAAATTCACGTAATTTCAATTTAATAGTAAGAGCCATGGAATTAAAAACAAGAGATGAACAAATGCGTAACGTTTTATACGTCAAATTATTAGTATTTATTTTGACCAACTGTGATATTAAATCAAAATTAGAGTTTATTATTATCAAAAATGAATAATTATTCAGATGAAGAAAAGTTGCAAATAATTAAATGGCATTATTCTGGCCATAGTTTACGACTAATTCGTGACTATATTAGCGCTATTTGGCAGCATCATGATATTCCTAGTACGGTAACTATTCAGAGGTTTATAGTAAAGTTTGAAAAGACAGGATCACTAAATTTCAAGAAAGAAATAAATGAAAGAATTTATAACAATGAAGAAAATATTCTTGCTTTAATAGAACTGGAGCCAACAATGAGTGTGCGGGAAATATCCAGAGAACTAAATATAAATTTTATGACAGTGCATAGAATTCTCAAAAAACATAAATACATTCCTTTTAAATTTCAAAACCACCAAAATATTTTGAAACGAGATTTTGAACTGCGTGCCTCATTCTGTGAAATAATGATGGAGAAATCAAATTGTAATAGAGAATTTTTAAGTAGTATTTTATTCACAGATGAATGCACATTTACCATGAATGGCGAACCAAACTGTCATAATTATCGGTAGGTACTGGTCACAAAATAATCCACATAATATTGTAGAATTGAGGACACAATCTCGTCATTCTGTCAATGTGTGGGCAGGAATTTTTGGTGATAAAATCATTGGCCCATTCTTTATCCAACGAATAAATTCAGCAGCATATTTGAATTTATTAATTAATGCCGTTGGACCATAAATTGTTGAAACAAACAAAGAAAATGTGTGGTTCCAGCATGATGTATTTCCTGAAAGCTGGATAGGACGAAATGACCAGTTAACTGGCCAGCACGGTCGCCAGATTTAAATCCGTGCGATTTTTTTTTATGGGGCCATTTAAAATCTTATGTTTATAAAAAAAAGATACAAAAATTTAGAAGAACTTAAAAATGCTATATTACAAGAATGCCAGAAAATAAATAATCGACAATTAAAGAATACTCGAGAAAGCTTCTACAACAGATTAGGTTATTGTTTAGCTCAAAATGGTGAACTATTTGAACATCTAATTTAACAATTTAAGAATATTTAGTTTGTTGATGTTTTTATTGAATTTAATTTATGTTACATTAATTAATTTGTTAAATAACAACCTACCTTAAATATTTTATCGAGTTTATTATTTTATTATTCTTAAATAATAAATCTAAAAAATATTTTGCCTTATTATTATTAAATTTTTATTTAGAAAATAAATATTTAGTACGTAAAAATGATTTTGACAATTTATTCTGACATTGACGTATAAAACGTTACGCATTTGTTCATCTCTTGTTTTTAATTCCATGGCTCTTACTATTAAATTGAAATTACGTGAATTTTCAAATTTAATTGATTCGGATGTAGAATTTTATGCTTTACAACATTTATTTGAAACATTTTTTCCTAAAATAATTAGGGAAGCAATGCGCACGGAAAAACTGATTTGCCATGTTAAACGCCTGTTTCACTTTTCGTGTTACACCCGGTATATATATATACTATTGACAGCTACTTCGTATTACGAACTAATGAGGGTTACATTTATAATACACAACGTAGGTCATTTTACATTGTTTTCTAGTATTATTTAAACACAACGTAGGACTATAAACTATTATTTTATACTAGCCGAACACACAGTATGAATTCATTATCGGGATTCATTATTTTTGTAAAATGACCTACGTTGTGTATTATCAATGTAACCCTCATTAGTTCGTAATACGAAGTAGCTGTCAATGGTGGGGGAATTCGGGAAAGGTTGAGTTGAATGCAAGATGTACAATCCTTCCAAAAGTCTCGACGGTGACGTCATACCTTGTGTATTTATTGAAAAACCAAGTAATCAACAAAACTTTATTTATTATGTGAATTTAGAACGAACAGAGTGACTTGAACACAAAGTTCTGTCGTGAGCTCAATAGTAAAATAGCTCTCTGGTATGTATTTTACGCAAGAGGGAAAATACGACAAAAAACCTCAAGCAGAGAGACAAATCCAATCATTAAAATATTCTCAAATTTAATGAGATTGTTTCTTGAACAGCAAAATTACGTACATACTTTAATTATAAATCATTCCAACCTCACAGAGATGATATTTCCAGACCCATCACAATAATTTGTCAATGGATCAATATCTTTGTTTAGTCATTGTTAAGTCGGTGGATCAGTATTGCTGCAATTGTTATAGTTAGGTTGCTTTTGAGGCAACGACGAATAGAGAGTTTTCCTAAATTTACTTAATAGGTAAACATTGTATATTATGGGGGTGTTTCCTTATGGATAACCATTGCCCATCTGGGTGGTTTCATTCAACGGTAACCAGTGCCCAGTGTTGTAACGTTTTGCAAACAATTAGCAAGGAATACTTGATCGCTAAAATAAATATAATTAATAGAATGATATCATTGTGGCTGTCTTTCCATATCAAATAATAATAATATTTACTCAGTTAATACTATTTTCCGGTCATGTGAAAGAGTATCAACAATTAAAAATGACGTATGTCACGAAGCACAAAGTTCATGTAAAGGATATTCTGGGTAAAAAGAGAAGGTTCACCCGTGCGCGGTTGCCGATAGTACTGAGTGGTGATGTTGGAGGGTGATACGCGTACCCGGATGCCGATAGCACTGCATATGGATTAAGGACGGTGTCACCCGTGCCTGCATAAGCTAGCACTGATAGTGACGATGGGGAAGGTGATGTAACTTTAAACTTACTGGCATAGAGTCAGAGTGGAGACCACGGAGAGTCTCCCCAATTGAGGCAAATCGTGCAGTTTATATACTCTAATTGTCCTCTTGTCCCAGCACCCCGATGGTCTAAGGTGGGTGCAATGTCTTCACCCCTTCATCGTAGTTGGCGTGGGCTCCTATCGGCACCCCGTCTCCGAAGGTGGCTTGGGTTCCCTTCTCTCTTCGCCTTGGAAGGTGTCAGGTACTGTTTAATATCTTTCACACCCTGCTGAAACAAAGAAGGTCCATACGTGTCCATATCGTCCAGATTTCTAAATACCATCAAACTAGGTTTTGTTCCAGGGCCGTCCATAAAATTCTTAATTATATGTGTACCAAACGATAACATAGTTGCGAATATTCTCGCTAGAGCTATAGTATCTGTTGATGATATACTTCTGAAGTTCGGTTACCTAGTTATATAACAATAATTTCCCTATAACTTTGAATACGTCACTCGTCGAATATATATATATATATATATATATATATATATATATATATATATATATATATATATATATATATATATATATATATATATATCTACTGATTTTATTTCTTTCAATTTATTCTGATTAATTATTTTCAAGTTATTGAAGTAGTCGAAATTTTCGAATTGTATTTCTTTATAATTGTCTTGAATAATATTACATTTTAAGTCCTTCTGTTAGTTTAAATTTATATATTACTTGTATTTTTTTATTCACAGTATTTGTTTGACAATTAATTTGAATTTGTTGTTCTGTGGGACTTATAACTATTAAGTCGTTTGTATTTTCTATCTGTTCCCAAGTATTTTCTAATTTTATATCATGAAATGAACAACCATCGTTCTTTTGATTACTTACAATATTCATAATACATTTATTTATTTTGATATATCGACTATTACAATAATATACATTTTTTATTTGAATACAGTTATGAGTAACATATTTATTTTCATTATCTAGGTAATACACATTTAGTTTTTCATTAAGCATAACGAGGGAATCATTTTTATAAACAGGGATGGGGGTAAATTGATATAAGGAATAAGTATTTAAGGTGTATATTGGGATATTTATTATAAAATGTATTTGTTCTTTATCGTTTCTACAATATGTTTCGATGATTTCGTTGAAAAGCCAAATATCTTTATTTTGTGTTATTTGTTGTAGGTTATCAGGATTTATGATGCTAGTGTGTAATTGTCTTAAGCTACAGAATGTTAGGCTGACTTCGATCTGTTTGCACAAATCGTTCATATTTTGTAAAGGAAATATTAATTTTTGGAATTTATTATCAATATCTTTGCCAATCAAGATTTTTTATTAGAATAGTTTGTATGTCATTTATTTGAATTTGTAATTGATTTTCGTTACTTTCAAGATTCTTTATTTGTTCATTAAATTTGTCAATCATGTCGCTGTTTATTTTTATGTTTTGGTCATTTTGTGTCTGTAGTATCTGTTCGTTTTTATTTATTTGTTCAAAAAGTCTGTCATATCGTTCTCCGTCCGAGGCGTTTAAGTTGCCAGAAATAGATTTTATGATACTACCTATTCCGTTTATTAAACCGTGTTTGCTCGTTTATTAAAAAGGTTTTGCATTTGATTTTCTAAATCATTATGAATATAAGTTATTAAATTTATGTAGTCTTGGAATAATGTCTTTTGATCAGAGATTTGTTCTAATAGAATAGATTTTCATTTCGTAACTTTTATGAATTCTTGATATATGGGGGTAATATTATAATTAAAATATATAATTTGTTCTGAGGTTTTTAATTTACATTGTCCTAAATCGGCCAGATGAAATCCGTTATCTTGTGAGATATTTATCAATTGGGCTACGCATCTGAAACATTTTATTGTTTTAGTCTATTTATCCCAATGTTTTTCATGCTTAGTTGATCTTTAGTTTTTACTTTTCCTAATGTTGGGTCATATACTTTTATTTTTATTCTCTTAAATAATGGGTTTTTAAATTTCTTTAATAATCTAGGATTCTCTTTAGCAAACATTTCTCTTGGTATCTCTAAGGGGTTATAGTTTTCTTTATAACGTTTTTGCTTCTCTGTTTCAATTTTTGTTTGAATGATTTCAAACAATTCAGTTTGTTCGTCTTTATACTGTTGGATTAATTTTTCATTTATGAGGGGGATAATTTTGTTATTTTTTACAATGTTTCGTTAGGAGTTAACTTTGTAATAAAGTGTTTTGTATTATTATGGGCTAATATGACTAATTCTAATTTTTGTTTTTATAAATTATGTAAATGTTCATTTCTGATTTGGATATTATTGTTTTGTTTTAGTGTTTCTGGATAATTATCTAATTCTCTTTCTTTTCCCTGTATTTTAACGATATTTTTTACAAAGTCAATTTGTATGTTTAAATCTTTAAATGCTTCTATAGCTGAAAGTAGGTTATATTCTTTGTGAAAATTATGGACATAACATTTTACAGGAATTTAGTTTAATTTCATTATGACATATTCGCTTGTTGTGGTTTTTCCGTATACGGTTTTAAAAGTGTATTTTTCATAATACGTTTTCATATTTTTTATTTTGACAAATTCTGGGGTTATTAAGTTTATACTAGAGCCTGTATCAAAGAGAATAATATAATTTTGAATTTTTAACGACGGTAGGTGATAGGTCATGCTTGACATTATTTGTTGAATTTGTCCTCGCCGTTGTTTATCTCCAAAAAATAATCTTCATCTACTTCGATTTCGTATTCGTGTTCGTGGTCAAATTGTTCTGGTATTTCTGTGTCGTAAGTTTCGTCAAGATTATAATTTTGCCTAATTGTTTGGGTTGACATAGGTTGTGTTATGCGAGTCTGTTTTGTCATTGGTCGTGGTTGAAAATTACATTTTGTTTCGTAGAAATTTTTCAAATTCTGTCTTGGTGCGAATTGTGTTGGTTGTTTATTAGCTGTGTTAAATGGTATGGGTTTTGACGGGAATTGTTGACCAGGAAATTTCTTAGGGGGTATTTTAAATGAAAAATTTGGTTTTTCTTTTAACATTGGTGATTAATGTACAAAGTTAAATTTATTTCGTAAGAGGATTTCGCATTCTTCTAGAGATTTAGGTTGTTTTACGATAAAAGATCCTCGTATAGTATTTGGTAATAGTGAAATAAAATATGTTACGATTAATTTTTGATTTTCTTTAATTATTGCATTTTTCTGCAGTTGGTTATATTCTGTTAAAAGGATTTTGGATTTGTATTGTGCAAATTTATGTGAGATAAGCTCTAAAGTTTTATCTGAACTAATTTTATTTCTAATTTGTAATATTTTTAGTAAGATAGTTTCTGCCGTACTTTTGTCACAGAAATTATTTGTTAGGTACGTTTTTAATTCAATCCAAGTTGTGAATTTATTTTCCGCTAATAATTCGGCGGCTTTGTGAGTGAGTTTATTTTTTATTAAACCGAACATATATGTTTGTTGGATATTACTAAGTGGTACGTCGTCTACAGCGGATATAAACTTGTTAAGAATTTTAATATTTTCATCGTATGAAGGAATAATTTCTGATAGATTTTGGAGTTCTGATAATGTTGTGGTAGCCATTGTTAAATTTGAACTGTTTAATCTGCTTGTGCTCAACGAATTTATCTTTATATTATTGATTTGAGTATTTTCAACTTCTGAATCTGAATTTGAATTAAGATATTCTGATTCTGATGAACTACTACTGTTCATTAATTTGTGTGTTGAGACTGTGCCGGTCTCTCGATACTTTTATTACTAGTCTTTGCTAGAAGTATCCCTTTGTGTAAGAATTTGATTAATTTGTTAATTAATATAAATAACTTACAATGGTAGTAACAATATAATTGTGGATAGATGTTTTACGGATATCACCGGGTTCTTGTCTTCTTGTGATTCTCCAGGAGGACAGCAGATGTTTTCTGACGACGTGGACCAGTTACGGAACAGCAAGATCTTCTCGTTCGAGGAGGACGTGATCTCGTAATGAAACAGCAAGTTGTCGATCTGGTGTTTTCTCTTAAAGATGGGCCGTGGTTAGGCCTTGGTGGGCTTAGGTTGAAGCCGGTTATTTGTTGGTTTATTCAGAGTAAAGAATTAAAATTCACCACACAATAGATTTCGTGTTTCTCTGAATCCTACCAGGACTGCGCCAATTAAATATTGATTTATTTAATATTTAATAAAAAAATCTTTTATTAATTTTTTGTTGCACTACAATGACATGTACGTGTGCATTCAAGAAGTTACAGGAACAAGTGAACAAGCCTATCTAATGAGACGTGCTATTTATCCTATTTCTAACTTACTGGAAAACTACTGGGTGTTTGGCTGATGCAGCAAGTCACAACTTGCAATGTTTGTGAAATACCTTCAAGGCCTTACATAATTTATATATATATATATATATATATATATATATATATATATATATATATATATATATATATATATATATATATATATATATATATATGTGGTGCCTGTTACTATTTATTTACATGACATATAAGTAAAGGAATATTAAAAGATGAATTTGGTTAGGGCTGAAATAAAATATATTAAAACCAAATATGTTACCTAACCCGTGTATTTAATAAACTATAAACTACAAATCAACTTTAATGACGTAATGGATGCTGCCTCAGCGGGACTCAGGTGTACAGTTATCCGGCTGAAAAGAGAAACAACATAAGAAAGTACTCAGTGAGGAGTCGAACAGCCACCACACACACACACGCACACACGTGATCCCTCGAAATAACACACATACAACAACACGCCACTCTGAGAGTCGTCTCAAGGACAGCGCCAACCAGAGTGACCAGAAACCGTGCTCAACACCCACCCACCGGATTGCCTAACCTGGGCACCGGGAGTGTGGATTGAAAGCCAAGTAGAAACCCACACTCCACCCGCAATCGCTGGGTGTTAGCGAAACGTTGGGCACCTCCTGAATTAACACTATAGATGGCAGGCAGGGCACCGTTGGCACGAGGGCTAGCGGGTCGTGCTTCGTTGGCTGCATACTTGGCTGTCACTCCCCGTCAACCCCGCAGGGGACTTCCCTGGAGTGACCGCAGCATATACAAGGAATAGGATCACATACTCATACACCACGTGTGGTAACACCACTTGACTCAACTCACCAATTCGTTCTCCAGCAATCTCCCACCTAACAGTAACACGATACACAACCACTTGCTATCACTTCTCACCACAAACAGAATGAAATGCATAGTTTATAATCTATTTAAATGAAGTTCTTATCCAACTGCACTCGTAATCCACCTAAACGGAAGATTAATGTAGAAACCATAATCAATTAATAAATAAAGTCCTTACGTTAAAAAGTTACGCTAACAGTTCGGCTGTCCTGACCATTTCTCGTCCTCGAGGAATCAATCTGCAACTCCTAAAGTGTCATCATCAGAAGCACTGTTGTCCTCTGACGATTCGTCTAGTCCTTCTTTAGGAATGTATGACTTCATTCTATCAATTGCAACAATGTTGCTGTATTTTCCTCTGCTATTTCTTTTTGTTCCCAATAAATCCTCTACTAAGTACCTATCGTTCGGTAATATTTTCTTGATCTGAAAAGGTCCGGCATATGGAGCAAGTAATTTTTTACTCGTTCCTTCCGAAACAACTTGTTTCTTAATCAGCACTAGGTCTCCTTCGCAGTACTTCTGCCCAATGCGTCTATGTTTGTCATATCTTTGTTTCTGCTGCCGTTGGTTCTCTAGCATGCTCTCTGCAATTTGTTGTCGGGTTTCCTCTAAATTGCTTATTGTTGGTGTCTCTTGCTGTACCTCTGCACTTAAAATTGAGTCAGATGGTGCTCTTGGGCGGTAACCAAAAAGTAACTCACTTGGAGTCTTCTTCGTAGTTGAGCTAACAGTGTTGTTAATAGCAAATTGAATCTCATTTAACTGTTTATCCCAGCTTATATCATCTAGTGCAGTGGTAGCTAATGTTGAAAGTACGGTTGCATTAACTCTTTCGCATTGTCCATTTGCGCGTGGTGTTGCGACCGCATTCCTGATATGCTTGAGACCTTTATCACGACAATACTTTGTAAACTGTTTAGAAGTAAATGCTGTTCCTCGGTCTGAGATTAGTCTAGTTGGGATTCCAAAAGTCTGATGTATCTGATCTAGAAATTTAATCACGTGTTTGGTTTTTGTGTTTCTCACTGCTTTCAAATTGACGTATTTTGTAAATCCATCGACGACGACTATAATGTGAGCATTTCCTGCCTTACTTTTAACAAATGGTCCTAGATGGTCGATGTGGACTGTGTGGAAAGGAATTGGTAGCTTTTCAATCGGATTTAACAATCCTGGCTGTTTACCTCGTGGTTGTTTGTTGTATAGGCATCGAATACAACAGTCGATATACTTTTTCACAAACCTTCTCATACCTGGGAACCAGTACGTCTCGCAAATTTTTCTCAAGGTTTTATCCAAGCCAAAATGTCCGAAATCATCATGACATGCACGAACTATCTGCAATCGTTGTCCTTTGGGCACAACCCACTGGATTCCGGTAGCAGTGATCCTATAAACACGCTCATCTCGTAAGCAATAGTTCTTAAAAATACTTTTTTCGTATTCCGTTTGCGGCGTTTTGCTTAAAATGTCCTTAATGAGTTTTAGTTTTTCGTCCGTCATCTGTCCGGCGAGTATCCAATCTGCTTGTTCGATGTGAAATATATTCAGTTCTTCAGACAATTCTTCATCTCTCACGGGATTTCTACTGAGCGCGTCAACGTGAGCCATTCGCAGACCCGGACGATATTCAATATCGAACGTAAATTCTTGCAGGTCTAGCCACCATCTTCCAATGCGTGGTATTAAGTCCTTTTTTGTGCTTGCTGTTCGTAGTGCATTGCAGTCGGTAACCAACTTGAAGCGAATTCCAATCAAATACACTCTGAACTTTTTCAGCGTTTCTACGACTGCTAGCGTTTCCAACTCGTACGAATGGTATTTCGTTTCGGTTGGTGATGTCTGGCGACTGTAGTAGGCAACTGGATGCAGTTTTCCAGTGTTGTTCTTTTGTAGTAGGATTCCACCTAAGCCTGACTTACTGGCATCTGTATGCACTTCGGTCTCTGCGTCCGATTTGTAGAGTTGTAAAAGTGGTCTTTCTGTTAATTTTACTCTCAGTGTCTCGAACGCTGCCTGTTCTTGATCTCCCCAATTCCATGGTGTGTCCTTTTTTGTTAAGTTGGTGATTGGTCTGCATATTTTTGCGTAATCTTTAATGAAATGACGAAAGTAGCTTGTCAGTCCTACAAATTGTCGTACCTGATGTACGTTCATTGGGGGCTGAAAAGCGTAGACAGCTTTTATTTTCTCTTTTCCAGGTCTAACTCCATTTCGATTTATCTCAAAACCTAAATAACTTATCGCGCTCTGAAAAAAGAAACATTTCTTCATATTTAGTGTTAAGTTATTCGCCCTAAAGATGTCAAACAATGTTTTTAAACGTTGAATCCCTTCTTCAAATGATGACGATGGACATATGATGTCATCCAAGTAAGCCATGGCGATAGTGTTACGGCAAGAACCTAAAACTTTATTCACCAAACGCTGAAATACCGAAGGTCCGTTAGATAATCCGAAAGGAAGGCGATTAAACTCGTAGTGTCCATCCGGTGTTACAAATGCAGTTTTGTACTTTGAGCTTTCCGCGATCGGTATTTGGTAGTATCCTGACGTCATATCTAAGATGTGAAGTACTTTGCTCCTTGTAATCGATCTAATTGGTCATCAATCCTCGGTAAAGGGTATCGGTCTTTCACTGTTATCTTGTTAAGTTGTCTGTAATCTATACACATTCGTGCGTCTCCGTTCTTTTTCCGCACCAGTAAAATCGGCGCCGAAAAAGGTGAAGTTGACTCTCTAATAATGTTGGCATCTAGAAGTTCTTGTACCATCCCTTGGACTTGTTTTCTTTCCGAAATTGACAATCTGTAAGGTCTGTAAGTAATAGGTGTATCGTCGGTCAAAATTATGTCCACTTCTGTCGCGTTCGTGCATCGAATATCTTTTACCGTTTTTGCGAAACAATCTTTATATTCTTTTAAAAGACATACCAGTTGTTCTCGCTGATCCTTACTAATGTCCTTTCCTACATGTAGGTCATCTTCGAAAAAATCATCCCCTTGGGTCATCTGCATTTCTTTGTTGTCTGCTTGGCATTTCCATCCTCTACTCACAACTTTATTCTTTCGAAACGTTATATCCGAATCCGATAAATTCACAATGGGAAGAACACATTCCAAATCAGCTCCAACTTGCACGATCGTCCGTGGAATAACATGTTCATGTCCTTCCGGTGCTCGTACGCTCAAGTCAACAAAGATTTCTCCTTTATCCTCCGAATGGCAGATCACATGTCCCACATATCCTGGAGGGATGACGGTTGCGTTTTTTACCCATAAGTTTATCTTTTTGCGCGGGGCTACCTCAATTTCACAGAATGGTAAAATCGTTCTTTTATAGAACCTTAACCGATCCGAATCCTTGTACACGACCACATCCGGTGACTCCGTAAAAGGTTGTCCAACTATGATGGGTATTGACTGAACAGTATCAGGCACGATATTGAAGAATACCTCCAATTCTACTTCATCGATCTTCAACCTCTGTTTTTCGGTTTCACCTAATGTTTTCACATGTCCGTTTCCAAAACCACGTAGTGTGTAAGTCTTGTTTTTGTTGAATGGCAACTTCAGTTGTTTTGCTGTTGATTCCTTCATAGTAATACAAGTAGATCCCATATCAACGTATGCCTTCGATTCTTGCCCACTCACTTCAACATCAAAAAAATACTTACTGTTACCGCTTACCTTAATACTAGTAGTCAAGACACTTCTTTCTTGCTGCTGATGTTGCTGTTGATGACGCTGAGTCTGCTGAGGTTGATGTTGATGTCTATGTTGATTTCTATTACTGTTGTATTTGTCTCTATGTTGTCCTTTACTCTCCGGTCTTCGTTGACGTTTTGGACACTGCGCACGCTTGTGTCCTATCAGTCCGCAAGAAAAACAACGTATATCCGCTACTCCGTGGTTGATCTGGTTAGCGGTAGAGTACGATCGTTTGTTCTTGGGGTACAAACGACCTATATCGCGTCTAGAATTAGAAGAGTTTCTCGTTGTTGCATTATCCTTTAGGGTTTTCAAAAACAACAGGAGTGACTCCGGCTTCTTGCAGTCTCTTGACAGAGCAGCAGCGCGAATATTTTCATCAAAAAATCCTCCAATGATGCAGGAGACGGCCTTCTCTTCCGTAATATCGCAAGCGTTTAACAAAGCGAGTTTCTCGTAGTAATACTGCAGTAATGGTTCATCCGGCTTCTTAGTGCGAGCCATCATTTCTTGCAACAGCTGGAAGTAGTCTTTCTGCGAAGGGAATGCCCCTAACAGCATGGTCTTCCAAGTGGCCCAAGAATAATTAATCGTCTGCAGTCCCTTATACCATGTTTCTGCGTATCCCTTAAGTCGAGATGTCACATACATTATAGTAGTGGTTTCGTCCCATTTATACATTGCACGTAAATCCTCTATTTTCTGCAGCCATTTCTCGCTTGATAATACTGTATCTGAAGGATTGAAGAATGGTATAGCCTCACGGCTCTCTGGACGACCAGAAAAATTGGGTGATTGAGTTGATAATTGCGTCTCTTGCATGCGCTGTACGTTTTGGGTGAGCTGCAACATGATCTCCGACATTTGCTGTAGACTGTTTTCAGTGCTTCTCTCAGGTGACGATGACGGGCTCCTACTATGACGTTCATTCTGAGAATAAGGTCCGTTCCTATGCGATGACATGGTGTAACGCTGGCCCAGTTGTTTAATCCAGCTATGCATAAATGAAGAAAACGTTATTCAGATCCCACTTCTGAAATATTAAAAGATGAATTTGGTTAGGGCTGAAATAAAATATATTAAAACCAAATATGTTACCTAACCCGTGTATTTAATAAACTATAAACTACAAATCAACTTTAATGACGTAATGGATGCTGCCTCAGCGGGACTCAGGTGTACAGTTATCCGGCTGAAAAGAGAAACAACATAAGAAAGTACTCAGTGAGGAGTCGAACAGCCACCACACACACACACGCACACACGTGATCCCTCGAAATAACACACATACAACAACACGCCACTCTGAGAGTCGTCTCAAGGACAGCGCCAACCAGAGTGACCAGAAACCGTGCTCAACACCCACCCACCGGATTGCCTAACCTGGGCACCGGGAGTGTGGATTGAAAGCCAAGTAGAAACCCACACTCCACCCGCAATCGCTGGGTGTTAGCGAAACGTTGGGCACCTCCTGAATTAACACTATAGATGGCAGGCAGGGCACCGTTGGCACGAGGGCTAGCGGGTCGTGCTTCGTTGGCTGCATACTTGGCTGTCACTCCCCGTCAACCCCGCAGGGGACTTCCCTGGAGTGACCGCAGCATATACAAGGAATAGGATCACATACTCATACACCACGTGTGGTAACACCACTTGACTCAACTCACCAATTCGTTCTCCAGCAATCTCCCACCTAACAGTAACACGATACACAACCACTTGCTATCACTTCTCACCACAAACAGAATGAAATGCATAGTTTATAATCTATTTAAATGAAGTTCTTATCCAACTGCACTCGTAATCCACCTAAACGGAAGATTAATGTAGAAACCATAATCAATTAATAAATAAAGTCCTTACGTTAAAAAGTTACGCTAACAGGAAAGAAGTAGGTTTAGGTTTATTTTTATAATATTGGTTGTTATGAAATATTTGAATTAACTATTTATGTTTTATTATTATTGTGTTAGTTACTATAAACAAGTTGATAAAAAATAAAATATTTTGTGTTTGGTTTAGTTAATTTATTCTACAAGTTTATATAATTTAACAATTATCTTAAATTCATTTAACATTGGTGACCCCGACGTGAGGCATTTAAGTACGGTATGGCATTATCGGCTCCTTCCAATTTACCCGAAGTGATTACCTCAGAAGTTTCTGCATTGTCTACCTCTTTTAAAGTTCCTGAGTTTTGGCCGGCCGACCCAGAGTTATGGTTCGCTCAAGTAGAAGCAATTTTTGTAACTCATAGAATCACTTCCGAATTCAGTAAATTTAGTAAGTTAATTACTGTATTAAGTCCTCAATTTGCAAGTGAAGTTAGAGACATCATTGTGGCACCTCCACAAGATCTTCCTTATTCCAAATTAAAAGAAGCTTTAATTAAACGAACTGGTCTGACAGAAAAAGAAAAATTACAACAATTATTTAATGTTTCAAATATTGAAGATAAACCTACTCAAATACTCATGCGAATGCGCCAGCTAATTGGTTCTAAGTCGTTAGATGATACTATTTTGGAAGAACTTTTTTTGCAAAAGCTGCCAGTTAACGTTCAGGTCATCATTACTTCTGTCAAGAATTGCTCACTTGAAGAAAAGGCAGAGATTGCAGACAAAATCATCTGTATCGATCAACCAGCAATTTCTTCAATTTCAAGGGAGACTTCAGTTTTGCAACAATTAGTGCAAGATGTTCGTGAATTGAAATTAAAATTGTCATCAAGATCAACAGCGGAAAACATACCGACATCATCTACTGAACCAGTATGTTGGTATCACGATAGATTTGGTTCCAGACCTAGGAAATGCATTCCTCCTTGTTCCAGTAATTTGCCTGTTTTAAATAAAGAGGTGGTTATTACTTCTCAATTAAATGACATTGCATATCCGATTAATTTTTGTACTGATTATAGCGTAACATCAACAAATTTACTGTACGTAACTGATAAGAATTCTGGACATCGTTTTTTGGTGGATAGCGGGGCTCAGGTGAGTGTCTTTAAAGTATCAAGTCAGATTAATTGTGTCAAAAGATCTTTTTCTTTGCAAGCTGCAAATAATACAACAATTTCTACATACGGATCAAAAACTTTAAAATTAGATTTTGGCTTATCTAAAACGTTTACCTGGAAATTTATAATCGCAAAAGTTCGTCATTCAATTTTAGGTGCAGATTTCTTCAATTATTTCAAATTGTTAATTGATCTTCATGCAAAAAGGTTGTTGGAATCGGGTTGTCCAATAGAAAACCCATCAAATGTCAAAATTGTGTCCAACGTGACAGAAAATTCCAATTCAAATATATTTTTTACTGTTTTGTTTCAGTTTCCAAAGCTGACTACACCCATTGATTTTAAATGTCAAAAGAGTCATTCAATTAAACATTTTATAATAACAACTGACTCACAGACATTTGCTAGACCACGACATTTACCACCAAACAAATTACTTATTGCTAAATCGGAATTTGACAAAATGCTTTTAAAAGGTTTAATTCGACCCTCATCTAGTAATTGGGCTTCGCCACTACATTTGGTAAAAAAAAAAATGGGGAATGGAGGCCTTGTGGTGATTACAGAGCTTTAAATGTACAAACTGTTCCAGACAGGTATCCTATTCCTCACATACAAGATTTTGCTTCAAATTTAGAAAATACAAATATTTATTTAAAATTAGATTTGGTACAGGCTTATAATCAGATTCCGATGGATGAAGATTCTATCGCCAAAACAGCTATCACAACGCCATTTGGACTTTTTGAATATACAGTCATGCCATTTGGATTACGCAATAGTGCTCAAACTTTTCAACGGTTTATTGATCAAGTAATTAGAGGGTTAAACTTTTGTTTCGCATACATTGACGATTTATTAATTGCTAGCAATTCCATTCAACAACATAAAAAACACTTACAAATTATATTTGGTAGACTACAAGAGTACGGTATTTTAATTAACATAGATAAATGTGAATTGGGTGTCAAACAAATAGATTTTTTAGGTCACACTATTTCTCAATCTGGAATTAAACCATTGAAAAGTAAAGTTGATGTTATTAGTAATTTTCGTCTTCCTAAAAAGCAACGTCAATTGCGTGAATTTTTGGGTTTAATTAATTTTTATCATCGATTTATCCCTGAATGTGCGATAATTTTACATCCAATTAACAATTTATTAGATAATTCAAAAGATAGTGCAGTAGAAATTATTTGGAATGATCAAGCTAGGAAAGCATTTAACGAAATTAAAGAAAAACTTGCTGCCACGACTTGTTTAGCTTTTCCTTCACATACCGCTCAAATCAATATTATGGTAGATGCTTCAAATGTAGGTGTTGGGGCTGTATTACAATAATATAATAATAATAACTGGGAACCTATTGCTTTTTTTTCTGTGGCATTAACTGATACACAAAAACGTTATAGTACTTTTGGTCGAGAGCTATTAGCAATATTTTTGGCAGTAAAGAAGTTTCGTTATTTTATTGAAGGTCGACAATTTTATATACTAACTGATCATAAACCATTAACATTTATTTCTAAAATTAAACAATCAAATAATTACTCTCCTCGCGAAATACGACATTTAGATTACATTTTCCAATTTACCAATGACATTCGTCATGTTTCAGGTAAACAAAACCCTGTAGCCGACGCTTTATTTAGATTGCAAATTCCAGCATTTATAATCACGAAAATAATAACTACGAACAAATGGCTAAATGTCAGAAAGTTGACTCCGATTTACTCAATTTAAAACAAAATAATAGTAGCAATTTAAAATTAATAGATTTTGATTTGCCAAATTCAAAAATTAAGTTAACTTGCGATATTTCTTTAGGTTCAATCAGACCTTTTGTACCTCAGTGTTTTCGTGAACTCATTTTTGAACACTTTCATTCATTATCACATCCAGGTGTAAAAGCCACAGATAAACTTATTAGTTCTAAATTTGTTCGGCCTTTTATGCATACAGATTTAAAAAACAAAACAAAAAAAATGTTTGAAATGTCAACGTTCAAAAATTACCAGACATACATTTTCTCCTGTTGGACAATTTCCAACACCAACTTCTCGTTTTAGCATGATACACATTGATATCGTAAAATTACCTCCATCAAATGGTTTTTCCTACGTTTTAACTTGCATAGATCGTTTTACTAGGTGGCCGGAAGTGATTCCGTTGAAAGACATTACAACCAAAACTATTGCCAGGGCTTTCGTCGAAGGTTGGATTTCTCGTTTTGGAATTCCATCTTCGGTCACTTCTGACAGAGGTCTACAATTTAATTCTGCTTTATTTCAAAATTTATCTTTATTACTCGGATTTCATCACATTTCTACAAGCAAATGGCATGATTGAACGATATCATAGGCAACTGAAAGCTGCTTTGAGATCCATTGAAAATCCATCTAATTGGACAGTATTCTTACCCATAATTTTATTAAGTTTACGAACCACTTACAAAGAGCCAATCAAATGTAGTGCAGCTGAGTTGGTTTATGGTTCTAAAATCTCCCTTCCTGGAGAGTTTTTACCGAATTCAAATAAATTGAATGACATCAATATTGACTCTTATATGACGATGATTAAATCAGCAATTGGCAAATTTATACCACCCGCGTCACGAAATCAAAAAGAAAAAAAAAATTACATTCCTCCTGATTTATTTAAAGCAACTCATGTTTTTATTAGAAAAGACTCAATTGGACCAATTTTACAACAACCTTACACAGGTCCATATAAAGTTTTAGATCGTTTTAACAAATTTTTTAAAGTATTAATTAATAATAAAAGCGAGACGGTAAAAATAGATAGATTAAAACCAGCTTTTTTGACTTGATATTTAGTTAAAGACACTAACTTGACTCTTATTTTTCTATGTTGACATCTATTTTTTTCCTTTATTATTTATATTGTTTGTTTGTTATTTTCTTTTTGGGGGGAGTATTGTGGTGCCTGTTACTATTTATTTACATGACATATAAGTAAAGAAAAGAAGTAGGTTTAGGTTTATTTTTATATTATTGGTTGTTATGAAATATTTGAATTAACTATTTATGTTTTATTATTATTGTGTTAGTTACTATAAACAAGTTGATAAAAAATAAAATATTTTGTGTTTGGTTTAGTTAATTTATTCTACAAGTTTATATAATTTAACAATTATCTTAAATTCATTTAACATATATATATAAAGAACTCAGTACTGAAGTCCCTCCGCCGGGTTGCGGCATTTGAGAGCATACTACAATTGCTAGTCAGATGGTGGTGATATACAGGACCGTAATGAGGGCTCTCCGCGCTGGGTCTGCGAATCCAGCTGCGCATTCGTCAATTGCTACATAATAACCACAGTGTGAAATTTACCTGTGTCTGTAATTGGAGTCCCTTCTCTTTTGTGTTTAGCGCCACGATCGGGTCTAAATACCCGCACCGTTGAGGGCTGGGACCTCGTGTGGATGTCTTGGAGCTCCTAATTCGTACCTGCAACCTTATTCCTATAGCACTACTGTAATAGTGGCCAATGTATGTGGCTGTACAAAAGCCACTTTGGCAGTAACACGCGAAAAACAGGGCACAACGGCCTTAATTCGCGCGGAGCCTAACTAATATTAGAGGGAACACTCCCAATAATAGTTCTAACGTTTTAACGAACAATCTCGAAGATGGCAGATGAAGGGATATCGGATATTAACAACAAGGGAAAATGTACTTTAACTTCAACCAACCTTAACAGCTGTAGATGATGGCAGGCTATTCAGGAGTCATCGGCGGCTGGTGGGTCTCGAAGTCATCTGAGTGTCAACGAATGACAAACACACACACACAACACTAGGGTAGTTTGGATAGGTACACTTTCCTCAAGAATCACAACCAGTCTTCTATTGAGTTTAACACTATTTATTATAAATATATGATATATAGTTTACACAACACAGGACAAACAAATACAGAATTTGAGCACTTGCTCGTAATTAAATTATAGCTATATAATTTAATTACTACTAAACTTAAAACAGAAGTTCAAACAAACTATAAACCAAAATAGTTTGAGACAATGAGTTGAACTTAATCACTAAAGCATTTCTAGCTTTCCCGAGTGATTATCAATCTACTGACCAGGTTCTTCCAAAGAGCTGGAGTCAACTCAATCACTAAAGCATTTCTAGCCTTTACAAGTGATTAAGAACAATTTACTGATCAGGCTCCAGCTCATCCAAAGAGCTGGAGAGAACTTTAACAATAAACTTACTAATCAGGCACCAGCTCATCCGAAGAGCTAGCGAGAACTTTTAACTAATCAAGCACCAGCTCATCCGAAGAGCTGGCGACCACTAACTAAGCTCGGAGCAACAAGAAGGGTGCTGAGAACTTACGGGGAGATGTATTAGGTATCTTTATCAATGACTACGCGTCAGTTCCTTCTAGAAGGAATATAATTTGCATCATCTCGTCGGCGGAACAAAGATCTACCGCAGACGCTGAATAAGCAAAAGTCAAACTATATTGTTTATAGCTGAGGAAATTATCGATTAAAATAACAATTAATTCCAAGTAATTGAAGCTACAAATATGTTCATTCTAAATCAACAATAATAATTTAGTCTGCAACTCATCAGCTATCAACAATTATGAATGTACATAATGAAACGCATCAGCCGCGATACCGCATTGTTACACTACCAAAAATGTAAATCTCAGTAACCGCTGATCGAGACTGGAATGACATGTTGTATTTTGTCATGCAGGTGTGACCGGTACGAGGTGGTCCAGTTGTGGAACCATTCAACGGAGCCGTGCAACCGATGACGTCATAAACACCACTCGTTTATATCTACTCATATATATTGTCATGAACTCTGTATGTAAAATGTATACTATATGCCAGTTAATACATGCAATGAGTTAACAAGATTTGAAATAAATTTTATACTACATTTTCCTTGTTTCCAAGTCTTTTAGAATGCCTTATATATATATATATATATATATATATATATATATATATATATATATATATATATATATATATATATATATATATATACTTGTTAAGTTTTATAAATGTAATTATAGTTAAAATAATCTTAATTATCATAATTTATAATTTAAATAATATATAATCATTACAATTAATTTGATTAAAATTACATTAATAATCAATTATATTATCTCTTGGTAATTTAATTTGTCAATTTTTATTCTAAAGTTAATGACCATATGAAAAATGAACTGTAGGTATACTAAAGGTAAACGGTACAATATGTTTTCTAATATTAACAGGGTAATTAAACTATTATATTACTAAATGAAATTAGATATAGTAAAATACAAACAGAAGAAATATCTAATCTGTTAATTAACTATGAAAATGTAAAGCATTTGCCATTTATACCCGATCTAATTTATACTTACTGAAGCAAATAATTATATTACATTCTATTTGAGTGCCTTACTATATTTCCAATACTAGATTTACTGATTATGATGTAGCTTGAAGTAATCTGTTTATAATCAGTAATATAAATAAGCCTAGGGATAAATGGAATTCTTATTTGAATCTACTCAAAATCTACTTCTCTAATTCCGAGGTTTCTAAAGGTAATCCGTTCTATCATACATAAATTTTATTATTTTATATAAATGAGTGACACATTTAATTAAGTATATTAAAAATTGATAGAAAATGACTGAAACTATGGAAAGTGGCACGTCATAATTAATTATTTGTCGCACATTTTTTACTTACAAAAAACTGTTTGTTTTATTACCCATGTTGAGTAACACCGTAATTGGTGAAAATTATTTGTCGGCTGTGGGGATCGAACTAGGGTTCTCAAGATCCACAGGCCGACTCGTAAATTCTAAGACAGTATGACCATGAATGTGTAAAGTATATTCGTAAACTAGAATTAATTGAAAACTATAAAAGTATGAGACTCACCCCACTTTTTGAGGGGGTGAATAAACTGGAAATATCTTTGTGATTTCATAGCTTATGCAGTATTGAAAATTAATAATAGACATTCTACAAACCATGTTGTTATTCTCCTAAGTTTTATGAGACCTAGCTGCGCAAACCAATTGAGTAGAATATAGTCCTATTCAAATCCGTGGCGACGGAATCAGAAAGTTGTCGGTGTCGGTACTTTGTAATAAATATCTGAGAATATCAATAACATGAAATCTATTATTTTGAAAATACCGCTAAATTTTATAGTCAGTGTAGCGAACAGTCGAATACCTCGAATATCGCGCCATATGTTGACCTCAATTTTTGACTATGTTTTCCTTTATCATTTGTACATAAACTTAAAGTGTTGAGAAACAGAGTTTTTCTTTAATGAACAACGCACACTTATATATTTTTGTAAAATATATATCCATGGAGATAAAATAAAATAGAGTTGTAATTATTATTTAAACTGATAAATGTCATAAAATATATTATATTATTCTGTAATAATTTTGATGTACGAGCCCTAACCACTAATATTTGGTACGGCTGTGTTTTTTTAAATATATTGATCTTTGAAGCATTTTAAAAATTATTTGGAATAAATTTATGTAATTATATTTGTACTATTTTAATAAGTTATTATAATATCTACAACAACACAAAAACATAATAACCAAAAATGAAAATTAAAGGATATATTCTATTATTCGTAAGATAGTATTTTTAAGTTATGAAATAAATTGGCCACAAATAATTGGTACGGCTATTTAAACTTATTTTAATCATCCTCCTATTATAAAGGAATATTGAACAGAAATATATTTTAACAGGTTATGGGCCCAGGTGTCAATTAAAAAAAAATGGCGTCTTCTATGTACCAGATCGAGAAATTAGGAAAAGACAATTATCAGTCATGGAAAATCCAAATGAAGATGATATTAATTCATCAAGAATTATGGTCGTATGTTGATGGAACCATAAATAGGCCAGTTGATAACAAGAAAGAAGACCAAGATAAATGGGATAAAAAGACAATAAGGCATTAGCAACAATAATATTGGAAACTCTACCAACAGAACTGTTTTACGTTAAAAATTGTAGAACTTCTAAAGAAGCATGGGATAAATTAGAGGAAATTTATCAGCCAAAAGGTACAGTTAGTAAAATAAGTCTTACAAAGTAGTTACTTCAAATGAAAATGGATACTAACTGTAGTATGCAGCAACATTTAAACAATTTTATAGAAACTGCAGATAAATTAAAAGAGCTAAATGTTACCATAGCTGAAGAGTTCAAATCATTATTATTATTAAACAGTCTAAAACCTGAATATGAAATGTTTGTAGTAACATTGGAAACCGAGATATTTTACCTGACGTAGAGATATTAAAAACAAAATTATTGGAAAAAGAACTGCGACAAACAGAAAAACATTTTGAGTCTCCTCAATTGGTGGAAGGTCCAACAAGTACAATAAAAAATCGTTTCCATTTGCTTGTCATTATTGTAATAAAAAAGATCAAAAAGCCAAAGATTGTTGGAAGAAACAGAAAATGGTTGGAAAAAATGCATTGATAGAAGGTTCACTAGCAATGAATTCGCGTGACATATGGAAGAATTTTGAAAGAAACGATTAGATTATTGACAGCGGGGCAACATCACACATGTGTAGTCAGCGAAAAATGTTTAAGATTTTTCAATACGTTGAAAATCAGAATGTACGTCTAGCGAGCAAGAGAACAGCAAAAATATTTGGTAAAGTTACTGTACAACTGCAAGTAGAAGAAAATTCCAAATGCAAATTAGTATCATTGAAAGGCGTACTATTTGTACCTGAGCTACAAGGTAACTTACTGCTAGTAAGTAAAGAAACGAAAAATTCATTCAAAGTACATTTTGAAAATGATATTTGTACGATCAGAACAAAAGAAAATGATTTATATGTTAAAGCAATAAAGAAAAATGGACTGTACATTGTGCAACAATTTAAAGAAATAACTGCTACAAGTTATGAAGATATTTCCTGTCTGAAATTAGATGAAATAACAAAATGGCACAATCGGTTTGGACATTTAAATATACATCATCTGAAAATGTTACAAGAGAAGAAAATGGTGAATGGATTTTATATATATATATATATAAATCTGGAGACCGTGCTGGCCAGTTTACTGGCCCTCCATACCCTATCCAACTTTCTGGAAACGTATCATTCAGCTAATTTACAACTTCTCTTATTATGTATTATGGGCAGGACAGCCGTCGTGCTGGAACCACACATACTCATTATTTGCGTGGGCTATTTCCGGTCCCACTATTTCTCGTAACAATTCTAAATAATTGTTTCCATTTAATCGATTAATAAAAAAAGGACCAATAATTTTATTGCCTAAAATTCCTGCCCATACATTTACTGATTGTCGATATTGTGTTCTGGATTCAATAACAATGTGCGGATTTCTCTGAGACCAGTGTCGAAAATTATTTTTATTTAGTTCGCCGTTCAGCGTAAATATACACTCATCTGTAAATAATATGTTTTTTAAAAACCTCCTATCATTGTTGGGCTTTTCCATAATTATTTCGCAAAATGTTGCGCGTCGTTCGCAATCGTGTCTAAAAATTTCTTGGTGGTTTTGTACTTTATAAGAATAGTATTTGTATTTGAAACTAATATTTAGTTCTTTTGAAATTTCTCGTACACCGAGATTTGGTTCCATTTCTATTAATGCTAGTACATTGTCTTCGTTATTATTATTTCTGTCTCCATGCACACGTCCTTGTTCCTGTTCCACTTGATTATTAAATGTACCGGTCTTCTCAAATTTGGTAATAGAGTTCTGAATTGTTGTTTTACTTGAAATGTTATAGTGCGGTCATATAATACTGATTAATTCACGTATTCTTCGAAAACTTTCACTAGAATAATTCCACTTAATAATTTGTAACTTTTCTTCATGTGAATAGTTATCCATTTTCAATAATGATATAACAACAATCACCTTTTATTGTCACTTAAATAAATCACAAATCCATATCAAACTAAACTTTTCTGACAGTTAAAAGTCATACATTTGTTTATCATTTTGTCTCAATTCCATGGCTATCACTATAAAGTAGAAATTCTTATAAAATATTAATGCGATTATTTCGCTTACAAAATGTGCAACATAAAATCTGAAAACTGATTTAGATCCATAATTTCAAGCTCTACAACTTTTATTTGAAGCATTTTTGTCTAAAATCAATTGGCCACTTTTGCGCAAGGAAAAACTGATTTCCCATGTTAAACGCCTATAGCCAGGTTTTCATGTTACACCCGGTATATATATATATATATATATATATATATATATATATATATATATATATATATATGTACGCGGACGAACACTTTTGAGTCCAATCATGTAATCAAATCATCACTTTTGAGTCCAATCGTAGGGTTTATGAGGCCTGGTTCAAAAGTCAACGTTTAAATTGTCAATTTTAGCACATAATACATAAAAAATACTATGTTTAATTCACATATTAGGAAGAAACAAGTTTGTCCCTTATAAGAATAGCAGGTTTACATTCCAATTTTGAATAATAATGTGTATAATGCCGATTAAAAATTTAATCATTTTTGAACCATTTCATTATTTTTCTCACTTATTTTTATAGCGTATATAATGGCGCTGCAATCGCTGAACTAAAATAGGGAGATCGGTTCAATATTAGCATCATAGACAGCGCTATCAGTTTGTTACCGAATTTAAAAATTGTGCACGTTGCATAGGTAATGGGGGACGATTGATAAATAGATTATTGATTTTAGAAATTTTTTTATTAGAAGTGAAAGTGTCACTTTGTGTGCATCGTGCGAGTTTTATTCGCCATAAAAAGTGACACTTTTTCTCTTATGACTATTTTATTGAATCAATAATTCTTATTTAACAACAATATATGACTATAAAAATACGTAATATCCGATTTTGATGCTATTAGGCCTGATATTTTAATATATACACGTTAAGTATTTAAGTGGAAAAAAAATTAAATGCTTCAGGTTAAGAATTTCAATACCTAGCAGCCCTAAATAAATTATTTAATTTCATTTTGTAATATCCTGATGAAATCTTCTATGTAAATATATACAAAAAGGCATAAAATTTTCCCTTTATAATATCTTCGCCAGATTATAACTTTTTGTTGGTTACACCGATTGTGTAGATTTTCTTCTTCATTGATTTAGAATCATTTGAAGTTTTGTCTTATGATATTTATGGACTTTTTTATGTGATGTGCCTTTAAAACACATATGCGTAAATTTTTACCTAAATATAAATTTGTAATGGATAAACCGACTTGCGGGAGAGTCGGTTTATCCAATCGAACTGAAACTTGACACACAGACTCGTCGCCGATGACAACGCATTTAATCAATATCTTGCGCACCCCCCGCCAACCCTCTTTCATCCCTTTTTGTTCACAAAATTGTCTAAAACATGTCGTGTTTAGTATCATATAAAAGCATTTGAAAAGGACTTTCACAAAAAGATATCCAAAATAGCCATCAATTAATGGCTACATTTTGAACACAAAGTTGTTTGAATCATGTCGTGTTTGGTATCACATGAAAGCATTTGATAAGTACTTTCGACAAAATGACGTCGTGTTTGATATATTAATAAATCTTAAATAGTCCAACCGATTTTGTTCATTTTTATGTTTAATATGATGATTTTATATATGTTAGTTAAATAATAAAAAACGAACACATTACCCATTATTATACTCTTTTTTTTAATACGATACACAAAATTGACTATAAAAAGTAATAGTATAAAATAGAGAATTTAGTACGTATAGAATTTTTACTTACTCAAAACTATTACTTTCGCTTACGTAAAATTTGTGATAAAATTGTTCAATATACCAAAAACAGTAAGTAATTTTAATACATTCAACAAAAAAATGTTGTATCATTGCTGAAATGAACGATTGCCATATACAAATTTTAATTTATGCATAGAAAAAATTGTATCAACTTGCTGGACGTAACTTTAAAACTATAAAAAAAAGTTTGTTACCCATCCTAAAATATTGTATTTGAAATCATAATTTATTTTGGTCTAACGTGTAAATTATGTATCTTGAACCTGTTGTTTCATTACATTAGTCATAACATCATCTAGCATAGGTTGCACATTTAGAAGATAAGAGAAATGTAAATTATGTATCTTGAACCTGTTGTTTCAAGACATTAGTCATAACATCATCTAGCATAGGTTGCATATTTAGAAGATAAGAGAAATGTATAAATAGGCTAGTTTAGTGAATAAGCACGCTCTTTGTATCGTAGACTCTGCACGGTCAAGTACTGTGACTCATATGTAACCATATACAAATTATAATAAAGTTATAATATTAATAAAGATTTTAGTATTCTTTTTAAAAACATAAAATCGAATACTCAAAATTTAATTGGCGCAGTCGGTAGGATTAATAGCTTCGAAACACAATAAAAAAATTGTGTGGTGGATTTTTATCCTTTACCAAGCAAAACCTACAAAAATCTACGAAAACCGGTCGAATAGGACCCATCAGGCCGCAAAGGCACAACGTTCGTCTACAAGATTCACGTACTCCAGAGTGCTGTTCCGAGATCACGTCGACCAATCCACTAGGAAGACTTGCTGTTCCGAAACACGTCACTCATCAGAAGCACTTGCTGTCTCTACTAGACAACACGAAAACTACGAAAAAGAAGCCGCAACAGAAGATGATGTTCACAAGAATCATCATAATCACAATCACGATACAAATGTAAGAATATCTTTATAAGTTTGTAAAACATTTATATTATAATACTCAGGGGTATTTCTAGCTACGACTAGTAATAAAAATACCGAGACCCGGCACAGGTCAATCACACACATAATACAACTTATGTCAGAAAGCGATAGCTCTGAATCAATAGAATCAGACGATTCCTTAACACCGTTACCAACAACTAAATATATCAAAATTAAATTAAAACCTAGTAGATTAAATCGCATAACAATGGCTACCACAACTGTACAAGAAATAGAAATGTATCTCAAAACAATCCCATGTTATAATGGAAATATTAAAACATTAAATAATTTTATAAAACAAGCCACAAAGATTATGGACATTTTTAATACACTAGAACTCACTGCAAATCAGCGAATGTTTGCATTCAGCATGATAAAATTAAAACTCACTGAACAAGCAATAGAAATTACAAGTAATAACGAATTTGCAGAATGGGAAGATTTAAAATTATATCTGACCACAAACTTTGTAGACAAGAGTACATCAGAAACACTGATGATAGAACTCATGGATACGAAATTTTCAAAATCAATAGAACAAACTTTGAAAATAATGCTTGAAAAATTTTCACTTTACAAATCAAAAATACACTTAACTAATTATTCACAAGATCAGAAGAACGCAATAATTCATGAAAACCAAAAATTTATAGTAAAAAGATTTATATCTCTACTACCAAATCATGTTAGAGGATCATTCCTTATTAAAAACCCTACAACTTTGGAACAAATAGAATTAATGATTAAAAATGAATTTAACTTTATTAATACGTATAATCAATCACCTATGTTGAGAAACAATGTAGAAAGACCAAAATTTGGCAATGGGCAACCTCCACAAAAGTTCCCATCACAAACATTCCCATCAACATCATTTAATCCCAAACAACCACCTCAGTACCAGAGAACTAACCCAAATTTTGCACCTAGACAAAATATAAAAAATTATTATGAGACGAAACGATTTAACCCAAAACCTATGACACAACAAACACGAATCACACAACCAATGTCTACACAAACAATCAGACAAAATAATAACATAGAAGAAGTAGACTTAGACGAAATAGATTTCGATATGGACCAAGAATTTCATAAACAAATAGACGAAGAGTTAAACAACGAAAGATTAGAGAAAGAAAAACAAAAGAAAATCTATGAAGATTCTTTTTTAGATTTAGAGACACAGATAGAAGCGATACAGTAGTAATGTCTTCTATAACAACGAACTTACCAGCATTAAAAATTAATCCATACGTCATACTGTTCGATACAGGCTCTTCAATAAACTTTATACACCCGGATTTAGTAAAACAATTTAAAGTAAAAACATATAACGAAAAATTAACTTTTAAAACAGTAAACGGAAAATCTAATTGCGATAAATATACAATAATAAAAATTCATAAAAAACCTTTAAAATGTTATGTTTATAAATTTCATAAAACATATAATATATTACTCGGAATAGAAGCATTTAAAATATTAAATATACAACTAAACTTTAAAGACAATAAAGTAAAATTAGACGATAAAATATATAAATTAGAAGAATCAACAAATTTAAAAGCAGAAACAAATAATATACAAATTAGAAATAGTCACTTAGATAATATAGAAAAAAGAGAGTTAGATAAACTAATAAACACATACACAGATCTGTTTCCAAACGAAAACGAAAACCTAACCTGCACTACCACCATAGAACACAAAATTCACGTAACAAATGAAACGCCGGTATACACAAAAAATTACCGACTTCCACAAATTTACGAAAAAGACATCGAAGAACATGTAAAAAAAATATTAGATAATAAAATAATACAAAAATCATTTTCACCCTGGTCATCCCCTATTTGGATCGTACCAAAAAAATTAGACGCTTCAGGAAAACAAAAAACTAGAATGGTAATAGATTTCAGATAACTAAATTCAGTAACGAAAGATGATAAATACCCAATACCTAACATTGACACGATATTCGATCACATCGGACCCTCCGAATACTTTACAACCCTAGACCTACATTCAGGATTCCACCAGATAAAAATGAATAAAAATGAAAGAGAAAAAACAGCTTTTTCCACAAGTTCTGGACACTACGAATACATTAGAATGCCTTTTGGACTTAAAAACGCACCTGCCACATTTCAACGAATGATTAATGAAGCATTAGGCGAATTAATTAATAAAATCTGTTTAGTATATATGGACGACATTATAATATTTGGCAAGAACATTTAAAAAATATAAGACTAGTATTCGAAAAGCTACGTCAAGCAAATTTAAAAATACAAATAGACAAGTCAGAATTTTTACAACAAGAAGTTAAATTTTTAGGATATAAAATTAATCAAACCGGACTAAAACAGATGAAAAGAAAATAGAGACAATAAAAAATTTAAATTTACGAAAAACACAAAAAGAAATAAAACAATTCTTAGGAACTTTAGGATGGTATAGACGATTCATACCTAATTACGCAAACTTGACAAAACCTTTTACACAATGTCTAAGAAAAAATGTTAAAATAGATATAGATGATGAAAATTATAAGAACGCATTTGAACAATGTAAAAACACATTAATAAAATCCCCAATATTACAAAACCCAGACTTTAACAAAGAATTTATATTAACTACAGACGCAAGCGACTTTGCAATAGGCGCTATATTAGCACAAAAAACAGACGATAAAGAATTACCTATATGTTATGCCTCTAAAACTTTAAATAAAGCGGAACAGAATTACAGTACAATAGAAAAAGAACTAAAAGCAATAGTATGGGCAGTTAGAAATTTTAGACCATATATTTACGGACGGAAGTTCACCATAAAAACAGATCATAAACCTTTAATCTGGTTATTCAACATGAAAAACCCGAATCAAAAACTAATTAGATGGAAAATAGAATTGAGTGAATATAACTTTGAGATAAATTATTTACAAGGTAAAGAAAATGTTGTTGCAGACCTACTATCCAGACAGAAACCCAAATTTAAATTAAATAATTTAATAGGAGACGTATTAGAACAAAATCCCATCGCACACTGTATATCAAAAAACTGCGAAATGTCACGAGGTCTGGCGGAACAAATAAATTTAAAATATGAGTGCAAAGACTTTTGCAAAGAACGAAATAATAAAAATATCATTATTCAAAAAATAAATAATAAAATAATATTTCACCTAATTACAAAAATAAATAATTTTGATAAACCATTATTAAAAAATTTGGACAAACCTTTAAAAGAATTAAGAGATTACATGATTATAAATGAACTACCTATAATAAACATCCCAAAATTAGGATGCGGTTTAGACAAATTAGAATGGGAAAAAGTAAGAGAAAAGATAAATAAAATATTTGAAGATACTAATATAGAAATAAACGTTTTCACATTACCCGACGTTAACCATAACGAAACAGAAAACAGTAGCGAACAAAATAATATAGATCAAGAAGAAGATAACCAAACGGTACACAGCGCAAATGAGAATCCCATAGCAGGAATAAAATATTTAGATGAGAGAATTAATATAGCGGATAATCAAATAATAATTTATAAAGTAGACAGGGATACTGAAATAAAAATAGAAAAATATTTTGACAATAAAAAACAAAGACTTATTTGTAAATTTAATAAAGTAACTTTTAAACAAGATGTTATAGATTTTATAAAAACTTATCTAACCCCAAAAATTAGATATTTAGCCTTATTTCAAAAAGATTTAGATAAAGAAGTTTCAAAAATATTACAAGAAAATTTCCAACCAAATTCTATAAATATCATAGCGTGTACAAAATTAGTAAACAACGTAGAAAATAACGAGGAACAATTAGAAATTATACATGACTTTCACACAGGCCTTACAAATCATAGAGGAATTTTAGCCACCATAAGAGAATTAAAAGAAAAATATTATTGGCCAAACATGAATAAAGACATTCAAAAATATATAAACAACTGTGAAATGTGCCGATGTAATAAATATGAAAGAAAACCTATAAAAATAACCGACAATCTTACAATAACACCAAGCACACCATTTGAAATGATAAACATAGACTTGTTATCACTAAATAAAGAACCTTACTTGACGATATTAGATCAGTTCTCCAAGCATGCACAGATTATCAAGGTCGAAAATAAGAGCGCAAAACAAATAACAGATAAATTAAGAATATACTTTGAAACATATAAAATACCTAAGGAAATAATAATGGACAATGGTACAGAATTTAATAACACATTAATGAAAGATCTCTTAAGTAAAAAGAAAATTAAATTACATATAACTTGTGTTAATAACCCTAAAAGTAATGCAGTGGAAAGACTTCACTCAACATTAATAGAACAATTGCGAATATTACACTCAAGCCCAGACACTAAAAACATAGCAATGTCAGAAAAAATACGAATGGCTACATTAGCGTATAATAATACAAAACATAGTACAACACAACTCAGTCCAGTTGAAATACTTTACGGAATATCAAATGAAAACATTTTTATAAAAACAGACCAATCCAAATTAAGAGAAAATTATGAAGAACAACAAAGGAAAATTAAGCATATTATTAAGGATAGAATAGAAAGAGAAAAATTAAAACGAAATACAGAAAATGACAATCCTTTAGAATTAACAGATAAAGTATATGTTAAACAGAATCCTAGAATTATTCATAAAATAAAGAAACCAATATACAGAAAATATTCAGTTAAAAATTATAACCCTCTATTAGGAAAAATTAAAATATTAGATAAAAAGAACAGAAGTAAAAATATAAAAATAAATCAACTAAAAATTAAATAAAAATTTCAGATGTCAAGGACAAATTCAAGATATCTCGAACAATAATGGATTCCACCTTGCCGAATTAGGTGAATGCAAAATCAAGACTGGTGAACAACTAATATACTATAACTACAACATAAATCCCATCTATGAAGAATTCCTAAAATTAAGAACAAATAGAGATAATTTATTAAAGAATATAAAACCCTATAATGAAACATTCCAAACATACATTAATATTTTAAATTATAATTATTTAGACTTAAATAATCAAATTCAAAAACTATTTAATAAAAGACAAAAACGCGGACTTATAAACGGATTAGGCTCCATTGTTAAATCAATAACAGGAAATTTAGATTCTACGGATAGTCAAAGATATGAAGAAATGTTTAATAAATTAAAAACAAATCAGGAAATACTACAAGGACAGAATGATGAAGTCATTAAACATAATAAAGATATGACAAATAAATTTAATACACAACTAGAAAATGTTAGACACAATGAAAAAGAATTAACACATCAAATTGAGAACATAATTCAGGCTTTAAAAGGAAATTTAGATTGGAAATTACAAATAGATATGGAAAGTAAATTTCAGAAATTAATATTAATAATAATGAATTTAAATGAATTAACAAAACAAATAGAAACAAGTTTAACCTTTTGCTCATTACACAAACTAGACGTTAGTATAATATCTTATGAAAATTTAAAACAAACTACACAAAAAAACGACATTTGGAATTTAAACGAACTAATAGAAACACATTGTAAATACTATAACGAAGAAATATACTTTATAATATCAATACCAACCTTCTCCCAAGAATCCTTCAAATTAAACCAGTTTACCCCATTACCAATGATTCAGAATGATAGATTCATAATAATGAGTGAACCTCAACAATTATATTTCACACAAGATAAGACTTATAAAATAAGTGAATGTAGTTATATTAAGAATAAATACTTGTGTATTACACAATTTATAGAAATAAGTAAATGTATGGGAAATATACTAGATAAGCAGAAGGATGATGATTGCAAATACCATAATATTGAGAAAAAGAATACTTTTGAATTAATTCAAAATACAAATGAACTAATTATGATTAGTCCAAATAAGCAAGAAATTCAAATGAACTGTAACGAAATAAAAATAAAAAGAAATATTCAAGGAATCTATAAGATAAAAATTAACCAAGAATGTCAAATAAATAATTTCACATTTAAAAGAATTCTACAAAAATATAAAGAAATTGAATTTAAAACATTTGAGAAGGAATTAATAAGTTCAAAATTTAATGATACTAAATTACAGAATATCTCCGATATTATATTAAATGAACCGAAAATTATAAAAATAAAAGAAATCAAAATTGAAAATAGCAGTCATCACTCTTATATAATATATGTTATAATATTTATATTAATAAGTTGTTATATTTTAAGAAAATATGTATTACCTAAAATAAAATTATATAGAAATGAAAGAAAATTAAGAAAGGTAAAAACAGTAAGAAAAAAGCTAAGTGAACTAGCTATGCAAGAACAAATATAATGAAAAAACTAAAAGGGGAGGAATTATGTATCTTGAACCTGTTGTTTCATTACATTAGTCATAACATCATCTAGCATAGGTTGCACATTTAGAAGATAAGATAAATGTAAATTATGTATCTTGAACCTGTTGTTTCAAGACATTAGTCATAACATCATCTAGCATAGGTTGCATATTTAGAAGATAAGAGAAATATATAAATAGGCTAGTTTAGTGAATAAGCACGCTCTTTGTATCGTAGACTCTGCAAAGTCAAGTACTGTGACTCATATGTAACCATATACAAATTATAATAAAGTTATAATATTAATAAAGATTTTAGTATTCTTTTTAAAAACATAAAATCGAATACTCAAAATTCAATTTACATTTAATAATTTTTCTGGTATTAAAAAATTCACGCGCAAATTAGCAGATTCTTCGATATCAGAAGGAAGCTCTGTCTCGGATTCAGAACTCATTATCAATGATGTCATAAGCTTTAAATTTAAACTTTTTATTCATTTATTTTCACGGCAACGCTTTGGTAAATTGATTAATTGATTTTGAAATAAACTGAGCAGTCATAAACCTACAATTTAATGTATTTTAAACATTATTTTAGCGGAATTAGATAAAATGTTGTACGTAATGCGTTATGAAAACGTGATATTGTTTGACACATAATTTGTAAAACTCGCTTCGCTCGTTTTGGCAAATATTATGTTCGTCAAACAATATCAACCTTTTCATAACTGGTTACGTAAATAATTATTATTTCATACATTGCATGTCTTAAGCTAGTCAATTAATCTATTGTGTTACCTCGTTTTCTAGGTAAGTTGCTAATGTCTTCAGCTCTTTGCTATGTGTGTATAGTACAACTATTACATCATTTTTAGCCACCACATCGAACCGAGCGCCGTTCTTTAACAAACACGTTGCCGTCCTAATAATCCTCTTCTGCATTTAAGTGCACTCCACCAACCACGTAGAACTCTGGTGTGCATCCCTCGTTGTCGCCAATAAGACAGTCGACGAGGTATGTGTGCAGACAAAACGCCGCCATGTGGAGTAATCTCATTCCATTTGGATTCACATCGTCAGTGCGTGCACCGCACCCCACCAACCACCGCATCACCTCACAGCCCTCGTGACTTTCTACTTTCAGATTTATGATAAGATGAAGTCGAACCAATCTGCCACTCACGTCGGTGACATTCACGTCGGCCATTCTCCATCCTTACATAATTAAATTATTGCGAAAAATTCAATTGAAATTTAAATAATTTTTTTTTTTTAATATGAATGTGCAGTAAGCTATGAATGAAAAACAAAAACAAAAGAACAAAATTTAGCTGCTGTCAAGATAATAATTGTTGTAAATTGTTATTCTTTGTGTGTTTAATATTTTGTTCTTTTGTTTTTGTTTTTCATCCATAGCTTACTGCACATTCATATTAAAAATAAAAAATTATTTAAATATCAATTGAATTTTTCGCAATATTTTAATTATGTCAGGATGTAGAATGGTCATATGATTGAATTAAGAAAAAAATACTCTATCGAATAGGCCTAAAAAATATTTATAAGCCCATTTGTAAAAATATAACTTTGTGTTGTAACTTGAAAACCACTGGTTTAAAAAATTATTTTATTCTTTAATCAGATGTCCTCCTTGGTCTTCTACAACTTTGCTTTATAATATTTTTTTATAACTATAGTAATAAAGAAAATATAGGCGGTGGTTGGTTTCGCTGTTACACCCAGAATACATAAAATAATCACATTTTATTTAATCGTTATATCAATTACACAGTTTAGCATGAAATAAACAAAAAATTTATATTAATATCAGACTTTACAGGCTGATACCTATAACATATTTACTATTATTAATACTACTTTTAGGCCCTATTTTAACTCTATTTTAATTCATAATAATATGTGATATAGTACAAGGTTTAAAAGATGATAGAAAAGTAGGTAGAACGTAAATATTATGTCAGGGCGCTAAAATGAATCTGTAAATTAAATAAAACAAGTATAATTACCCTAAATATTACAATCACACACTTAAATTTAGTTCCTTGTCCTACAAAGTGTAACAATATGAGCTATGTCATTGTTGTTACGTTGCGTTTAGTTAAGATTGGTTTCGTGTAATTTGATACTCGTGACCACATGTGCCATTAAGGCTGAATGTGAGATCTTTTGGTTTTCAAATATAGGGCATTAAATTATAAAAGAGACAGTTATAGTTAATATTCCAACAAAATTTCAAGTTCGCGTTATCTGCAGTGCCAGAGTGTCAGACTACATAACCAAAACACTTGAGACATCTATGTCCACCCCGATGTGTGGGAGATGGATTCCAGATGTGGGTATTGTACCCAGAACAGCAAGTGTTTTGGTGTAAATCATCAGTCTCGTTCGTCTCCTCAAAGCGTGAAGATGTAGAACTTCACATCACGCGGTGTTCGAGTTTTATTTAATTTTAAACTTGATTAGTGAATTAAGTATTATCATTAATAAAAATTTAATTTAAATAATAATTCTGTTTCCATCCTCATATTGAATTATAACGTTCAATTAAGTTTCAACTTTGTTATTTATGTTAAATAAGCATTCGCGTCCGTTGCCGCGTAATGCAGCCACCCGCTCGTGTTAGAAAAGAAAGAACCTACCATGAGCTCAAGCATTGCACGCGGCCTCACTACCACACACAACTCTCAATTATTCGTGCATATGCACACAGCATATTAGGATCATACCAGGACGAACAAAGAACCTCTCGCTTCGTGCACACAGCTTGGAGTATGAAAGCCGCACACAACGATTAACAACCGGGTGGCACAGCACCGCACATCACGGGCCCCAGAACATCGCTTCACGCACACAGCATGATTACGCGAACCTCGATAACACACAGTACATCGAGAACTTGCCATCTTACACGAGCGGCTTAACACAAGACTCTAAACACCACCTCACCACTCAAGATGCAAGCGAAAGATGGGCTCCTGGACTCAAGCAGGACACCGTTAGCACCAGGCCGGTAACTGGCGCGTCGTTGGGCGAACTCGGCTGCACACAACAGGTTGACAGGTCGGCGTCGCCATACAGGAACTAGGATATCGTGTTAGGATATTATATCAACATACCCAGCAATTGCGCTCACACGCTTACACACTCACAGGCTTACACGCTCAGTGAAACTCACCGTAACCGCCTCCAACGTAATTCACTACACAACACTACTAATCTAATCACAACTGATCGAAACCACGGCAAAGAACAAACTGAAAAAGAATTACACCTAACGTAAATTATAGACTAACTAATCTCTACATAACCGTCTGCTGGCAATTGTAACAATATATCTCATTGTTGTTATGTTGCGTTTAAGTAAGATTGGTTTCGTGTAATTTGACCACATGTGCCATTAAGGCTGAGTGTGAGATCTTTTGGTTTTCGAATATAGGACATTAAATTATAAAATGGGACAGTTATAGTTAATATTCCAACAAGATTTCATGTTCGTGTTATCTATAGTGCCAGAGTGTCAGATTACATAACCAAAACACTTGAGGCATCTGTGTCCACCCCTATGCGGGAGGGATGGATTCCAGATGTAGGTATTGTACCCAGGACAGCAAGTGATTTAGTAGAAACCATTAGTCTCGTTCGTCTTCTCAAAGCTTCAACTTGTGGCTTCAGATCCAAAAACTTCAATTCAAGGTTAGAGTAAGAATTGATTTCTATAAACGTTAAATTAAAAGGATATAAATGTTTAATTTGACTGTTATATTATATGAGAAACAGGTTTTTTTTTTATCATCTTCTTTTACAATAGTTATTTGTGTATTAGGAGCGTAAAGTGTTTCTTTGTTACTGGAACACGATAAATACAGCGCGAGCCGAAGGCGAGAGCTGCAATAGTGTAAGAGGAACAAAGACACTTTACGCTCGTTATACACACATCATTTTTTCTACGATTGCACCTTAAAATTATTAAAAAACGTATAGGTACTGAAAATAAATTCGTTTTGTCAATTGTCAATAGGACAAGTTTCTGTTTTGTTTGTATCCCTGGTAACTATTGAAATAAACGCGCATTTAATATCTTTTTCGCACATTTAACAAAAATATTTTTCGATTGTTCGACAGAAAATGTCAATTTTACGATTACAAATGAGAGCGTAATTATCTACTTTTGATAGCAATCGTAGAAAAAACACCTTTATATGTTTGTTGTAACTCAATCAGGGTTCCGCATGTCTGGGATATGTTGCAATCTATCGGCTATATATTTACTAACATTTCTACGTCAGCACCAGGGTGCACCTCGACGATTCTGCCAAGTTTCCACCGCAACACCAGTAGGTTGTCCTCCCTTATGATCACCAAGGCGCCAATCTTGATCGAATTGCCAGGATCTGACTTCCATTTGATTCGTTATTGTATCGATGTTAAGTATGACCACCGTCGCCAAAAATGCTGCACAATGCTTTGCGTCCGCTCGAATAACTTCATTCGATTGGCAGGCACGTCACTCAAATCTCGTTCAGGTATAGCAGTAAGCGAGTCACCTATGAGGAAGTGACCAGGGGTAAGAGGGGTAAGATCATTTGTATCAGAGGACAATTGTGTTAGAGGTCGATAATTCAATATTGCCTCAATTTGACATAATACAGAATACAAACTTTCATACGTCAGATACGCATTACCAACGATTCTTGTAAGATGTTTTTTGGTAACCTTGACAGCTGCCTCCCAGAGTCCGACACAATGCGGTGATATTGGAGGAATTAAATGCCAATTAATCTAATTTTTAAGCAAATAATCACGCATTTCACCACCGTTTGCCGTATCGTTTAAATTATTACAATTTTTTTGCAACTCGTTTTTCGCACCAACGAAATTGGTGCCGTTATCGCTGTAAGTATTCTTACATAAACCTCTTCTAGCTACAAATCGCTTAAATGATTCGGTACTCAAATCGCCCGCCAACTCGAAGTGCACGGCTTTGCTTGCAAAACACATAAAAATACACATATACGATTTTACCATTTTTCGTGTTTTTAGGCTTCCGTCTTTTATCAATATGGGGCCTGCATAATTAATTCCTACTGTACTGAAAGGTCGCGCCGGCACTACTCTGACTTCGGGAAGGTTACCCATCTGCGTTACTAGTTTACAAGGATTCGCTTTAAAACACGTGATGCATTTGTGTAAGACAGTTTTGACAGTTCGTCTACCATGAATTGGCCAATACTTACTTTTAAGGGATGCAAGCACTGCTTGCGGTCCCGCGTGTAACAGACGTTTATGCACGAATTCTATAAATCTTTTGGTCAACTCATGTTTAGAATAGGATGCCGTTTAATATAGTTTTCATTTGCGTGTTTAATACGACCGCCGACACGGATCAAACCGTCCGAATCGAGAAACGGGTTTAACGAAAGTAATTTACTTGACGCGGCGAGTGATTTCTTTCTTTCCAGATTAGGTATTTCCTTATGATATTGCATCAATTGAGTCAATTGGATTAATTTTATTAGAGCCATCGTCAATTCGTTTTGATTTAATTCTCCGACTTTACGCTTGTGCTCATTTTTTGGATTAGCGTCAAATATCAATCTAAGAATAAATGCAGTGTCTCTATGCAATGTAGTGAATGAAGAAAAATTTTCAAATATAGATTGATCAACATAAAACAAGAATGATAACGGAACTATTTTACGTTTTTCAGATAAATCTGACATAAGGGGCATTTGTGGGGTTGGCCATAATTCACTCTCTTGCAATAAAAAATCTGGACCATGCCACCATAGTTTATTACGTAATAGACGTTCAGGACTAGAGCTTTGCGATATAATGTCGGCAGGATTCAAGTCCGAAGTAACATGTCGCCACTGATCGATTAGTGTTAATTCTTGTATCTCGGTGATACGATTAGAAACGAAAGTATTTCATGTACATGGCTCTGCTATTATCCACGACAATACAATAGTACTGTCGCACCAAAAGAATTTGTTAGTTACACGAATGTCTAAGACTTGCTCTGCCTTTTCCATTAATTAAGCCAACAATACTGCCGTACACAGTTCCAGTCGCGGTAATGTTATCGTTATAAGAGGTGCGATTCGGGATTTGGCGCATAACAATTTAGAAACATGATTGCCGTTCGCGTTTATAGTCCTAACGTAAATACACGCACCGTACGCAGATAAATAAAAATTTTGTTAGTGTTTTATTGTTCGTATTTGATTTAATAATAAACTTCACCGAACCCGAAATTGTAATAAACGTTACAATACTAAATCAATTTATTCCATTTTGTCAAAAAAGTGATTTTTTTTAGTTAGGATTTGTATTCAAAAAACGAACTTCCTGGCTTTAATTACGTAAAATAAATAAATAAATATATAAAGGACGACGTTTCGAGATTAAGAGTTGATTCCATTATCAAATAATAACTAAATATAAAAAATTGTTGAAAGACCAAAGACAAGCAAATAATCGTAAAATAAAAAAAATTAATCTTCGGATTTTTCAATAGTAAATTAAACATAATCAGGAAAGCAACACATCCGTCGTATGATTTGTATCTTTTAGACAGTAAATATTACAATGTGAAATCTCGTCCTAGGCGACATTTTCAGATCTTATCTAGGAATATGATATGAGAAATATATGTGTGATTCTGACTTTAGAATCGTTGGTTGCATGTATTTTCTAATCATATTAACGTACTGTAGTCCTAAAATGTATTGAAAACTTGTAAACGCTTCAATTGAACAAAATACATGCACTATCAGAGTTGTAGATTATTTTTTATATATCCTAATATGACAATAATTTTATCTACAAGCCTTTGTGATTATTATGTATGTATTTTCAATTTTGCATCAACGAGGTATATTTTTATTTATTTTATCATTCATCTTATAATCTGTAAGCAATATAACAAAAATATAAATAAATTCCTATTTCCTTTTATAAAATATTCAAGGTTAGAATAAGAATTGATTTCTATAAACGTTAAATTAAAAGGATATAAATGTTTAATTTGACTGTTATATTATATGAGAAACAGGTTTTTTTTTATCATCTTCTTTTACAATAGTTATTTGGGTATTAGGAGCGTAAAGTGTTTCTTTGTTACTGGAATACGGTAAATACAGCGCGAGCCGAAGGCGAGAGCTGCAATAGTGTAAGAGGAACAAAGACACTTTACGCTCGTGATACACACATCATTTTTTCTACGATTGCACCTTAAAATTATTAAAAAACGTATACGTACTGAAAATAAATTCGTTCTGTCAACTATCAATATGACAACTTTCTCTTTTGTTTGTATCTCTGGTAACTATTGAAATAAGCGCGCATTAAATATCTTTTTTGTGCGTTGCCATTGGAAACGCGTAAAAAAGATATTTTTCGATTGTTCCACAGAAAACGTCAACTTTACGATGACAAATGAGAGCGTAATTGTCAACTTTTTATAGCAATCGTAGAAAAAATTATATATTTAATCATATTTAAAAAAAAAAATTATATCATTATTAATTTTTGTCAACGAATGTAAATTTTTACTTAATATTATTTCGTCCTGAAGAAGGCTGAAGTATCAGCCGAAAAGTTAACTAAATAAAAAATAAATATAGACTGATATCTAAAATATCCTGTTTTTTTAAAGAAATAATACATTTCAATATTACTAACCTACCACATTAATTATAACTAAATCCTTACCCCAGAACAACACAGGATCCGCTATCCACAGAGAGGGAAAGAAGGGAATCCCTTCGAACCCAATAAAAAATTTCCGTAAAAATTTCCTAATAAATATACATAACCTAAGTAAAATCACACATCGCTGAGAACAGCATAAACAAGCAAATACTATCAGCAGCATCTAGTGAGGAGAGGATAATTAACACCGATGAAGCCGGTTCATGACGGCGCTTAATCATGGCAGGTACCGAAGAACTGCCAACAGATGGCAGTGGTAGTAGCCAAAGTCAAGATACAAACCAAAAAACTACAACGTATGCTGAACGTATGAAACGAACAGTATACCCAAAAAAGAAGAAGCAATAATAATAACAGCAATAAATGAAATTCCTATTAAAGACTATGTTATAGCCATAGGAAAATTGATTCAACCTGAAAATATAACGCATGTTTCCCGAATATCATACCAACGGATCTGCATTTTCTTAAAAAATAAATCTTTAGTAGATAAACTAGTTGAGGAGCATAACCAAATAAATATTCAAAATCAACTAACAGAAATTAGACGATATGTCACCCCCCCTACCAGGGTCACCATATCTAACGTATGTCCATCGATACCAAACGAAGAAATACAACAAGCACTACACAACTTACAAATTAAAACCATATCACAGGTAATGAGTCTACGAGCAGGATTACAGGAACCTGGATACGAACATATAATGAGTTTCAGAAGACAAGTGTATATTCCTGAAACTGAAAAATCAAAAATACCTGAAACTATTATCATAAAACATGAAAACACAGAACAACGAATTTTCCTATCTACAGAAATCACAATATGTAGCTAGTGCAACGGACGTGGACACCCTGAAAACAAATGTAAAAATTTACCACAAAATAATATCAACACATCTACAACTAACAAAGCCCGACCCCACATACCTATGCCCCTATTTAAAAAACCAACAATCAAAGACACCAGTCAAATAAAACTAATAAATAGCCAGAGTAAAATACCCCAAGAAGCACAGGAAAAAGAACAAGAAAATACAACCACAACAAAATAACGAACTGCAGCTAGCGTGCAGCAAGAAAAAACTGACGAAGAAATAAGCAACCACAACGAATCAGACAATGAATCAGTAACATCACAATCATCTAATGATAGAACTAAAAATACGAAGAAGAAAATCTAAATTACAAATCCTTCAATAAACAACAAGGACTCGTTGGAAGGGGCCAGAATAAAAAAAATCCGAATAAATAACCCATGAACTATGAACAATTTAGAGACTACATTGAAAATGTAACTGTAATATACAAAGCTAAAGAAATCCTAGAGGATTACACAGACGATATAAAAGGAACAATACAAATGATGGAAGAAATGTACCCAAAAATAGAAGGACGACAAATTAAAATTAAATTAAACCGGATAATAAAAAAACTAAAAATAAAGAATAACGAACGCTCAGATAACCTAGACCAAATGTCACAATCAGAAGATAATCTATCCATATACGGATCCCAGGAAAACCTATCCCAAACCACAAGGAAGAATAGGACAGAACAACAACAATAATAAGAATATAAAAATAATATAATAATAAATTTAGCCGACTACATATAAATATTTTGGTTAATCGGATAACCAAATGACAACAATACAGTGGAATTGTAATAGCATTAATTCACACCGAGAAAATCTACAATTGTTAATTACAGAACACAACCCTGACTACATAGCATTACAGGAATCAAAACTCCAAGAAAATAAAACTATGTATATCAATAACTACAATATATACAGAAAGGATAGAGCGTATGAAGGACATGCAGCAGGAGGTGTTGCAATCCTAGTTAAAAATACTATTACAGTAGAAGAAATAAACACTCAAACAGAGCTGGAAGTAATCGCAATACAAACAAATTTCCCAATGAAAATAACAATATGCTGCATATATATATATACCACCACAAACAACACCATCACCGCAGGAAATAAGGAGAATATTAAATCAGCTACCAAAACCTTGTTTAATAGTTGGAGACTCCAACGCTCACAACACACTATGGGGATCAAAATACAACAACCAACGTGGAAAACTCATAGAAGATACCATGGATGAATTTGTACTACTGAATGACGGATCGGAAACCCACTTTTGTCCAAGGTCTGGAACATTTTCCACAATTGATCTCTCATACTGTGACCCAACAATAGCACCAAATATTAGCTGGGAAACACTCCCACACTTATATGATAGCGATCACTACCCAATAAAAATTAACCTTGATATATTCAACAACACATTAATAGAACACAATAAAAAATGGAAACTGGAAGAAGCACCTTGGGAGGAGTACACAGAAAAAACAAATTTGATAAACATCAACATAGGCAGCAATGAAAACTCAACCACCTTAGTCCAAAAGCTCATAGATCAAATTACACAAGTGGCAGAGGATACTATAGGATATAAAAAACAAAGAAAACACAGATGCGTACCATGGTGGAACGAGCAATGTCAGGATACAATTAAAAAAGCCAAACATGCACTACAAAAATTCCGCAACAATAGAACACAAGAAAACCTAATAGAATACAAAAGAAGAAAAGCAATATGCAGAAGAACTATTAAAGACAGCAAAAAACGATCCTGGCAACAATATGTCTCAACAATAAACCCAAATACCCCTGTGAAAGAAATTTGGGAAAAAATCAGAAGAATCAAAGGAAAATATATGACAACGGAAATAAAGACAATAAACTATAACAATCACACTACAACAGCACCGAAGGAGATAACAGAAATTATGGCCAAAGTTTTCTATAACAACTCTAGCAACGCACAATACGATCAAGTATTCCTAGATAAAAAGACTCGAGAAGAACAAGAGGAGCGAAGCAATCCTAATCCCCATACACAAGCCTGGAAAACCTAAAACAGACCCTCTTAATTATCGACCCAGTACATTATCCAACACATTGTGTAAAATATTTGAAAAAATGATAAACAGGAGACTAGTCTGGTATTTGGAAAAAAATAATCTAATAAGTCAGAAGCGGAAGATCAACCACGGATCACATCATGAACCTCACTGCTGAAGCCTACAATGCCTTTCGAAACCATCAGCATCTTACGGCAGTATTTTTCGATATGGAGAAAGCGTATGACCGAACCTGGAGGCATAGCATTATAAAAACACTAATAGAATATGGAATCCAAGGAAACATGATACAGTTTATTAAGAACTTTCTAACGGATAGATCATTTAGAGTTAGATGTAATGGCCACATATCAGAAAAATACTTCCTAGAAAATGGACTTCCCCAGGGAGCGACGATAAGTGTTACACTATTTCTAGTCGCCATAAATAACATTACTAAGGAAATCGAGAAGCCAGTGAAAGCAGCACTATTTGCGGACGACTTAGCAATTCTATGTAAAGGAAAAAACGAAGAAACAATACAAGTAAACCTACAGAATACAATAAATAAGATACAAGACTGGACAGATAACCTTGGCTTCAAAATCTCTACAACGAAAACTAAAAGCATCCACATATGCAGAATGAGACATCGACACAGGCATACAAACCTAAATATACACAATAACATAATAAAAAATGTAAATCAAATAAAATATCTTGGAGTCACATTTGACAGCAAATTAACTTGGAAAGCACAGCTCAAAGAACTTCAATCAGAATGCTACAGACGACTTAACCTAATCAAAATACTAAGCCATCAAAGCTGGGGCGCTGATAAAGAATCTCTTATGTTAACCTATAGAGCAACCATAAGATCCAAAATTGACTACGGAAGTATAGCGTACGGAAATGCAAAAAAATCTGTACTCAAGATAATAGATCCGGTGCACAATGCGGCTATAAGATTAATAATAGGAGCTTTTAGAACCAGCCCTATAGTGAGCATTACCCATTCTCCAGCAAACACAAACCTTCCTAAATAAAACCAACATACAAATCCCATCGATATCAGCTATAACCACACCACCTCCCCTCCATGGATAATCCAAATACAATCACCAAACAAAGAGCTGCTACAAAGAGTGAAACGTGAAACAACTAAAGAAGAATATCTCACAAAATTTGAAGAAATTAGGAAAAATGCTCCGGGAATACACATATATACAGATGCAGCCAAGACAGAAGAGTATGTAGGGGCAGCTGTTATTATGGATGAAGAAACACAACAAATCCATCTACCAACTACTATAAACACTGGTACGGCAGAATCTATCGCCATATTAAAAGTTATAGAAATAATAGACAACAAACAAAACTGCAACACAAAAGAATTTGCCATCTTCACTGACTCCGCAACCTGTATTAACACAATCCAAAAAAGCTATACCAAAAATCCTATCATACTACAAATACGTGAATCCCTACATAAACTACAAACCCAAAGAAACATCCTGGTCTCTCTAATATGGATCCCATCCCATATTGGTATACCTGGAAATGAAAAAGCTGACGAAGAGGCCAAGCTAGCAGGCAACCAGAGAGTAACCAACACACCAACACCAGTGGAAGATATAAAAAACGTAGTTAAAAGGAAAATAAAAGAAAAAATGAACAATGGCTACAAACGACTAATAAAAAATTAAGAAACATCAAAAATACCACAAAAACCTGGAAGCTTGGCGAAACAAGAAAAGAGGAGGTTATCCTCACAAGACTAAGAATAGGACACTCAAAACTCACCCACAGCCATGTATTTACCAGAACACCACCAGTACAATGTGATACCTGTAACACCACCGTCACCATAAAACATATCCTCACAGAATGCAAGAAGTACAGCAGAGAAAGAAGAGTCCACAACATCCCAAACAACGTCCAGGAAGCCCTAAAATGTGATAAAAAACAAGCCCAAAACATCATCCAATACCTACGAGCAACAAATCTTATATGTCAAATATAACGACCTAGATGTTACAGCGTCTTAAATGAAATAAAAAGAAAAAAAAACTAAAATATTACTAACCATACTGTTCTACAAGCGTGTTCTGCTAAAATCAATCAAATGTTTTGCAATAAAACTTGTTGTATCGTACTGATAACTTCGAATATTAGTATAATTTAATACGAAAAATAAAATAGATGTATCTCAAACCACAAATTCTGAAATACTCAATTCATTTCATGTATATTGTAACGTATATTACAATTTCGGGTTCGGTGAAATTTATTATTAAATAAAACACGAGTATTTAGCAACGACTTGCACTGTTCACACTTCGAATACTGAATGCTTCTTGTCGGCCGAAATTCTCCCTTATATACTGGAACAAGATATTCCAGAATATGCGAGAGCCTCTGGAACACGGTAGACGCATGACGCAGAGCGAACAGGTTCGGACTTGTCTATTGCGTCTGAGACAGCGTTGAACGCGCAGCAGACGTGTCGACTGTTCCAGAGGAACCAGGGCCGTACTCGCTACAATATATTTACATCGTGAAATATGTCATTATGAATGACAGCTGTCAATCCTCATGTTCATTTTTGCGCTGAGTGTACGACAAAGCACACGTCTATGGCGTTAAATGAGTATTTCGCAATTCTGTATATTTAAGAATATGGTCTTATATACAACACATAATTTTTGTATTCAACTTGAATTTGTCACTTTTGAAGAAAAAACAAAAATATCCGAAAAAGCCTGCTTTTAAGCGTTTTTTATTTATTTATGTTACGCTGTACAACAAGAACTTAGTCCCATTTACAGTACAGGGGCCGCACTCACCGAGCTGCAGTGTGGTAGTTCATATAATTTTTAGCTTGAGTGCGATTCGAATTCGGAATCTCCGGATTCGAATTCCGTATCGATATATTTAATTTTTTCCTCAAAAGTTACAAATTCAAATTGCATAAAAACTCTATATAGTATAGAGGACCATATTCTAAAATATATAAAAAAAAAATAATCAAAATCGTACTCAACATTTTTGAGAAATTAAAGTCAATTTTTGAGCCGTCAATTATTTGTACATAAATTTAATAATATGTAGATTATTTACTACACTTTGAAGTATTGGCTTTAAAATTATGTATAATTCATCGTAAGTTTCATTCATAAAATCAAAGATATATTATTTGAAAGAGATCAAGTCAGATCAAGTGTTCTGCAGCTAACTTAAGATTGATTTAAGCGGATGTTTCACCTTAAACATGTACCAAAAACTAAGAGTGATGATTTCGTAGCATTTATTTTGAGACCGTTATTTTTAATTCATAATACCATTTTGCCAAGATCTTCATTTATGAGGTGATATTTCTCTTCCAGTTCTAAAGGACTCATTGTAGCAAATATCTGAGTATCATCAGCATAGGAGTGTGCAGCATAACACTCCATATTCGAGCTCATATCAGCAACATACAAAAGGAAAAATAATGGTCCTAAAATAGCTCCTTGAGATACCCCGCAATTTAGATGAAAAGCTGCAGAGTTATGTGTACCTAACTCAGACGTCATGCTGACTAGAGAAGATCTACCACATAAGTAACTATAACACCACCTGATTGCTTTCACCGAGAATTTATAAGAATGCAACTTAGCCAGTAACATACTGTGATCGACCATATCAAATGCTTTTGAAAAATTAATCTGGATTAAAATTGAGAACACTGACTTATCGTAACTGCTTATAATGCTATCAGCGATATTGAAAAGACAAGTATTAGTACTAAACCCATTTCGGAATCCAGATTATAATGAAGGTAAAATATTTTGATCAGTTAAATATGCCATGATTTAAAATAAAAATAAATAAATAAATATATCATCACGCCTTTTACCCATTACTGGGTGTGGCACTCTGCCTAAGCAGATCTCGGTAAGTGATATATTTGTTCGCGTGAAGTGCGGTTACCAGCCATCAAATCACTGCCCCCAAAGATGTTAGTGTAAAAGGAGTCATAGGGGTAGATTTAAATTGGTGAAAATTGTTTGTCGGCTATGGGGATCGAACCAGGATTCTCAAGATCATTTCGAAGCATATTTTTTCTAGTACGAATCATTTTATGAGAAATGTCGTCTACACCAGCAGCATTGGATTTAAAGTTATTTATGATATTTTCCACGGTGTCCTTGTCTACACATTTGAAGGTAAAGTAGTCAGCAGGTGCGTCCGAAAATTGATTAATAAGATAGTAATTTAGTGTGGTTTGATTTATATTTGATGTATCGAGTTTTTCATATAAATATTATCCATATTCGTCTGGTTTACATAAGAATTCTAAGATATTTTTTGCAGATTCACAATTGACAACAACGTGCATTAAATTATTTCACAATTGAGCTAATTTATTAGCATTATTGTTTATTTCACACTGGAGAAACGCTTGCTTTTCCCTGCGAATTGCAGCCATTGTTAAATTTCAAAGCTGTGTGTAATAATCTAATTTAGACTGAGATTTAATTTTTTTATAGACAGATTAGGCTTTATCTCGCTTCTTTTTCATAATTCTAATTACCGGTGTGATCTATGGACAATAATGCTTATTAGTCTTTATCGTTTGAATTGATGCACGAACATTACATAAATGAAATACATTGGTACGTAAGTAGTTGACTTTTTGATTAACATTTTCAAGTTTTAATTCCAATCAACTAAAATACAATGTGCGTAAAACATCTCAGAATTATTATTTTTTAAATCTCTGTACGTATAAATGGAAGAAGAAATTATGGTTTTAAGTAAATTTAAAATACAGAAATCACAGCTATGGTCAGTAAAGTTACTACAGTCTAGAATACCTGAATCTGCGCATAAAGACTTGTCTGATATAGCTATTATGTCCAACAATGAATTTGAAATTAATCTAGTGACATCATTTATTACTTGATCCATATCGTTGCCAATAAAAATATTCTTTAGAAACTTTGACCGCACATCATTGGACAGTAAATTAATATTAATATCTTCTACATGGAGTAAGTAATCTGACTGCGATATAAACTCTACAAGAACTTCTAATTCTTTGTAGTGTTCAGCATGTGGCTTATAATTAGAGACCGGATTTATAGAAAATATGCTTATGCTTATATTTAAGGCATGAAAAATCTATTAAAAAATCTGTACGAAACAAATAAAAAGTAATAAGATAAGACCTAGTTTTTTTATGCCCTTTTAGAATTTTCATGCCTATTATTATTTTTATGCCTATTTAGAGCCTTTTTTACTTATGACGTGAATTTTTCAAAATTTATTGAATAATAAAAAAGTTTGTTCGCTACGCCACTGCACACTTTTATGAATTTGTATTTTGTAATTCTCCGTCGTACCGTCTAACGGGGGAGTCCCCGTTTTTATCTGCGTCGAGTCTTAAATTCACTCACTCCGTTGTGCTGAAGTTGTTCGTGTGACAGTGTAAAGTGCGTTCATAGTACAATGCCAAAACAAAAATCTACCGTAGAGGAATGGATCAAAGAATACAAGGAATTCAATTACGAACGCAAACAATTATTTTGCCAAGCGTTTTCAAAAATCGTAAGTTTTACTTGCAATTACAATTAGAATTATTGTGTTGACGTTACTTTCATTTAACAGATTAATTGTGACAAGAAATACTATATAAATCAGCATGTGAAAACGTCATTGCACCAGGAACAAATTAAGTTAATTAAAACTCAAACTAAGAAACAACAAACTATTGGCACATCTATGCAATCTATGGCATCTGCTTCCGGCTATACGGAACAATCAACATTTAATTTTAATCTTTGCAAAGCTTTGATAAAAGTAAATATTATTATTATTATTATTATTCCTCTTCGCTCCCCTTGGAGCATAGGGCACCCGTAGGTGTTTCTAGGAAATATTTTATAAGGTTGCCAGCCTTATGAAGTTCTCTCACTTATTTCTTATACAGTTTTTTTCCATTTCTTTTTGTCTTTAGCTTCGGTTTTTATTTCATTCCATGTTTTATTCGTGTTGTTGTGTTCTTTATGTATTTGTTTTTGCCATGTGTTCGTGGGCCTACCTCTTTTTCTTTTTCCTTTTATAGTGTATTCCAATGCGTCTTAGGTGATATCGTTATTACTTTTCCTCAGTGTGTTACCTATCCAGTTCAATTTCCTTTTCTTGATAGTAATTTCTAGTGGTTCTATATTACATTTTCTCCATAGTTCCTCATTTGATATGATTTCTGGATAATATATTTTTGATATTCTCCTTAGACATTTATTTACAAAGGCTTGTAATTTTTGCAAAGTTTTTGAATTTGTGTTCCATGTTTCGGAGGCGTACAATAAGATGCTTTTTACATTACTGTTGAAAATTCTTATTTTATTATACATTGATAATTCGCTTGACCTCCAAATCTTCCATAACGCATTAAATGTTCCTTGTGCTTTACTTATCCTTTGTTGTACATCCTCGTCACTTCCACCTTTTTCACTTATTATGCTGCCCAAATAACATAACTGTTGTACTCTTTCTATTTCTTTTCCTTCCAATTTAATTTCTTTTTTTTGTGCTTCGTTGACTGTTAATATTTTACATTTCTTTGTATTGATTTTTAGGCCAACTGTTTCAGCTATTTCTTTTAGTTTCAATGTTTTCTTTTGTAGATTGTTTATATTTTCTTCTATTAAGCAGACATCATCCGCGAATTCTAGATCTTCCAGATTTTGTCCATATTTCCAGAGTATGCCCGTTTTGTTATCTACTACTTTCCTCATTATGTAGTCTATGATAATAAGAAATAACATCGGCGACAGAATACACCCTTGTCTTACTCCAGTCTCTATTTTTATATCTCGCGACAGTTCTCCATTTACTTCAATATTTGCCGAATAGTTTTCATAGAGCAATTTGATCATGTTGATAATTTTAGTTGGGAGGCCATAATTCTGTAGTGTATTGTCCACATCATTTCTCTATTTATTTTATCGAACGCCTTTTCAAAATCTATAAAATTTATATTGACTTTTTTCTGCCACTCTATTGTGTTCTGTATTATTATTTTTAATGTGCAAATATTGTCGATGCATGAGTTTCTGGGTCTAAATCCTGATTGGTTTTTGCGGAGTTTTTTCAGTATTCCATTTTTTATTCTTTCTAATATGATTCTTGTCAATAGTTTGCTTGCTGTGCATAACAAGGTTATTCCTCTCCAGTTTTCACATTTTGTCTTATCGCCCTTCTTTGGCAATGTGATGATAATTCCCTTGTTCCATTCTTCTGGTATAGTTTCTTCCTCCCATATCTTATTTAGAAGTTCGCCCATTATTTTTATTACCGTGTCTCCTCCTGCTTTTAGGATTTCGGACGGTATTCCATCGATGCCTGCTGCTTTTCTTTTTTTAGCTTATGTATAGCATCTTCAATTTCACTGTGTAATATTTCGCCTTCTTGTATAATTATCATTTCATCAGCTCTTTCTACTTCTTGTATTCTCTGCCCGTCCTCGTTTCTATAAATTTCTTCGAAGAATTGTACCCATCTATCTGTTGTTTCTTCTTTGGTTAGTAGCTTTTTATTTTTCTTGTCTCTGATTTGTGTCTTACGTCCTTGTTTTTTCTTTGTGAATGTTTTTGTTAAGTCATATAGTGTTCGAATATCATTTTTATTTGCTGCCTCCTCTGCCTGTATTAGTAGATTGTCAATCTGTTTCCGTCTATCATTTCTAGCACTTCTCTTTACTTGCTTGTCTTTTTCCTTATATAGTTTTTCTAGTTTCTTCATTTCTTCTTCGTTTCTACTTGATAATATTCTTAACTTAGTTTCTTTTCTATCTTTTACGTGTCTCCATGTTTCTTCTGTTATCCAGGATTTATGCTCTTTACTTTCCTTCCTTATTACTTCGGTAGCTGCTTCCTTCATTGATTTTTTTGTATATTGTCCACAACTGGTTCACATTTTTGTTTGCGTTGCTATTCTCCTTTTCAATTTTTTTTTTGCAGACAGTCTTCGAATTGTTCTCTTGTTTGTTCATTTTCTAGAAACTGTACATTATATACTTCTTTCCGTTGTTTCACCGTTTTGTGTGTAGCTATCTTGATTCTTATTTTGGTTCTTACTAGTACATGGTCTGTATTTCCGTCTGCACCTCTCATCGCTCTTACGTCTTGTAATAAGCTTTTCCATTTATGGTCTATTGCTACGTGATCTATTTGATTAATATATTTTTTGTCTGGTGATATCCAAGTAGCTTTGGGTATCAGTTTGTGTCGGAACAGACTTCCACCAATAGTGAGGTTATTGTTTAAGCAATAATCTATAAATAGTTCACCATTTTCGTTTCTAGTTTTTATTTGTGCAAATACGATTTTCTTTGGTTTCGATATAGTGTAACTTGTTTTTATTTTGATATTTATTTCTAGTGTCTTATTAATAAATTCTTCAACCTGTTTCCTTATCTCTTTATTCTTCTCGTCAGTGATATCTAATCCTGTTATTATTACGTTATTTTTTCGTTTTTTCTTTTCTTCTTGTTCTATTTTATCTTCTAACTTCCCAATTTTTTCTTTTAAACATATTATTGAATCTTCGCTTTTTCCATTTCCTATCTTCGATTTTTCCAGGGTTTCAATTCTCTTCTTTATATCATCATTTTCTACTTGTCGTTGTCCCTCTTTTTCTTTCATTCTTTGTACATCGCTATCTAAATTTCCCATCTTCTTTTTTATATCTTGCATTTCTTGTTTTAACTCTTGATTAGCTTGTTTTGATTCCTCCCTACTCTTCTCTATTTCTTCTTTCATGTTCTCAAATTTCATTGTCATCGTAGTTATTACTGTTTGTAATCCTTCGATTATCTTCTTTATATCGAATTCTTCAACATTTTGCAGTTTCTGTTCTCCAATATCGGTATTCTCCTCCATGTTTGTTTTATTTAGAGATCTTGGTGTCACCGAACTTCGTTTGAAAGCTCTTCCTTCTTCTCCATCGTCTTCTTCTCTTTTTCGTATTAAACTGTTACTTCTGTTTCGAAGATTGTTGTTTGTTTTTTCCATCAGCGATGGGACGGTAATATGAATTGCAGATCTCTGTTTTGTTTTCTGCACTTTCCCTTCCTAGATGGCGATATCGTAGTGTTGATAACGAATTACAGATATACTAGGCAACGTTTCTCACTATCCTAGAGTTTCTACTCCAACTCTAATTTACTTATGTATCTATTTCTTGACGATTTCCCTTACATTACTTTAGCTTTATGTTCCTCTTCTTATGTACTATGTTTGCTAACTTATTTGACCTATTTACTTCTTAATAAATTTTGTACCCTAACCTATGTTATTCTAACTTATCCTATCTTATCTTATTTTATACTACTTTATAGTTCTGTTTTTACACTCTGGAGAGTCTCTCACTCATATGTTTCTTTCGTCTTATTGCTCCTTGTGGTGGTTGACCCCTTATGCTGCTACGTCTGGCTGGTTGCGGCGCCTTCTTTTTTAAGTGTGGTCGCTTTAAAGGCCTGTTCACTTCACTTTGTGTCCCTTAATCAGCTTTCCTTTCCGTGCCAGGATATCTTACTTGTTTCTTCTCCTTTAGCTTTTGGCCCTTCCTTCCTTCTCTTTCACTCTCCTCCTTCTTGTCTCTCGTTTATAATTACATGTAACAAGTATCTAGGTTATGCCGTGTATTTTTAAAGACTCACCTCCCTACCGGATTAAATCCCAGAATTTTATTTTCTCTGGGTTCCTAAGATTTTTTATTTATGTCTTCCTTTGTTTCTGTATTTTTTACTCTCTTCAATTCACTCTTCTTTCACTTTAATTTCCTTCATCAATATCTGGTTGACATCTATTCAGGCTCGTTCACATATATAAATATACCTATTTATAAATTGCAAAACAAATATTTCAAAACGTATTTAGACACATATTGCGCATTGCACATTTCTGATAAATGCCATCTCCGCAAAAATTATGTTAGTTCAGTGAACAAACAAGTTATTCACGAAATAAGAACTATTATTGAAAATAACTATACATGGATATGTGTAGACGAAACTATAGATGTATGCGGACGATACGTGGCAAATTGAATAATCGGAATATTAAATGAGTAAGATTCGTCCAAAAGTTTTCTAAGAAGTACGAAAGAATTAAGTAAAACAAATAATAATACAATAACAAGATTTATTCCCGACGAATTGAGCCAGTTTTTCTTGCCGGAGCCGGTACCAAGTGATAAAATTTTACTCCTGGCTATACATGGTAAAAGCTGCAAGTAATATGAACATTTTTTACCCGAATTTAATTCTTTGCACGTGCTTAGCGCACGTACTTAATCGTATGGCTGAAACTATAAGATTGCAGTTCATGTCAGTAAATAAATTAATAAATTGTGGCAAACATATATTTGTTAAAGCTCCATTAAGGGTAGATATGTTTAGAGATAAATACCCCATTACCCCCGGAACCAGTTCTAACAAAATGGAGAACATGCTTAGATGCCGCAATTTACTACACAAATACCTTAGACAATTTTAAAAAAATAGTCAATTAATTTCCAGCAACAGCTAGTAAAGCAATTCAAGATTGCCAGGCCGTATTAAAAGAAGTAGAATTACAAAATAATTTGGCATTTATTAAAACAAAAAGCTAAGTAAAAGAATACCATCGGCTTAACTTTGATAAATAAAAGGGAATTTTATTTAAAATATTGAGCATACACGAACTGCAGTATCAGTTCTTTAATACGACAATTGGAATTGTTTAACCATCACAATTAATAATAATGTTAGTTTCCTTGGAAACTTTACGAAATACCCTCCGCTTGCCGGGCAGAGATAAGACAGGTAAAGGAACGAGTATTATTTAATTTGAGGAGGAGAGGGAGAGGTAGAAGAGGGAGGAGAGGGAGGAGGAGTAGGAGAGGTAGAAGAGGGAGGAGAGGGAGGAGAGAGAGGAGGAGTAGGAGAGGGAGGAGAGGGAGAAGAGGGAGGTGTGAGAGAAGGAGGAGGAGGAATCAGAAGAGTCAGACTCTTTTTTATCTATTGTATAAACTATATTTTTATTTCAAAATATTTGTATAATATTTTCAAAACTTTTACAATCTATATTTACATTTTTATATATATCTATCATATTTATTTAAATAAATTAAATGGTGAAATGCATTTATTATTGGTTCAGACATTTTCTTAAAACATCAGATGCAGAGCCGTCAATGGTAATATCCCCATTAGAAGTGAACGCTTTAAGCAGTTATTCACAACTAATAACAAATTTTTAATGTAGTCTTATTTAAATACTTATTACTATACTAGCAGCATCTATATATTTTAAAAATAATAATAATAACTTTACTAATATAACTAAAAGTTAGCGTTTGTTGTAAATATTTTATCTAAAGAATTATTAACAACACCATACTTTTGATATTCTCCAACTTTTCTTTCATTCAAATTTGTTTTTCCCTCTAATGATATATTGTGCATAAAACTGAATGGATTTGTACTCATAAAAAACTTTTCACAACCAAACTCTAACAAAAGCCTATCGGCAATAAATTCAATATATTGTTGCATTAAATTGCAATTCATTCCTAATAGATTAACAGGTAAAGCATCTGCTAAAAATGCTTTTCTAGTGCAACAGCATCCGTTGTTATTTCAAGATTTTTGTACCACATATTTAAACAATAAACATGCAAAATCCCAATGTAAACCTTCATCACGTGATATTAATTTATTACTAAATGGTAATTCTGGCATCAATCCACAGGTTTTTAACCAAAATATTGCAGCAAAACTTAGTGAGAAATATATTCCTTCTATAGCAGCAAAAGCTATAATTCTTTCTCCAAACATAGAATCACTTAAAATCCAACTTAATGTCCAATTAGTTTTCTTCTTTACACAGAGAAGCGTTTCAATTGCATTAAATAAACGTTCTTTCTCATCTGCATTCACAATATAAGTATCTAGAAGTAAACTATACATTTCAGAATGAATAGTTTCTATAGTTATCTGTACTGCATAAAATGCACGAGCTTCAGATACTTGTACTTCTTGGCTAAACCGTTCAACAAGGTTTTCATTTACAAGTCCATCAGAAGCAGCAAAAATTGCCAATAGATATGGAAAGAAATGTCTTTCTTTATCGTTCAATTTATTTTTCCTATCATCTAAATCATTGGATAAATTTATTTCATCCACAACCAAAATAGAAGCTAATTAAATATACACCATAAATCGGAATATTTAATAGGAAACATAATAAATCGTTTAAAATTTTTCTGTAATAATGGTCCTAATTCAGAATTTAAATTGTTTTCAGCAATACTTATCACGTTCACGTTATATATATTAAACACTTTGTTATAACTAAACTATTTTTAAAACAGTAATGTGCTTATAAATGAAAGTTCACATAGCTGTATTGTTATAAAAATGTCCATTTCATAAACCGCAACATACCGCAGCTGCATTCGTTCAGGGTTACAAAAAATTTCCGCTAGAAAAATTGAAAAAAGGGGGATTGTGTTATTTTTATATATAAAATATACTTAACACTGACAATCATTACAAAGTAAAATAACATACTGTAAACAATAACTTTTTAAAAAGTGAGTTTATCAAAAGATCAGGTTAGTAATGTTTTTATTAAAAGTTTTATAAATATTTCATTTTGAATTATAAATTTTTAGAAAACAAACATGAAACTAATAAAAATAACATTAAACAATCCATCTGCAACATGTAAAATTAATATAAACCATATATTTTAATAAATGGCGGTATACAAAGAAGTTGTACATGTATATATATGGCCACCAAAAGTCAGCTTTGATTTCAACGATTTAAGTGATATTTATAAATTTGATAATTCTTATGCGACCAATTCTATAATTAGTACAATAGATAACAAATATAAATATTTACTTGACATGGCACCGAACGCAAGTATTTCCAGCATCAATAACACTGAAATTACTTATTCTGATTCTATAGCAGTAAACATAATTAATAAAGAAACTGACATTAATATGATATTTGACTTAACGGAAACAATGTATCTTTGGAATCTAAATAATAATGTTATTTTTTGTGAAGATATATATTTTTGTCACTTTCTTCCCATGTGTACAGGTGCTAACCTACAAATTGAAACACTTGAAATTAATAATATTTGTAATCTTTTTATATAAATATTGTTATTATATATGTTAATTAATTTATGTATATATTTTAAAATAATAAATATTTTATAATATTTAAAATGCTTTATTTTATTTTTTTTTTTTTAACAGAATGTTCCCAATAAAATACGAAACATGTCCGATAGATCCAAGCCATGCTATTAGTAACAAAAAATATTAGTTTCATATTTTGCGCTGTTTAAGACAGCATCCAAGTTTAAAAATGTGGAACTATAGCAGCAGACACATTTTTAATAAAGAAAATTAAGAACGTCATTATCAACATTGTTGTGACGCAATGCAATGGCGACAACAATGTGGCAAGTTTAACTTTTTATTAAATGATTTTTAATATGTATTTTATTTTTAAGAATAGTGCGCATTTTGTATGAAACCTCAGTGGAAAGGTCTACCAAAAAAATGGCCAGGATGTGGCGGAGAGTTCTGCAGGTCATACATACCTCCCTCGGAGTAAAGAATAAATTATTTATATATTTTATATGTATTTTTGAAATTTCGGAGTAAAGAATAAATGTAGATAGTATAACTTACGCTTATGGGTCTGTTGCGTGATGCCTTGAAACGGAAGGGGGATCAAGCAGCCGCCATATTACGACGGTCAAACCTAGTATAGCTAGTATTATGAAATACATTTGATAACTTAGTTTAAACATGTCAGATGCGAACAGTATTAAAATAATGCTCATAATTAAATCGTAGGGCAACAAAGTAAAGAAAACAACAGTTTGTTATTACTTTAACATATTTATTTTATTAAAAAATCGGGTAAGAATAAAATGCTGAACAGTGCTGATCGCAAAAACGCTGACCAACGTTAAAGAGCGCTGAAACCCGCTAACCCATGGTAAATATCCGCTAACCAATACTAAATAATAACAAATAGAGCCATACAAGTAATATTTAGTATATTTTATCCCGGCATCGCGACGCCGACCGACGCTGACCGGCATTAATATACGCTGGCCCTGATAAAAAATGGTAAATATTCGCTAACCAATACTAAGAGATATCAAACAGAGCCTTACAAGTAATATTTACTATATTTCATTCCGGCATCGCGACGCCGACCGACGCTGATCGGCATTAATACACGCTGGTCCTGATAAAAAATGATAAATATACGCTGACCAATATTAAATAATATCAAATAGAGTCATACAAGTAATATTTGGTATATTTTATTACGGCATCGCGACGCCGACCGACGCTGACCGGCATTAATACACGCTGGCCCCGCTAAAAAATGATAAATATTCGCTGACCAATATTAAATAATATCAAACAGAGACTTGCAAGTAATATTTAGTATATTTTATTTTGGCATCGCGACGCCGACCGACGCTGACCGGCATTAATACACGCTGACCCCGCTAAAAAATCATAAATATTCGCCGACCATTACTAAGTGATATCAAACAGAGACTTACAAGTAATATTTAGTATATTTTATTCCGGCATCGCGACGCCGACCGACGCTGACCGGCATTAATACACGCTGACCCCGCTAAAAAAAGATAAATATTTGCTGACCAATACTAAGTGATATCAAACAGAGACATACAAGTTTTATTTAGTATATTTTATTCCGGCATCGCGACGCCGACCCACGCTGATCGGCATTAATACACGCTGGTCCTGATAAAAAATGATAAATACTCGCTGACCATTACTAAGTGATATCAAACAGAGACTTACAAGTAATATTTACTATATTTCATTCCGGCATCGCGACGCCGACCGACGCTGACCGGCATTAATACACGCTGACCCCGCTAAAAAATCATAAATATTCGCTGACCATTACTAAGTGATATCAAACAGAGACTTACAAGTAATATTTAGTATATTTTATTCCGGCATCGCGACGCCGACCGACGCTGACCGGCATTAATACACGCTAACCCCGCTAAAAAAAGATAAATATTTGCTGACCAATACTAAGTGATATCAAACAGAGACATACAAGTTTTATTTAGTATATTTTATTCCGGCATCGCGACGCCGACCCACGCTGATCGGCATTAATGCACGCTGGTCCTGATAAAAAATGATAAATACTCGCTGACCATTACTAAGTGATATCAAACAGAGACTTACAAGTAATATTTACTATATTTCATTCCGGCATCGCGACGCCGACCAACGCTGCTTGGCATTAATACACGCTGACCCCGCTAAAAAATCATAAATATTCACTGAACAATACTAAGTGATATCAAACAGAGACCTACAATTAAAATGTAGTATATTTATTCCAGCATCGCGACGCCGATTAACGCTGACCGGCATAAATACACGCAGGCCCCGCTAAAAAATGATAAATATTCTCTGACCAATATTAAATGATATCAAATAGAGTCATACAAGTAATATTTAGTATATTTTATTCCGGCATCGCGACGCCGACCGACGCTGATCGGCATTAATACACGCTGGTCCTGATAAAAAATGATAAATATTCGCTGACCAATACTAAGGGATATCAAACAGAGACTTGCAAGTAATATTTAGTATATTTCATTCCGGCATCGCGACGCCGACCGACGCTGACCGACATTAATACAAGCTGAATCCGCTAAAAAATGATAAATATTCGCTGACCGATACTAAGTGATATCAAATGGAGTCATATAAGTAATATTTAGTATATTTTATTCCGGCATCGCGACGCCGACCGACGCTGATCGGCATTAATACAAGCTGGTCCTGATAAAAAATGATAAATATTCGCTGACCAATACTAAGTGATATCAAACAGAGCCTTACAAGTAATATTTCCTATATTTCATTCCGGCATCGCGACGCCGACCGACGCTGATCGGCATTAGTACACGCTGGTCCTGATAAAAAATGATAAATATACGCTGACCAATATTAAATAATATCAAATAGAGTCATACAAGTAATATTTGGTATATTTTATTCCGGCATCGCGACGCCGACCGACGCTGACCGGCATTAATACACGCTGGCCCCGCTAAAAAATGATAAATATTCGCTGACCAATATTAAATAATATCAAATAGAGTCATACAAGTAATATTTGGTATATTTTATTCCGGCATCGCGACGCCGACCGACGCTGACCGGCATTAATACACGCTGGCCCCGCTAAAAAATGATAAATATTCGCTGACCAATATTAAATAATATCAAATGGAGTCATACAAGTAATATTTAGTATATTTTATTTTGGCATCGCGACGCCGACCGACGCTGACCGGCATTAATACACGCAGACCCCGCTAAAAAATCATAAATATTCGCTGACCAATACTAAGTGATATCAAACAGAGACTTACAAGTTTTATTTAGTATATTTTATTCCGGCATCGCGACGCCGACCGACGCTGACCGACATTAATACTCGCTGACCCCGCTAAAAAATTATAAATATTCGCTGACCAATACTAAGTGATATCAAACAGAGTCATACAAGTAATATTTAGTATATTTTATTCCGGCATCGCGACGCCGACCGATGCTGACCAATACTAAATGATATCAAACAGAGACTTGCAAGTAATATTTAGTATATTTCATTCTGGCATCACGACGCCGACCGACGCTGATCGGCATTAATACACGCTGGTCCTGATAAAAAATAATAAATATTCGCTGAACAATACTAAATGATATCAAACAGAGACTTGCCGGAATAAAATATACTAAATAAAACTTGTAAGTCTCTGTTTGATATCACTTAGTATTGGTCAGCGAATATTTATCATTTTTTAGCAGGGGCCAGCGTGTATTAATACCGGTCAGCGCCAGTCGGCGTCGCAATGCCGGAATAAAATATACTAAATATTACTTGTATGACTCTGTTTGATATCACTTAGTATTGGTCAGCGAATATTTATCATTTTTTAGCGGGGTCAGCGAGTATTAATGTCGGTCAGCGTCGGTCGGCGTCGCGATGCCGGAATAAAGTATACTAAATTAAACTTGTATGTCTCTGTTTGATATCACTTAGTATTGGTCAGCGAATATTTATCATTTTTTAGCGGGGTCAGCGAGTATTAATGTCGGTCAGCGTCGGTCGGCGTCGCGATGCCGGAATAAAATATACCAAATATTACTTGTATGACTCTATTTGACATTATTTAATATTGGTCAGCGTATATTTATAATTTTTTATCAGGACAAGCGTGTATTAATGCCGATCAGCGTCGGTCGGCGTCGCGATGCCGGAATAAAATATACTAAATATTACTTGTATGACTCTGTTTGATATCACTTAGTATTGGTCAGCGAATATTTATCATTTTTTAGCGGGGTCAGCGAGTATTAATGTCGGTCAGCGTCGGTCGGCGTCGCGATGCCGGAATAAAGTATACTAAATTAAACTTGTATGTCTCTGTTTGATATCACTTAGTATTGGTCAGCGAATATTTATCATTTTTTAGCGGGGTCAGCGAGTATTAATGTCGGTCAGCGTCGGTCGGCGTCGCGATGCCGGAATAAAGTATACTAAATAAAACTTGTATGTCTCTGTTTGATATCCCTTCGTAATGGTCAGCGAATATTTATGATTTTTTAGCGGGGTCAGCGTGTATTAATGCCGGTCAGCGTCGGTCGGCGTCGCGATGCCGGAATAAAATATACTAAATAAAACTTGTAAGTCTCTGTTTGATATCACTTAGTATTGGTCAGCGAATATTTATCATTTTTTAGCGGGGCCAGCGTGTGTTAATGCCGGTCAGCGTCGGTCGGCGTCGCGATGCCGGAATAAAATATACCAAATATTACTTGTATGACTCTATTTGATATTATTTAATATTGGTCAGCGTATATTTATCATTTTTTATCAGGACCAGCGTGTATTAATGCCGATCAGCGTCGGTCGGCGTCGCGATGCCGGAATGAAATATAGTAAATATTACTTGTAAGGCTCTGTTTGATATCACTTAGTATTGGTCAGCGAATATTTATTATTTTTTATCAGAGTCAGCGTGTATTAATGCCGGTCAGCGTCGGTCGGCGTCGCGATGCCAAAATAAAATATACTAAATATTACTTGTATGGCTCTATTTGTTATTATTTAGTATTGGTCAGCGGATATTTACCATGGGTTAGCGGGTTTCAGCGCTCTTTAACGTCGGTCAGCGTTTTTGCGATCAGCATTGTTCAGCATTTTATTCTTACCCTAAAAAATCACCATTAAGTGTAGAGGTGCATAATAAAAAATGATATTAATGACCAGAAAACAGTACAAATTTGTTAAAACGTTGTCTATCACTTTCGCATATCACCAAACATTGTTAATAAATAATAATAAAACATAAGTGAATATATTAAAATGTATTCATAATATGGATGAAAAATATTTAATTATGGTTTATAGTAGTACATTACATAAAAATGCAACGAAGTATATTAAATATAATAAGAAGGTTAAGTTTCCCTCAAATATTTTATAGCTAGTGGTATTGGATATATTGGGTATTGCTCATTTTAGACTTTTATCTGAAATATACCTTTTGTAAATACGTGGGAAATGATTTAAATATCATAGGTAGGTCTCGAAGTCTTATACACGACAACGATGTTCTATCGAAGCACTCGGCTGCAAAGTGTTCAGAACACACAACACTTGTGTCTGTAAGGGTCCATCCAACTCTTCTGATAGCTTTAAGCCAAACATTTCGCCTTTCTGGATATTTCGGAAATCTAAATAAAATTTAAAAATATATGTAAATAACAATTACTTATGGCCAAGTTGCACCAACAAAGCTTAAATTTTAAACTTGGTTTAATTAAATAATAGCAAATCGAATATTTGACAGCAATGTAAATTATTCCATATGATACCTAACTTTGATTTGCTTTTATTTATTCAAGCCAAGTTTAAAATTTAAGCTTTGTGCGTGCAACTGGCCTTTATTCATCATATTTTACTTGTGAAATGAAATTTTCGTTTTCTGTTCTTCTACAAGCTGTTTTTTTGATTTAGTTCTAGTTCTGTTGTCACATCCAAATGCACAACAAGCTGGCATTTTTAAAACACTAAAAAGAAAAAAGACCACATAAATACATTGTTTCCTTCTTCAGTACTTATTATAAATTGTTAAAATTCTTATTTTAAATCTTCATACGAAAATATATAAACATTAAATAACTACTTAATTACTATATAAACAAATAACAACGAACAAAATACAAAACCAGAAAAACACGTATATATTACAATAAACGGCAAAATACTATTGACCGGCGTAAGATGGCTGCCAAAAGTAAACGTCAAATGACGCTTTACTTCAAGCTTGCGAACTACCCCTGTGATACCTCCAACTACTATAAACAATGGAACAATTTCCTGTTACAAAACATCATGCCTTTACTGGACTGGGACAGGACAAGTACATATATTTCATGAAAAATTGTAATACATAATATTTTCAACAATAAATATTATTAAAATACTCTGCTCTATTTTCTACAAATTTCCATGGAAAACCCTAACCATCTGACAGTCTATTTCAAAACTAAAAAACAAACATAGTTTTAATTTGGTAAGACTAAAATAAAAAAACATACTAGCCATCCAGCGACAACTTTCAAAACTAAATTTTTTAACCTAGAGCAACCCCAATCGGTGATGGCGTTCATCATGGGGTTCGCAATAACCTTGAAATTTATGTAGTTCGTGATGGCGTAGCCTTGAACTAGGTTACGTGAAGGCAAGTGACTTTGAAGTGGTCTCGTAGTGGCCCTATTCTCCTACTAAAAACGACACTTTGCACCAAAAATTCACTACACACAATCCTCATGACAACTCCTTGTGGAGAATGTCAAAAACCCTTCGCAAACCTTCCAAACCTATCCCAACGCTATCGCACAACAATAGCATCCTTTTCACCGATGAGCTCATCACATTGAGGCCGATTCCACTCCTGAACAAACACACATCACACAAACAGTACACGATTTTATAAACACAATACATGACACAAACACACGCACACTAGCTAAACTCATGACGTCACCCTCCGAGTTAGCTAGCATTATTAAATTCCTACCCAACCAGAAAGCGCCAGGTCCTGACACAATTCCAAACATTGTCTTGAAAAACCTATCACGTAAAACCTTTGTCCAGCGCCACCTACCTAATGAATTCCATCATTAAATTCCACTACTTCCCTGCGTCCTGGAAAACTGCCACAGTTATCACCATCCCAAAACCAAATAGAAACCATAAACTTCCCATCAGCTATCGCCCTATCAGCCTCCTTAATACCCTATCCAAGGTAGCTGAGAAGGTGATAGTTTCCCGCATGCATTCCTTTGACACCAAACATAAAATAACCCCACCTTTCCAGTTTGGTTTCCGTCCCAAACATAGCACCGTCCAGCAAGTAGCGAGAATTGTGACTGACATAACTACAAACTTTAACAAAAAGAAAGTCACAGTAATGGCCCTACAGACGTCGAAAAGGCTTTCGACAGAGTATGGCTAGAGGGGGTCATTTACAAATTAATTCTCGTGAAATTCCCTCCAAATATAATAAAACTTATCCATTCCTATCTATCCAACCGACACCTGCGGGTGAAAGTTAACAACACCCTGTCCACCCCCCCGGCACGTTGCCGCGGGCGTAGCCCAAGGCAGAGTCCTAGGCCCTAAACTTTTCACACTCTACCTACATGATTTCCCGACATTCCCTCAAACCCACACAGCACTCGACGCGGACGATACGGCACTCTATTCGCATTCGTTCAGCGCAGAGGTCGCAAATAAACAGATCCAGATCCACCTCAATATCCTTCAACCCTACTGGCGACTCTGAAAAATATCCATAAACCACGAGAAGACCTAATCCATTGTTTTCACACGTAAAAAATCAAACAACACTGTTTACACTCCTTTTACACTTCACGGACACAAAACAAAACCACAAAACACCACAAAATATCTCGGCGTCACCCTAGATCCCCGCCTATATTACAAACCCCATTTTAACAACATCAATAAACAAGCCAACATTGTAATAAAATCCCTGTATCCTCTCCTAAATAAAAATAGTTCCATGTCCCAGTCAAACAAAAAACTCTTGTACACGTCTATCATTCGCCCCATTTTAACATACGCAGCTCCAGTATGGTGTTCGGCGTCGAAAACAGCACTGCAACCGCTGCAGCGACTACAGAATAAATGTCTGCTTTTATTTAATAACGCAGACCACTATTCTCGAATCGTAGATTTACACGATAGCACAAACATACAATACATACATGAATACATAAACAAATTGTCACAAACATTCTACACGTCACAATTACATAATAATCCACATACACGCACGATCACAAACATCAGAGAGTGCAATGCACTCTTTCAACTCCAACACCTGTTACCTTACCAAACCCTCCCTATTTTCTCCCTTCAACCTGTTCCAGTGCAATAAAAACATGTACATTCTAACAACATCATTTTAATCACAAATTTGTAATGTAAATCATCACCGCATTGTATATACCATTATCATTCATTTAGTTTTAAGTTAGGTTAATTATATAATTGTTTGGAATGGGTTTTTTGTAAATATTTTTCCCATAGTTGTAAATCATATCATTTCGCCCCATATCACTCACACACATTGCATCCTTTCATTATTCTAAGTTCGTTCTGTTTAAATCAAATTAGCAAGTAAGGCACTGGGTGCCAGGAATTGTAATATAAGTTTATGTCCTGTAAAACGCTCTATGTCTTCCTCGCCATGTGGGAAACCGATCGCGCTGACCGTAGCGCTGTGATGCTGAGGGTATCCGCTAATCCATGTGGATTGAGATACACCTCAGCATACAGTGCGTTCGGCTGCCGATCGGCCAGTCACACATGTGCGAGGAAATAATGCGTTGTTTGTGGTGTACTTCGAATATAAAAAATCTGATGTGGACACCACATGACTTCCTTGTACGCGTATTAAACTATAAATGTTTTTCTAATTGCACATATTTGACATTAAATCTTTTATTTTTTGTTCTAATCCATAGCAAACTTAATTTTTTTTTAAATCCAAAATTATATAATATTTCAATTTAGATATCTCGTTTATGCAAAAAGCTAATTTAAAAATTCTTAATACGCTAGACGCAGAATTTAATTCTCTAAAACTTTTATTTACCGCATTTATTTCTAAAATTAAAATAATACAATTTTTTTCAAGGAAAACTGTTAGCAGCTTCATGTAATGTGCCACTTCCGGTTAGTCTATTTTAACCAAAATCTATTATGTTATTTCCATTGATATAGTAGTCTTATATACCAAATTTGGAAAGTTTTAAATTATATTTGAATATAGTTTTCATGAAAATCTATTATAGGCTTTAAGTAAAGTACCACTTCCGGTAGTAGTAATGACCAAAAAGGGAGGTGCACAACTAGATGTTATAACAGTACTAAATATAAAGTATCAATTTTCTACAGCTTACCGTTTTTGAGTTATGCGAGATACGTACGTACGTACGTACAGACGGCACGACGAAATTAGTCAAAATGGATTCAGGGAGGGCCAAAATACCTATTTCCGTTGAAATCTGAGAACCGAAAATTTTCGCGATTACAATACTTCCTTTACTTCGTACAAGGAAGTAAAAAATAAAGTCTGTGAAAAAAAAAGTTCTCGTCCGATCACTGCAGTAAAACAACATCGAGCGTGATTAGTACTTAGATGGTGACTGCTTGGGAATATCACGTGTCGTTGATAATTTTATTTTTTTTAAATTAAATAAATAAATTTACCCATTCCTGGGTGTGGCACTCTGCCGTAGCAGATCTCGGTAAGTGATATATTTCTTCGCGTGAAGTGCGGTTACCAGCCGTCAAATCACGCCCCCCCCCCAAAGATGTTAGTGGAAATGAGATCTGTAATTGTAGAACTTGCGTATAGATTTTAATTTGCGAGAGAACAAATGTTCTATGACTACCCTAAAAACGAGATCTGCAATTGCAGAGCTTCAAATGTCATCATTTATTTTTTTTTTAAATAACTAAAATATCTATTAAATTGATTAAAAACAAAGAAAGACCAAAAAAAAAAACTTAAATGGAGTTCATAGCTTTAAATGCAAATTATGATTAAATTAAAATACCTATTAAAAATATTTTGAATTTTTGTTTTCAATAAATATATAAATTAAATACCGAAAAATCTCTGCAATCGGAGAGATGCCTACTAAAGATGTTTTTGAAAAACAAAGATAAAGAAAGAAAGAAAAAAAAAACTGGAAAATGAGATCTGCAATTGCAGAGCTCCAAATGTGATAATTTAAAATAAGAGCTTTAAAAATCTATATAGAGAATATTTAAAAACAAAAAAATAAAAATGAGATAAGGGATCTGTAATTGCAGACGTCCAAATGTGATAATTTACAATAAGAAAGTCAAATATCTATATGGAAACTATTTAAAAACAAAACAAACAAAAACCAGAAAAAAAGATCTGCAGTCGCAGAGCTTCAAATGTGAATTATTTTAAATTATAATCCCTATTAAAGAAAAGACTGAAAAACATAAACAAAACTGGAATAATTTGCCACAATTACTTACAAAGTATTTTTTTGTGATTATTACAAAGTATTTGTTTGTGAAAGAAGTTCTATAACTGCAACACGGCAATTGCAAATATCTAACAAATATATTTATTCTGTAATTATATAAAGATATTTAATTTATAATATATCATAGTAAAAATATTTAAATTTCTATTATATATTGTCTCGATCATAAATAAATTATTTTGTTACAATTATATACGTATCTTTCAAATACACATTATAAATTCATTTACAGTAAATTAATCAATCATATTATAATTTAATCACTTTTCAATCAATAAACATTCATATAAAATTTGCAAAAGCTCATTCTATAATATCACAAGGATCGAACTAACCATCTATAGGTTCATATAAAATAATTTAGCACAGTCGCATATTTTCATAATTTATTAATTAATTAATTAAAATAAGCATAAATAAAATGAATACAAGTCTCTTTTTAATAACATATTTTGTGGTCCTGAAAAGATTTAAAATATAATAACAATGTCTCAGGATAAAATAACATAACGACTAATAATTTAAGTAAACAGAATTCTATAATTGAATCAATACGTGCATTAACACTATAAAATATTTAAAATACCGTTGTATCAATTTATGTCATGAAACTTTTGTTAAAAAGAATTTAAACAACTTACGCATTCGCCTCTTCAAAAATAATTATCCGATTTCTCTGATCAACAAAATTTTACATCGGAATGAAGTCATAAACAGGAATACTCCTCAATTACCTACAAAACAGAATTATTTCAAAATACCGTATGTAAGCTTGCTTTCTGATCAGCTAATTTGCACAAAATGATATCAAGTTGGTGTTTTATAATAATAATAATAATAATAATATTTATTTTGCCATCTGGAGCACAAAAATATTTAATTGTACACAAATGTTTGTTTTTTTTTTATATTAAATTTATATTACATGACAATAAAAGTAAGTAGTAACATAATTTTAGGAAAACATGTAGGTTTAAATTATTAATCTGATTGTAATATGAGGTGTGAAAAAAATAAATAACATAAATAAGTGATCAACATCTGAGTGAATAACAGAGAGTTCTTCTAACAGGGATGGCAAAGCCATTAAGGGTGCGATAATCATTCATTCAAACAAAAAATTCGAATTTTGAGAGCAGTTATTATAAAGTAAAATAAATCGTTTATTTTTTCGGGTGTAAGATTATTGAATAGATCCACAACGTTTGTGTCAGTTGCATTTTCAATGTTGTACTTAAATAGATACTGTTCTCTTATGCTTTGGTATATAGGACATTTAATAATGAAATGGTTTAAGATTCTAAAGTTTGCTTGTTGCAAATTGTACACAATTCGTCACATTTTAGGTCGTATTTTATGTTTTTATAATAAAACTTAAAGGCATTCTTATGAAAGTCTAATTTGACAAATAGATTGGATCTTAACAATAGGCAGTCTCATTTTTAAATAATTTTCTGTATCTGGAAAATGTTAAAGTGTTTTGTAATGAGAGTTAAGAGTTTTTTTAGAATTTCAAAGTCTTGTTCTAGTAACATTCGTTTATAATTTGAATTTCTTGAATTTTCGTTTTGCTAATGAGTTGATTTTTCCAAGTAATTTTAAATCCTAATTGATAAAGGAACTTACTCAATTGAGAACACCAGTTATACTCTAACTTATTAAATTCCCAATTGTCCAGCTCAACCAGTCTATATTAAAATATTTTCGGTAGTCTATTGTTATTCATTTTTAAAATTTTGGACCACCAGACTAAGACCCTTTTCTATATTTCGATAGACAGGTGGGAGATACCTGTTTCAAGTCTGATATAAGTACTTGGAGTATTATTAGGAAGACGTAGTACACATTCCAAATAGTGTAACTGACATTTTTCAAGAGAGTTTTCTTGCGATGGACCCCAAATCTCTGCTCCATAGAGAGCAGTCGCATTTATTATAGATTTTAATAATTGTACTTTTTCCTCCCAACCCTCGGATTTACCTTTACAAAATATGTCTTTGACCTGGTGTGTGGCAATTATAATTTTTTTTTTATAATTTTCGTTAACTGCGGCTTTATATTTAGCAGAAGAAGAGATTAAGATGCCTAAGTAGTTAAAATTACTAACGATTTCTATTGGAGAATTAGCATACATGAAAGGTCTATTGATACGTTTGGGCCGACCTTTAAAAAGTTGCAGAATTTTAGTCTTCTGAATGTTTACTTCTAGTAAGTTTAGAGTAGCGTATTGATACAAAAGATTTAATTTGTTTCTAACATCTGCTGGTGAGTAGCAAAGAAGGACTAAGTCATCAGCGTATGCTAGTAATAAAACTTCGTTGAATCCATCTATATTTATACCTCTGACGGCCGAATTTTAAAGGTGGGACCACAGGTCGTTTAATACGAATTTAAAAATAATAAGTCTGATTACGTTTATTTATTTCTGCTACTCTGTACAACAGGAACTTAATCCTAATTACAGTAGAGGGTTCGGATTAATCGAGCTGCAGTGAGGTAGTTTATATATTTTTGGCTTGAGTTAGATGTGAACTCAGGATCTCCGAGATCGAATGCTGTAACGCTGCCCACATCACCATACTGATGGACTAATGTTTTATATATTATTAAATATAAATGTAATGAATCATCTATTTAATAAGTTTCAAAATTAAACTTTATTTGAACTTTTTGAAATAACAAAATTTTTTAAACCGGCTACAAAATTTTTTGAACGATTTAACACATTTAAAATTTTCGCCCCAAATTTTGTTCTTATGTCTGATAATCTCATCTTCTTCACATGATGATTTTGAAAGCAAGGTCAAAATGTTATGATACTTCTTAATTTTGATTAATCCATTTATAAAACTAACAATTTGACCCGCAACCACCATATCATTCGGATGCAAAACGGATTTTGATGTAGATAAAGTTAAAATTTTAATACAATTATCCAAATAGAGTGTAGAATCACTTCTAAATTTTCTATCTGCGATGAGAATTACTAAAATTTAAACTTGTATGAAAGCCGAAATCTATTAAAAAATGTCGCTACTTCTTCATTTAACCAATTTTGATACAACGGTTTCTCGATTAAAAGTTTTCTATTGTGGACGAAAATATCAAGAAATTTGGTATCTCCGATCTTTCCAAATATATTCGCGTCGTTCGGAAATGAAATGCACTCGCACATTTTGGTAAATGATCCATGATCCAGAATAATTCGATCTTGATTAATTTCTAGGAAAATAATAACAATATTATTATTACTAAAACTTCAGAGAAACTATAATTTTGTTCAAATAACTAAAGTTATATATGACTTACTTTCTTCCGCAGCCGGTATGCCATGATCTGCACATGTATATGTATAAAACATAGAATTTTGTGTCAATATTAAAGCTTTGTTATTATTGCACTTGCATTTAGATTTTGATTGTTTTTTCCTTCCAAAACAAGAACGTAGAAAATTAATAAAATTTTTCATTTTATTAAATAGAAATATACAAATAGGTAATGAACGAACGTATTTCGTAAAGTGTCCAAGGAAACTAACATTAATATTAATTGTGATTGTTAAACAATTCCAATTATAATTGTGTTTTTCTATGGCTACAGAGTCGTATTAAAGAACAGATACTGCAGTTCATATATTAAATAAAATTCTCTTTTATTTATCAAAGTTTAGCTGATGTTATTCTTATATTTCATTTTTACATTATATCTGAATAGTAATTATGCATGACAAAGATATGTTACTTGCATAATACAAATTCTGAATTTTCACTAAAGAAAGAACTGTTTTTGTCTATTTCTAAAATTTTCGGATACATCTGCAGCTGGATCATTAGTACTCGGTACATTCTGTGCGATTTTATTATTGATGTTATATTTGGTTATTATAATTAGTGTCGTTTATGAATTTTAGCGCATGTGACACTGCTTTTGTGAGTTGTGAGCATCTGTGGATTCAATATTGTATCCAAAAATATTAAAATTTGTGACGAATAAAGTGGCGTCCAGTAATTAGTAATCAAATTGGAAGTGGTCGGAATTTGGACAAGGGAGTAAATAAAACTCTTCAAATATTCTAATGTTTCGGTAATAATATTAGCATCCTCAGACGAGTTAACAAAAAAAACACATAAAATATAATAAATATAACAATGTAAATGTCTTAGAATAAAATAACATAATTTAACAATTTAAATAAACAAATTAAAATAAATACGTACCATTAGGTAGAAGTAAAATTGAGAACAGTAGTATACAAACGTAAAAAAACATTGCAAATAAATTAGAAAAATATGATAACATTAAGAGACCACATGTTGGTTGTTTGGAGAGTCAAGGTTGAAACAACGACGCAAAAATCATCATCATGAAAGCAGTGACAAAATAGCAACAGTAAAAAAACAGGGCAAACGAATCGTCTAGTTTCAAAACCCGACAAATCCATTTAGGTTCATTTTGAGCAAGACGCAAAAAACGATTTTGATTATTTATAATAGCTTTTTTTTAGAAAAATGGTTACAGGATAATTCAATATACTATTCTAAATTAGAATGCAAAGAATTATCTTAATATTTTTATACACATTGATTTTATATAACATTTTAATCTGCACTTGTCGGGTTTTGCAACACAATATACGATTTGTCGGGTTTTGAAACATACATGATGTTATTTGGCGGGTTTTGAAACAAACAATATCGATATTATTAATAATAAATAACCAATTTTTCATCTTAGTGTAAAAAACACATTTTTATTTAATAAAGAAATAAAATTATCATTCTGATTAAACTATAAAAACAGGTACAAAAATATTGCACAACAGATACAAAAATTATTTATATTTAATTATTATTTAAACAATAAGGTCGAGAATTTCATCTGCAGCTTCGCAATAATCATCAGCTTCATCGATGTTATTTTGCTCTTCAGTTGTATCTTGATCTATGAGCGTTTTATAGAAATTTAAATGTTCTCGATTTTTCCAATTTTCTCCATAATGTTTTTTTAAAAGATTATCAACATCTTGTATTTTCACTTGTTTAATTAAGTTGCAATTGGGCAAGGGTAACGGATTTATCATGTTAGCAGATTTTCCTTTTCTGTATATTAGTTTAGGAAGTCCAATATTGCATTTGTAGGACTGTTCTCCTTGTATGGATATAACATTGTTTCTCCCTCGTTTTAATATAAATCGCTTGCTCATGTTGAATTGAAAATGCCACTGACTTGGGGGTTTTACTACTTGTTGAGAAGCGGACTTCCAATCCACAACTTTAACTTCTGTACACTATTGATATACAGTTCCGTGGTCTTTAAAAATTTCAATGTATTCGTTAGGCAAGATTATTGTATCTTTTTTTTAATCACTTTCTCTATCCTTCCAAATACTCTATCTATTGGAATGTACGAATGTCCAACAACTGGAAATATTTGAATATTTTTTGCTGCATGGCAACTTAGCCACTTAATACACATTCCAATCATGATGGTGTTTTTGTTTTGACCACCACAACCATCGGCCATTAGGTGAACTGTACTAATATTAGTATTCTGAATATTGCAGAGCCGATGGAAAACTGCGCTAGCAATATCATTAGCGCTTTTTGGCCTAATATTTTCAATCCTTGTGTATATATTGACGTTCTGTTTATTAAGTGGAGAATGTGAGTGTCCCGTAACAATTGTAAAATTATATATATATATATATATATATATAAAATTGACGACTGTAGTACACTGATTGATCTGGTATTTTAGGCAGTACATTATTTTTTTGGCAGTCAAATGATAAGATCAAAATATCATCATTGTCTTCCCTCAAGTAGTCATAAAATGCTTTCGCTCGTAACTTATGAATATACTTTTCTGTCATAAGTTTTCTTTTTACACTTTCTAGATTCTCCAATTTTATTTTTCCCCTAGCTCTAAACATTTAGAGCATACATCAGTCTGTGGTGATCCAAAACCAATATTATAGTTGCGGTTAAAAACTTCACGAAAGTAAGCTTCTTTAACTAGTACATTTGTTTCGGCGACTGTTTTATACATCCTCCACATTTTCCTAATATTTAAATCTAAAGATAAATAGGTTCTTACAGCTGTTTTGCTTCGGCAATAGTGTGATTCCATAGTTTGAAATGATTCTATAAAATTCATTACACTTTTCTTTTTCGCAGCAAATTTAATTTTCTTCCGATCACCTCCTCGTTTCTCGCTGGCCATTACACCGGATTTAATATGTCGTTTAAGAACACCCAAAATTCTGTCTTTCTTTATGGATAAAATATTCAAAAATGTTGTACTGCATACTGAAATAAGTTCATTACAGGAATAATTTATAACAGCGTATGAGAGCGAAAATTTTCTTTTTGATTCTTCAGACGTAATACTACTTCGTTTAGTATTTTTTATGTGACAATACATCAGAATAAAATTATCTTGATCGATTTTATTAGCAACTGAATAATATTTTTTATGAAATGTTTGAACATCCTTCATGGTTAATAATCTGCATTTATATGTTTTAGACAAATGTTTACAAGTTGGGTACTGTGGTAACGATTTAGCAGAATATCTGAAATAATTATAAGTAAAATTGGTAAAGCAAAAACAATATTACCTAGTTTCTAACCTACTCGCCTTCCTTTTTTTCTTGCCAATTCAGGAGGCACTTTTTCAATTTTATTAGCCATACGTAAAATGAAAATTAATAATTTGTATTAACAAAAATAGCAAAAACACATTAACATCACGAAACAAATACCTTCCAAACAATCTGACTAGCATGACAGTGACAGTTGTCACATGATCGAATTGTGCACTCTCATTGGTCGGTACCAATTTGTCGGTGTTTGATACGAAATATGGAAGAGGACAGTTGTAATTTGTCGGGTTTTGAAACTAACCTCATATTTTGTATTTGTTTTTTCATATGATCGCAAAACTATTTTCCATGTTTCCCAGTCACAAAATTTTTCGTTTCCACTGCCACTGGGTGGATGATTATGTTAAAGTTATTAATTAAATAAAATTCTATTATAAATAACTGTTAATAATTAAATTGTGTAATTATACTTTCGTAGTTGATACCTACTTCATTGTTTGTGTTTAATAGGAAAGCGAATCCAGTTCAGTACTACAAAAATGTTTTAGGTTAACAACCCTTAATTTTTCGAATTAAAAAAAAATTCTTTTTGTTTCATGATCAGCACGTCGTACAGAATATACCCTTTAATTTTTTGCTCTAAGCTGTAAAACATCCTGTATAGTATAGAGGACCATATTCTTAAATATATGAAAAAAAATAATCAAAATCGTACTCAACATTTTTGAGAAATTCAAGTCAATTTTTGAGCCGTCAATTATATGTACATAAATTTAATAATATGTAGATTATTTACTACACTTTGAAGTATTGGCTTTAAAATTATGTATAATTCATCGTAAGTTTCATTCATAAAATCAAAGATATATTATTTGAAAGAGATCAAGTCAGATCAAGTGTTCTGCAGCTAACTTAAGATTGATTTAAGCAGATGTTTCACCTTCAACATGTACCAAAAACTAAGAGTGATGATTTCGTAGCATTTATTTTGAGACCGTTATTTTTAATTCATAATACCATTTTGCCAAGATCTTCATTTATGAGGTGATATTTCTCTTCCAGTTCTAAAGGACTCATTGTAGCAAATATCTGAGTATCATCAGCATAGGAGTGTGCAGCATAACTCTCCATATTCGAGCTCATATCAGCAACATACAAAAGGAAAAATAATGGTCCTAAAATAGCTCCTTGAGGTACCCCGCAATTTAGAGGAAAAGCTGCAGAGTTATGTGTACCTAACTCAGACGTCATGCTGACTAGAGAAGATCTACCACATAAGTAACTATAACACCACCTGATTGCTTTCACCGAGAATTTATAGGAATGCAACTTAGCCAGTAACATACTGTGATCGACCATATCAAATGCTTTTGAAAAATCAATCTGGATTAAAATTGAGAACACTGACTTATCGTAACTGCTTATAATGCTATCAGTGATATTGAAAAGACAAGTATTAGTACTAAACCCATTTCGGAATCCAGATTGTAATGAAGGTAAAATATTTTGATCAGTTAAATATGCCATGATTTAAAATAAAAATAAATAAATAAATATATCATCACGCCTTTTACCCATTACTGGGTGTGGCACTCTGCCTAAGCAGATCTCGGTAAGTGATATATTTATTCGCGTGAAGTGCGGTTACCAGCCATCAAATCACTGCCCCCAAAGATGTTAGTGTAAAAGGAGTCATAGGGGTAGATTTAAATTGGTGAAAATTGTTTGTCGGCTATGGGGTTTGAACCAGGATTCTCAAGATCATATCGAAGCATATTCTTTCTAGTACGAATCATTTTATGAGAAATGTCGTCTACACCAGCAGCATTAGATTTTAAGTTATTTATGATATTTTCCACAGTGTCCTTGTCTACACATTTGAAGGTAAAGTAGTCAGCAGGTGCGTCCGAAAATTGATTAATAAGATAGTAATTTAGTGTGGTTTGATTTATATTTGATGTATCGAGTTTTTCATATAAATATTACCCATATTCGTCTGGTTTACATAAGGATTCTAAGATATTTTTTGCAGATTCACAATTGACAACAACGTGCATTAAATTATTTCCCAATTTAGCTGACTTATTAGCATTATTGTTTATTTCACACTGGAGAAACGCTTGCTTTTCCCTGCGAATTGCAGCCATTGTTAAATTTCAAAGCTGTGTGTAATAATCTAATTTAGACTGAGATTTAATTTTTTTATAGACAGATTAGGCTTTATCACGCTTCTTCTTCATAATTCTAATTACCGGTGTGATCTATGGACAATAATGCTTATTTGTCTTTACCGTTTGAATTGATGCACGAACATTACATAAATGAAATACATTGGTACGTAAGTAGTTGACTTTTTGATTAACATTTTCAAGTTTTAATTCCAATCAACTAAAATACAATGTGCGTAAAACATCTCAGAATTATTATTTTTTAAATCTCTGTACGTATAAATGGAAGAAGAAATTATGGTTTTAAGTAAATTTAAAATACAGAAATCACAGCTATGGTCAGTTAAGTTACTACAGTCTAGAATACCTGAATCTGCGCATAAAGACTTGTCTGATATAGCTATTATGTCCAACAATGAATTTGAAATTAATCTTGTGACATCATTTATTACTTGATCCATATCGTTGCCAATAAAAATATTCTTTAGAAACTTTGACCGCACATCATTGGACAGTAAATTAATATTAATATCTTCTACATGGAGTAAGTAATCTGACTGCGATATAAACTCTACAAGAACTTCTAATTCTTTGTAGTGTTCAGCATGTGGCTTATAATTAGAGACCGGATTTATAGAAAATATGCTTATGCTTATATTTAAGGCATGAAAAATCTATTAAAAAATCTGTACGAAACAAATAAAAAGTAATAAGATAAGACCTAGTTTTTTTATGCCCTTTTAGAATTTTCATGCCTATTATTATTTTTATGCCTATTTAGAGCCTTTTTTACTTATGACGTGAATTTTTCAAAATTTATTGAATAATAAAAAAGTTTGTTCGCTACGCCACTGCACACTTTTATGAATTTGTATTTTGTAATTCTCCGTCGTACCGTCTAACGGGGGAGTCCCCGTTTTTATCTGCGTCGAGTCTTAAATTCACTCACTCCGTTGTGCTGAAGTTGTTCGTGTGACAGTGTAAAGTGCGTTCATAGTACAATGCCAAAACAAAAATCTACCGTAGAGGAATGGATCAAAGAATACAAGGAATTCAATTACGAACGCAAACAATTATTTTGCCAAGCGTTTTCAAAAATCGTAAGTTTTACTTGCAATTACAATTAGAATTATTGTGTTGACGTTACTTTCATTTAACAGATTAATTGTGACAAGAAATACTATATAAATCAGCATGTGAAAACGTCATTGCACCAGGAACAAATTAAGTTAATTAAAACTCAAACTAAGAAACAACAAACTATTGGCACATCTATGCAATCTATGGCATCTGCTTCCGGCTATACGGAACAATCAACATTTAATTTTAATCTTTGCAAAGCTTTGATAAAAGTAAATATACCTATTTATAATATATATATATTTCAAAATGTATTTAGACACATATGCGCATTGCACATTTCTGATAAATGCCATCTCCGCAAAAATTATGTTAGTTCAGTGAACAAACAAGTTATTCACGAAATAAGAACTATTATTGAAAATAACTATACATGGATATGTGTAGACGAAACTATAGATGTATGCGGACGATACGTGGCAAATTGAATAATCGGAATATTAAATGAGTAAGATTCGTCAAAAAGTTTTCTAATAAGTACGAAAGAATTAGGTAAAACAAATAATAATACAATAACAAGATTTATTCCCGACGAAGTGAGCCAGTTTTTCTTGCCGGAGCCGGTACCAAGTGATAAAATTTTACTCCTGGCTATACATGGTAAAAGCTGCAAGTAATATGAACATTTTTTATCCGAATTTAATTCATTGCACGTGCTTAGCGCAAGGACTTAATCGTATGGCTGAAACTATAAGATTGCAGTTCTTGTTAGTACATAAATTAATAAAATGTAGCAAACATATATTTGTTAAAGCTCCATTAAGGGTAGATATGTTTAGAGATAGATTGCCAAATACCCCATTACCCCCGGAACCAGTTCTAACAAGATGGGGAACATGGTTAGATGCTGCTATTTACTACACAAATACCTTAGACAATTTTTAAAAAATAGTCAATGAATTTCCAGCAACAGCTAGTAAAGCAATTCAAGATTGCCAGGCCGTATTAAAAGAAGTAGAATTACAAAATAATTTGGCATTTATTAAAACAAAAAGCTAAGTATAAGAATAGCATCGACTTAACTTTGATAAATAAAAGGGAATTTTATTTAAAATATGGAGCATATACGAACTGCAGTATCAGTTCATTAATACGACTCTGTAGCCATAGAAAAACACAATTACAATTGGAATTGTTAACAATCACAATTAATAATAACTTTACGAAATACATACGTTCATTACCTATTTGTATCTTTCTATTTAATAAATGAACAATTTTATTCATTTTCTAATCTAAATGCAAGTGCAATAATAACAAAGCTTTAATATTGACACAAAATTCTATGTTTTATACATATACATGTGCAGATCATGGCATACCGGCTGCGGAAGAAAGTAAGTCATATATAACTTTATTTGATCAAAATTATAGTTTCTCTGAATGTTTAGTAATAATAATATTTAAAGTTCAATTTATGACAGAAAAATTCTGATGACGCCTGGATTAGAACCAGGGACCCTCCGCTTGCCGGGCAGAGATAAGATAGGTAAAGGAACGAGTATTATTTAATTTAAGGAGGAGAGGGAGGAGGAGTAGGAGGGGCAGAAGAGGGAGGAGAGGGTGGAGGAGTAGGAGTGGCAGAAGAGGGAGGAGAGAGAGGAGGAGTAGGAGAGGGTGGTGAGGGCGAAGCGGGAGGAGAGAGAGGAGGAGTAGGAGTGGGTGGAGAGGGTGAAGAGGGAGGAGAGGGTGAAGAGGGAGGAGAGAGAGGAGGAGTAGGAGAGGGAGAAGAGAGAAGTGGGAGAGGAGAAGGAGGAATCAGAAGAGTCAGACTCTTTTTTATCTATTGTATAAACTATATTTTTATTTCAAAATATTTGTATAATATTATTAAAACTTTTACAATCTATATTTACATTTTTATATATAACTATCATATTTATTTAAATAAATTAAATGGTGAAATGCATATATTATTGGTTCAGACATTTTCTTAAAACATCAGATGCAGAGCCGTCAATGGTAATATCCCCATTAGAAGTGAACGCTTTAAGCAATTATTCACAACTAATAACAAATTTTTAATGTAGTCTCATTTAAATACTTATTACTATACTAGCAGCATCTATATATTTTAAAAATAATAATAATAACACTACTAATATAACTAAAAGTTAGCGTTTGTTGTAAATATTTTATCTAAAGAATTATTAACAACACCATACTTTTGATATTCTCCAATTTTTCTTTCAAACAAATTTGTTTTTCCCTCTAATGATATATTATGCATAAAACTGAATGGATTTGTACTCATAAAAAACTTTTCACAACCAAACTCTAACAAAAGCCTATCGGCAATAAATTCAATATATTGTTGCATTAAATTGCAATTCATTCCTAATAGATTAACAGGTAAAGCATCTGCTAAAAATGCTTTTCTAGTGCAACAGCATCCGTTGTTATTTCAAGATTTTTGTACCACATATTTAAACAATAAACATGCAAAATCCCAATGTAAACCTTCATCACGTGATATTAATTTATTACTAAATGGTAATTCTGGCATCAATCCACAGGTTTTAACCAAAATATTGCAGCAAAACTTAGTGAGAAATATATTCCTTCTATAGCAGCAAAAGCTACAATTCTTTCTCCAAACATAGAATCACTTAAAATCCAATTTAATGTCCAATTAGCTTTCTTCTTTACACAGAGAAGCGTTTCAATTGCATTAAATAAACGTTCTTTCTCATCTGCATTCTCAATATAAGTATCTAAACCGTTCAGCATGGTTTTCATTTACAAGTACATCAGAAGCAGCAAAAAATGCCAATAGATATGGAAAGAAATGTCTTTCTTTATCGTTTAATTTATTTTTCCAATTATCAAAATCATTGGATAAATTTATTTCATCCACAACCCAAATAGAAGCTAAAGCCTTTTCTATACATACACCATAAATCGGAGTATTTAATAGGAAACATAATAAATCGTTTAAAATTTTTTAATTCAGAATTAAAATTGTTTTCAGCAATATTTATCACGTTCACTTTATATATATTAAACACTTTGTTATAACTAAACTATTTTTAAAACAGCAATGTGCTTATAAATAAAAGTTCACATAGCTGTATTGTTTTTAAAATGTCCATTTCATAAATCGCAACATCCCGCAGCTGCGTCCGTTCAAGGTTATTCAAATTTCCGCTAGAAAAATTGAAAAAAGGGGATTGTATTTTTTATATATAAAATATACTCAACACTGACAACCATTACAAAGTAAAATAACATACTGTAAACAATAACTTTTTAAAAAGTGAGTTTATCAAAAGATTAGGTTAGTAATGTTTTAATTAAAAGTTTTATAAATATTTCATTTTAAATTATAAATTTGTAGAAAACAAACATGAAACTAATAAAAATAACTTTAAACAATCCATCTGCAACATGTAAAATTAATATAAACCATATATTTTAATAAATGGCGGTATACAAAGAAGTATATGGCCACCAAAAGTCAGCTTTGATTTCAACGATTTAAGTGAAATTTATAAATTTGATAATTCTTATGCGACCAATTCTATAATTAGTACAATAGATAACAAATATAAATATTTACTTGACATGGCACCGAACGCAAGTATTTCCAGCATCAATAACACTGAAATTACTTATTCTGATTCTATAGCAGTAAACATAATTAATAAAAAAACTGACATTAATATGATATTTGACTTAACGGGAACAATGTATCTTTGGAATCTAAATAATAATGTTATTCACTCCTACTAGTAGCGCGCGTCGGACGTGTTCATGTACGACTCCGAGTTTACTGGTATCGAAATATTCTATTGTGAATTTAAATCTTTCAAATATCGTTTAAATACTATTTAAACTGGGTGAATGTGCTATATTATCTATATTCAGTGATCTAATAACGAGTTTGTGGTGTTTGAACAACAATATCGTCCAGATACATCTAACGGTCTGTGTTTATCAACTTATCAAACTATATGAAAGTTTAAAACATTTCTATTGACTTTCTCCTTACTATACGGCATTGTTGGTTATTTTAATAGTGTAACAAAGCCCATAAAGAGTGGTTTTTCGTAAATTTCATTGTTGTAGCGGCCGGCGGGGCCGGCCGGCAGTTCGAGCAAGTCTGAGTTGGTCGCGTGACGTCAGCTTCAACGTCACACATCCTTGAGTTCCAATTAATAAACACTTGTTTGTTTTTTAAAGTTATTTAATTTAATTTAAATTTATATCTAGAGCATTTAAACATCATTAAATAAATTTGGTGAAAATTTCAACCTAATTTGACAGCCTGGGCGTGCTTTAGCCATGGGCACGCGTGGCCGTCAGAAGCGCTCCCGTTTTCGGGGGGCTAGTGATGATTCTGACACATCTCCATTCCCGGCTCTTGGTGAGGTTAATTCTTTTCCATTCGCCACCAACAATAATGACAACAATAGCAAATTTGTGCTAGTCAAATGCTTAAATGAGAATGAAAACTTTAATACTATAAATCCAATTACTATAACTTACAAATTGAAAGATGCTATAGGTGATGTTAATGAAATTAAAAAAATTAGATCGGGACTTTTAATTAAAACTGAAAACGAGAAACAAACAAATAAACTCCTCGAATTGAAAAAATTAGTTGACATTGACATTGTGTGTTCGTTTCATGCAACATTAAATAGTGTAAAAGGAATAGGTTTCTGTTATGACTTAATTCATGCCACCGACGATGAAATTTTAACCGAAACAAAATCACATGGCGTTACGGAAGTTCGTCGTATCGAACCATTACGTAATGGTAAGAAAACCCCGAACGGCTTATTTATATTCACATTCGACAAGCAACAATTGCCGCGTGATATAAAAATTGCCATGTATGCCATACCATTAAAATTATACATTCCAAATCCGTTGCGCTGCATAAAATGTCAGAAATTCGGCCACCTAAGTGCAGTCTGCACCAGTAAAAGTGAAATATGTATTTGCGGTCAGTCACCCCACAAGGGTGAACCTTGTAACAAGGACACACTAAAATGCCCTAACTGTGATGCTGCTCACCCCGCCACTTCTAAAACTTGCCCCATATTCATTTATGAGAAATCCATAAATGAATACAAAACCATAAACAAGTGCACATATTTACAAGCGAGGCGAGTTATGGTTCAACTCAACCCGCAACCTATCCCAACATCTTTCTCGAAAGTTGCAGCCGCTTCAGCGCCAGCTGTTTGCCCGCTGAACGACCGTAATACTTTGGCCGAATTCAATAAAATGCAGAAACAAAATAATGACACACTAGCTGAACTTTCTATGACTTTTATAGCTGCATTCGAGGATTTGCGTAAATCTCTGCTAGACATGCTAGAAAAAAATAAAACAGACTCCACTTTAAACGAAACTCGGTTAAGCAACAATATTATTTCTAAAATATCTCCCATTCTAAATGTCATGGTAGAAAAAGCCATAACTAGTCACCATAAAATTCCTCAACATATTACCGCATCGACGTCAACTGCTTCTTCACACGGATCTCCCAATGGAAAAACAAGCAAAACTCCTACCACACCGAAAAACATCCTAGTAGAGGATGTATTTTTTTCTCCGACCTCGACCCCCACTCCGAAGAATATACCCAGCTCTGACACTGACAACTCGATGGAAACTCTGACATGCCCTTCATCTTCTGACAATACTCACAAAAATAAATCAAAACTTGCCGGACCCAAATCTCAGCGAGATAACAAGTCCAAATTACGTCTGTCCAAACTAGTTAATAAAAACTAAATTACACTTATAAAATAAATTCAAATTCAAATCAACTAGCTCATTTAACTAAATCATCTATAAATAATGAATTCTTTTAGATAAAAATTTAAAAATTTTCTTCAATGAATAATTACATCCTTCAGTGGAATATTAATGGTTTGTCATATCACCTGAATGAGCTAAAATTACTTTTGCAACAATATAACAACAAATTGTGACATCATGTGCTTACAAGAAACTCATCTCAAAAGAGATGATAGTTTCACTCTTCGTAATTACACATGCTGCAGACATGACGGCACACTCACCCTACGTGTAAAAGGGGGTGTTGCCATTCTTATCAAAAATAATCTAGCTCACACTCAGATAACACTCAACACCAGCTTTAATGTTGTTGCAGTAAAATTCTATAAACCATTAAACTTTGTCGTCTGCTCCATATACATCCAACCTAACGCTAAATGATCATTGAATGAGTTCAGAAATTTGGTCAGTCAACTCGGTCGTATTTTCATAATATGTGGTGATTTCAATGCAATTAGCGACACGTGGGGCACCACTGGTGTCTTACGTAACCGTAGCGGTAAACTGATCGACGATTACCTACTATCGAGTAATACCAACATACTCAACACACCTGGTGCACCCACATATAATAACATCCGAGCCAGAACTTTTTCATCGATCGACTTGTCACTATGCTCTCCCACTCTCACACCCAGGTTAGTCTGGACTACATGCAAGTACGACTCATATTTCAGTGACCATTTCCCCATTTTAATCCAAGGCATAACTAGTTCAAACTTTGCCCAAAGATCCCCCATGTGGCTTCACGACAGAGCCGACTGGTCGCAGTTTCGTCAAAATCTCGGTGATATCGAGACATTCAATTGCAACGCTTACGGTGGCGATTGTAATCAGATTTTCTCCAATTTTAATTCATTAATTATGAACTCAGCCCTGTTGTCGAGCCCTCATACAAGTAGCATGCACATTAATCCGGATGCATCATGCAATAATTGCATAAATAGTTCAAGCAATAAAAAAACATAATGTTCCATGGTGGAACGATCGCATTAAGGATGCTATCCGGGCTAAAAGACGTGCATTTAGGGTTATGAGAGCTCATCCGACCGACACAAATGTAATTGAATTTAAAAGATCTAGAGCAAAAGCTAGATATATCATAAAGAAATCCAAAACCGAGAGTTGGCGAAACTACACCAGCACAATTGGGGAATACACGACTGCGAAGGAAACATGGCGGCAAATTAATAATATAAGGGGCGTAAAAGTTTACAATTCCATTAATAAACTTGAAAAAGGTGGAAAATTTTTAACAGACCAAGCACACAAAACAAATGAATTTTGCGAACATTTTAGCAGCGTCAGCTCTGACGAGAACTATAATTTAAAATTTAGAACAAGTAAAACTTCCAATTTACAACATCAGTTACTGACAGACGAGACTTTTGCCACCGATCACTCGTATAACAATGAATTTCATTACCATGAAATTGAAAACATAATATTTAAACACTGTAAAACTGGGACAGCTATCGGTCCTGACTTTATCTCTTATTCGATTATAAAAAATCTACCACCAGCTTACTTAGATTATTTAACAAAATTTTATAATTTTATTTGGGCCAATAAACTCTATCCAGACGCATGGCGCAAAGCAATTGTTGTGCCATTGTTAAAGAATAATAAGAACAACTGCGATGTCAATAATTACCGGCCAATTTCACTCACTTGCCACTTATCCAAGATATACGAGAAGGTAATTAACAATCGTCTGACCTGGTTTTTAGCCAAAAACAACCACATTGACTCGCAACAATTCGGCTCAATGCGTAAGCGCTCGACACAAGATATCATATACTCATTCGCCAACAACATCCAGAATGCCATCATGCGACGACAACACCTGATCGCTGTGTCTTTCGACTTAACAAAGGCGTTTGACATGACCTATAGGTATGGCATTGTGCAGAAACTCTTTGACTGGGATGTACGTGGCAATATGCTTCATTTCGTGTGTAATTTCTTGACCGATCGGACAATCCAAATTCGCATCGGATCCACTTACTCTAACACTTTATCTGTTGACAATGGCATTCCACAAGGATCTTCCATATCGGTCTGTCTCTTCCTGGTGGCAATGAACACTCTTCTGGAAGCCATCACAGACATTGGTGACACGAATATCAAGCACTATTGTTTCGTGGACGATCTCATGATCTGTGCAAGTGGTGAATACCTTCTAACAATTCAACGCCAACTGCAGAGATGCATAGACAATGTTGAGACAGTTGCAACAAATGTTGGCTTTGAATTTTCACCAGACAAATGTGTATCCATCGACTTCTGTAGACTGCGCAGAAAACATTCTTGCCCTAATCTCTACTTGTACGGAAAATTAATTTCTAAACCCAACGAAATTCGTTTTCTGGGAATATTATTTGACAGTAAATTAACCTGGTTCAAACACATCAACGAGCTTACTGCAAAATGCAGTAATTTACTGAATATAATCAAAACCCTGGCCCACAGTACATGGGGTGCAAACCGTTCACTGCTGAGAACCATGTTCATCGCTCTGATATCCTCGCGAATAGAGTACGGGCTGGCCGCGTACTGCTCGGCCAGAAAAAGTAATCTCCTCAGACTCAAGGCAGTGTATAACTACGGGCTGCGCCTGGTCACTGGCGCATTTCGTACCAGCCCAATAGAGCCCATGCACATCGAGGTCGAAATACTTCCGATTACCTTGAAACGCGACAAGATAATCCTGAAATATGTTGCTAAAATATATTTCAATCAAACCCATCCCAACTATAAGGAGATATTTTACAACACGCCCAACAGACAATTCCACACCATGAAACCCCCATCAGCGACATGCCCAATATTTATAGAATTTTTTAATAAATTTTCTGCCATCGATAAATTAGCTACATGCAACAATGATAATGCAAACGTTGGGAAGTTAATCCCAATTCATATGGGCACCATAGACACTCCTCCATGGGAATTCTATGGGAAATTCAAAATAAACTATCAATTTTCAATAAAATTCAAAAATAAATCGGACTATCCATGCGCATTAACACTTTCCGAATTTCATTTAATCACCGAGCCATTACATATGTCGAACTCGACAATAACAATTTACACTGATGGCGCAAAGAAGGTAGACGGGGGTTGCAGTTCTGCATTTTTTATTCCGACCTGGAATCTCAAGTCCGGCTTCAAGATATCCAATAATTGTAGTATTTTCACGGCCGAGATGTCAGCCATCTTAGCCGCACTTGATGAGGTCTATTCACACCTCATCAATCAGCGGCAACAACAACAACAATACACCAATAATTTCTCACGTGTAATCATTTTTACCGATTCGCTCAGCAGTCTGGCATACTTTGAAAATTTGTACGACAACTTTGCCAACAATACTTATCAGGCAGAGGGTGAATAAACTTGATGCCCTTAATATCACTGTGTTACTATACTGGGTTCCGAGTCACGTCGGAATCCCAGGAAATGAGATCGCTGATGGTCACGCTGGTGACGTCTTGAACTCTACCTCAACGGCCGTCAACAATAAGACATCTCTCGATGACCTCATAAGAGAGGGCAACAGGTGCGTTTCGCTTGCTTATCAAGCAACCTGGGAAGCATCTTCAGCTGCCGCTCATTTCAGAGCAATAAAACCCACGGTTTTGGGCTGGGGTGACGGACGATACTCACGCCTCAAGAGGCGGGAGCAAGTCATAGTCACCAGGCTGGCCATCGGCCACACAAACATCACACACAACTACATCTTGCAAAACACACCGAAACCCACATGCAACCAATGCCATACAAATTTGACAATCAAGCATATACTAGATGAATGCCCTAATTTCGAAGTTCCTCGACGGAGACTCCAGATTTCAACCGACTGTCTGCTGGATAGAGTAACAGCTGATGCTACAGGACCGGACTGCATTCGAAACCTACTTTCTTTTCTAAATGAGATTAATCTATACAAGTTTATTTAATAGTAACAGCACTTACTTGTAACTTTCCTCTCTCTCTCACACATTTACTCCAACTCTGATTGAATTCTCTTCCTAATTTTGTTTAACTACATACTACAAATCATGCAGCAACCATAAGTCATCCACTCTAAATCGGACGCAATGACCATTGTTGTTAAGCGTCCTTAATTTAAGGTAAAAAAAAATATATATAATAATAATAATAGTTTAATTGTTTCGAAAAAAATTTATACAATGGAGCAGGTACATTAAAGTGGTGGTAAAGTATATATTTACAATTTCATAAGCAGATTGTGTGGTGTAAGATTGGTGATTATGTTTTAAAATACAGTGTCATTCATTGAGTACAAAAGACCTTATTTTTAAGGCAGTATTGACAAAGTTGAATATGTTGTACATTTTAGTGGTTGTGAGGTCGGAGAGAAGGACTTGATTGAGCTCGAGTTCTTGGGTGTATTTCATCAGAAATTCTTGCCTGGGGGCGTAGTATAAGGGGCAGTGGAAAAGAAAATGATGTAGGTCGTCTTTTTCATACTTGTTACAAAGGGAGCAGAAGTCTTCTTGGTTGAAATTGTGGAGCGAGCCTTCATGGAAGATACGAAGCCTTTCCAAGTTTGCTGTCCGAAGTTGCACTATAACTTTAAGAATTGGGAAAGGCAGATTTAGTGTTAGGAAGTTAGAGTTATACAGGTAAGTTTGAAAGTGCTGGTTGTACGAGGAGTGGGTAATTCTTGTGGTGTCACTATTTTGCAGAGTGTTATTGTAGGATAGCAGGATGTTTGAGATTTCTTGTTTTACTTGAACGCTACTTTGCTGCTCCCACAGACTAGTGAAGTTTGCTTTTTCAAGAATGTTTTGGATGGATTTAGCCCAGTTGAATCTTTGTTGTTTCTCGAGGGAAATTGAGTTCAGATTGTTGAGTTGGAGTAACTTATTGTAGCACTTTTTCACATATCTTGTATCCGCCATAAGGAGGATTTTATGCCACCAGTTTAAGGTTCTTTTGACAACGGCCACCTCTAACTTGTCTTTTCCAGTCTCTTTTCTTATTAAGTAGTTCGGTGTTGTTCTCTGCCAGCCGAGTATGTGTTTAAAGTAGGTAGCTTGTCCTTTTGCGATAACGTTGTAGTAATCGTTAGCCCATACTTCTGTAGCGTACAGAAGAGAGGGTGCTACAGTTGAGTCGAATAGAGCGTTTATAGTTTCCCAGTTGAAAACTTTCGTAGATAGCAGAGTGTTCTTTATGCCACCTGCCAGTTTGCTTGACTTTAGTAGGGAGTACTCGATGTGTTTGTTAAAAATTCCTGAGGTTTTAAATGTTACTCCTAGGTATGTGTACTCTGAGGTGAATTTGATTTCGTGAGTTCCACAGAGGTACTTCTTGTTGTTTTTACGAGGTCTTCCCTGATGGAAGTGCATAATCTGTGTTTTACTTACATTAACCTTGAGGTCTAAGTTTTTGCAATATGAGTTGAGTGCGTTTAGCTTGTTTTGGATGTCTCGGGGAGAGAGGGCGAAAATAACCAGGTCGTCCGCGTATTGTAGAGATAATATGTCGTTGCCGTGGTTTATATATATACCCTCCAAATTCATTTCATTAAATGATTTTTCTAAGTCGGCAATATATAGAGCAAACAGCAACGGGCTGGTGCACTCCCCTTGTAGTACGCCTTTTGTTATGTCTATTTCGTCAGTTAAAGAACAGTTTGTTGCAACTTGAATGGCGGCCTGATTGTAGACGTTTTTGAGGAGTCGTGTAATTCGTCCGCATACTCCAACCGAGAAAATTTTCCTCCACAGCTTGTCATGTGTTACGGAGTCGAAGGCTTTTTCAAAGTCGACAAAGATGGCGTAGGTACCTTCCTTGTTCGTAAGGAACCTTGACTGTATTATTGTGGTGAAAACGAAAAGATTGTCTACGCAAGATCTTTTCCTTCTGAAGCCTGATTGGGCCTCTGGAAGAATGTTGTAGCTTTCTATCCAAAACTGTAGACGGTTGTTTATAATGAGCGAGAAAACTTTTAGGAGGCTGCTTAACAGGGCGATTGGTCGATAATTATTTAAGTCAGTGCGATTACCTTTTTTGTGTAACATGGTCAGTTTGGTCTTGGTTAGGCGGCTTGGGAGCTTCTCTTCGTTTTTGAGATAAAATACAACTAATACTAAAAAATATTGTCATTAAAATGATTATTTTTTAGTGTTTGATATAAATAAGAATTTTTAAATTTATAATAATAATAATAATATTTATTTACTGTAAAGCAATAATACATGCACAGTACGTCACATAATATAATAATATAAGTACAAATTTACATACATTAAAAAACAAGATAAAATTACATAATACCTAATTGAAGTATAAAAATTTTACATTTTATTTATAATAAAAGTTCAGAAATGTGTATCTGTCAGATAGTCGTCGATGTTGTAATATGATTTAGCAATTAATTTTTGGAAACCAATATTTCTAAATTTTTTTACTTCTAAATTTCTTATTTCATGTTCTAATTTATTAAATATTTTTAAGTTTATGCTGTTTACTTTAGTTTTTTTAACATAATTATTGAATTAATCATATTAGAATTGTTTCTAGTGCTGTATTCATGAGACTGAGCAAGAGTGTTATAGTTGGGCAAGTTTTTCTTTATATATATTATACATTGTAAAATATATTGAGAATAAACAGTTAGAATTTTGTTCTGTTTAAATAATTCTCTGCATGAATCTCTAGAACCAACACCAGAAATTATTCTTAGTGCCTGCTTTTGTAGTAGAAAATCCGCTCGATATGAGGAGATTGTCCCCAGACAATTACCCTATACGTCATTTTGGAATGAAAAAGGGCAAAATACGCAATTCTAGCAGCCGCTGGCCCAACAATACTATATATTTTTCGTAGAGCATATAAGCATTTTGATAATTTTGTACTAAGCAAAGTTATATGGCATTTCCAATTTAAATTACATGTTACATACTTACCTAAGTATTTAACTGAAAAGTCGCTGATTACATTACTACTAACCAAATCTAATATGTTTGTTTTCTGGTTATTTAAAACTAACTTATTAGATGCAAACCAGTTCACGGCTTGATTTAATATAGTATCGGAACTATCCTCTAAGATTTTCGGATCGGCATTACAACAGATGAAAGTTGTATCATCTGCGAACTGTATGGTTTTACAATTCATGTTAATAGATAGGTCATTAAAATAGATCGTAAACAACAATGGCCCTAAAATACTGCCTTGGACGACGCCTTTATCAATTTTTGTATAATTACTTAGTGTGTTATTAACTGAAACCCGTTGTTCTCTATCCGTGAGATAAGATTCAAATAATTTCGCTGCTAAACCTCGTATGCCATAATATTCTAACTTGCCTAGTAATATATCGTGCGGTATGGTATCAAAAGCTTTACTTAAATCTAAAAAAGTAGCTCTACAAACTTCTTTATTTTCCCAAGCTTTTGTGACAGTTTGAATTGAACAAAATAATTTGGGTATAAATACAAGTTAAATAAAACAATTTAAGACATACCATTAATTACAATGTGTAACACTAACGTTACTAGTCAATATTATCTAGTTCGTAAATCATAAAAGTACGGTATGAAATAATAGACGACGATGGTTAATACTTACTTTTTCCTGATTTATATTTACAAATCTGTTATCTTTTTTGCATCAACACATCTGAAAATCATTTAATTAATTACATGTTGTTCATTAAGTCAAAATTGATTAATATTAAAATGTACACAAATTAATAAAATAATAAATAAAGTCTATTTTATTTCGATATTGAATTTATTATGACAAAATCAAATTGTAATCGAAGAAATAAAAGAAAATACTAAAATTAAAAGTGAAAAAAATATTCAATAATAAAGTTCAAAGGATTATATTACAAAGCGATACTAGGAAAAGGAAATTCATGAAATAATGTAGCAGATCTCGGTAAATGATATATTACTTAGCGTGAAGTGCGTTACAGATGTTCGTGGAGGGGGAAACACAGAGGATATTTCAATGTGGTGAAAATTTTTTGTCGGCTGTGAGAATCGAACCCGGGTTCTCAAATTCACATGCCGATTCGATACCACTGAGCCACCTATATCACAATCAAACAACAACAGCATTATAAATACAAACATTCAAAAAGCCGTGCGCTGGCGGCGCCAACTCTTGTAGCTTGTACTGTTGTCAAGAACAAATCCGATGGCTTAGGCTCCTTCAGGAAAAGAGGATTTGAAAAAAAATATATTGTGAATGATTCAAACAGATCAGACTAGGTATGTGTAAATTTTGCAGTTTCTATACTCGATGGATGAATAAGATTGATAGACAGAGAAAGATGAGGTGCTGTATAAAAAATATGAATGTGGATGAAGTGTGAAATAACTGTTTGTTTCTAATCTATGCAAAGTCGCAAACCTATTTAACTTTGTACTAGGGTATCTAAAATATTACTAGTACCATTAAAACTAATTATCGATTATAATCTATATATTTCAAAATATAACTGTCCCAAATAATCAATATGACAGCCATTTGCTTTTATAGTGACCTTATATGGGCACCAATTATATTTGTTACTTATTTAATAATAGTACATTGTGTGAATCAATTGATGGCGCCAGGATCTAACATTGATGTATTAGATATTAATTTCAATTCTAAGTTATCCATATAACAACGTTAAAGTTCTTATTTATTATAATAATTATTTCTTAATTTATTTTTACTAATAAGAACTTATATATTTTTTTGTACAGGAAATCATCCGGAACTGATTTTATCAATGTTTTGATTGGCTTTAGGTCTCTCCAAAATGAACAGTTGTAAAATAATGTCATTGCTAATAGCCTATTCCTACATTAGTAGGTGTCAATAAAATTTTAATGTTATTTTTACCTTTGTAAATATTTAAAAGGTTAAAAAGACATGTTTCCATAATCAAAATAAACTACATTGCCAATGCTCATAGTTGGTAAATTGGTTCACATGTTTGCCGGTGCATGCGTAGTAGCAAGTTCAGCCAATGACAGCCTTCTTGTTAATTTTTTACCTAGAACATACAAACAATATTACAGAGTGAAGGCATATTTTCCATTTTGTCACGAATTAATTCTGATAATATGCGAGGTTAAATTTCGATCTCAGGTGAGATGAGTGTAAATTAATATAATACTTGTTATTGTTTTGAGCATTACATATTCCTGAATTCTATATTATTTAGTTCCATGTCCAATTTTGTTATAAAACGTCATGGCGAGTTTTTTTCATTACTTTATAATTTATTTAATGTTTGCAGATTAATTGAAGTTCGATCAATATTACATATTTGAATAACAGTTTGTTTTTACATTTTTTAATATTCTTCATATATTGCAATTATTGTAATTTGCCTAGCGGCCAAAAGTCAAAATAATATGTGACGTTTGTGTAGGCAGGCATTTTATCAGAATTTTTAATTATTGAAAGAAAATGCCCAAAATCGTAAAGTGGATAAATATGAAGGAATAAATAAAATCAATGTTTTAATTTAATAGCGTCTTTCTTCACGTTCTTTAGTAAATGTAATTTAAAGTCGACCGGTTTCGAACATTAATATGTCCATCATCAGAACCGGTGAAGACTAAAAAGCAACAAAACAAAACAAATTAACAAAATGGTCAAGATTAGAAACAATATAATATACTTACAAATAAAAGTACAGGCTACTTAGGTAAGAATCCAATAATTGACATTGTATGTCCAGAAAATAAGAAACTTGTAAAAAGTAACAACATAAAGTTAAACGAACCTACACGGTCAGGAAGCAATTGGCAGCGGAGATAGATGAAAAGAGAACGAACAACATAAAAGAGAAAAAAGATTCAAATAACGATATCAAGCAGTGGGGATGCACGTTCAACGATATGGTCGTTTAGGGATATTTTTTGTTTAAACAATTTTCTTATTTCTATATTTTCTAGAGTATTTCAAATTATACTTTTGTTTTTAATATGTAAAATCTTGAAATTTAGTGGATCAAATTTATGTCCGAATCTAAAATATGTTCTGCAAAATTAGTGTCCTCGATTAAATTTAATACAATTCATATGTTCTGTAAAACGTTACCAGCATGTTCTCCCCGTTTGACCTACGTACGACAAATTGCAGTCACCACAACTTAATAGATAAATTCCTGACTTGTCTAACAGATGGTCCGTATTATCTACTTTTTTACAAATATGCTTTTTTAAATTACTTAAAGGTTTACAAACGAAATTAATATTTAAGTTGTATTTAAGAAAAATATTGTTGATTTTATAATTAATATCTCCTAAGAAGGGTAAACTAACGAAAAGTTTATTAATTGTAGATATGTTCAAAGAAATGTTAAAAGTTGCGGCTACTAAAAGTTTGTTTTTTCTTGGTGATTAGTTTATCTATTATTTTGGGGTGAAAGTCATTCTCAACTGCAATTTGTTTAAGAATTTAGGTCTCCTATTCAATTTCAAAATTAACTAAAGGAAGACTTAACATTCTATGTATATGAGCATAAAAGCCTGCTATTAATGTTGATAACAATGATATGAATTAAAGTTAGTCGAGTCACTTGTTTGTGTAGGTTTGCGAAACATGCTAAAGTTAAATTTATTCTCAAATCTCTTGATGTTAATATCTAAAAAATTGATGTTATTGTTACTTTCAAATTCTACAGTAAAATTTATATTTTTATGTAAATTATTAATTAAGCCATTAAAATTTTTTAAATCATCAACCATACCCGACCAGAGAAAACGCAAATCGTCTACGTACCTAAACCAGAATTGTATATTGTTGCTATTTAATTTATTAGAAAAAAATTATTGTTCTAAACTTTTCATAACAATTTCAGCTAATGTAGGAGCAAGAGGGGAACCCATTGCTAGACCATCCACTTGTTGATATATTTTGTTATTGAATTTAAAATGATTTTGATTTATACAAAGCTTAAACAATTTCAAAAATTGTGTGCAAAAATCATCCGGCCAATTGCTTTCTGTTAACAAAGAATTTATAATAAGTGTCACATCAGCCAAGGGTACATTTGTAAAAAGATTTACCACGTTAAAAGACACAAGGAAACAGTTAACAAGTAAAACTAAATCCTTAATTTTACAAGTTAAATTTAAATTATTTTTAATACAATGATCTGATTTAAATTTAAAATTTTCTGTTAATATTTTATTAATAAATTTAGCAAGTGAATAAGTAGGAGATTTTATGAAATTAACTATAGGACGGAATGGCATATTGATTTTATTAATATTTGGAAGAAAATATAGAGTAGGTGTAGAGACGTTCATTTCAATTAAAAAATTACCCTAAAAAGCGTTCGTAAATTCTTTGCAATCTCTTATGGAGGCTCTAGTTAAAGTAGAATAATTTTGAGTAGGGTCTTTTTTAATCTCCTTGAACGTTGAACCAGTGATAAGAAAATCTATACTTTTGTAATGTAATAATTTTTTTCCAAAATGGTTAAACAATTGCCTTTTTATACTAGCGTATTATAACAACAACTTTTCGATTGTCATTTCCGTTGTTAAATGAAGTACTTTTTAGCACTAGTGCTTAAAAGTGACAGTTTAATGCGTAAAAGTAAAAATACACCAACTGTCAAATTTTTTCTTCATACAATTTTTTTTGATTTTCCTGGAACCAGTGTAGCCAATGCAGCCTCTGCACCATTTTCAATATCAGAATCAATCTCTGACTCATTTTAAGTAAATTTATTACCAAAAATTCTCAAGAAAAATTATACCCTGAGCACGTCGACATCAATGTTTATTAAACAACATATTGAATCGCATAGCAACAAAAAGATGAAACTGATGCCTGCCTACTTTTAAATTTTGAAAAATTCAAAATGTTGACATTTGAGACTAAATATAAAAAAATCTGTTTTAAATCGCTAGTATAAAAAATCTTGTATGAAATACGTTGCGAAATCGTGTTTTAAGCACTAGACGTGTTATCCAACTCGGCTACGATCGTACGATAATTTTCACGTCGCGTGCTTAAAACACATTTCTTTCTCAACTTATTACATATATAGCTATTGTCTGCTTTAAATAGTATTAAATTATTCTCAATAATTTGAGTTATTAGATTTTTTAATGTTGTATATAGGAAATTTTTTGAATTGACAGATTCTATATTATTTTTATATTTTAAGACAGTATAAGTAACTTCGTTTTAAAGTTAAATTATTTTTTTATTATCTTCATTACTGTACGTTCAGTCGAAGTCATATGTTAAGAATAAGTAACTTCGTTTTCTATGTATTTATTCTTAACTATTTCCAACGCATTAGTGAGTGAGTGAAACAAAGCAAGGACATTGTTATATGCACAATACCCTTCCCTACTTTATATAATAATAATGCTAAGCGACAAGAGTTATGGCAGGGCTACAACATTGTCATACGGTAAGCTGAAGGGTACTTATATAAAAAAAATTATAATACATATTTTAAATTACATTTACTTTATTTTAATCAGTTGCACGGGTTATTGAACTTGCGCACAAGTTTGTGGACAGAGATGAGTTGTTTTGCAAGTAAGTGCAGAAATCTTTTACTGTCCAAATTAATAAAAATTATAATAGATAATACTAACCACTTTTCATTTCATAACATACACTCGCACAGCAGGCGACAAGAGGCGGCCAAAAACTGATTTGTTACACTTCAATACAAGTGGTATTGAAATGATACGACAATTTTTTATAACAAAATTGTCTGCTGAAACTGGTACATATTTATCATAATGCAAGTTAAATAACTAACGGACTTAAATTTGTATTAATGTTTCAGCCTCTTGAACACCGTATCACACACTCACGTTTTGTCTCATACACAATACAACTTGAACACGCACATATATACACGGATTACATGAAACAACATCAAACACTACACTTTGTACTCTTTACACATGGAGAGCAAATATGAGTATAAATTTGAAGTTATCTATAAGATAAGGCATTCTGTATTAACAAGCCTAAATGTAAACAACCTCTATATAATAACATAAATAAATAAAATAATTTTTTAAAAAGACATAAGTTGTAAACTTTTATATATTTTATACTTGATCACAAAAGGAAGTAAACCGAGTAGCAAAATTTTAATACTTTTTATATTTACTATTTATTTTATTACATTATTTATGAAAATGTTTTTCTGATCTTGAATTTAAATGTGCTACAAATGCAAATAAACGCAAAATGAAAAAAAACTTCAACGACAACTGGAAAAAAGGAAACAAAGTGCAATTGCTTTAAAAATAGATGTATATAATTTTATGATAGAACAGTGTGACAAAAATACTCCTGTAGGATTTCAAATAAAAATATTTCACGTAGTGTCGTTGGATTTAGCATGGCAAGGTGGAGTAAGTGTCAACTGTCGAAATCATTATTTTCAAATAGAATTTAATAACGAAGGATATCCCTCAGGCAGAATTATGTACAACCCTATTTTTAGTAAAACATGTGAAACAACAGAATGGCTTACAAAAAATCTAAACATTTCAAGTAGATGTCCAGTCAGGTTATATAAAAAATTTATGAAAATGCGTGGTAAAAATATAACTATAGATAGATTTTTCTAACGCCAAATCTATTTTGGAAATCTTGGTTTAAAAATTGTGCAGTTGGAAAGAATATCATTTCAAAATGGAATAAAAAATCAGCAGAAAATTGCGGATTAAACACAAAAACAATGAAAACTACTAATCACTCCAGCAGATGTACCGCAATTTTTCATCTGACCCATATGGGTGTTCAAGAGCAAGAGTTAATTAAAATGACTGGTCATTGCAGCGCACATTCTATTAAACCTTACCTACAGTCGAATGAATCACACCATTTACAAACATTTAAAAAAGTATGGAATACACTAACTACTTCTAAAGAAAGAAACAAGTCACCTAAAACTTCTACTGTAGAGTAAAACAATAAAATCATTTGTAAACTGTATTTTCAATAATTATACATTTAATTAAAATGTTATTCTAGAACAGTTTAATAAATAATTCAACAAAACAGTCTTATTTTCCTCTATCTCGAGAAATTATCTTACCAACCAACCTCTCAGGTTTTCACTAGATCAAGTTTTGTTTTTAAGCACTCAATTTTTTTGCTTGTAGCAAAATCACTCTAGCAAACTGACATTAAGGAAAACCCTCGCTCTGCGGACTCATGATTGTACCATGCAGTTTGCTGTCGTGTTTGTTGCTATTGCTTTACTTCTGAAACAAAAGTATTTCAATGAAGATATTTTTAGGTTCTAGATCAGACATATAAGTTTGTGTGTTACCTCGAAAATGCTCCGCAGAATAATTAATATTTATGTACTTTTTTTATTTAAAACTTACTCGTTATCTTGTACTATTTTTGAATTAAAATGATTGACATAAAGAACATCGTCAATTTTATATTTATTGTTTTATCTATTTTGCAAAGACACGCCATTAAATTAAATCTATTATGATTACTCTATTTAGCTAATTTAATCAACTTTGTATTTCTTATGGTTTTTGACATCCCAATGCTGGTAAAAAACAGCGCGTATGTCTAATAATAAAATAAAAAGTAAATTTACATTTTAACAGTTTCAAATATGTAGAAATAAAACAACAACATTACCTTGAAAGCAAATTAATTTAATGGCAAAAGAGGAAGAATATGAAAATGATATATACTGATTAATGCGTTAACAGGGCATTTCCCTAAAGATTTAACTGGCCGCAATAAAAACAGATGCTTCAACTATAAATATAACGGATTTATATAAATTAAATGATAATGATTCAACCGTGCTGGCTTTTTGATACGTCAAATTGCGATTTAGCTTTCGTAAGAGGAATATTTGATTGGGCGTATTAAACAAGAAATATTGAAAATGTAGTGAAACAATTCAGAATTAGTTTTTGTTATAATTAGGATTTTTCAGTATGTAACATAAACAAAACGTATAATAATAAAAGAATATTATTATTAAATTATTTGTTATAAACAAGTCAACCATATGCTCCCTGGATGATGAACCCGGATGGAACGGTTGAACCGCGACTAGACTCAGTGAAGAAGGGGTGAGTCGGAATGAGTGATCGGTAGATAAAATGGCGCCAGCCGGTCTGAGCCGCGACCGGTTCAACAAAAGTATGACGGCCGACAAAATTCGGGATACTTCCCAGGACGGGACTACGAGAGTGTCAAATACTTCAATAACAAGAAGGGAATGCGGGAAATTAATAAATATATTGAAACAACTAACGAGAAAATTACACGGGACACAATAGTTGTTACTACAAGATAACTGGATCGTAAATCCACCTAAGAGAGATCCGAATACTGACATCAACGGAGGCGGGGCGCTGTGTCTCACCGTAGCGACTAGCACTGCGGTACAGTCAACACCTAAATGCCGCTAAAGTGAACTGGCGTATTCCGACGTATGACGGTTCATTGGCCAACGAATGCGTTTTACGCGGCGCGTCTGACTGAAGATGACTACAGAATCGCAGACCTTAATGACTATTGCGTCGCACGAGCGACACACCTCGTGAGTGACAACAACTTCACTACTACTGACTCTACGCAAAGTGCTCTTAATTGGATTTTCACAAATTTTCACAAATAATCCCGTATCTACTATTAATTAACTCAAATATCTCGTGAGCAGAAGGCACACAAACCAAAGTATAACAATATAATTAACTTAAACAAAATAATAAATAAAGAATAAATTATTGTGGCTTAGCTATAGTGGAGCTTAGGCGCTAGCGGAGTGTGGCAGCAGTGGAACAACTCGATCTGCCGACCGGATGTCCGAGTCGTCACTTCCCAAGATGGCGGACAATCGCGTGGAATTGGAATGTCACGCAGCGTCACTTCCGCTACACGTGGTTCTTTTCCCAAACTGCTGGGCTTTAATTCCTTGGTGACAAATATCAAGAACTCCAAGCAACGCCAGCGAGCGAGTGCGCTCACCACAACTTCTATGCCAGGAACACGGGCACACAGAACGAACCAAAAATGGCACGAACAGGCTGACCAGCCACAAAAATACGTAAACACGTAAAACGTAAAATAAAACGTACATAAAAACGAACGTACGATAAATCGGACGTAAAAGAAAAAAAAAGCCTAAAACAAAAGACTGCTATTAGGACCATGTAAAACTACTAGTCGTACTAACTTTACTTGACAAAAGGGGCAGATTCAATAACAAACGAATAAAAAACTTTACCTGAGTTCTTGGGCGGCTTTCAAGTGGTAGAAAATGTGTGACTTTACCTATCGGAAACTTAATCCGGAACAATTCCGCTGAATAATGCAATAACCACCAATGCAATACTCACTAAGTGGCACTATCCCTATAATCCCCACACGGGTATTTCGCAAACAAAACTGGCTTGCCGAAATATAGTTGAAATAGCCCAATTTCCAATATTAAAATCTCACACTTTTGCTACAAACGTCGTTCGAAAAGACAAAAAGAAAAGAATTCCTTCGTAATCGAACCTGTAAAATTCTGCCAAGAAAAGAGAGCGATGCGCGAAGACAAAGATAGCCTCCGCCTAAATCTGAACGATGCCGGTAAAGAACATACCTCGCAGATCGTATTATCGACAGAGCGTTGACAGCTAAACAAACAGATGTGAATAACCAACAAAATTAAAGCAACGAAAACAAGAGACTGAATTTAAGTTTTACTAATAAATGAATACTACAACGAGAGTGAAATCTAAATGAAGCTAAGTATCAGAAGGATCTAATCGGTCAATATCTAATCAATAATTAAGTTTCAGGAATTTGACGACGAAGGAAAAATAAACAACAAAAAAAAGTACGGAAGGCATGAAAATAAAACAAAACTGAAGAATACAAAAAAAAACGTTACAAGTATCAACTCAGATTCGAAAGATACAGACAAATTAAATATTATCTTAAGTATCTTTTTTGTAAAGTTGACTTGACAGAGTTTTGGATATCAAATTTATTAGTAATTTGTAATAATTTCAGCATTCTTAGATCCTTTTTTATCGAGTTTATGGCTTCTCTGAATTGTCGCGCTTGTTAGCCATTATGTGATGACATATCTGGGTAAATTACTAGCTGTGCGTTGGTCTGAGAAAGCTTTTGATCCTTGTATTTCATCCCTTAGAAGCGTCTGGTGTTTTTAATGTAAACTCATGCATGGGAACAGTTATCTCTAACCAAGTCAACGATTCCACCCGCTTACTCCTTGTCAGCACATCCCATGGAAAACAACAACAAATAGTCAGTGGTGGTTTAGCTTTTGGATTGACAAGATGTAGTTTTGCCATGTAGTAACTTTAGTATATGATGTTGTTTGCCATCTTCGGTCAAATTGTTAAATATGGATTTAATATGTTTCGTTTAATATCTATCACTTTTGCAATTTTGTAACTTTTCTATATATTTTTATGTTGTGAATATATCTTAATAAACATTAAATTTTGAATAGTGATTAACTTATTCGCCCATCTCTTGCTCATGTTACAGTATTTATTACTTTTGAAAATCTTAATTCTCTAATTTTTACTTAAAATCAAATAAATAATTTGAATTTGAAATATTTAAATACAAAATACAATTTATAGTAGAACCTATTAGAAACATTTTTTAACAGTCAGCCTGATGATATGAAAACCTATATTTTTTACTTGATTTCAGGGTACCACCGCCATGTCAACCTTGTTTTATTTGTTTTCGAAGAAGCCTTTTTTAAGGAGGGGAGACCCAAGGAAATATTAGATACAGTACCCAATCAGCGCTAACTACGCCACTGCTGTCAGTTAAAGGCTCTGTAAGTGCAAAAACGTTCTAAAATACTGCTTGTCAAATTGGATATAAAGTTTCCCTTGCAAACATTTAAATATATTGCTGTTTTCATCGAAAAAAATTTAATATAGAATTATAATATTTATTGTATTTATATTTCATCCGAAACATACCTTGATCATAAAGAATATTACAAAAATAAAATGCAAATGTTACATGATTATATATTGTATATTTGTAGTACAAGTACATGAAGCGTAAAAGATTATAACAACCATGACAACAATTAAACCCTTCAAAGAACTTGCAAAACAATTTAATGTGATGTGTTTTGACACTGCAATTCTTAGATTTCTTTCCATTATTTCCATTTATAAACAGGATCAGTGTAAATGCTGTCTCACGAAGAGATAAAATTAACAAAAATTAATCAAAATAATTATACATAAACATAAAATACGTTTCATTTAAGATTAAGAAGAGTTGGCAACGGTGACAAGTGATAGTGAATAGTTCTTTGACTAAAGATAAAAACACCTAATTCCGTCAATAATAAGACATTTTAATTTCAAAAAAGTGTGGTGCCTTGTGTACAAGTGTACTGCAACTGAAAATATTAGTGAATCCAGTGGAAATCTAACCATTTACTGATATACAAGTGACTTAAAACAAATACTTAGCACGAGCAAAGCGCGAGTAGCGCGCGCAAGTTACAGCGCGCAGTTCGATTTAAATCAAACAGTGTTGCCAACGGTAGCAAAAACAAAAACTCTGCAAATACCGACGCAATGTCAGAAACAAGTGGTGGATCTAATATAGTTACTAACACAGTAACAAACGTGATAACAACAATAGCTAATACACTCCATTACACCCTATCAACAATGACTACGACCCAAACAACACCAATAAGCAGTTATATAACTGACAACACAATATTTCGAAATCTTCGATCAAGATCGATATCACCAATAAATCTGGAACAGACTACATCCCCTTGTACGTCTCCCGAAATTAATCTCACTCAAATATCGACAGATTCCAACAATCTTCCTTGGCAAAAGGTCAACATAAGGAAGACAGCAAAACGAGCCAGAGAAAGGGATACAGACTCAACCTATGAAAATATAAATAAGAAAAGTAACACTTCTAATAACAAGATCGCATCAGGCTCCTTCACAACAAACAGATTTTCCATATTAAATGACGAACCCAGCGTTACTGAGACGCAAAGCAATAAAAGCCCTAAACCTCCACCAGTATTTGTTCAAGATGTGACAAACTTCCCCTTAATGCTGGAAGCTTTAAAAACCGTGCTGCAAACAACAGAGTTCATATGCAAAACGCATGCAAACAACAACATTAAAATAAATACAAATTCGACAGAAGCGTACAGAAAATTGGTAAGACTATTAAACACAAACAATATTGTGTATCACACATACCAACCTCGCGAAGATAGAGCCTACAGGGTGGTCATAAAAAATATTCACCATTCTGTCCCAACAGACGACATAAAAGAAGCTCTAATAGAAAAAGGATTTAAAATAAGAAACATATCAAACATAAGACGCTGGAAAAGCAAAGAACCTCTACCAATGCATTTCGTCGATCAAGAACCAAATGAAGACAACAAAAAGATCTACGACCTAAAACATATACTTGGTACTAAAATCGCGGTTGAAGCACCGAGGAAGAAAACAGAAATACCGCAGTGTATGCGCTGCCAAGAATATGGTCATACAAAGGGATATTGCAAAAAGCCATACTACTGCGTAAAGTGTGGAGACAATCACCCGTCGAAAGATTGTACAAAAAACAAAGAAACAGCAGCAACATGTGCCCTCTGCACGGGACCTCACCCGGCAAATTATAAAGAATGCAAAGTTTACCGCGAACTACAACAAATTAGAAATAAAACTGCCCTAAACAAGACACAGCCGCAAATAAACCAATACTATTCACAAAGAAGAGATAACGTAAGCTATGCCGAAGCAACAGACATAAATTCAACTCATAACACTACTAATTATCAACCCCAAAACCAACACCAATTTGAAAACAATAATAATAACAACGTGATGTCAAAATTCCTAAGCAAATTTGAACAAATGTTTAGCCAACTAATGCAACAGAATATAATGATCATAAATCTACTCACAAGCCTCTTAAATAAGAAAAATTACTGATTCTATTAGAATTGCACTATGGAACGCTAACGGTTTAGCCCAACACCGCAACGAGGTAGAAATCTTCCTCAGACAACAAAAAATAGATATAATGCTAATAAGTGAAACACATTTCACCCAAAGATCTTACTTTAAAATACATACGTATAAAATATATCACACGAACCATCCCGACGAAACAGCACATGGGGGTACTGCAGTAATAATTAGCGATAGAATCAAGCACTGTGAACTTGAAAAATTCGAAATGGAACACTTACAAGCTACAAATGTTAAAATTCAAGACTCTCATGGCTCACTGACTATCTCTGCGGCGTACTGCCCGCCAAGACACAACATCAAGAAAAATGACTTCGAAGAATACTTTGAAACACTGGGGAACAGATTCATATCAGGAGGGGACTATAACTCAAAACACCCTCACTGGGGCTCGAGAACAACAAATCCAAAAGGAACAGAATTAAGAAAAGAAATACTGGCCAAAGGATACAATCATTTAAGTACGGGAAAACCTACGTACTGGCCCACAGATACCAATAAACGACCAGATCTGCTGGATCTCTTCATAATAAAAGACATTTCACAAAACTACACAAATATTGAACCATGCTATGATCTAACATCAGATCACTCGCCAATCATTCTAACAGTGAGCTCAACACTAATAATAAAAGAAAATAAGCCTAGACTATACAACAAGAATACTAACTGGAACGAATTCAAAAAATACTTAAACGAAAACATAAATCTTAAAATTCCACTCAAATCAGCTGATGACATGGACGAAGCAGTAGAATACCTAACAACCTGCATTCAAAGAGCCGCGTGGTACTCTACTCCAGAAAGCGAAAACAAAAACGAATACACCACTAATCTACCTAAATATCTTAGAGATAAAATTGCGGAAAAAAGAAAAACAAGGCGTAGATGGCAGCAAACACGACACCCTGTAGATAAAAATAAACTAAACCAACAATCCAAAGAAATAAAAAACATAATACAAAGAATAAAAAATGACTCATTCCATGAATACGTTAGTAATCTATCCGCTCATTCAGAAAAAGAATATTCATTATGGAGAGCAACAAAAAAGTTGAAACGACCAACAGGGCACATATCACCAATTATGAAGGAAGACGGAACGTGGGCCAGAGAAGACGAAGAAAAAACAGAAGTACTAGCAAAACACCTATACAAAGTATTCGAACCTCATCCATCTACATTGACACCTGACGAAGAAAACGAGCTAGTAGAGTACCTAACATCGCCAGTTCAACTCTCTCCACCAATCAAATTCTTCTCCCCGAATGAAATAAAAAATGAGATAAAATACCTCAATAATAAAAAATGCCCAGGATACGACTTGATTACAGCAAAAATTTTAAAAGAATTACCAAGAAAAGCCATAGTGCTGTTAACTCAAATATACAACGCAATGATAAGAATATTATATATCCCAGTGCAGTGGAAGTACGCACAAATAATCCTGATTCAAAAACCTGGAAAACCGGCTCACGAAGCCTCGTCATACAGACCGATATCCCTGCTGTCACAGCCAGCCAAATTATTTGAAAAAATGTTACTAAAACGACTAAAAATTATAATAGACAATGAAAACCTAATTCCACAACACCAATTTGGGTTTAGAGAGAGACACTCCACAATCCAACAAGTTCACAGGATAACAAACGTGATAGAAAACTGCCTGCAGTATGGCAAAATTTGTGCCGGAGCTTTCATTGACATAAGCCAGGCATTCGATAGAGTTTGGCACACTGGATTACTTTATAAAATTAAAAAATCTCTACCATACCAATATTTCTTTCTCATCAAATCCTACCTAGAAGACCTGCACATCCAAGTAAACTGCGAAGGATGTACCTCCCAACTTTACAAAATTCGTGCTGGAGTGCCGCAGGGTACTGTACTTGGACCAGTACTCTACCAGCTCTACACAGCCGACTTGCCCTGCACACAAAACGTCACGATAGCAACTTACGCTGACGACACGGCAATCATCGCTGAACACGAAGATCCCATAGCAGTATCAGCACTAATACAAGAATCCCTCGACGAAATCCAAAACTGGGCTAGAACATGGAAAATTAAAATAAACGAAAACAAATCAACACACGTAGTCTTTACAAATAAAAAAGTAACATGTCCACAAATTCAAATAAATAACAAAAACCTGGAAACAAAGGAAGAGGCAAAATATTTAGGAATGCTCCTAGATAAAGGATTAGTATGGAATAAGCATTTGAAAAACAAAAGAAAACATCTAGATATGACCGTAAAGAAAATGTACTGGCTCTTAGGACGCAAATCGCAATTATCAGTAGAAAACAAACTTTTAATATATAAAGTTATAATTATTCCAATTTGGACATATGGAATACAGTTATGGGGATGCGCCAAAAAGTCCAATGTCAATATAATTCAGCGATTCCAAAACAAGACCCTACGTATGATCCTAAACGCCCCATGGTACGTCAGCAACCATACAATTCACAAGGACCTGAAAGTCAAATACGTTCACGAGCAAATAAAAATATTCGCTTCCAAACACGAAGATAAGTTGTACGACCATCCAAATGAACTTGCACTGAACCTCCTAAACAACGAGGACGATCCCAGACGCTTGAAAAGGACAAAACCGTTAGACTTAAAATTCCTGTGCTAAAAATACTGTAAATGTAAATTAAAAGAGGAAACTCCGCTGGGAATTCACCTCACGCATATTATACTAAATTACATCAAATTTGCTGGTTGGCCTATAACAGGCTAGTTGTAAATGTACTTATTTGTCAAATAAAAAAAAAAAAAAATTTAAGATTAAAAATAAATCCACTTATTTTTAAAACTATCTGAAGATGTTTTCATTATTTCTCAACCCACAATTTGGGAAGCACTGTTCTAAAACATTTAATATTGTAGAAATCTTGAGTAACACCATTAAATAAACCTTAAAAATTTGTATAAAAATAAATGTATTTACCAGAACATTATTTACTAAAATCGATTATTTTTATTATTGTATGTGTGAAGTAAGCATTCATTAGGTCGGGGTTTCTATGTTTAATTTGTTGATAGAAGCGAAATATTTTAATATATTTTAATATGAAAATAAATAAATGATAAATAAAATAATTATTAGAGATATTATAATACCTTTTTCTTTTTACTAGTTTTAGCTTTAGTTCAATAGTTTATCTCTTCAATAATAATTTTAGATAAGCAAATTGAATTATCCATTACATTTTCAATTAAAATATATGTTTTACCCATAAATATGCTTATAAAATTAGCTATACCATCTTCTATATCAGATCCTATGGCATAAAGAATACCATTGCTGTATATTGTAGGCTGAATTTTTCTCTACATAGTTCTGATACTGGCACCTTTCTAAAAGTAATGTTTTGGATAGCTTGTAATATTATCCGGATTGCTTCATATATACTGGAAACAATTATTATGGGTCTGTTGAATTAACAGCTATAAGTAAACTAAATTGGCAACTAAAGCCGTGTTGTTGTGGTGTGATGAACAGTGGAAGTGCGAGGCAGGATGTCCAGAGTTATCCAGTCCGGCGTGGCTGTGTGGTTACCCTGACCGGCAGCAAGCATGCTGGCTGCGGCGCTAGATGACGCACACTTCACTTCAGCAGATAAGCGCTGCAACATACCAACACGTTAACAAATTACTGCAAAATATTCACATAAGTTACCCTTGGTGTAAAACAGTGAATTTATTGATGCTGCTCTGTACAACTTAAACTTTACCCAAATTACAGTATAGGAACGGGGAAGAGAGCAGATTCAATAATGAAGTATATTCAACCACAGGCCGTAACCCATTTACTGTTTGAATTTACCGCGTGTAAGTATTATAGGAGATTTCCTGTTCTTCATCATCATTCTCAATATAGTGTGAAACACGTTGAAGTGAAGATGTTGGAAGGAAAGAATTGCCATGTTTGTGATTCTACGGTAAGTCTTTTATATTATTTATTTTATTATTTGCAAGTTTATGAAGTATATCATTAGTAAGTCATATGTGGTATGTATAAGTATTTATCATCATCAAAAATCAATCCTATGAAACTGTTCTAAGCTTAAAATAATACATATTGGTATAAAGTACGATATTGTTCACAATGTCAGTATGGGGTACATTCAATCACCTCACTCGGGGCACTTTCAACCGCTGGTTAAATCTGCTGCATACCTTGGTCAGAAAAAAGTTAAATTTATTGAACTACATTTATTTCAGTTCGTAAGAAAATATAAAAATAATTCTAATAGAGCGAATATACATATAGATGAAAATAGTATTAAAAATGTTAATGTGGTGAAAATTGTTTGTCGATTGTTGGAATCGAACTCAGGTTTTTAAATCCACAGACCGACTCGATACCACTCAGCTACCTACCCCATCATAAGTTATCTAAGGATGTATTTAAGTGCAACATTAATTGATATTCTGAGTTCTCGTTTAAAGTTCTGGCTAATTAGTTTAGACTCTGCTGTATATTCAGGGATATAATTCCGCTATATTGTCTATGTATTTTAAAATTTTGTAGTGTTTTATACGTCAAAAAAAGTAAATATTATTGAAGTATAGATGTTAACGTTTAATGTATAGTTCGCATTTTAATAAATATACAATGACTTGGTTTGTTTTTAGGGTCCCTGGCTAGATCAGCGTTGCTATTAATCAGCCATTTTACGAACTGAAATCATCCAACTAAGGTCAATTTTATACACGGTCGTAAATTAAAAATAATTAATAAACTTAAATGTTGTTATTACCAATGTAAAGACAGGTTGTTTACCTTATTTGGATGCTGTAGCAGGTCTTGGAGCGTGCGGACAAGACACGAGAACGTGGGTCTGCTTGCCGGCCGCTCGCACCAGCACTCGCGCATCACTTGGTAGCTGCATAAATAAACACCGCTCATACAATGTTAAACTCACTATGTACTCGGCTCTTACATTTCCCTTGTACTCGGGCCGCTCCAAGCGGTAACCGCTCTCCAGCTTCCGGTAGAAGCGAAAGTCCGCCTCCAGCTCGGCGTACGGGGTTCGCGCTAGGCTGAAGAGCTCCCACAGCACTACGCCGAATGCCCACACGTCGGACTGCGTGGAGAACGTCTTGTCTCGGATGGCCTCGATCGCCATCCACTTGACCGGCAGCGGGCCCTGTTGGAACACATACAATACTTGCAGCTGCACACAAATAACACTATACAACTATTGCTCACTTGAGATGTCTTCTTGTAATAACCACTAGAGCTTAAAGTCTTCGACAGCCCGAAGTCACTAATCTTCACCACGTAATTCTCGTCCAGCAGAATATTTCTCACCGCTAGGTTTCCGTGCAGGATCTGTTTGGAGGCGAGGAACTCCATGCCTCGCGCCACTTGCAGCGCCCAGCGCAGCAGCTGCAGCGTGCTGACGTCGCCCGAGTCACGACTAGCCGTGTCTAATGCACACACACACACACAACTCTTGCATATGATGAATATTTAATATTTACACTTAAACAGATCGATTATGCAAAGAGTTTTTTTTTTTACTAATTTTAAATTTTGGCTACACGCAACTTACTCAAATTTGGTATTGAAAAGTTTTTCTAATTCACATTTTAAAAAGTTTACGATAACAGAATTATATTTAGGTTTATTGATATTATTTAGAGAATATGGTTAATCAAAATTTAAGATTAACTATAACTTTTTAAAGAATCGAGCTGCGTATGAATACCTTGTAGAGAATCGTTGTCATCATCGGGGAAACAAATGAGTTCCGTAACTGGATCTATTAAATTAACGAAATTACAACGATTTGCTCTGAGATAGTTGCTAAGGCTGCCATGTACACAATATTCAATTACAACAAGCAGATTTCCTGAAAAAGTTATTGTGATATTTCAAATATTTATATGAAATTGATTTTTTGTTTACCTTCCTCGATTTTGTTTGTACACGCACCCAACAGATTGATCAAGTTGACGTGCTTTTCAAGATGACTCATTATTTTGAGTTCACATATTAAAGAATTTAATTCAATGACGTTACAGTTCCGGTGAAGCATCTTGACAGCAACAGTTTTTTCTGATTCTCCGACAAAAAAATTTGTAACTGTTGCTTCGACCACAAGTCCAAAATAACCTGACCCCAAATTACATCCTGCAAATAAATTAGTTTTCGTTGTTTGTTATAAATTAATATATAATTGCTCACCTAGTTTAATTAAATTTCTTTGGATTTCCCATTTTGTATTATATGACAGCAACGCAGCTAGCTCGGATATGTTTAAATATGGATTTACACGTTGTAATTCTCCAGATTTAAACTTAATGAAACCAGCTTCATTTAATACTTTTCGCAATTTCTGTACAATAAATAAACATTCAGGTAAGTATCACTAATTACAAATTAATTTTAAAACTGTACCTTGTGTTTATATGTCCTTCTTGCTAGTAAAACTGAAGCAACAAAAATCAGAATAATCAAAAATAAAATTATTCCATAATAGGGAATGAATGAAACTGAAAATAAACATGCAAATCCTTGATTTTAGAAAACTAGTAGCATAAACCGAATTATTAAATATTTAAAAAGAAGTTTCGGTACTCCCAAGGTTAAGGTCAATGCATGCCTGCTAACATTTGCACGCTTAGTTCGCGGGATATAAATAATATTTTGAAAACGAATGTATTCTGATGATAAAACAAAAAGTAAGATATAGTTTAGTCATCCATTTAATTAAATTTACTATAAGTACTACAAATATTTTGATTGCGCGCTAGTTTACACAGTACCTGTCTGCAAACGTAGGCTGGCGGCGCGAGAATCTCGTCCAAATAGATTTTCTGCTATGCAAGTGTAGAGTCCAGCGTCAGACCGCTGTACATAGTAAATAGTGAGTTCTGAATTGTCAGCAGCGAAGCCAATGTGCTGACCAAGTCGTTGTACTTTAGTGGTATCCTGTAAAGGTAATTATTTCTGTTAGAGATTGAATGTATCGGGACTGGTTGGTGTACCTTCATCCAGGTGATCACGGGTTTCGGATCACCGGCAGCAGAACATGTCAGGTTCACGGTGTCGTCTAGTACCACGGTGATTTTTCTTGCTCTTTAAAGCTACTCGCTACAATTCTGGGCTTTTCTCCTTCTAAAATTACCACAATTATTTATTATTAATGTTAGTTAGTATTTCATGAAGCTAGAATATTACTTTTAACCAAAATATGTTTCGTTGTATAATTTCCTCTATTTGTAGAATAAAATACATTACATGAGTAATTCCCTTGATTTTCCTGCGTTATGTTGTAAATTTTTTAAATTATTTCACCAGTTGTATTCTTGACATCTCGGATATATTCTATTTTCAAGTTCTGTGCGATATAAAATACATTAGAGGAATCATAAAATGATTATTATAAGCAGAACCATTACTTGTATATCTGTATGGTTTGGTGTTATCCAGGACATTTGGAAGCCAATATTGTGGTTAACAGCCACTTTACATCGTAGAACTATAGGTTGTCCAATGTATGCGTAGTCGTATGTCAAATTCTGTATGACTGGTCTTCTTACACCAAATTGATCTACAAATAGAAATGTATCTACTGAGTGTTGGGCGACTCCTTCATGGATTTATACTCGGAAGACCGAAATTGGCCTGATTAGTCAGGCGCACAAATTCTATTTGTTTGTAATGTATGTAAGTTGAAAGTGTATGCTCACAAATATTCAGTTTAGTGTATTATTAAATATGCATACCTACTTCTTTTATAATGTAGCAGTTAGAAGCCAAGTTACATTGTATTTTGCACCACATTTCTTTTTAAGAGGAGTTTCATATTAAATGTAAATGTACAAGAATACGCGAAATTTAATTTTTATTTTGTGGAGGTAAATAATTATATTATTTGTCCAAAATAAATAGAAACATGGACATTAGGCCATTGCCTACGTGTGTTACATGCAATTTTTTTCAACATTAAACGTGAAATAGTTATTTATGTATTAAGAGCGTAAAGTGTTTTTTTGTTACTCGAACACAATTAATGCAGGGTGAGCCGAAGGGCGAGTGAGGGAAGTGTCATTTTCACAAGTTATATTGACAAAAATAGATTTTTTGTCAAATAAAAGATATCCGGCAAACATTTATGCTACCTAATTGCACATGCTAATATTAAATCTCATCGACACACCTTAGTCACTACAGATTACCTAATTTTATGTTCACAAATGAAAGAAAATCGACTGTGGCAATAAATGAAGTAGGTATTCTACCGGGTGGAACATCATACCTGTGTACATAGGCGATTAACATGAAAAAACAGTTTTTCTGTGCGCATTGCTCCCCAAATTATTTTAGCCAAAAATGCTTCAAATAAATGATGTAGAGCATAAAATTCTACATCTAAATCAATAAACAGAATTACATTTACATACGTTATAACGACAGAAATTAAATAAAAAAATATTAAAAATTACGTTGAAAATATCAAATAGCCATGGAAGTGAAACAAAAATAGATAGATGCTTGACGTTTGACAGATCTCCTGATTTAACACCTAGCGATTTTTTTTTATGGGGTCATCTTAAATGTAAAATTTATAAGCAACGCCACCCAAATATTAATTCTTTGAGAGAAGCTATCGTGGATAAGTGCGCCTTAATCACAAATAGGCAGCTCGCTAATGTACGACATTCCTTCCACAATAGATTTGGTTATTGCTTGGCTGAAAATGGAGGTTTATTTGAATATTTATTGTAATAATAAATTGTAGTGATTATTTTATTGACAGAATTATTGTTTGATATTTGAATTATAATAGATAGGTTATAATTTTTACATGACCAACCCTATAAGAAATAAACGTTTCATTGAAATGTACAATTGTTTATTTATTATTAAATTGTAATCATAGGTATGGAGTTTTTTGTATGAATTTTATTGAATGATTAATTTGTCGGGGGTAAAATATCAAATAGACAGAAAAACGTCAAGCATTTATCTATTTTTGTTTCACTACCATGGCTATTTGATATTTTGAACGTAATTTTTAATATTTTTTTATTTAACTTCTGTCGTTACAACGCATGTAAATGTAATTCTGTTTATTGATTTAGATGCAGAATTTTATGCTCTACAACATTTATTTGAAGCATTTTTGGCTAAAATTATTTGGGGAGCAATGCGCACGGAAAAACTGTTTTTTCATGTTAATCGCCTATGTACACAGGTATGATGTTCTACCCGGTATATTAAATAATGTGGGTAGATAATGCTAATGATAATTTAAAATATTGTGATAAAAATGCTCTAATTTTGTATATTTATGACAAATCCAGAGTTCCTAGCCGAAACGAGAATCAAAACCGTTAACCGAAAAAAAAAACTGAAACTAAAACGAGCCAAAATTTGAAACCAATACGAACCCGCAATCGAAAGTAAAACCATTTTTATTTATCGGTTAACCGTATTATACTAAACATTTTTTTCTTTGTAATTAAAGGTAAATTGTAAATTTGAATGTCTAAAATAATTTACAAGTATTAACTTTATTGCATATTGATTGAATTCATCCCGCGACCTTGACATGTTGTATATTTTTGTTTGTTGCTGTACCTGGGAAAGAATAAAACGCTGATTAGTGCTGATCGCTGACCCATAGTTGATATCCTCTGATATATAGTAAATAATATCACATTAAGCCAAACAAGTAATATTTATAATATTTTATCCCAGCATGGTGACCCGCCGACACATGGTTGATATCCACTGATTTGAGATGATGCTAATTACAGTCATGTAAATGGTGACATCCGTCTCATAAACTGTATGTACGTGTTTTGTATTTTTAAATGTAAAATGGACTTGCGCAAAAGTTGCCAAATTAGTTTAGACCCAAAATACCTCAAATCAATGTTATAGAGATTAAATAAGTTAGCATCAGATTTGATTTGAACATTTCATAAATGAAAAAAATCATGTTTAAAGTTTATTGAAAATACGGGTGGGATTCTACCAGATCGACATTGACATGATAAACATTCGTTGCTCATCGGCCTAGTTTTATTTACACCATTTTGAATTAGTAAGAGAAAAAAAATATTTTACCTAATCCTGTTTTACATAAATTTTTGATGTTATGAAATGTAAATTTTTTCATAACTGTCATTCAAGAGTTATGTAAAGAATTCTTTACATAACTATTTAGGTAATAAATGTTGACAGTTTGACCTTTCTCAAAAATGTTTGCAAATAACGGAAAAAAACTATTTGTTATAATTTTTAGGATTTATAAACATTTAATAATTTTTCTGGTATTAAACAGTTCACGGCCAAATTAGCAGATTCATCGATATCAGAAGGATGGTCTGTCTCAGATTCAGAACTCATTTTCAATGATAACATATGCTTTAAATTTAAAAATTTTATTCATTTATTTTCACGTTAACGCTTTGGTAAATTGACTTTGAAATATACTGAGCTGTCATAGATATAGAATATTATGTATTTTAAACTTTATTGTAGCGGAATTTGCAAACCTCGCTTCGCTCTTCTCATAACGTTTACATATCTGGTTACGTAAATAACTATTGTTTGAAGTTTGACAGATAAAATAAAAATAAATATATCATCACGCTTTTTACCCATTACTAAGTGTGGACACTGAGATCTCTGTAAGTGATATATTTATATACGTGAAGTGCGGGTACCAGCCGTCAAACCATGTCTCTCAAAGGTGTTAGTGGAAGAAAAGCCATAGTAGTAATTTTAATGAGCTGAAATAGCCAAATAGCAGAACCATGCTCGGATCAAGATAGGGCCAAAATTTTGATTTGGATAATCGATTCACGAATCTTGTTACGCTGTAGAAAGAAGTAAGAACTCAAAACGAGTGTTGTATATTTGCATTTGTATCTTCTTTGGAATATAATACACGAATTATAATTTTCGATTTGTATTTAAGGAAAAAAATACAAATTCTTTCGTTTTGAAAATTATATTTTATTTATTTAGAATCTAATTACAACTGACGTGAATACGTTCAGCAACAGTACAAGAGTGTTCTAATCTAGTTTTTTCAAGCTTATATATCATTCTCTTATCATAACATAGTTCAAAGAAGTATGAGTCAGACAATGGAACCATTGTCTAATATAATAAAACACTTCGTCATCAAAATACAGATATCATAATCAAAATACAGATATCATAATTAAAATACAGATATCATAATTCCTCCCCTTCAAGTTTTTTATTATATTACTCGAGAGGGTGAGTCTTTATTAATTCTAAATCTTTTAAAGCAATTAATTTCAGTTTTCTTTCTTTTATATACTTATAAATCTTAAAACATATATAACTAATTATCATTATACTTATAAAGGAATATATAATAAAAAGATGATGATCGTTATTCTTTAAATTTAAATTTTGTATTTCTTCCAAATGATATTCAGTATTATTTACTTTATGCAATTCGATTAATTGTCTGCTTTTAACGTTTAACCCATTTATTTTATCAATTTTTCCTTCATAGATTAATTCTTTATAATTTTGTTCTATCTTTTCAAAATGATAATTATTTAATGTGCATTGTTGATCGTTATTAAATTTGTAAATTCCTATTATCTTTTTGTGAATTTCATTACTTTTACAATAAATTATGAAATTTTGTAAAATTGGGCTTATTATAATGATTTCATTTGTATTTGGTATTTGTTCGATATTATTTTCATTATCCATTAACAAGTAAGAACAATCATCATTTTTATATCTTATTGTTAAATCATTAATACATTTCTTTATTTCTACATTATCAGTTTTACAATAATAATTCTTATTTCTAACACAGTTATTGACAATAATATTCTTATTCATTTTATTAATATACAATATATTGGGTTCATCAAGGATATACATTTTTGTGTTATTCATAAAAGGTATTGACGTAAATTGATATAAAGGGTATACGGTGGTGCTCATAATAGGGATCTCGATAATATAGTAGATCATTTGTCCATCGTATTGACAGTGAGTTGTTATAAGTGACATAATTTCAAAGATATTTTGATTTTTGATAAAGTTCTGGAGTCTATTCATGGAAATTATAGTTGAATGTAATTTATTTAAGGAACAGAACGTAAGACTAGTTTCAATTTGTATAGCAAAATTTTGGATATTGTTCAGAATATTTATTATTAACTGGATTTTTCCTTCAGATTCTATTTTTGTTTCCCAAAGTTTATTTTTCTTCAAAATTTCTTTTATAAAGGTTAGTTCCTTTTTCATTTCTTTTTCGTTTATTTTAATATTTTCTAATTGTATATTAAATTGTTCCGTTACTTCTTTTAAGTTTTTAAATAATTTATTCTCATTATTACTTAAAATTTTTTCATTCTTTTTTATAGTCTCAAATAATTTATCATATCGTTCACCATCTGAACTGTCCAAGTTACCGGAAATTGATTTTATAACACTTCCTAAACCGTTTATTAAGCCTCTTTTCCTTCTTTTGTTAAGTTTTAATTTGTTTAATTGTTCTTGTGTATTTTCAAAGGTGGAATTTAGTAATTGTATATAATTTGGGTTTATGTGTTGAACTGTGTGTATTTCGGTTAGGAGTTCGTTAATTATAGTTTCTATTCTATTAAAGTTTTCGTATAAAGGTGTTACGTTATAGTAAAAGTATGTATGTAATTTTTCCTGTTCAATGTGTGTCGATCCTAGGTTTGTCAGATGATATCCGTTGCCGTGTGTTATGTCTGTCAATTGTTGACCCTGCGCACTGGGAACAGAGATAAAGTTATAATTTTATTCTGTTGATACGTATGTTTCTAATTTTCTTTAAGGTTTTACTACGTTGTTTATATGGTTTCTCGACTTTTACAATACCTAATTTTGGGTTATATGCTAAGACTTTGCTTTTTATATACATTGGTTTTTTAAATTTTTGTATTCTCCTTACTTCTTCTTTTACGTATACGTCCTTTGGTAATGCTAACGGGTTTATGTTCTCTTGGTGACGTTTCTCTTTTTCTTGTTGTATCTTATTATTTATTATTTTGTATAATTCTTTTTGTTCTTTCAGATGTTGTTGTATCATTTCAGAGTTAGTTCGTATTTCTTTGGGGTATTTATACTCATGTGTCTCTCCAAATATTATTTCTGTTGGAGTTTTTTCGGTTATGGTGTGTTTTGAGTTATTGTAACTAAGTATGCATTTCTTTATTTTTTCATTTTGATTAAGATGTTTGAATTCTTCGTTATTTTGAATTAGTCTAAGGTGTTCTATTAATGTCGAATGAAATCTTTCGACCGCGTTACTCTTTGGATTGTTAATACAAATATAATGGGGTTTTACATTTAATGTTTTTAAATAATCTTTTAGTAATTCGTTGTTAAATTCTAGTCCATTATCCATAATGATTAATTTTGGTAGGGTATATGTCTCGAAATATTCTTTTAATGCTTTTAATACGTTTACTGAATCAACATTTATTGCTTTTATTTGTCCGAATTTGGAAAATTGGTCAAATATTGTGAGGTATTTTTGAGTATTTAATGATAGTATGTCTATGTTAATTGTCTCGAAAGGTCTTGTCGGAGTTATAGTTAAATTTTCATGAATTTTTATAGGTTTTCTATCGTATTTATTTTCTTTACATATTTTACAATTATTAATAAAATTTTGGATAGTTTGTACCATTTTTGGCCAGTAGTATTTCTTCTTCAGGTATCTGATTGTTTCCAATATTCCCCTGTGGTTTCTAAATCCGTTATGATCGTCAGCTACAATTTGTTTTTGTTCATCTATTGTAAAGATATCTTGTACAAATTTATTTACTCCGATTAATTTTAAAGAATTTGGTTCGAAATTTTTCTGTAGTTCTTGAGATATTACTTTATCCAGTTCGTCATTAAATATAGCCAGATATCTAACTTTAGGTACTAAATAGTCTTTCAGAAAATTATTTATTTCGTTTTTTAGATTATTCTTTGAGAAGGTTATATGAATTCTTTGTTTAGGTTGTACTGTTTCGAAAGGTAGTTTTTCTATTTTTAATTTTGAATATTCTCCTAATTTGAATATAATTTGGTTATCGGCAATATTCAGTCTATCTTCTTTATATTTTATACCGTTTACGATGTTTTCTGGGGAACTATGTATTGTTGCGTTTGTGTCATCGCTGGTAAGGAAGTTTTGTGGTAATGAATAGATATTCACGAGGATATTAGTTTCCGTGAAGGTTAATTTTAAATATTTTATTAAATCTTTATAGTCCATTTGGTCTAAGCCGCAGGCAAGTTTTGGGATATTAATTTCATACAATTCGTTTTTGATGCAGTAATCTCGAAGTTCCATTAATGCCTTTTTAAAGTTTTTTACAGATGGTAAGTCGTTGCATTTCTGCTTAGTAACTAAGTGTAATATAGTTTTGCCGTTTATAATTTGTGGTATTAGTTGAGAATTTTGATCTATATAATTTTGACAATATTTTTTACTATTATATGTTTGGTTTACTTGGAGTGCGAGTCCTTGACTCATAGCATAATCTCGTGATATGCAGTGTGAAAATATTGTTGTTTCAGTTACGTCTCCTATTTTTTCTACGATTTTAAATGGATTTCTTTGTCTACTAAGAAAGTCTGCAATTTTATTAGTTTTTCCCATGATGTGTTCAATTTCGAAATTGTACTCTCCGAGTTCGATCTTCCAACGCATTAATTTTTGATAACCGTTTTTCATATTAAATAACCATACTAAAGGTCTATGGTCGGTTTTTATTCTGAATTTTTGTCCGTAAAGGTAAGGTTTAAAGTTGTTTATTGACCAGACGATACTTTTTAATTCTTTCTCTATAGTAGAGTAGTTTTGTTCGGCGGAGTTAAATGTTTTTGAGGCGTATGCTATAGGTTTTTCTTGGTTTTCTTGTACTTGTGACAAAACGGCTCCCATGGCGAAGTCTGAGGCGTCTGTAGTTAGTATAAATGGTTTAGAGAAATCTGGTGATATCAATATAGGTGGGTTTGATATTAATTGTTTCACGTGTTTAAAGGCTTTCTGATATTCTTCATTTTCTATTTCTATGTGTGAACCCTTTTTTAAGCTATTTGTGAAAGGTTTTATTATTTTCGCGAGATTTGGAATAAATCTTCGGTACCAAGAAAGTTTTCCTAGGAAACTTTTAATTTCTTTACTAGTTTTTGGGATGGTGATTTGATTTATTGCTTCTATTTTCTTTTGATTGGGTTTTAAACCTTCGGATGATATTACGAATCCTAAGTATTCGACTTCGTTTTGAAAAAATTCAGATTTATCAATTTGGACTTTAAGGTTTGCTTTTCTAAGTGCTTCGAATATTTTTGTGATATTTTCTATATGTTCTTGTTCAGTATATCCGAAAATGATTATGTCGTCCATGTAGACGAGACATATTTTATTTATATATTCTTTTAATATTTCGTTCATCATTCGTTGGAATGATGCCGGTGCATTTACTAAGCCGAAAGGCATCCTAGTGTATTCATAATGTCCAGATGGTGTGGAGAAAGCCGTTTTTTCCCTGTCCGATCTTTCCAAGGGTATTTGGTGAAAACCTGAGTGGAGATCTAAAGTCGTGAAGTATTTTGGTTTTCCTATTCTATCCAATAAGTCGTCTATATTAGGAAGAGGGAATTTATCTTCTCTGGTTTTTTGGTTTAATTTTCGGAAGTCTATTACCAATCTAGTTTTCCGTTTCCCTGACGCATCTATTTTTTTTGGTACTATCCAAATAGGTGAGTTGTATGGTGATTTAGATTTTTGAATGATCTGTGCTTTTAATAAGTTTTTAATGTGTTCTTCTATATCTTCGTCATAACATTGGGGTAGTCTGTAGTTTTTTGTATATATGGGTGTTTCGTCTGTGGTGTGAATTTTGTGTGTGGTGACGTTAGTGGCGGAGAGTTGTTCTCCTTCTTTGGGGAACAAATCCTCGTATTGTTTTAGTAATTTAGCAATTTTTAGTTTTTTATTAATATCTAGATTTTGATCTCTAAATTGTATATAGTTTAGTTTATTATTGAGTTTATTTTGTGTTGTAAATTTCATCTTTCTGTTTTCAAAATAGATTTCATTTGTTTTAAAATTTAGTGTTATATTTAGTTCTTTTAATATATCCATACCGAATAATAGGTTACATAAATAATGAAAGTCTGTAATATAAAACTTAAATAATTTTTTATTTATTTTTAGATTAACTGAATTTGTAAGTGTTTTCTTTCCATTTGCTGTGTGAAAGGTAATTTTATCTTGATTGTTAATTTTCAGATTTCTTGATTTTGCGTAATCGGGTGATATGAAATTTATGTTTGATCCAGAGTCAATTAAAATAATGGAGTCGTGATCGTGTAATATCGGGATCGAATTTTGATAATTAGCCATTACGTATCTTCGTTTTCGACCAATGTGTCTTGAAAATCCTCGAAGGCGAATTCTGTTTCGTCTTCTTGTTGTTCATTATATTCGTTATTTGGTTCATTAGTGGTTGTTACGTCGTTTTCGATGTCTGTTTGGTAATTCTGTCTTGGTATGATTGTCTGTGTTGACATTGGGCCGGTCTGTCTAGTTTGTGTGGACATTGGGTGAGGTGTAAATGTCCTTCTTGTGTTTATGTCATTTACTATGTTTTGTCTGCCGAAGTTATTCCTACCGTGTGGTTGAAAGTGTCTTTGAATCGTGACTGGTTTTGAAGGAAACATTTGTGCCGGGAATTTCTGTGGTGGTGTATTCTTCTGTATGTTATTATGTGTTGTTTTTACTTGGTTTTCAAATCTCCTTAGGGGAGATTGATGTTGGGCGTAATTAAAATCGTTTACTAATAGCTGCTCACATTCTTCAAGAGATTTAGGATTTTTGACCGTGAAGGATCCTCGAATGAGATGAGGTAAACAATTTATGAAGTGAGATACTACGATTTTCTGATTTTCCGCGATAATTGCGTTTTTTGTTACTAATTGATGTTGTGTTAGCATGATTTTGTTCTTATATTTATTAAAATTATTAGTGATGTCTTTGAGAAACAAATCGGAATTGTTATTTTTGGTATTGTATATGATTTTTAATAATAAAGTTTCGGCTGTTGTTTTATCTTCGAAATTTAGTTGTAAGAATGATTTTAATGTTGGCCAATCAGCAAATGAATTCTCTGAGAGATATGTTTTTGCAGGTCCCTTTAATTTATTTTTTATTAATTGAAATAAAAATATTCTTTGAACGTTTGTCAATACAATTCCTGCAAAACATAATATAAATTCGTCTACAGTATTTATAAAATATGGTAGATCTTTAATATTACCGTCGTATTCAGGGATACCTTTAGAGAGCATTTGAATTTCGTTGTTTGTGGTTGTGGCCATTTTTGAGTTGAGTTGTAATTTACTGGGCGTTAATATTAAATTTCTTATAACACTAGGTGTTTGGTTTGTTTCTGAATCAGAATCTGATGGGTTTGATTCTGGTTCACTATCGCTATTGTACATATGATTTATAATGTGTGTGGAACTGTGCCGGTTCCTCGGTGTCTTTATTACTAGTTATTACTAGAGACACCCCTTTTGTGTAATATATTTAGGTTTATAATTTGTGTTATGCCTTGTGCTGGGGCTCGTTTTGATTCTTAAAAGCGTTAGCCTTTCCTCAAAACCCTTTAGTGTATTTTGTTACATATATTTTACTTACAGTTGAAGTAAAAGGATGATTAACAAGATAATCATGTTTGTTGAGAATCAGCTAGAGATTTTCTTCTGGTTTTCTCTGGTAATCGGGATCAGCGAAGTTGTGTTGTCCTGGTTTCCCGGAGAGGTGGAGTCAGCGAATGTGTGTTGTCCTGGTCCTCCTTGACTGCTTGCCTGGATGATGGTTAGAGATGGGTTGTTCAACCTCTGATGGGCCACTGTTTAGGCCTGAGCTGGTGTTTCGCTCATAGATTCTTGTTCGGATGCCAAATAAATCGATGGAGATCGAAAGAGATTTATTTATTTTGCTTAAAACTCTTTTGGCATCCTACCGACTGCGCCAATTATAATTTTCGATTTGTATTTAAGGAAAAAAATACAAATTCTTTCGTTTTGAAAATTATATTTTATTTATTTAGAATCTAATTACAACTGACGTGAATACGTTCAGCAACAGTACAAGAGTGTTCTAATCTAGTTTTTTCAAGCTTATATATCATTCTCTTATCATAACATAGTTCAAAGAAGTATGAGTCAGACAATGGAACCATTGTCTAATATAATAAAACACTTCGTCATCAAAATACAGATATCATAATCAAAATACAGATATCATAATTAAAATACAGATATCATAATTCACGCATTCTATTTCTTACAGAGTTGTATTTTATTGTTCGTGCTAGGAAATAGCCAAGTAGTGTTCGGTTATCATTTCCCGACGCTGAACCCACTAACTATAAACTACTTAAAGTTATAAGTTTTATTAACAAAAACAAATAAATTAAACTAAAACTTATATTATTGTGTAAAGTTTGAAACATTCATATAAAAAAACACTAAAATAATTAAATAATTAAAAGTTTAGTTTGAGACAATAATTATTAATAAACAGATAGAATAGGCAAGGAAAATTTGAAATAGTTAATTAGTACAAACGAAAAATTATAAAAAGTTACAAATATACAGGCGTCAAAAATGTAGCTAAGACATGTGTTAAATCCTCGAATTAAGCAGATTTCTCTTTTTTAGCGGGTGGTGAAACGATACATGAATGCTGGCTACTAATATACATATAACAGCGCCAAATAAGTAACATTGAAAGAAATTAGTGAATCGACCCTGTAGCTTATACTTTTTAACCTGTACTTTTATCTGTACTTTTATGCCGTTGTATTACTCTTGAGATGTAACAGATATTTATTTACCATTGAACACATGGCCTGCTATTGCAGAGCAGCTATAAAATATTCTAAAATTACAACATATTTCTTCATGAAAATTATTTAAGTTTGAATTTATATTTAAGCATAATATTTACATAAAATACATATTTCATAAATTTAACCGTAAAGGAGAGCTAACAGATCAGAAATCTTATTGTTAACTCTACAATATTTATTGAAAGTACCTATCTTTGAAATAATTTGGGACATTTTACGTAAGGAAATACCAACTGAACACTTGTGGCCAGAGTTTTTCAATTATTAAAACATATATTCGGCCTATGAATGATGTTATAAATATCAAATGGTCAGCTGGTTTCATTGTTCTTTAACGTCGGTAAGCGTTTCAGTGGTCAGCGGAAAATATTGTTTCGTCACGAAATAATATAATAAAATTATAATTTCTTTATATTGTTGAATGAACCAATTACAATAATCCAATCTTCTTCCTGGATCCACATCAAAATTTATATTTATTCAAAATTCACCACACAGAATCCCTTACTATTTCTGTTTCTCTACAAATATGTCTTGTTTGGATTGGGTTTAGAGTAAAATGTGCCAAAACATCAATTACTACACCTTCACTAATAATTACATATCGTTGATTTTTTCATTCCAATCTAAATTTGTTTTTAAATTTTTTAAATACTGTCTAGTTGGATGCCTTCGATTAGGAAATCAATGCATTTTTTTGCATTTACAATAAATTAATAAAATTAAAACCTGTTAGTTTCTTGTGAATTTATATAACACTCATGTTTATTCAAAGAATCTTGAGATAAAAATCAAATTACTACCTGTTTCCAGTGCCAACTTAAATGATTGAAATAAATAGTCTAATTCATTTAGTTTATGCTGATATTTATAATAAAAATGCAATTTATTTAAATGACTGATATTTATTCATATTCTAAATATCATAAATAATACAAAATCAAATAGGAATTTTACAAAAGCTTTAAAAATAAAAATACATACATACATACATACATAACATCAAGCTATATCCCATTAAATGGGGTAGCACGAACCTGTAACAAAGTGGTATCGCGGTTGATGCGTTTCATCATGCACATTCATAATTGTTGATAGCTGATTAGTTGGAGACTAAATTATTATTGTTGATTTAGAATGAACATATTTCTAGCTTCAATTACTTGGAATTAATTGTTATTTTAATTGATAATTTCCTCAGCTATAAACAATATAGATTTACTTTTGCTTATTCAGCGTCTGCGGTAGATCTTTGTTCTGCCGACAAGATGATGCAAATTATATTCCTTCTAGAAGGAACTGACGCGTAGTCCTTGATAAAGATACCTAATACATCTCCCCGTAAGTTTCTCAGCACCCTTCTGGTTGCTCCGAGCTTAGGCAGTTGACTCCAGCTCTTTGAAAGAACCTGGTCAGTAGATTGATAATCACTCGGGAAAGCTAGAAATGCTTTAGTGATTAAGTTCAACTCATCGTCTCAAACTATTTTGGTTTATAGTTTGTTTGAACTACTGTTTTTAGTTCAAGAGTAATTAAATTATATTGCTATAATTTAATTACGAGCAAGTGCTCGAATTCTGTATTTATTTGTCCTGTGTTGTGTAAACTATATGTCATATTTTTATAATAAATAGTGTTAAACTCAATAGAAGACTGGTTGTGATTCTTGAGGAAAGTGTACCTATCCAAACTACCCTAGTGTTGTGTGTGTGTTTGTCATTCGTTGACAGTCAGATGACTTCGAGACCCATCAGCCGCCGATGACTCCTGAATGCCCTGCCAACATCTGCAGCTGTTAAGGTTGGTTGAAGTTAAAGTACATTTTCCCTTGTTGTTAATATCCGATATCCCTTCGTCTGTCATTTTCGAGATTGTTCGTTAAAACGTTAGAACTATTAATGGGAGTGTTCCCTCTAATATTAGTTAGGGTCCGCGCGAATTAAGGCCGTTGTGCCCTGTTTTTCGCGTGTTACTGCCAAAGTGGTTTTTGTTCAGCCACATACATTGGCCACTATTACAAACCCGTCAACATTCTCATCCTGACACACGATACTCGATTCGACCACATTAACACTTCCTCCATACAAACTCTTTCTTTTCTCACAACCAAAATCCATCAACACACAACAAACATTCATCCATTCGCTCCTGCATACTGCGCTTGTTTCTGAAGATGGTCTCCACACAATTGCAGGTAAACACTCGAAACATCTAACCAATAATCTAAAATCAAGAATCATACGCTTGTCTTCATTCATCATATTTATCCCGAAATTAATTTTCTCCAAACATTCCTATCCTGACACACCACTTTTGCTAACGTAAGAATGCAAAACTAACATCACTTTCATCTATATCCCATTCATCACTTCTAACATTTTCTCTTGAATTTTCACTACAACAATTCAATCCATTTACGCTACCATATAAAAAATAAAAATAAGCATAAAAATTAGTTTAGTTGCTATCCGGGTAGTCAGTACTGCAACAACTTGAAACTAATCATTTTATAAAATTCCCTATATGTATATTTGTAATAATAACAAAAGATGTATCAAGAATTTAACATTCTATTACTAACGCAACTAATCCGTCTGGAGCTTTCAAATATAAATATAAAACAATTTAAGCCGATCCAAGTCTCTGTAATAATGTTCAAATCATATGAACGTTAAATAACTACTATACTATACTTATATACATTTTGCAGATTTTCACAATCATACAAACTTCAAACAAAACTGAACAATAATGATTTTTAATGAAAGTCAAATTCATTGACTTTATATCATATTAATTAAGAAATATGTTATGACTCGGTAAGATAATATTTTAAGCTGAATTAACTAAAAAAAATAGGTTTCTTTATTTTGAATATTTTTCAAACTATTTATTGACAAAATATTTGTTAAACATATATCCTTTTTTTTATAAAGCAGACTGAACTGCAAGTGGTATATGCTGTCTCGGTGGCTGGTTGTCGATAGTATGAAAACGGCACGCAGTGTTCAAAGGTAGCATTTTCAAACTATTTTGATCGCGGCCCACTAACCCATTTCATAACTCACATTTACAGATATTTTAGCGCCAGAAATAAACATAAATGCCGCACCGAAATGTAAAATTGTCAGCCAAAAACATTAAAAATGTAGCCAAATAAATACAGGATCATCAATCATATCAATAAATGGCAAATTTGTACGAAAAATGTGAAGTATTTACTTAAAAATTACTACTAGTAAAAGAAAAATGACAAAAGTTCATTTAGTACTGTTTTATCAAGGTTTATAAATTTTATAACATTATCTGTACTTATTTTGCAATTTTACTTGTGCTTGGCCCCAAGCGACACCAAAACCTTTAGATCTACGGTTTATTTTTTATTATTGTTTGCAAAGTTAAGTAGTGAGAATATGAAGTCTTAAGGTAGCGATATTTGGTACAAGTATGTAGGTACTTAAAATAGTGAACGAATAGAAAATACGGGCTGTAGTTTTTAAAGTGAAAAATGGTTTATTTGATTTCAATTTATAAAACTGGCTGGGCACGGCTGAAAAAGATAAAAATGGATCTTTTCTACTTTGGACTATAAAATTATTTTAAAAATGTAAGTTTATATCAAAATTGGGCAGATGAAATATATTTCAATTCTTTAGTTTGGTATCTACAGTTTTTGTTAGAAATTCAGTTCCCTGCATCAACAATTAATTAATAATAGTATAATTTCCTAGTAATATGGCTCTAATAGTTCTAGAGATCCAAAAAATGTTTTTTTTTCGACAACTGTAAAATCAATACGCGAAGTACGTAATTTTTTCATCATTTACATTACCATGACAACGCGTATTTTTCGCACTGTTTTATACCCTAGTGAGCAAAATGAGAACCTAGCACGCGCTTCTAAATTATTTATGTCACGTTCCATTGGTTACAACAAATCAATAGTACCAAATTTATATTAGTTTTGATTGTTTTTCTACAATTTATTTGAATTAATCAATAATTATTGTATTATTCTTTTTAAACAGCTGTAGAATATTTTTTTTTATTTCGTGGGAAACATTCTTGTTTTTTGGGGCGTTCGAATGCCCTACCTACGGTCTCGACTATAAGTGACATGTTCACGTGCAACAAAAAAACACTCATTGCGCGCACTTAATACAAAAATAACTATTTACAGTATTGCTTTTGCACATATTTATTTGAAAAGAAATTTCATTCATAATTCTGCAACTGATTTATTTTTTAGATAAAAAAAAACTTCGATGTGCGCTCATATTCCTGATCCAGTCCAACACTCAACTGTGAAAATATTTAGAAATGTATAAATAAGTTTTCCTTGCCTTTACTTCTGTAATATTTACTTAAATTTTGAATAATTATAAAAAGAATTAAATACAAAGCTAATTAAAATCAACTGGTTGAGTGCTACACACCAGTACAGACGTCAGAAATCTATTTAGTACTTAAAAAATAAAATATGCAAAAAGGCCTAACATTTTAGAGAAAATAAACTCTATTTTTAAACTGAATGGTATCTTTAGTTTTTTACAATAATTTAAAATTTTATACATAATAAGTTTCATTCATATTAACAACAAGGTTTTGTTAAAAGATTAATTAAACTGTTTAACGATATTGTAACGTTTATTACAATTTCGGGTTCGGTGAAGTTTATTATTAAATAAAACACGAGTAATGAAAACACTAAAAAACGTATTTATTTCACATTAAAGTATCTAGCAACGACTTGCACTGTTCACACTTCAAATACAGAATAAATGTTGCCAGCCGAAACTGTTCCTTATATACTGGAACAAGATATTCTAGAATATACGAGAGCGTGTGGAACACTGTACAAGCATGACGCAGAGCAAACAGGTTAGGACTTGTCTCTGTATTGCGTATGAGACATCGGCAAACGCGCCGTAGACCATGATGTGTCGACTGTTCCAGAGGGAACAGAGCCGTACTCGCTACAATATGTTTAATGTTAACACCTCGTGAATGCCTTCAATTATCAATTATTTCAATTAATAATCATAATTTGTCTATGTTAATTATGCATTAAGACAGTGTGACGAAATGTTTTTTCGCCACTCGCAGTTTAGGCTCACCGATGTCCGGAGACGTCCGAAACATCGGTGATTCCTAAACTGCTCTCATTTCTCCGGAAATAAGAGCAACCCCGGGTTTTTGTGAATAACTCCGGCTGTAAACAACCGATCCAAATAAAATTATACTTTCCTGGCAGCATAATTCCAGGGCTAGCGATTGGCGCTAGTATGAACGTCTTAAGGGCACGAGAAGCCCTTCAACCACAACATGTAAGTTACCCCTATGTAAAGACATTGTAGCGACCACTGACAACCCGTCCGAACCCGATTTATTAACATTTTAGTATATAAGCCGGGATCCGCGAAGCAAAAAACACAGTCATATCCTCATACGAATGAGAGAAGTGCCACCGCAACGAATCCGAGAAGAAGCCGTCCAGAGATATTCACCAGGGTAAGAGATACATTCTAGTTTACCGTTGCTACCATTCCCCGTCCGTCCCGAGCCCCTCAGGCTACCTAGTTTCAAACCAACATTGCGACTTGGAGTCCCTGACTGAGAACGCCGTCATCCTCGAGCCCACGGGCTGGAGAGCATCCTCGACTCGCAAGAGTGGAGAGTATCCTCGACTCGCAAGAGTGGAGAGTCACCCTGTCAGGGGGTCCCAAGTCACAACGTCGGCTATTTCACTGTACGCCTTCAGCACCCGCGGCTCCACAGTTGGGAGCACGATACCGTCTGCTTTGAGACCTAGAGGTACCCTCCGAGAGCGCCGACATCCTCGAGCCCCCGGGCTGGAGAGAATCCTCGACTCGCAAGAGTGGAGAGCATCCTCGACTCGCAAGAGTGGAGAGTATCCTCGGTAGGGTTAATCCAGGTCACAACGCGGGTCCGCCGTAGAACACCAGCACCAGGTCCCAAACCTCCCCGCACCCCGCACCCTTCCTCCTCGAGTCTGACGACTGGAGAGAGCAACCCGTCTTCATCCTCTCCGTATCTCTGCCACCATCCTCGAGGTAGTGAACTCGAGAGCACCAGGTCGTACAACACCGCACCGCCCACCGTGACGTCACCCGTTGTGACGTCAGTTTCGCGTTTTGCGCCGTTCCGTCCGAACGACGCGCCGCACACCGAAACCGCGACCGCCACCGACATCGGGACACTCCCCCGACGAACATACTCGAAGTCAGTCGTCGCGACGCCGGGCGTCGATTTTGAGTTTGCACCGGGAACCCATCCTAACCACTGTCAGCAGTGGATAGAGACCGACGCCGCCGCGACGCCGGGCGTCGTTTCCGAGTTACGGCCGTTTTTAATTTCCACTACGTGGAAATCAGCTCCGCCATCCTCGGGAGGACCGAGAGACCCCGTAACATCCGACGCACCGCCGCCCAACCGACGCCCGGGCGTCGGTTTTCCGAAAACCACCGTTTTACGTCAGGACGCCCGCAAGGGGTGTTCTGGAGACCAAGTCAGTGGCCGCTACCGCGACCAGCCCGAGAAAATCAGTGTACACCAAGATCCGCAAAATAAAGCTGAAATCTGAAGCCATCCGCTGTTTTATTTCTATATCCTGGACACAACCCCGACACCGCTATCCATTACCGTTTGGCGCCCGAGCAATCCACGCCAAACTCCTTGTGCTCGACCAAACATCGTCACAAGAATTTGGCGCCCGAGCAGGGACTCTGGAAATAAGACGCGATGGCAGGAGATCCACCAGAACCACCAACGCCGGCAGCAACAGCAAAAACCGGCTGGGTCTACAGCCTCAACAAGGAGGATCTTCAGGCAGAGCTCCGAAGATTCGGCCTAAGAGACGAAGGGACTGTGGAGGAATTACGCAGAGTCATGGTGGAGTTCGTGAAGCGAGCCACGGGAAATGAACCTGAACCCGGGGCAGTAAAACCCCCCACCGAAGAACCTATCACCACCGAAACACCCAGGACACCAAGCACACCGATACACCTCTGCGAAGTCGTCCGCAAGTGGGGCTTACACTTCGACGGTAAGACCGACCCGGTCGCCTTCTTGGAGCGGCTCACCGAACTGCAGAGCAGCTACCAAATCCCCGGAGATTGCCTACTGGGAGCATTACCGGAACTATTCAGAGGGAATGCCACACTCTGGTACCGTATCAACCTCGTCAACTGGCACAAATGGGAGGACTTCCTCCGAGAGTTCAACGACTATTTCATTCCGGATCAAAAGCATCAACTCGAAGAAGAAATTCATCGACGCAGCCAAAGGCCGAAAGAGGCGGGCCTAGACTACATCGTCGCCTTACAGACGCTCATGCGACGACATGGGGGATATGACGGCGACCAACAGCTACACTGGCTGTACCGGAACCTGCGACCCGAGTACCGGCAACGTATACGTCGACAGGACGTCTCCACGGTTACGTCCCTCCTCCGGGAGATCCGTGAGTTTGAAGAGCTGCAACGCGACCTCGCCGCGCAACAACCTCAAGCTGCGATTCACGCCACCACCCAGCTGCCGCGACCAGGGGCACGGACATGCTGGCGATGCGGGGAACCAGGGCACTATCGGCAGGACTGCAAAAACCCTGCCAAGCTATTTTGCAGTCGGTGCGGTAAGCTCGGCATAATGACCCGTGACTGTGGATGTAAGAAGACTCCGGGAAACGACCAGCGGACGGCCCCATAAGGTGGAGAGCGCCGCCCACATACAACCGGTCGCCATTTTTGTCGGCAATGCGACACAACTGGGATGACCGTATCCACCTTCCCCTTTGGATTGGCGACACGCAGGTTCAGGCCCTCCTGGACACCGGGTCGACGCAGTCCTACATGAACCAAGAGACGGCAGAAGTCTGCCAGAACCGAGGTAGCCACCCGTGGTAGAAATCTCGGCCGGATACCGAGTGCGGTGCAGGATGGGAGATAAAACAAGAACCGTACAGCTCCTATGTATCCCAACACTGGCTACCCCAGTTATATTGGGGATGGACGCCATGCGACTCTTCGGCGTCACCCTTACCTTAGGACCGCATACCACTGAATACCACATGACACGGCCGACCACCCCAGCAATAGCCACACTCAGAAACCCGCCGAATATCCTCGACAAATTGTTGAGAGAGGAGCTACCGAAATTTGCAGAACTGCGGGGGACCACACCGTTAGCTCAACACCAGATTCGACTTAGAGACCAAACACCGATCAAACAGCGTTATCGTCCCCGGAACCCGAAGATGCAAGCCATCATAAACGAAGAGGTCGATAAAATGATGGCAGATAAGGTGATCGAGAAGTCACAAAGCTCGTGGAGCTCTCCGGCCGTGATCGTACGGAAAAAGGACGGCAAACCCCGCTTTTGCATCGATCTCCGGAAGTTGAACAACGCCAGCGAGAAGGACGCCTACCCACTGCCTCACATCAACCACATTTTAAGCAAACTGCAACAGGCGGCCATCTTTAGCACCCTGGACTTAAAACAAGGGTACTGGCAGGTACCCTTAGAGCCAGAAAGCCGACCACTGACGGCATTCACCGTACCCGGCAGGGGTCTGTTCCAGTTCACGGTGATGCCGTTTGGATTACACTCCGCTCCAGCAACTTTCCAACGCTTGCTGGACCAAGTCATCGGTCCGGAACTCGACCCGTTCGCCATCGCCTACCTAGACGACATTATCGTCGCCAGCCGTACACTCGAGGAGCACACCGAACATCTGAAAGAAGTCTTCAGGAGGCTACGCGAGGCCAACCTACGCATAAATCCCGACAAATGCGAGTGGGAAAAGACGGAAATCCGCTACTTGGGTCACCTGGTCAGTAGCGCTGGAATTCAGACGGATCCCGATAAAGTCGAGGCGATTAGGGCCATACCACCTCCAACCACGCCGAAGAAAGTCCGGCAATTCATGGGAGCTGCGTCCTGGTATCGTCGATTCATACCCAACTTCTCCAAAATCGCCGAACCATTACACCACTTGTGCCGGAAGAACGTAAAATGGGAGTGGGGGCCAGCTCAAACCAATGCGTTTGCCCAATTACGCGACGCACTCACCACCGCACCAGTATTGACCTGCCCCGACTTCAACAAACGGTTCTTCCTGCAGACCGACGCATCCGACACCGGCATGGGGGCGGCACTCGTACAATACACGGACCAAGGCGAACAAGTCATCGCCTATGCCAGCGCCACGCTCCAAGGACCCGAACTACGGTATTCCACCACCGAAAAGGAATGCCTAGCTATTGTATGGGCAATAAAAAAAATGCTCAACTACTTGGAGGGATACAGCTTCACGGTAGTAACCGATCACCAGGCTCTCCGCTGGCTAAACTCCCTCGAAAATCCTCCAGGGCGACTCGGCCGCTGGGCAATGTTCCTGCAGCAATTCAACTTCACGATCCAGTACCGCAAGGGTAGTTTGAATCGCGTCGCCGACACGCTATCCCGACAACCGCTCCAGGCTACCGAGCCGGTAGAAGATAACTTGTTCGCCGTCACAGCTGAGTGCAAGTGGCATAACCGGAAATCCCAAGAGGTCAGGAACAAACCCTTGGAGTGGCCGGACTATCGTATCCAGGACGGACGTCTCTTCCGAAAGATAGCGGCCGCCACCGAAACCGAAGAAGGGGATTCCTGGAAGTTGTGCGTTCCACAAACCGAACGCAGGCAGGTCCTTCAGGAGAACCACGACAACCCCTCAGCTGGACACAACGGCACCGCTAAAACGGCAGCCCGTACGGCGACCCGATACTACTGGCCCGGCATGTTTCGGGACATCCGGAACTACGTCAAGCGCTGCACGACGTGCCAGCGGTACAAATCCAGCCAACAGGGCCAAGCAGGACACATGCACCCACCACAGATACACGAGCCCTGGGATACGGTCGCCATAGACGTCGTGGGAGCTCTACCGCGCTCAAAGAAGGGACACAGTTACCTCCTAGTCTTCCAAGACCGAATGACTAAGTGGGTGGAGTGCAAACCTCTGCGTCAAGCCACAGCCAAAACCATCACCAGGGCCTTGGAGGAGAGCATCCTATTCCGGTTCGGATGCCCAAAAAACATCATAACCGACAATGGAACCGAATTTAATAATCGGCTCTTCAAGGGGACGTTGGCAGCGTTGAATATCCGCCACTTACAGACACCGCCGTACACACCACAAGCCAACCCCGTCGAACGAGTCAACCGAGTCCTCAAGACTATGATCGCCCAGTACAGCCAGACGACCCAGCGGGACTGGGACGAACACCTAGCCGAACTCACCATGGCAATAAATACCAGCCGACACGAGTCCACCAGCTTTACACCCGCCTGGCTGAACTACGGTCGGGAACCCGTACTACCGGGGTTATTCCAACAAGTCGGACGAGGCATCACCGACCCGCAAACTGAAAATAAAGTGCCGGAAAGCCTGCAGAAACGCCTTGAAAGGCTACGGGAGTTCCAACAACTCGCCCGCATCAAGCTAACAACCGCGTCCCAAACACAATGCCGCTACTACAATCTCCGGCACCGGCCTTGGCAATGCCAAGTGGGCGATCAAGTTATGCGCCGAGAGCACCCGCTATCGGTAGCGGCACAAGGGTTCGCCGCAAAACTCGCGCCACGTTACTCCGGCCCATGGAGAGTCTACCGGAAACTGACCCCAAATGTATACGACCTGCGCGGCACTCGGGGACAAAACCTCAAACGCATACACATCAAGGATCTAAAACCTTACGTCCCACCAGAAGATGCCGCCGACGAAACGGGAACCAGCGCCATGGATCCGCCACCGCACTCAACCTAGTCGGGTGGGTGGTAGGGCAAGGGGGCGGGAGGAGGTTCTCCCGCCCAGGGTGCGGCCGGCAACCGATTCCAGCTCGGCCCCAACTCCACCAGACCCACAACGGCGACGACTCCGGATCCGGCCCTGGACCAGCGGACCGACAGCGACCCCAACACCGGACCGACTCCCGAAAATCTTAGAGGTCGTTGTCATCCGACCGCCGCTGTTCCCAGGACCCGTCCGCGAGCCGTCACGCCCCATCATCCCCCAGCAGCCTCCACGGCAGTGGACGCCCGGCCAAGGAGATGAGGTCCTCCGTCAGGCCCTCACCGACCGCTTCGGCCCCTACTGGGCACCCGACCTGGCGGAGGACATCGTCGATCTGACGACTTCCCCCATCCCGTCAGACAGCGAGGACGGGAAAGAAACAGCTGCATCAACCCCGACTCCACCGGCCGCCGACAAGGAGGCAGATCTAGAGGACGCTCGGCGTGAGCTTGAGGAGCTGCTGAGCGGCCTCTCCCCGGACGGCTACAAGATCTGCCCCACTACGGCCACGAGCAGCCAACCCACCCGTGAGGAGCCCCGCCCATCACCCCCGGCAGCCCCGGTACCCCTCCAAGGGAGGTCCCGCCCGCAGCCACCGCAGCAGGTCGCACAGGAGGTGCAAGCCAGGCTGGACGCCGGTGAAGACGTCTCCGGCCCACTCCTCCAACTGCTGCGGCCCAGGAAGGCATCAAGGACCCGGAGGTGCCGGTATCAGCTGCCGAACGGCAGGTGGATCACCATCCCCGGGCAACGCCGGCATCAGGAGCGACCCTGTCCGGACGAGATCCCCCTTCCGTCCCCCCCACAATAGACAATAGGTGATATTTAAGTTTCGGGCTAGTTATAAGTAGTTTTGTAAGTTTTGTAAATTTAAGTTGGGCAAATTAGGTTAAGTTATGTTAAGTAAGTTAAGTTAAGCTGGTATTAGGTCATAAGTCGTTTAGTAATATAGAGCAGTCTGGGAAAAATTTTTAGTTAAGACTGTACATGACACCTTATTTATGTATGTATGGGGGAGATGTGACGAAATGTTTTTTCGCCACTCGCAGTTTAGGCTCACCGATGTCCGGAGACGTCCGAAACATCGGTGATTCCTAAACTGCTCTCATTTCTCCGGAAATAAGAGCAACCCCGGGTTTTTGTGAATAACTCCGGCTGTAAACAACCGATCCAAATAAAATTATACTTTCCTGGCAGCATCATTCCAGGGCTAGCGATTGGCGCTAGTATGAACGTCTTAAGGGCACGAGAAGCCCTTCAACCACAACATGTAAGTTACCCCTATGTAAAGACATTGTAGCGACCACTGACAACCCGTCCGAACCCGATTTATTAACATTTTAGTATATAAGCCGGGATCCGCGAAGCAAAAAACACAGTCATATCCTCATACGAATGAGAGAAGTGCCACCGCAACGAATCCGAGAAGAAGCCGTCCAGAGATATTCACCAGGGTAAGAGATACATTCTAGTTTACCGTTGCTACCATTCCCCGTCCGTCCCGAGCCCCTCAGGCTACCTAGTTTCAAACCAACATTGCGACTTGGAGTCCCTGACTGAGAACGCCGTCATCCTCGAGCCCACGGGCTGGAGAGCATCCTCGACTCGCAAGAGTGGAGAGTATCCTCGACTCGCAAGAGTGGAGAGTCACCCTGTCAGGGGGTCCCAAGTCACAACGTCGGCTATTTCACTGTACGCCTTCAGCACCCGCGGCTCCACAGTTGGGAGCACGATACCGTCTGCTTTGAGACCTAGAGGTACCCTCCGAGAGCGCCGACATCCTCGAGCCCCCGGGCTGGAGAGAATCCTCGACTCGCAAGAGTGGAGAGCATCCTCGACTCGCAAGAGTGGAGAGTATCCTCGGTAGGGTTAATCCAGGTCACAACGCGGGTCCGCCGTAGAACACCAGCACCAGGTCCCAAACCTCCCCGCACCCCGCACCCTTCCTCCTCGAGTCTGACGACTGGAGAGAGCAACCCGTCTTCATCCTCTCCGTATCTCTGCCACCATCCTCGAGGTAGTGAACTCGAGAGCACCAGGTCGTACAACACCGCACCGCCCACCGTGACGTCACCCGTTGTGACGTCAGTTTCGCGTTTTGCGCCGTTCCGTCCGAACGACGCGCCGCACACCGAAACCGCGACCGCCACCGACATCGGGACACTCCCCCGACGAACATACTCGAAGTCAGTCGTCGCGACGCCGGGCGTCGATTTTGAGTTTGCACCGGGAACCCATCCTAACCACTGTCAGCAGTGGATAGAGACCGACGCCGCCGCGACGCCGGGCGTCGTTTCCGAGTTACGGCCGTTTTTAATTTCCACTACGTGGAAATCAGCTCCGCCATCCTCGGGAGGACCGAGAGACCCCGTAACATCCGACGCACCGCCGCCCAACCGACGCCCGGGCGTCGGTTTTCCGAAAACCACCGTTTTACGTCAGGACGCCCGCAAGGGGTGTTCTGGAGACCAAGTCAGTGGCCGCTACCGCGACCAGCCCGAGAAAATCAGTGTACACCAAGATCCGCAAAATAAAGCTGAAATCTGAAGCCATCCGCTGTTTTATTTCTATATCCTGGACACAACCCCGACACCGCTATCCATTACCGTTTGGCGCCCGAGCAATCCACGCCAAACTCCTTGTGCTCGACCAAACATCGTCACAACAGTTACAAATGACTTTCGACTTCATACATGTTAATGTTGAGTGTTTCATAGCAAAAATAAGGCAAACCATGTAACCTATCTTAGTGAAGAAAATAATTTCTACTACACGAAATTAGGATTATTTAACGATAAATTATACTGTATTTTTCTGATAAAACTCGGAATATCATGTAGTAGATATCCGTAAAAATTCATTTCTCGTGCAAAACTTTAAACCGGGCCCAATAGTAAATAAAAAAATTTGATGCGCGCTCGACGAGACTCATACAAGCGCAGCGTCACACCCACTCTTAGTAGCGACTGGTGCTTCATTGTGATACGAATTTGATTTATTGAAGTGATTTCAAGATGTCACAGAAAATCTAGGAAGGTGAGCCTCAAATTAATATATTATTTCTTTTCATTAAATTTAAGCCTTCATTACGAAAACAATTCGTGTTAATATTTTATTTCGAGAAAAATGGGAATTATAAGAATGATTGAAGCCACAGATATTGGTAAGGATTGGAAACTGCAAAAATGGGTTCGGGTTCAATGATTTAAATAAAATTTGGTTCTGGTTTAGTTCGGATTTAGAAAAAAAATTATATATCAGAAAGTCTTAAATGAAAAGTGAAAATAAGTTATGAATTATCTGTCTTCTTCGACATCATATACGTATTAAGTCGAGCACCCACATCCCAAATGGAAAGTATGTGCCGATGGTCAACATTACCATAAACACTGATGAACTTGTTCGCTGTGGCGTTGTGGGACGTCAAATGGCAGAAGTAGTGGCCTTCATCTGCTTCCTTCGCATCATGTAATATTAGTCTATTCATTAATATTTTTCCTTCTTCAAATTTGATTTGTTTTATTTCTTCAATTACTTTCTGTAAATTGAAAAATGATTGTTTTCAGAAAATATATACATAAATGCAAGTGAATAAGACAAGGATGCAATATTTCTCCGTATAAGAAACACTCGAACAATGTCCGACTGTCATTCGCACTGTCTTGTATTTGCAGATAGTAAATATTCTGTGTATTCTTTCTTTGTAAAATGTACATATTTGATCAATAAGAACAATTAATAACTAATGAGGATACCAAAATGTCAATTTTGTTTAAATAGTTTATGCAGAACAAAAATATTTATTTGTCTATATTGTTTGTTACGTTTGTATATGGAAGTATATACGTCACATTAAAAAATAAATTATGTTATAATTATTGTATATTTATTAAAATATGAACCGACATCTCTGTAAATTTATCAATGAGCCACCACTAAAATATATGATATAAATTTAATATCTATAAAAATAAATATTTGACTGTCTGTTTTAATATATAAATACAATAATTATAATACATAATTGTTATAAACAACAATGACATACAGGTGTCGTAAAAATGTGCAACGTAACTGATTCATACTTTTACACAATCTTTTGTTTCCCAAATTATTTTACAGAAATATAATTCAAAAACGAGGTAGTTGTTTATAACTCTGCTTCTCAGATGTGCTCGACTTAAGAAACATAAGATAATTACTGTGAGGATGAAACGTTTACATTGTCACGCAGGAATTGGGTAATTATTTGATTACCCGACAAAAATTTAAGTATGCGAAAATTTGTACCTTTGAATTGAATTTGAATATGTGTGAATTTTATCATGTGGTGGGTTGCTCGCAAATAGTCTTTAGAAACCTCTATACATTTAAACACATGCCGAACAATTCTATCTTCGGTAATTTAATTCCAGCTGAAGTTTCATGTTAAGTGTGTATTTATTTTATATGTAGGAATTAAAACTTTAAATATTAATTCATAATGTTACAAAATATTTTTTTTATTAAATGTTATTGGTTATTATACTGTTATTAAAATATCTGTATTTTATTCTATTAGACAGATATAGAGAATGATTTAACTTATATTTCTAATATGAGATTTGCTCGCTATTATATTGAAACGTGTCTTAGTTTCCTTTACTATCATATAGTTTATGATTTTGGTAAATAGATGGGAAATTTTGGAGGGTAATTTTTATTAACATAGGAGAGATATTAGAACGAAATTTTCAATAATATGTAATAATAATTAAAATCTAGTATATCCAGGCTGTTTAACAATTTCAGGATAAAAATTAAATGGTAAGATATTACATGATCTCGAATCAAAAAGATTTTGTAATTCACAAAATTAATTACCCTTTACATGAAATAAACATTTTTAGTGCCACTGAGTTTAATCGTAATTTTAAAATTGTTATTAATAAGTTTTCGGCTACATAATTAAATAATTATTATTCCTTATTGTAACGGTACGTAAAATAATTTTTAATATTAAAGATATATTATTCTATGTGAAATTGATACCAGTGGCACTAATAATGTGTATGTCATGTGAAGTGCAAATAGAGTATAGAGAGTGCGTTGTTTGCAGTAAAGCCCTATTCTGTCTATACGCTTCAGTAACCGCAAAACAAATAAAGATTGCTGGAATTCTGCGATAAATCTAACAGATTATAGATTCGTAACTCTGTAAATAATGAACAAACTCACAACAATATTTGTTGATAGGTTGGAAATATTCCATAAAATCATAAGTTTCGTTGCGATTTTGTTCAGTGCAGAGGTTTTCACAGGAAGAAGCAGAGAAGATTCTGATTGAAATATTATGAATTATGCGAAACAATTAAACTGCAACTTTGTACGTTGTATAAACGGGAAGAACAATTGCAATAAGACTTAGCAAACACAAGCGTTACATTTGATTGAATTACCCAGATAAATCTTCTACTGTTCAGGAGCCTGATTCTGTATCTTGCGTGACTACTTGCGGTACCCATACTAACACAGATATGTCACATGCATATAGTAAACCATCTATCGGACATTTAAAGAACTAATGGGTATGACGTCACTACTTGCGAGACACGCAAATATAGATGCGTGACCTCCGTAGGTCCTGTTTCTTACTTGCGACACTACCTGGCTCATTCTAACATTATGTTTGTCTTTTACTTTCTTGTCATTTTGCGTATGACAAACAATGACATGTGATTGCAACTGACAGTTATAGTTTCAAAACCATTACCAACACTAAACTTGTCGCGAAAACGTAAAGCACGGAATTCCCTATGCTCGGCACCAGAAAAGAATCGGTGACGTCATACATTGTACTAACGCAAATTTAATCACGCAACTGCTCACGCAAGATACAGAATCAACCTCCAGCACGTAATACAATTTCTACACAAGATAAATTTGAAAACACAAACGTTGTTGCCAGAGCTAAATATATGAATGGCCGATTTATCAGCGAACCTACTGAAAGTCACAAGAATAAGAACAACATGAACAACTGACAAGTCTGCGAATTAAAAAAAAACTTGGTTACCGTTGATTAAAAAATTATAATTGCTTGTTTACCTCATTTCTTGTCATTTAGTTTCTGTATACTTGTTATTCAGTTACTTATTTATAGTTACGGTTAGTGTACCAACACGTTGAATTAAATAATTATTACAGAATTTCAACTAAAATTTGTGGAAATTATTTAAACATGAGTTCTGAAAGCGTTTTCCATACGCTAAAACACCATCCTTTCTCCAACCACGTTCTTAGTTCCCTCAATACAAGCTCGTTTATTCCACATACTCGGAATATTTTATCATGAAACAAACCTTCAAACACATTCATTCGCTCCTATATACCTGTTTCAATAATATTTCATTCAATATTCGTTTAAAGTGCTCATATAATATCAACCTACTCACACCCACTTCTCTAACAACGAATCTACGAGGGTCATTTGTAGAGTTCTCAGAATGACCCACAGATGGCAGCACTAGTTCCGGTTCGAGTATCGTATCAAAATCCGCCATCTTTTGTAGAAACGTGTGTGCAATATTATTTCGATCATTGAAGAATAGCTAAAGATATAGCAAATTGTTGTATTGTAGACGACTGTGTTTTGAAAAATTTCAAAAATCGAACATAGTGCGGTAATTTAATATTTGGTGAAGAAGAATATGACGGCAACAGAAATTTATACCGATATGAAAAATACTCTAGGGTACTATGCTCCATTATTTTCAACTGTTTGCAAGTGGACTACTGAGTTTAAACGTAGACGTGGTAGCTTAGAATATGACCCGGGTAGTGGACGACCAAAATCTGTCACTATACCAGAAGTATTGGGAAAATTATTGGGAAAGTGCACGACATGGTATTAGAAGATCGACAATGAAAGGTTTCTGAAATTGCACAAGCTTTAGGCATATCAGGTAAACGAGTATTTCACATTTTAACGAAGGAATTATATATGAATAAATTACCGCGACTGTTGAAATATATATATGCGGTGACAAAACGCCCCTTATGGGGCAACGCCGCTTCCTTCGAAGCTCTCTAGATCCTTTTGAACGGGGGGATCATCCCTTTTTCTTCTTTTATTTTATCTTCTCACTTATGATCCTCCATAATTCTCTATTTCCTGCCTTTTCTTTCCAATTTTGGACTCTTGCAATTTTCAAGTCTTCTGTCACTTCCTGTGTTCTAATGCAAGGTTGAATAGCGTGGCTGATAGTGCGTCTCCTTGTCTCACCCCGCTGTGTATGTTGAACTCATCTGTATTTTCATTTCCCTTTTTTATGTATACTTTGGAATTTTGCATTGTCATTTCTATAAGTCTTCTCAGTTTGACTTCGATTTTTAATTCTTTTAGCGCTTCTATCAGTTTTTTTCCTTTTTATTGAATCGAATGCTTGCTGGAAGTCTATGAAGAGTTCCAGTTCTATTTTAACGTCGTGTGCTTTTTCGATTATTTGTTTTAGCGTGTGTATTGCATCTATCGTTAACCTGCCTTTCAAAATCCACATTGGTACTGTCCTACTTTATTTATCGCAGTTCTCGCTAATCTCCTTTGTATTATTGACGATAGTATTTTGTATTTGTTGTTTAACAGGGTTATTCCTGTGTAGTTTTTACTTATTTTGGGATCACCTTTTTTATATATTGTTATTATTTGCCCTATCTCCCATTCTTTTGGCATCTTTTCCTCCCTCCAAATTTTCTTTAGTAGGTTTTGAATTTGTATAATTATTTCCTTTCCTCCATACTTTAGTAGTTCCATATTTATTCCGTCTATTCCCGGTGCTTTTCCGTTTTTACTTTTTGCAATAACGCTTTTCACTTCTTCTATTGTTGGTTCTTTCGTTATCTTTTCATCTTTTTCTTCTTCATCATCAGTTTCTTCCTCCTCTACTTCGTTCTCATTTTCTGCTTCTATATTTATGTCTTTTTCAGTAAAAAGTTCTTCGCAGTACTCTTCCCATATTTGTTTTAACTGTTCTTCCGTTTCAGTAATTTTTCCATTTTTATCGAACATATTTGCTGTACTTATCTTATTTTTGCTGTTTTATATTTTGATAAAAACATTTCGTATTTCTATTTTTATTTTCTTCCACTACCTATGATTTTTAGTTTGTCCTCCGTCCATTCTCTTTTGCATATTCTTATTACTTTACAACATTCCTTCCTTATTTTTTTATATTCTTCATTGTCGCTTTCTTTTTTCGTTTGTATCCATTTTAATCTTATTTTTCTTTTTCTTTCTCATAGTGTTTTGCATTCCTCGTTGTACCATTCTTTCCTTTTTTTTATTTTTTCTACTCCTAGTATTTCTTCGGCAGCTTTCAATATGCATGTTTTTATTTTACCCCATTCTTCCTCTATGTCATTTTCTCCCATTCCATGACTTCTTAGATGTATTTCTATTTTTTCAGCATATTTACACCGTTCCTTTTCATTGTTTAATTTTCTTTGTTCCTCTTCTCTTGTTTCCTCTTAAACTTGTTTACTTTTTTTACTTTCTGTTTTATTGCTGCGGTTATCATGTAGTGGTCTGAGTCTGCGCACGCTCCTCGATATGTTCTCTCGTCTCTTATTGTTGATTGTTTTCTTTTTGCTATCAATACGTGATCTATTTGTGAGTAGCTTTTCTGATCTGGTGACGTCCACGTTACCTTATGTTGCCACGGGTGGTTGTGTTTTGTGCTGCTTATAACCATGTTTGCACTTATTGCGAGATTGCATAGCCTTGCCCATTGTCATTTGATGTTTCGTGTATCATATGCTTCCCTGCTACTTCTTTAATATATTCTTTTTTCCTATTTGCGCATTCATATCTCCAATTAGCAATATTACATCTTCTGATGGTATTTTTCCTATTTCTTCTTCTACTTTCTCATAAAAACTTTCTTTTTCTTCTTTTTTTTGCATTTTTTGCTTAAAAGTAAATTTAACAGATTGTTATTGAAATGGATAAAACATTTTAAAAAATCTGAAATTTTATTGTTGCACAGAGATAAATATTATTGATAAATCTTTATTAAATCGAAGAAACTATAAAAAAAAGATTGAAAAATGAATAAATTGTAAATTTCCCAGGTCAAAATCTAGATTGACTGGCTATATGAAGGTCTCTTCTTTCAAACACATTTTATGTGTAACTGTAACCCTCCTCGTTATGACGAGAGTTAGCAAATAATATACGGGTTCTTGTCAGATTGAAGGACGCAAGTATAAAAGTATAAAAGTATAAATATATTTAATAAATAGTTTTACATACATTAACACAGCACTACTCGATACAGCCTTGATGTGTTGACTCTAACGGGTTTACACTCTACTCTGCTGGCCCAACCGGTCAGCCCTTTCGCACTAACTATCCCCCCGAGTATAATATTCATTCCTTATATAATATTGGAACAATGCTAAGTCAGCAAAATAAGTATTACACTTTATTATAATGTTTATATATTACATGTCACACTATGACCCAGTTATTGAAGTTACTTAATATGTATGTCTTAATTGTGCTGACTTAGACTTGTTACATTCCTCCCTTCTTTGAAATTTGCTTCCGCATAGGGGCACAATTTCCTTAAATCTAAAACTTAGTGTCTCTATTGACCACTACACTTCACACGATTGTATATCTAAATATTTTTTTTTTTGAACACTGTACTCAGCTGCGCCTCTTTGGATGCGTGGTTCATCACCATGGGATGAGTCTTCCTCCTCCTTTGAATGATGCCACATCGTTACCGAGTCGTGGACTGCACCTTTGGCTGCGACATGCACTTTTTGGTTTGTTAGCCCTTATTCTGCTCTGCCCTGCATGCCCTTCTGCTGTCCTTGGTTTTCGGCGACGTCATCTCTTATTTGGCTGTTAGCTGTCGGTTCCCTCAAAACTGTGGTGAAGAGTGGTCTCTCCTTAAAATTTAACAACCCAAAAACTTGTATAACTTCTATCTATAAAGTTGGCACCAGAGATGTGCATCTACGTGTAATCTTTAATTGTCTACATCTACACGTAGACAATACGTCGACAATTCTAGCGACGTAGACAATGTACACAATGTAGATAATGAATTTGACAGTTGTAAAATTCAACATAACCTAAATGTATTCTTTTGTAACTATTACATGTATTCGTATTCGTGAGCTCGGGTCATATCGGTCTTTGGCTAAACTTGACTTGGGGGCCAAACCTGAAGTTGGCTGCAGAACAAGCTGCTTCTGGCTTGAATTCAGGAATACCAACTTAACGTCAAAAGCCGGACAATTTGAAATGCGAAGTATATTTATCATAAAAATGCGTTCTGTACTAGGTTTGGCATGGTTAGGGGGATCCCTGGTTCGAATCCAGGCGTAATCCGAATTGTTCTGTCATAAAATTTATCTTTAAAACAAAATTTTGTTTGTAATAAAATTCTCATTTCAAGTATATTTATCATAAAAATGCGTTCTGTACTAGGTTTGGCATGGTTAGGGGTGTTTTTTTTAATTGGTACTTCTGAATTCAAGCCAGAAACAGCTTGTTCTGCAGCCAACTTCAGGTTTGGCCCTCAACTCAAGTTTTACCCGGTCTTTATAAAATAAAACTAATAAAGCAAGTGCTCATACATTACTAGACGAATGTCTGTCTTGGGTCTTGGGCGAACTGTCATATTTTTTAAATCGATCAACGCGCCATCTCACCAGACGGAGTTTTCTTTGGCGCTATTTTTAACAGTAACCAGTTGACAAATTTTGAACGTTTTGCCCTGCACAACTAATTTTTTTTCATGTAATCCCTAGAATAAAAATAAAAATCTCTAACAACATTTAAAATTCCCTAGTTCTAGGGATAAAATTTCTAATCTGACTTAAATGAACACAGGTGTTTTCATTGTCTACATAGTCTACATTGTTTACATGAAAAATGAAGACGTAGACTACATCATTGTTTACACGTAGAAAATGGCGTAGATTACTTGCAGTAGACTACACGCACATCCCTGGTTGGCACATATTTTTCGGACTTGGTTCTACAGAGGGCGCACTAGGTGTTACAACCCCGGGTATTTCCTTTTACTCATCACGGTTTACAACGATTGTTTCCAGTTCTTGCTCATGAACTGCTGATCGCGCCTTCCTGTGATGGTTGTGTAGGACCACATGCGTCAGTGCATTCTACAAGCAAGCTGCTAGTCCAATCGTACATCCTATCGTACTATACAAGTTATATCCATTTAAAAGTGCGTCTAATGTAAATTTAAAAATTTTGAAAATCGTGTAAACCCCGATGAATCCTGACATAAACATACCCAGACTGGAGAACCAATCCCACATTTGCTTGGCAGTAGACATGGCCAGGTTCTGTAACTCTCTTTTCGTAAACAAGTCGAGAGTAGACAAGCCTTGGTCTGCTGTGTCTCTCCCCACTATCCTCCTTGTTATGATGTTGGCGATGGCTTGTCGTTCCAGTCCAAAAATTAACGCGTCCTGCGCTGATTTTATCTCCGTCTTGGAGTATATGTCAGCATTGCCGATATCGTACATGGGCTTGAATTTAAACTGCGGCTCCTGCTGCACCTCTAAGACTTCCGGTTCGATGCCCTGTGTTAATTCTGGACTGTAACCTAGCCATTTGTTTTCTACGTAATACAGAGCCGGCGCAAGGTGACTGCAATCTATCTGCTCTGCTTTTTCCTGTAAAATATGTGTCAACGGAGTCATGAATAACTCTTCCTTATCTGCAAGCACGGGTAATTCATTATAACATTCCTCCACTCTTCTAATTTTGATTACCCTTGGTGTGCATTGTATGATATGGATGACTTCACCCATGACTCGCCCTACGTACCCTAGCTTATTTTTAATTTTTTATCCCCAAATTTGGATTTTTCTGTGATCACGTGGCCTACTTCTCCTTCATATATTAGCGACATGCTAGCTCCATCGCACTGTCCCATTGTAGTTCTCTCCCACACCGTTTCGCCCACTTCGCTATCCAAACAATATCCGTCTAAAAACTTACATACTACTCCACCCTTCAAACTGATCTCGTTTGACTCTAATTTAACAGTCGCTGCGTAGTCCTTTAATGGAATTTTTACGGTCGCTTGTACCGCTACTCCTTCCCACGACACGCCGTTTTCCACAAAGGATCCTCCTGTACACTTCCGAGATATATCTAGTGATCTTGCCAGAGTAAGAGGAGCTGATACTGTGCCGTTACCTACTAATTTGTTGATAACAGCGCGCCCCATCCCTCGAAATATTTTTGTTCGATGCATCAGTCGACACTCCTCCGGTCCCACCTCATGCACGTAGGTTAGTAACCCTTGTTGTACCGAAGATGTGTGGCTGTGCATCCCACAGTGTTGGATTAGCCGGGTCACCTCAACTAGGCAGGTGTACGCTTGCACATTCTGGAATTCGTTTTCCTGGAGGATCTGTGCGACGGTTCGGGATTCCGTGTAGCCCCTGTCCGGATCCGGGCACTCCGCCACATCTTTTAGGGCCACGGTGGTGATGTTTGTGTTCGGCCCTCTGCAGTCAAATGCGATTAACGCGAGAGATGCGTTAATCGCCACGCCTACTGCAGCCAAAAGTAGAGTTGCCCTCATCTGTAACAAAATAATATGCTACTGTCTTCCTGGTGTTAAGATCCAGGGGTGGTCTTGAACTGGCCCTCTGCTTCGCGTGTGATATGGTGTGGTGGGTGTTTGTGGTGCTATTTGTTTTGAAATTTGTCTGCTTGCCAAGTCCTGTAAAACTAATTGATAATTTTGAAAATTATTGTCCTTTTGTTGTGTGTTCGTCCCGGTATCTTCATTACTCTTTTCTGTCTCAGTTGCTGGTTCGTTTTCTTTGTATGCTTCTATGTCCGCTTTAAATGGTTTTAAACGATTTACATGTACCTTCAGAATTTTTCCCGACTTTTTATCTTTAATTTTATAATTTACGGGCCCCATTGATTCTATAATAAAGTACGGTCCTGTCCAAGGTCTATGTAGCTTACGCGACGTTCCTATCTGTACTGTCGGGTCATGTAAATAAACCGCGTCACCGACATTGTAACTTGTCGACTTTGCGTTTTTGTTAAATTGTTTGTGTACTGTCTCAGTCGTTTGTGCTACGTGCTGCTTTACCTTACTGAATACTAGTTGCAGTCGTTGTTTTAACTCTGCCGCGTAATTGTCGTCGTAATCGTAACGTAAAGTCTGAGGTCTAGTTATGTTGTCGTATGGTAACTCCATGTCTCGGCCATGCATCAGGAAAAATGGTGTCTCACCTGTACTGTTGTGTACGCTACTTCGGTACGCCATCAGCACATATGGTAACCACTCATCCCAATCCGTTTGGTCTCGACTCACAAAATGCGATAACATATCTTTGAAAACTCGGTGACTTCGCTCTATCACTCCGTTCGTTTGCAGGCTGTAAGCAGTTGTTTGAATTTTTTCAATTTCAAGAATTTTACACACGTTTTTAAATATTTCTGCAGTGAAGTTTGCACCCAGATCTGTTAGTAGCTGCCTTGGCGCTCCATGTCTGGTGATGATTTCTTGTGCTAAAATTTTTGCAATTGTGCTCGCTTTCAGGTCTGATATCGCAAATGCTTCAGGGTATTTTGTGAAGTGATCCTGGAACGTCAGAATATATTTGTTACCCTTTGTACTCGTCGTCAGTGGTCCGACAACATCCATAGATACTCTTTGTAATGGCGCAGTAACTTCTTGGAATCTCTGTAGCGGTGCTGGTTTGTGATGTGATGACGTTTTTCTTTCATTGCATGAATGGCATTTACTGCAGAATTCTTCAATATCTTTGCTCATATGTTTCCAGAAGAATTTTTCCCTTATTCGTTTGTTTGTTTTTTTGAATCCTTGGTGTCCGGCATACGGCAAGTTGTGGTAATCGTGCATCACCCGAAATTTCATTGATGCTGGCACAACTAATTTATGATGTCTTTCGTTATCTGATTTTTCTTTAAACACAAGACCTTCGACATCTATGAAGAATCCTTCCTTCTTTTTGCATTGTGTTATCTCTGGATCTGCTTGCTGTTTCTGTATTATAGTATGTCTGTCCCATACTGGCATGTACGCATTTTCTTCCGCTTCGATTGCTTGCACTGGAATTCGTGATAACACGTCAGCATTAATGTGTTTTTTGCCTGGTGTGTGAATTACTTCGAAGTCGTGTTCACTTAATGTTAGTGCCCACCTTGATAATCTTGAATTGTTGTCCTTGAACTTCATCAGCCATTTTAGTGGTTCATGATCCGTGATGACTGTGAATTTGCGGCCATATAAATAACAGCGATAGTATTTCACACCCCAACACACAGCTAAACATTCCCATTCTGATGTGGTATAATTCATTTTGGCCTTGTTTAGTTGTCGGCTAGCGAAAGCTATAGGTTTTTCATACCCTCCAATTTTCTGACTTAGAATAGCGCTGATCGCTTTTCCGCTGGCATCCGTTGATAGTATAAATTCTTTAGAAAAGTCTGGATGAGTTAGTACTGAATCTGAACACAGGGCATTTTTCAATTCCTCGAATGCTTTTTCACAATCATCTGTCCAGTTGAATGCTATATCTTTCTTTGTTAATTCTGTAAGTGGTTTTGCTATTGTTGCGAAATTTAAAATAAAGCGTCTATAAAATCCTACAAGACCAGTAAAAGCCCTGATTTCTTTTACATTTTTCGGTCTTGGATAATTTTGAATAATTGAAATTTTGTCGGGATCTGGTTTTACACCGTCGCCATTAATAACGTGACCTAAATATTTGGTTTCTGGTTTCAAAAATTTACATTTACTCGGTTGTAGTTTCAAGTTTGCTTGTCTCAACCTGTCAAAGACTTCCTTTAGTCGTTTCAAATGATCCTTAATTCCGCCATTATTAAAAACAACTACATCATCCAGATATACTAAGCATCTTTCGCCTGTTAGTCATGCTAAAACGCTATTCATAAGTCTCTGGAATGTACTGGGTGCATTCGCTAATCCGAACGCCATTTTTGTGAATTGATAATGTCCACCATCAGTTATGAACGCTGTTTTCTCTTTATCTTGGTCCTCTACCTCAACTTGCCAGTATCCTGATGCCAAATCCAGTGTTGTAAACAGTTTTGCATCCCCTAACTGGTCCAAGGTCTCTTGCATATTAGCAACAGGAAAATAGTCCCTTTTTGTCACTTTATTTAGACCTCTAAAGTCTATGCAGACCCTGATTTTGCTTTCGCCATTTTCTGATTTTTTTGGTACCATAACCACAGGCGCTGACCACGGTGAGTTCGACTGCTCAATAACCCCTGCTTCAAGCATCTTGTCCAGCTCCGTTTTCAACTTCTCTTTTTGACTAAACGGTACTCTATATGGTGCTTTTGCTATAGGCTGTGCATCTCCCGTGCTTATCTTGTGTTTTATATTATGTGTACATCCTACTTTGCTGTCTTCCCATAGAAATACATCCTCGTATTCTCTCAATAAGACCAGTAACTCTTGTTTTATATCTTCTGGCAGATACTCTAACTGTAATTGTTTCTCAATATCGCGCGGACCCTTATTTTTGTGTATTCCGTATACATCTATTTTCCTTAACTTGCATTCTGCATCTCTATATTCTTCTTTTATCTTCTTTTCATTGAATAATTCTGCTTTTCCCACAATCGTATTTTTCTGAATAACCATTTCCTTGTTGGTTATATTCACAAGTTTGATAGGTATTTATTTTTGTGCTTTAGCTAGCACCCTTGCTGCCATAACGCCATGTATTTGGATCTCTACTGGTTCCATCAAAATATCGTGTTCCGTATTGCACAGATTCTGAACGGCTGTACACATTATTTCGCAGTTTGGTCGAATCGTAACTGTATCCTTTAACTTAACCACTTCACTGGTTTTTGTGTCGTTTTTTTCTTGTTTTAGGGTACTGATTTCCGACTTCTGAATTTTTGCGTTTATCTTCGGCATTTTACTATTAAGTTCTCGCATTTTTAAAGGTATCGGAATGTTGCTAGCTTGCACTTCCTGACCTTTCTCAACTACGCTACTTGGCTCCATGACGTTATCGTGCATTGTTTCCACTTTTGCTGCTGTCAGCACTTCTTGGTTCGAGTTGTCCGCTAACAGTTTTATACGCATATTACCTAACGTGATTTCATCCGTGCCGTAGTCTATGCTGGCTTTAAAACATTTAAAAAAATCACGACCCAAAAGACCGTCTGCTTCTAACTTTATGTTGTCTGAACAAACCACACAATTAAATGCAATATTTGAATTTTCAAAACAGAAATTTACATTTTTTGTTCCGTAATATACTATCTCGCAACCTGATATTGATGTTAACGCTCCCACATTCTCCGCTTCTACTTGCCCCTTTGTGAATTTTCTTTTAATTAATGAAACAGCTGACCCTGTATCTACTAACAGTTTTAAAATTTTATTGTTTACCAATGCTAATACAAAATTTGGAATATCTTTTAATTTGAAATCTGAATTTGGACTAATTTGTGTAATTACTGTTTGTTTAAAATTTTCTCCCGAATATACTAATACCTCCCGCGACGGGGCGCATGCGAGAGGGATTGCCCGTTTAAATGTGACGTATTAGACTGATAGCGTGAACTCTCTGTGAACCTGTTTGTGTTTTCTTCTCCTCGATATCCATTATTCCAGTTATATCTATTGCTTCTTTCCGGTGGTGGATCTCGGTATCTATGTGTATTGTTGTAGCTCCTGTTATAATTGTTCTTGTTTGTTCTTTTCCAACATTCAGCAATGCTGTGGCCTGACTTTCCGCAATAGTTACACGTCTCCATTTGTTTGCAGTCTCTTTTGAAATGGCCTGTAGCTTCGCAATTATAGCATTTTTTCACTTCCTTGCCGTTGGTTGTTCTTCTGTCTACAGCTCCGATTTCTACATTTTCCATTTTTACTCGCGTTATTTCCATTTCTTCTCGTTCAGCCATTGTTACCGCTCGCTCGAATGTGAGGTCATCTTGGGAGTCCATCATGATTCTAATGTATCTACGGATTTCTTGACGTAGCCCTATTTTGAATTGTTCTAAACATATCTTCGCCACCACTTCTTCTTCTATATTTTCTTCCGATATTAGTTCTTTCTTGAGTTTCCTTAGCCTTTGTGCAAAATTTTGGACGTTTTCACCGATCTTCTGTTCGCAATTCGTCAAGTCGCGATAGATCTGGCCTGGTTGTCGTTTTTTCGAGAATCGCTCAGTCAATATTTTACTAAATTGTTTTAATGTTATCGTTTTACTGTGTAATTCTGGAGTCAACATGTAAAAGTCAAATGCGTCGTCTGTCAGTTTTAGTCTTACCAAGTCTACTGTGTTTGTGTCCGACCAATTTTCAATTTCCGCCCGAATTTTAAGTTTAGCGAAATATTCTGAAGGATTTTGCCCTGTAAAGTTATCTAATACGTTCGCCGCCACACTGTATTGAAACCTGTTTGCAGCGAACAATGTCTCTAGTTCTATTTTAATCGCCGTCTGTATTGTGGTTCGGTCCGACGCGCTGCTACCTCCCGATATATCCCCGGGTTTACCCATGTTATTATAAATAATAAAGACGGAAAATACCAGACACAGAAAATAAACAATGAAAACTTATAATACTTGACCTCCGCGAATGTAACAAAAAAAAAAAAATTATTATTTTTTTCTTTTTGTCCAACCTGATCTGACACGATATCCCAAACCGCTGCCACCAATTTGTAACCCTCCTCGTTATGACGAGAGTTAGCAATTAATATACGGGTTCTTGTCAGATTGAAGGACGCAAGTATTTAAGTATAAAAGTATAAATATATTTAATAAATAGTTTTACATACATTTACACAGCACAACTCGATACAGCCTTGATGTGTTGACTCTAACGGGTTTACTCTGCTGGCCCAACCGGTCAGCCCTTTCGCACTAACTATCCCCCCGAGTATAATATTCATTCCTTATATAATATTGGAACAATGCTAAGTCAGCAAAATAAGTATTACACTTTATTATAATGTTTATATATTACATGTCACACTATGACCCAGTTATTGAAGTTACTTAATATGTATGTCTTAATTGTGCTGACTTAGACTTTTTACATAACCAAGACAACAAGTCAGACTAGCAATAATGTATAATCATTTCAAGGACTTGATTTCGTGATAGGTAAGTGATTTAGATTATTTGTAATAGCACAACTTACACTAGATATGAAGTGATTCGGACGTGTCCAGTGCAGCACGTCATCAAGGACGTTGTGGTACACGCGCGCAGTGCAGCACAACTCTAATGTCTGGCCGACAAACACGAGATCATCATCTGGACCAGATATAAATGGTTCCTCTTCACTAATGGCTAAAAAGAAATAAATACAAATTAAATACGAGCCATACATTAATTCATTTGATGTAAAAAATAATAGGTGGTTTTAGTTAAAACCATATTATAACCGAGCTCTTACTAAAGCCAATGAGTCTGGCATTACATTTCTAGCGTATTAATTGACCAAATTATTTATTTATGCTACTTTGTACAACAGGAACTTAATCTCAATTACAGTCCAGGATTCAGACTCCTCGAGCCGTAGTGTAGTAGTTCATATATTTTTTAGCTTGAGTTGAATTTCAACTCAAATTTTGAGTATAAAAACTGGTAGGTATGTATTTCACAAAAAATAATCATTTGTTGAACTAGGAGAAACTGTAGCAGATTTACCTCCGCTGCTTCGCCTCGTCTATGAAACCAGCCAAATCTTTTTGTCCATTTTCACAAACAAACTTTACTATTTCAGTTAACTTGAGTAACCTAACTATGAATTTGACTACCTATTTAATGTTTATTAGAAACGGACCAGACGGATGAAAATTGACAATAGCTGTATAATTTTTGGTCAGAATCTCTGTTCGTCTCAGCTCACTTAAAAGAAATTTAATAAATTACTGTCTGTGCTTTTCTTTTTTAATTAAGCTAATATGAACAGAGAGAACTCACAGGCCCTTTCGCGAAATAAATCACCATTTTATGATCTGAAGCTTTTCTTCATGAGAAAACTGTTCCATAATTTTAAAAATATTTGTTTTTAAACGAAAATCACAAAACACAAACTTTTTTTGACAGTTACAAATGTCATACAATTGCTAATAATTTTGTTTGAGTTCCATGCCTATCGCTACAAATAAGCAAATTTCAAAAATTTTTAAAATTTATTTTCTTTGTTATGAAATGCCACAAATAAAATCTGATTAGTGATTTACATGCAGAATTTTAAGCTTTACAACTTTTATTTGAAGCATTTTTGTCTAAAATCAATTGGGAAGCAACGCGCAAGGAAAAACTGATTTCCCATGTTAAACGCATATGGCCAGATTTTTAATTAACATCCTGTATATGTATATGTTTTCTCGCCGAGGGATATTTTGATGCAGTCATGCATGTTTGTATAGTTATTTACGTTTTGAATGAATATTGGGAGTGATTTGTGTTCGGCGTTTTCGTCTTCGAGAATCTGTTTTCTGTGTTTGTGACTCCATTTTTACTGGATTATAGTTTTAAGCTTTTGATGGAGAGCTGTTAGTCTATTCTTGTCTAGTTTGTTTAGTTGTTCTCTTGCTCTTGATGGATTGCCATGAGCACAGTGCGTCTTGGTTCTTATTATCTGAGTATGTTGTCACTGATTTTGGTGTGTTAGTATTTTCAGATTTTAGGTTAATGTTACAGGTGATTCTAGTAGTTGTGAGCTGAAGTGTAAAGCGAAACTAGATAAGAGGGGTAGTGTAGTGTATCTAGGGCTCCAGTTGGGAGAACTAGAGCGAGAGCAGATGAGAGTACTAAGAAATGATGCTTGTGAGGTAGCTGTAAGTGTATTTGTTGCATGAGTGTTATTGAAGTTGGTTCCTCCACTTTTTCTGACACCTTGATTTGTTGAAATTGTAGTTGTAATGTTAGATGTATTTCTAATGTACTTGACAACACTGATTTACTTCGTTAGTGACTTGGCGCGAGGTCGAGCGCGCGCGGTCTTGACCTTGTGTTATTTAGACTAATCTGTACTTTATATGTCAGTTATTTATCACTGAAATCACTTCAATTTAGTTTACTAAGTAAACCTTCGCTTGCGACTAGGTTTGTGGTATTTTTACTATTTATTATTTGTATAAAGCTTAGTTTTAGGGTTTTTGTAGCACTTTTCTAATTAAGTGGTATTGCCAGTGACGCCAACATGCAAAAACTGAAAAAAACTAAATATTACCTTTAATATAATAATCAGAATCTAGTGTGCTATTTGCAGATTTGGTCACAAATGTACACGTTACAATTACTTTGCCAAACTGAACGTTAGGCATTTGGACGATGAATCCTTCCCGGGGATCATAAGCATAGATCACAGGATTGGTCATTTGTAATTCACTCCATCTGCAATAAATGAAATTATTTAGAAACCATATCAGATAAAAAGTCGGCACATATACACATTGGACCTTTTCCACTGCTCTTGTGATATATTTAGCTAATTTAATATTAATTTAAGTGAACTTTAGTTTTCATCTTTCAATGTCAAATTAAGAAATTGTCTTCATTTCATTAATTATAATATATACTACAAACCTTTAATTAAATCCATCTATTCACTCCTATACACAGAATATTAATTTTGTTATTCAATAAAATCATAATGTAACAAAATCCGAGTACATTCCTCCGCAAACTAAATAATGTTATGCGGTAAAATTAATTTATAATAAATTAATAATCAACTGAACTGAATATCAAGCCTCTGACTTCTAAGAAGAAGAAGAAGAGAAAGCAGTTCAACAATCTTCATCTATTCCAGACTTACAATTCAAGAATAACAGTGAGCAAATCAGAAGATTCTATCTTCTTATTTGCTCATTGAGAAAGTTGTGCAGTCAGACAAAAGCAGTACAATCAGATATATAAAAATTACATCAAAAAAAAATTAAAACTAGCTCCTTAGACTACCACATCAACAGAATAACAAGATGTAATTCTCATTCAAGAAACTTCCCAAAACAAACGAATGTATAACAAAAATAGTGTTTTGGAATGCATAATGGTTCAGAATATACAGATTAAATTAACAAGAAGAAAAATCTCTACTAAGCCACGACATTATCTGCCTGTCTGAGATCTGGTTAAAGTGGTATTTTCATGAAATGTTATCGAATTACAACATATCTACGCTCCATCAGTGGCGGATCTATAAAGTCGTTACTTGCTACAATTTTTTTCAAAAATATGAGTGACCTACATTATTAATCAATATGGTTATAAACATATGCAATTTTACAAAAAAATTACATAACGTTCATGTTTTTTTTTATAACCTAAGGAACCGTTAGTTGCTAATGAGCCGATAAATAATATCATGCAACTCAGCGTACATATTATATAAGTATAAAAAAAATATAACACAATATCGCAAGGGAGGGCATACCCCCATGCCCTCCCTCTTGGATCTGCCGCTGGGCTTCACTTATCACAGTTCCAACGTTCAAATTTTCATGGAAATCTACAAGGTATTATCAGCAGTTATTCTCATTTCAAGTTAATAATAATTGCAAGCGATTTTAATTCCGACGTAGGAAATTTAAATCAATCTGAATATATTCTGTTCCAATACACAAATATATAATCTTCCACGCAAACTGTGGAGACATAAACTAACAAAAATAGCAGAACTTTAAGAGAGCTCTTTGAGGTAGAATATTTGTAGAATCTTAAAGGTAGAATACATTTTAATCGGAAGAACGACTGGAGAATCACCAGAAAACTACACCTTGTAACAGTAATATTTTCCTAACTGCTACTTATTTTATTTTTAAAGAATTATGATTTAAATAATGTAATAAGTTTTTGAATCTCCCGCCACAATTTGACTTGGGAAATTTGGTGCCGAAATAGAATTCTCAGAAGGTTGAGATTACTGGAAACTTTTACGTATGACAGCTACAAAATGACCTTTAATCAGAGATGACAGAAAGAGGGTAGTTTTGGGCGCCAGCAAATTTATAAGAAAAATTTACAAATCGAATATTAATTAGCCATTGAGTTTAGTGAATCGCTGACACGGATTTGGTCCAGTTCTGAAAAATAATATTTGGAAAATAATGAACGAAATGTCGATGACGGAACTCGTAAATTTATTCTAAACTTTAACGTTTTGTGTAAATGTCAATAGTAGCAAGCAAAACTTCTTAAAGAAGGAAACACACTACAGTTCATAACTTTGTTAGCCAGCATGAAATCCAACGTGGACCAGCACACAACAAAGATGTCAGTAGTAGCTAGCAAAACTTCTTAAAGAAGGCGACAAACTATTGTTCATTCAGAATAACCTTGATAGCCAGCATGAAATCCAAAGTGGACCAGCACACATCAAAGATTCAAGAAGAAGCTATTTAGTTTTTGTGTAAATGACAGTAGTAGCAAGCAAAACTTCTTAAAGAAGGCGACACACTACAGTTCATAACTTTGTTAGCCAGCATGAAATCCAACGTGGACCAGCACACAACAAAGATTCAAGAATGAGCTATGAAATTTTCTGAAGGAAACACACTCACCTTTTTATTATTTTAATCGTAGCAAAAATTCCACTACAGTGAAACAGAAAATCTGATAGCTAGCAGGAGATTCTCAGAGAGATCCGCACACATCAGAGACTCGTGAAAGAGTCTATTATTTTAATCATAGCAAAAATTCCACTACAGTGATACAGAAAATCTGATAGCTAGCAGGACACTCTCAGCGAGATCCGCACACATCAGAGACTCATAAAAGAGTGCCGTCCCGGAGCTCGGAACCCGGCTTTTATACCCGACAGATGCAGACAAATGACAAAAAAAATGTTTTCAATTGTCTATATCCTCATTGGTTAATAATGTGACAACAATGGATTTAAACAAAGCTCTCTATTGGTTAAACCGTGCCAACGTGGCAATCAACTGTACATCTGATTGGTTCTTGAAAATGAATTCAACGCACTGAACTCTGGGTAATTCTGACAGTTATTTGACAGTTGTTTGACAGCTGATACTAGTTACATGTTTTACATACAAATACTAATTATTCTGATCTTGTTTTCCAGGTTAAATCCTTTTGGATTGATCTAGGAACTTAATATATGATATTTTAAATACAAATTAATCTATAATATTAAAATATATCCAATCAAAGAAGATAAAACTGATATTCTAACCAACTACAGGTACGTCAAAGAATAACTTAAAATACTTTCTACATCTTTTTAACTAACTTTTCAGGTACAATTCCTTTAAGAAACTGTTCAATAGTATCGTTTAGGATACAATGACTGGAAAATGAACCCAATAAAACAGGTACTTACATTTCTAACATTATTTCTTAACCTAACTAACATATGTAATATTTGCAGCAAGAACAGAGAAGAATTAACGTTATTAAAACGATCAAAAATTCACTTCGTCACAACCTTTCTGAATAAAAATTGAAAAAATATAATAGTGCTTATATGAGTCTATAGATAATCGACAACAACTCAACCTCCAACTCCTATCTAAATGCCACGAATGTTGTCTGTGATATAAATACACAAAAACTGATCAATATAAATTAAATATCTCGAATTCAATCACTACATTATTTTTAAAAATATATTGTCAACCTAATTGAGAACGGTTTTGTAAATAAGCGACTGCGAATAGGAATTGAAAAGTAATAAGCAGGAATCCAGTCAGAAATTATACGTGTATTTTTTACTGAGCCAACGTTTTGTTGCCAAGCGCAACTTCATCAGGGCAGCTATGAAACAAAATTAAAGGTGAAATACAGTGCAAAAAGCAAAATTACAAACAGATAATAAAAAAATTAAATTACTTACAGCCAAAAGTATGTGTAAATAGTTACAGAATAATAAAATATTATACAAAACATCAAAAAAGATGTAGTCGAATGAGTGGCTAGATTCGGCACGTTGGAATGATGGCGCGGTTTTTAAAACAGTTTCTAGAAGGTTCGAGTGAAGTAAAAATCAGTTTGAAGAATAAAAAAAGTGTAGGTAATTTATTCAGCGTAATTAAAGATAAAACTGATACACTACGCAAGTCTAATGTGGTGTACAATATCAAATGCAAAGATTGCCCTGGCTGCTACATTGGGCAGACCAAGCGCTATGTTAAGACACGGATGCTTGAACACCAACGCAGCATACGCAATGGAAATGTGTCTGGTAAATGTGCAATTGCCCATCACTGTGCCGAATCTAGTCACTCATTCGACTTTGACAACATCGCCATCCTTCACACTGAGGCCAACCTCAGCAAGAGACTTTTTCTTGAAATGCTTTCGATCCAGGACAACAAGGAGAGCATAAACTTCAGAACGGATATTAACGACATCAGCAACATCTACTGCCACATCCTGAACATCTGCAAGTAGGAAGAAGAATACTCCAGTTTTCTTTTACTTATTGGTTTATTCCATTATGAGCCCATTTGCTTGTTATCTGACCTGTCTGTAGGACGTAATATAAAAAAAATATTTTTTTTTTCACTGTGTTTATTCAACCGTTTGATGAGGCTTTCGGCGTTATTTTGTTTGTTATATTTTATTTTATTGACTACATCTTTTTTGATGTTTTGTATAATATTTTATTATTCTGTAACTATTTACACATACTTTTGGCTGTAAGTAATTTAATTTTTTTATTATCTGTTTGTAATTTTGCTTTTTGCACTGTATTTCACCTTTAATTTTGTTTCATAGCTGCCCTGATGAAGTTGCGCTTGGCAACGAAACGTTGGCTCAGTAAAAAATACACGTATAATTTCTGACTGGATTCCTGCTTATTACTTTTCAACTAATTGAGAACATCTTTTTATTTGGCGAGGCTTTTAAATATACGTCAAACATCTAACAAAACCAGTCTAATAAAGGTATTGTTCTGAGAGACTTTACGATCGAGAGCAAAAATATTCTAAAATACTGCAGAAAACAAAAAGCAAGAAAAATCTAGCTGCGTACCAAATCAAGAAAATTTACAAGAACAGTGTCTACCTAGAGAAGAAAATACAAAGAAAATCTAAAAAGAAAACTAGAGAACATAACGGAACAACAATAATTTTGGAAATCTTTTCATTCTTTGCAGATATTCTCATACAAAGAAAATCCAATTGAAATAAATGAGTGGCAAAAACATTATACAATCTGGTTTGAAATAATAACTATCTGCAATATTTCAAGTATTTATAGCGTTGACACCTTTACTTACACGCTTCAATCTTACATCAAGAAATGAAACACGTAATAAAGGATTTAAAAAAAATAAAAATCCAGTTCTTGACAAGTGTAAATTGAAGCTTTGCGTAATATTTAAACTGTGTTTTAGCATTGTTGTTTATAAAATTTGCCATCAACTACAACCAATTTGAACAATACTCACCGTACAGTTCTCGAGATATCGTAATTTTTTAACAACAATTATTAATATCAACAATTTTAACATATTAAAAACAACTGTATTTGTTTTCACTCAATGTTGATATAATCTGAACAAATTGTTTATGTTCGTAATATCCAATAGTTCTTGATTAAAAATTTTAAATGTCATAATTTTAATACTATTGGTTGCTTCAAAAACTACATCCTAAACCGACCAAATTACGAGAATCATTTGAAAAGTTCACGGAATGAAGTACAAAATATGAGTTCACCTCTTTGAAATTGTTCTTATTTTTCAACATAGTCTCCCTTGACACTAACGCATTTTGTCCAACGATATTCCAAAGCCTTTATGCTATCATGAAAGTCAGATTTTTTTAGGCCTGCAAATTACGCCACAACTGATACTTTAACCACTTCATTTGATACAAATCGCTGTCCAACAAGAATTTTTTCAGCTTTGGGAAGAGATGGAAGTCAGATGGAGTCAAATCAGATGAATAAGGCTCATGAGGCTGCAAATTCATTGATTTTCGCCATTGCAACGACGCACGTATGTGAACGAGCATTGTCTTGGCGAAAGATGATTTTCATCTTTAATAATCCCGCCCTTTTCTCAGGTATATTTTCCTTCAGTTGATCCAAAAGGTTAGCATAGTATCCTCCCGTAATATTTGTACCCGTTGGAAGATAGACAATCAACAAGATACATTTAGCATCCCAGAAAACTGACGCCATGATCTTTCCAATCAATTTTACAGACATGGTTTTCTTTAGAGGTGGAGAATTTTAATGTTGCCACTATTTCACTGTTGTTTTGTTTCCGGTGTGTAATAATGTACCCATGTTTCATCGTAGGTTACGAATCGACGCATGAAATCAGCTGTATTTCTTTTCAATCGGGCTAAACCTTGCTGAGACATTTACATTCTGATTCGTTTTTGATCAGGTTGTGATGTAACTATCCTACCTTATGGATGAGGTGCCGGCTTCTCAGTGAGAAGGGGGGGTTGTAACTTTTTGAGAGGGCGCCACACAATTAGAGCAGTTGCTCTCACCCAAACCAAATTGTGATAGCGGCTATGAGGTGCCGGCTTAACCTTCGACGGAAATTCTGTGCGAGAGTGAGAGATCGGGAAAGTGCAGGGTACGTAATGACTCGAGATAATCTTAACTACTGACTTATTATTAGAAAAGATAATACATATAAATGCAAGTAAACTATAAATACTAAATTACAACAAATAAAACACCGTAAGTCAATATCTTTCGTTTATCCAGTGCTATGCACCTACCGAACCTGCTCCAATAGAATCAAAAGAGGAGTTCTACGATCAATTGTCCTCCACCCTACATCATGTACCCAAAGGAGACATTGTCGTCTTAACTGGCGAATTTAATGCTAAAGTTGGTAACGACAACACTAACCTAGAACTTATTATGGGGCGACATGGAATAGGAACACGGAACCTCAACGGCGAAATTCTCCAAGAACTCTGCTCAGCCAATAACCTAGTAATAGGAGGGACCATCTTCCCCCACAAACACATTCACAAAATTACCTGGTCATCTCCGGATCATCGTATCGAGAACCAAATCGACCACTTCATGATATCAAGACAATGGAGACGATCGTTACTCGACGTAAGGAATAAGCGGGGCGCAGACTTATTCACTGACCACCACCTATTATTAGCTACTATAAAGATTAAGCTGATGTCGAACAATAATCCGAAACAAAACGCAAAACGTAAGAAATTCAATCTATACAAACTGAACAATCCTAAAGAACTAGAAAATTTTAAGGAGGCATACAAGCTAGAGGCAATCAATTTTATTATAAACAAAGAAAATAACTGGAATACCATAAGCGAAAAACTACTGGAAATAACTGAGAAAACACTTGGCAGAAAAGAAGTGAAAAGAAAAGAATGGATTAGCGATGACACATGGAACCTAATAACATTAAGGAAACAAGAAAAAGAGAACCTGAACAGAGCTGGTACAACAATAGATAAACAGCTTATAACCAGAAACTACGCACAACTAAACAAACGCGTCCAGAGGAGCGCTAGGAAAGACAAAAGACGATGGATAGAATCACTAGCTCAAGATGCCCAAATGGCCGCAGAACTCTACAATAACAGAGAGCTCTATAGAATCACAAAGAAATTAGCAAACAAAGAATTTAACGCTGATAAACCAGTAACCAGTAAAAATGGTGAGTTACTGACTAATAAAGACGACCAGCTCAAGAGATGGAAAGAACACTTCGAAGAAGTCCTAGGTAACGTATCTGGTTTGGAAGAAACAGATATAGAGCACAATAACGTAGAAGACCCCAATAGATATCTAAGAATTAATTGAGAAGCTCCAAATAAACTAGAAATCAGACTTGCCATAAAACACCTTAAGAACAACAAAGCGGCGGGTCCAGATGATCTCCCGGCTGAGATACTTAAAACAGACCCAAACACGAGTGCCGAACTCATACACCCTATTATTAAAGACTCCATACCCGATTCATGGAAAGAAGGAATCATTATAAAACTCCCTAAGAAAGGGAATTTATCAGAATGCAGAAATTGGCGTGGTATAACGCTTCAAAATACAATCAACAAAATTATTGCAATCGTCATTCTTCATAGGCTGTCCCCCATTATGGAGCCGCTTACGTGTGTAGATCACATAAACTCATTACGCAATATTATAGAACAGTCTGTAGAATAGCGCTCATCACTGTATTTGATTTTCGTCGATTTTGAAAAAGCGTTCGACAGCGTTGTTCACTCAGCAATATGGGACACTCTTCACCTTAAAGGGGTACCTCCTAAAATAATCAATATAATAAAGGAACTATATCGCAACTCAAGGCTTAGCGTTCTTCACAAAGGATCAAAAAGTAATAACTTCTCAATTTGAACTGGTGTTAAACAAGATTGTGCCCTCTCTCCACTGCTCTTTAATATCCTACTCGACTCAGTGATGAGGAAGGCAACTATGAACACTAACGGAATACGGTGGACACTCTACTCCTCGCTTGAAGACTTAGACTATGCCGACGATATCTGCCTTATGGCCTTCACATTCAGAGACATGGAAATAAAACTTGCGCGCCTAGTGGACGAAGCTAATAGAGTTGGACTGAAAATCAATATAGCTAAGACAGAATCAATGAGGATTCTTGCTAACAACGATCAACCTTTCACCATCAGTGACATCCCCGTAAAGAACACCAACGAATTTACATACCTAGGAAGCGTAATCACAGTAGATGGTGGTGCCTCTGCGGATGTTACCAGCAGACTAAACAAAGCTAGACAATCATTTGGCATGCTAAACAAGATCTGGGCTTCCTGTCAGTACTCCACACAGACTAAATTACGGATTTTCAGATCTAATGTTATGCCCGTATTGCTTTACGGATGTGAGACGTGGAAAGTGACGAAAGACATCTCCTCAAGACTGCAAGTATTCGTTAACCGTTGTTTACGGAGAATACTTCGCATCTACTGGCCAGACCGTATGGCAAACACAGATCTGTGGAGCCTCACAAGACAGAGTCAAATAGCAGAGGATATATTTCTACGTAAATGGAGATGGATTGGCCATACGCTTAGAAAACCAAATGACAATATAACTAAGCAGGCACTCGAATGGAACCCGCAGGGATCACGGAGAAGGGGCAGACCAGCTACTACATGGAGGTGGTCTATTCTAGAAGAAGCTAGGAAATCGGGCAAGACGTGGACTGAGATCAAAACCCTTGCATTAAACAGAACCAGATGGAAAATTTTTATTGAGGCCCTATACTCCGCGTAGTAGTTACAGGAACTTATATATATATATATATATATATATATATATATATATATATATATATATATATATATATATATATATATATAAGTCAATAGTTACTGCCCTTGACGTAAGGTCATTTACTAGGTGTACAAAAACAGTAAAGTAGAAGGGGAGTACACAGCGTGCACGAACATTATATGACATAAAACAACTATTTGAATCAAAATGCCCACTTTGAACCGTTCGCAGCGCGACCACCTACGCACCGACACCCAACGCACACCTAGCGTTTCGACTACGCGATGTAAAGGTTGATCAACCGGAGAGCGCGAGACAAATATGGGGAATTAGGGGTATAAGCGGAAACAATGCAACGCGGATGGTACCACCGTCGTACCAAATAACTTAAATCCAAAATAAAGTCCTGAACATCTATGTTCCCTTACACCAAAATAACAAAACTCCAATGTATGGCGCAGTAAGCTAACTAAATGTTTGAAACAATAAAAAAATAATAAATCTAAAATTCTTTTACAGAGTACAATAAAAAGCACTTATCTGCGGTCTCTTTCTCTCACTAGACGCTGGAACTAGGGATGGTTGCCTGGTGACCTGGATACCGGAATGTGTTGAACCGGAAGTCCAGGAGGTGACGAGTCACTCTCTGGAGTTGAAGATGGTCCCTGTCGTTGGTCTGCCCTCAGGAAGATGAAAGGCGAGGGCGGTGAGCAATGCAGTAGCAACGGGACTGAATCGGATCCCCACGTGGGAGCTCGGTAGGAGAGAAATCCCAAGAATCTCGCTACCAAACTTGTAGTTCGAGGTAAGTAATCCCCAAACTGGGTAGTATCGACCGATATTCGAATTTACTCAAAACTACTACTCAGCACGTAGCCACTTTCTTTTCAATCACGTTTTTCTTTACAACGACCAACAATCAACGGTCTCAACTTAAGTTACGGATCTAAGTAAGTGGAAATTCTACCCGCAACCGGATATTCGGTAATTGAGGACAAAGACCGAGACAGACCGATAGGTGAAGAAATGAGAAAGATAAAGATAATAAACAACCTGGTGGTAATAATTCCAAATCGGAAGAGAATTTAGAAGGGATGTAGAAGAGAAAGGTCGATGCCTTTGAAGAAAGAGAAGAAAGAAAGATAATAAAGCAAGCAGAAGAAACTATGAAGACCAAGGACTTGTCTACGAACGACAATCTGGGATAAGCAAATTTAGGGATAAGGGAAAAAATGTATAGGAAATTATGTAAATGAAATAAATGAATAAATGACTACTCGAGTGTTAATATAAAATAAACTAACTCGCAATCCGATTAACACCGCACTGCAAACAAGCCTTTACAAAAATAAATCGCGCGTTAACCGACAGCGGCAAAACAATAAGTTACGCTAATTAAAAACTGTCAATAGACTAAATTTACAATTAATAATGAAAAAGGAGAACGCTAACTTAAATATAGAATAGGAAGGATGAATTTAAATAGGAGAAAACAAAAGCTAAGTATATACCTAATTTAATGAAATAACGAGTAAAGCTAAATTACAAGCAAAATGAATTATGTTTTAGGTTAGTGGAATGGGAAAGATAATAAAAAACAAAGGATCAGATTGGAACGTAACAAGGTTCAACGGTCTTGGCACCCATTTTATATAATTCCTCCGTTAAAATGTGAAATACCCGTTTACCTGATATGTCTAAAGCTAGTCCAATTTCAAATATCTTTAATCGGCGATCCTCTAATACCATGTCGTGCATTTTCCCAATACTTCTGGTATAGTGACAGATTTTGGTCATCCACTACGCGGGTCATCTTCTAAGCTTTTACGTCCACGTTTAAAATGAGTAGTTCACTTGCAAACAATTGAAAATGACGGAGAATAGTCCCTTAAAGTATTTTTCATATCGGTATGAATTTTCATATTCTTCTTCACCAAATATTTTATTATTGCACCCTATTCGATTTTTGCCATTTTCCAACATACATTCGTCTACAATACAATTTGCTATATCTTTAGTTATTCTTCACTAATCGAAATAATATTGCACTCACGTTTCTACAAAACATGGCGGATTTTGATAAGAGACTCGAACGGAAACTAGTGTTGCCATCTGTGGGCCATTCCGCGAGGTTCTCAAATTGCCCCTTTACCTCAAGTTATAAAAAAGGATATTGTGCCACACCCAGTATTAAATAATAGGTTTAATGATATATTTATATCATATATCAAAGTTAGAACACGAATTATAAGAATTGTTATCCAACTTGGATCCTCCCACCATTTTGATTCTACAAGGTTTTTTTAGCGCTGTATCTATGAGAAAGTAAATCAGGAAGAGTTATTACCCTATTTGCTACGAATACATCTCAGGAGTCCACGGTAGTAGCATCATTCAAAAAATATGTTTTATGCATAAATTTATTTTGATTCATTATTATTGAAGAATATAACCTTTCGCAAATTGTAGCTGTCAACAACTCTAATCTCGGAATTGACATTTTGTTTTCATCTTTATTAATGGGAGACACTTTCGTTTTAGTTAGTGCCAGCTGTACTTGAACACCAGTCTCCATTTCTGCTCTTATAAATGCAACAGTTGACTTGCGTCACAGAAAAAATGTAATGTTTAGTTATTTGTATTATTTGTTGCCGTTAACCGTCTGGATATTTCTATTTTAATAAACGTGTCAATTCGTTCATTCAATTTAAGAATTTGTATTTCATATTATCGTTCTTTTCCTGATCCCAAATTATTTTCAAATCCTAAGCTTGTGGAATTAATATCTTCGGCAATATCTTGTTACTTCTATGGGGTAAAATTGTTCTTTTTTTGTGATTTTGTCCAAAAACTTAACGATTTCATACTTCTTAGCTTAATTTTTAAAGTATCATGTTGAGGATTTCATATTAATTACAAGACAATGGAAATACTATTTTCAGGATTAGGCTGAATGTTGTACACTTCCACCTTCGAAGCTCAAATTGTCCAATATTTAATATAGATGTGTTAACCATTCAGGCTGTTTATGCAGTTATCGACAGAAAAGCTTTCCATGAGATTTTTAATTAATTCTCATCAAACGATAATTGTTTGTCTTCTCATTGTTTCAAGACAATATTCAGATGGTATTTTAAAACAGCTATAAGAATGGGCTCGATGAAATATTTGTGATTATGCCGTTATGCTTTAATCTAAAAATAGACGGAATTAGTTCTATAAATTAATATCTTTTTCTAAGCATTTGTTCAATGAATTTGTTTCTCTTTAGGTGAACCGCAGAGATGTGCATCTACGTGTAATCTTTAATTGTCTACATGTACACGCAGACAAGACGTCGACAATTCTAGCGACGTAGATAATGTAAACAATGTAGATAAAGCATCTGAAAGTTGTAAAATTCAACATAACTTAAATTTATTCCTTTGTAACTATTACATGTATTCGTATTCGTGAACTCGGGTAATTTTTGGTCTTTTTATAATAAAACTAATAAAGCAAGTGCTCGTACATTACTAGACGAATGTCTGTCTTGGATCTTGAGCAAACTGTCAAATTTTTAAAATAACGAATTCTATTTTTGCCCATTAGCCCACTGGAAATATGTTGATTTATTATGAAAATACATGAAAAAAATTAGTTGTGCAACTAATTTTTTTCATGTAATCCCTAGAATAAAAATAAAAATTTCTAACAACATTTAAAATTCCCTAGTTATAGGAATAAAATTTCTAATCTGACTTAAGTGAACACAGGTGTTTTCATTGTCTACATAGTCTATATTGAGGAAAAATAATTAAGAACTCATGATATTTTTCGTTAACGTTTCGATAATTTATAACCATCCTCAAAACTTAACAAATATCCTATCTTTACAATTCCACAATGGTACATGAATAGTATACAGTTTAAATTGAAAATTATAAGTAAATCTAAACAACATTCCAGCTAAGGATTACAGTGTTACACAAAAGAATGTTATACGAACAGGAACAACTGAGTGACTGAAGGTCCAACTAAAATGAAACACCTGTGGAGGCAAACACCACTATTGCCAATAGTTCTTGATTATTTATTTATTGTCCGAATTCCGACTATCTTTTTCCTAATCAATTAACACGTGACACGATCAGCCAATCCATTATAGTCTATATTGTTTACATGAAAAATGGGAGCGCCTTTCAGATACATTCTGTATATTAATTATTAAGATCTGCTACGACAGAGTGCCACACCCAGTGAAGAGTTAAAGGAGTGATGATAAATTTATAGTTATTTATTTACAAGTGGTATAAATGTATGTTTAATGAGCGGTAAGTTTAAGCGCGCGAGCGGCGAAGCCGCAAGCGCGTTAATACCGCGAGTTGAACATACATTTTTACCGCGAGTTGAACATACATTTTAACCGCGAGTGTAATACAACTATTTATTCAATTTTGCCTGAATAAACTTCTCAAATTTGAGTGTAGGATTTTTTATATGAAGTCAAAATTTTGAAATGTTACTAATCGCCTACGAATATCTAGTCGCTGATTGTGAATTTTTTTGTTACGTTGCCATGGATTGAATTTACACGAAAAGAAAATTGGAACAGAATTAGGGAATGACACTAAATTATCTACAATAAAGTTTAAATAAAGTCTTTACAGAGTAAAAAGTGAAAATGGAAAACGAAAATTCTATTATGGAACAATTGTTACCGCAGAAATCGAAGGAAACATATAAAAAAATATATCAAAATTTTTTTTTTATAAGCGAACCCTTGCAAGATTTAACTTTGTTAATGAGAAAATAAAATGCTTAGTTAGTTAAACTTGTTCTTGTACCTGTAATGTTTCGTATGTATAATTATATAATACATTTTTGATTTATTTTAATTGACATATATTTGACATTTTTACACCGCTAGTGAAATAAACATTTTTAACCGCTAGCGAAATAAAATTTTCAAATGGCTGTTAATAAAACAACAACTTTAATGGTCTGTATCCAAGTAATTAAACATGTCTTTATAAGGCAAAATTGATTAAATTATTTTTATTTATTAAATTCGCTGATCGAGTAGTCAATTTTAGGCTTGCATATTTTTTTCTTAATAATAAATAAGTTTATTTAACAATGCAACTTATTTAATATTTGTTTTAGCAGATTCCTGATTTCTACATCATAAACTTCTTTTAAGTGAATTTAACTACAACTACAGTTGCCTAGAAGCCAAAAAACCATACGTTTTAATTTTAGATCTACATGTTTAGACCTTCGGAAATTGCATGCAACCTGTCTTAGATCAGGGACCCCGAATTGGACAATCTCAGGACCCCGAAATAACCAAAAGACTCCGAAGTAACCATATTATAATTTTTCAGGACCCCGAACGGGACAGAAGTCATACATATATATATATATATATATATATATATATATATATATATATATATATATATATATATATATATATATATATATAACAATTTATGGAAGAAAATGGCTTTCAAAATCCAAAACAAACGAACGTCCAGACCTTCAATCGAGAATATCAGCCAATAAATCGAACCTGATTCTTCCTAATGAAGCTCAATTTTAAGGAGGGAGGAGTTAGCGAACCACTATTTCCATAGAAGACGCTGAATCCGCAAGAATCCCACTAGTAGCTGTAGTCATATTTCATTTTTTTATGTTAGATTCTCACAATGTAGTTAGTTAAAAATTGACCTCTGTTTTGTAAAGATCTACTTTTGAATGTTATAATAAATCTTTGTGTGAAATAATTTTTTTTTAAAACTCGAATCTGAATTCAATTTTCGTAATTAGAGCAGTCGAAGTTGGATACTCAAACGAATAATTATCGCAATTTTCGTTTCGTATTTACGATTAATTGAGTATCAACAAAAACCTACGGAAGAACCACGTCCAAGAACGTCGACGGAGCACCCAAGCTTATCCAGACCCTGCTGCACACAGAATCTCGTCTACATCCACACGTTTCTATCGCAGAGACCAATGGACCAACGGATATTCTTTCTGTAAGTACTTATGTCACTTAGAGTTATTATTGAAACAGATTCATAGTCAGATTCAAGTACAGATTCAGACAGTTCCTCTAACTCACTTATTTTATCCCAATCAATCTTTAATTAATCAAATTAATAATTTAAATTTAAGAGAAATGGCAACCCCAATTTTAAAAAGGGAATACATTGATATGATTCCTGAAGTTTGCGGAGATAATAAACTTCTCCCGCGTTTCGTTGAAATATGCGAAAAGTTAGTTAATAAATTTTACAATAACAACGATGTAAATGACTTTCAAAATGAGTATCTCATGTCGAGTATTCTCGCTAAGATCAATATTGCTAGTTGTACTATTACCACATGGGCAGACGTAAAAACTGCTCTCGTAAATACTTACTCAGATAAGAGAGATTATTACACTCTAAACATCGAACTTTGTGAAATTAAACAAACGAACGAATCGCCGTTCGAATTTTACAATAGAGTTTTAGAATTATTAAACTTACAAATTTCGTACTTAACAAATCACGTCCATGTAGACGAAGCAAGAATTCTAATAGCTTATTTTCGTGGTTTGGCATTAAGAATTTTATTAAGAGGTCTAAAAGAACCCTTGGGCACTCTCATGAGAACCAAAAATCCAAAAAAAAACAAACGAAGCATTACACATGCTGACAAATGATTTTCAACTAGAAACAGTACAAAGATCACTACAAAAATTTAATAATAGACGTAGTTTTAAACCAAAACAAAGTTTTCATAATAATATTGGCAGATCACCACTCATGAGAAATATACCACAACATTTACAGCCACAACACTGGCAACCACAACACTCACAAACACAACATTCATATCCAGCACAACAATCACACCCAGCACAAAGACAAAATCAGAAATTTGCAACAAACAAACCTCCAACACAAAACGCGAAAACAAATGTTTTCAGACCACAATTTAATTCACAGCAGAAATTTCCCAAGCAGGCGACTATGAGTGTTAGCACGACACACACATTTACATCAAAAATCAAACACAAATTTTTATCGTCCTCAAGAACTATATAACACAGAAATAAACGAAATAACAACTGACGAACACGAATACGATGACATTACCTATGAGCAAGATCCTGATCCAAATCCTGATAATTTGGAACCAGAATTTTACCCAGATCCTTTTTTTAGAACAAGTAGCCTCGGAAACCGCATAGAATTAATGAATTTGCCACAAAATCAAAGTGAATTATCCTTCATCATCTTTCCAGAATCTAATATTAAAGCGTTAATTGATACAGGCAGCACGCGTTCGTTTATAAATCCAGAAACTGCAGAAAAATATTTTAAGTCAAAGATTAAAAACGATCCGTTTCAAATAACAACAGCTAATGGAACTTCCACTGAAAAATTTAGCGTTTTGTTACCATGTTCAAAATTATTTAATAAAACCGACATTATATTAAAATATCATTTATTTAACTTTCATAATAATTTTGATATCTTACTCGGATTAGATAATTTAAAGCTGTTGGAAGCAAACATTGATTTAGCATGCGACAAAATTATAACACCCACACAAGAAATTCAAATTCAATATCACAAAATAGTACCACATCCTCATTACATAAGAATTCCATCAAATTCAGAAAAAGTAACAAAATTGTATGTAGATAACATTGCAAATGGAGATGCGCTTATCTCTGAGACACATGTGAATAACTTGATAATACCAGAAGGCATTGCAAAAGTGCAAGATCATCAAATTCTGTACCCGCTTATCAACACCAGTGACAATGACCTGATTATAAAATCTTTTAATCGCATTCAAGCTCAGTCTTTAGAAAATTTTGAAATAAATAATTTAAATTTTATAAACAATATTCAAAAAAATCTTTTGATCTTCAACTAGACAAGTCTGAATTCTTTCGAAAAGTAGTGGCTTATTTAGGGCATGTTGTTACACCCTCTGGCGTAAAACCGAACCCCGACAAAATTATAGGTATCAAAAACTACCCTATTCCGAAAACTACCAAACAAATAAAAGGATTTTAGGCCTCCTAGGATACTACCGAAAGTTTATAAAAGATTTCGCTAAATTGACAAAACCACTAACCAAATGTTAAAAAAAAGGTGCTGAAATCAAAATTAACGACTCTGATTACGTAAATTGTTTTAATATCTGCAAAAATCTTTTAATTAATGAACCGATACTTCAATATCTCGACTTCACTAAATCTTTCAATTTAGCTACCGATGCGAGCAATTTTGCTATAGATGCAGTTCTTTCACAAGGACCTATAGGTTCAGATCTCCCTGTTGCATATGCAAGTAGAACATTAATCGAATCGGAGCAAAAGTATTCTACAATTGAAAAAGAACTACTCGCGATTGTCTGGTCAACAAAATATTTCAGACCGTATCTTTTTGGCCGGAAATTCAAAATTATCACCGACCATAAACCACTACAATGGTTATTTTCGCTCAAAGAACCAAATTCTAAATTAGTACGTTGGCGCCTTAAATTAGAAGAATTCGATTTCGAAATATCTTATAAATAAGGCTCGTTAAATAAAAATGCTGATGCTCTTTCTCGTATCGAATTAAATGTTAAAACAGTAGAACCCGGTACCAAAAATCTTTTCGATTGGTATATCGAAAATTTTGACGAAACATTCAATACAAACAATGATTCGCAATCTATGATTGTAGAACCAGACGATACTCCAGACTCAGACACAAACTCAGACACAAACAACACTGTTCACTCAAATTTAGAAAATCCCATTATTGGAATTCCAATAAGTGAATCAGCTGTTAATGCAGGTAAAAACCAAATAATAATATCGGAAGTATTACATTCACCCTCAAAACCTAAATTAACTAAATTGCACTCGGATAAAATGCGAATTAATATACAATTATCTAAAACTAATTTCGAAGCAGATTCAATAAAATTTATTAAAGAATTCGTAGTTCCAAAAGTAAAAAATTATTTATATTTTGAACATCCTGTTTATGAACAATTTACTAATGTCTTACAAAAACATTTCAAAAATGCGGAAATCAACTTTGTAAAATGTAACACAAAATTATTAGATGTAGAGAATGAAGACGACATACAAGAAACAAACCTTTTGACACTATTCATATCGATACACTCAGTTTAGAAAATTGTAAATTTTTTACAATAATTGATGCTTTTTCAAGATATGCGCAAGCATACAAAATTAGCTCAACAAATGCAATTGAAGTGACAAATAAACTAACAAAATTATTTTCTCACCATGGCATTCCAAAATTAATTATCTCAGATAACGGAGTAGAATTTAAAAATTGTTTATTGAAAGAATTGCTAACTGTACACAAAATCGATATACACTTCACTAGTTCTCAACAACCAAATTCAAACGGTCTCGTGGAAAGATTCCACTCTACTCTTATTGAGCATATTAGATTATTCAATTTACAACAAGATCAAGAGAGATATTTTTTAAAAGAAATTTTTAGTCAACTAAATACTTTACTAACGTTAACTCTTAATACTTTGCAAGATATAGAAAATTCCCTAACTTTTTGCAAACTTCACGTTATGCACCCAAGTATAATAAAAACTAATGATCTGTATGTAGAATTGAATAAAATTTAAAAATACTATAATCATGAATTATCTCTCGAACCATTACTCCATCTCATTCCAATAGCTACCCGATATCAGTCTGAATTTGTAACAATTATACCAAGTAATGAATATTATTTAAAATCAATCGTTGGTCATATTAAAGTTCTAAATGGCGTGTGTACTAAAGGAAATAATAATTACCAATGTCCAAACAAAATGTCAGAAGTAGTACTTCCTAAACCTGATGTTATTCAAGCTTACTGCAAGCACGGCGACGAAATAAAGAATTTACAAGGCATATTCTTAATTAAAGAAGACGATTGCCAAATAAAATTTCAGAAGCAGAAGTTAAACTTTAAAGAAGGTACCTTTGGCAAACCAACAATAATAGAAAACTTCAATATCAAACTTAATACTTCGCGAATACCAAAAATGACAGTTGACCTGAACTCCATCCAAGAATTGAAAATACCAATAAACAAGTACGAAGAAATAGAACAAGATCAAGACAACAATAACCTCATAAACTACCCCACGATAATATTATACGTAATTATTATCATTGCTGGCATCATCGTGACGATAATTTACGGAAGAAAATGGCTTTCAAAATCCAAATCAACCGAACGTCCAGACCTTTAATCGAGAATATCAGCCAATAAATCAAATCTGATTCTTCCCGATGAAGCTCAATTTTAAGGAGGGAGGAGTTACCGAACCACTATTTCCATAGAAGACGCTGAATCCGCAAGAATCCCCAGTAGTAGCTGTAGTCATATTTCATTTTTTATGTTAGATTCTCACAATGTAGTTAGTTAAGAATTGACCTCTGTTTTGTAAAGATCTACTTTTGAATGTTTATAATAAATGTTTGTGTAAAATAAAAAATTTTCATAACTCGAATCTCAATTCAAGTTTCGTAATTTGCATACTTACCCAAATTGGGCACACATTTAAAATAATAAAATTTTCATTTTAATAATCTTAACTATTATTGTTAATAATTTAAAATAGAATGTATTCTTCTTAGAATTAAATAAAAGAAGTAATGGGTAAAAGGCGTGATGATATATTTATTATTTATTTTATTTACAGTATATTATAAATTTATCCAATTAATGTATAAATATAATAAATGTGAGAATGATAATTTAGTAGTGTATTATTTAAAAGCAAAATGTAGATACGAGTAGTATTTAAAAAAATATATAAAATAATATATTTTCTAGTTGTATATTAAATAAATGTTATTGCATTTTCTATAGCCATAGGTGCTTTTAAACATGGATTATTAAATAAAACCAGAAAATATCGTATTCTTTGAATCGATCGCTATTAAACTACGGTATAGTTCTAAAGAATAGATACACAAAAGCCTGTGTGTTTATATATTTTACAACATCAATGTTATAATTGTACAAAATCAAGCAGCTTTGCTTTTTTACCCGTGGAACCATAATTTTTAATCCCTGTATATTTAAAATTATGCAATTCAATATAGTCATTTTGGAAATGGGAATTGCATTATTTTTCATAAACTAGTGTTGAATACGTTCAGCAGATTAATTATAAATCCTTATAAGCCATTACCGAAAATAACCCTATTGAATTTTTAATACCTGTACACACTATATAAAAATATATTTCACAGAAGTATATATTAATCCGTAATTAGTCAGTACCGAAAATAACTCTATTGAATTTGATATACCTCAACACAATATATACAAATATATTTCACAAAAGTATATTTTACAATCATTCCTAAATTCGCAAATACAAATTACAATCTAAAATAAGGAACCCAAACGTTCCAGGGTCTTTAAAATTTAATTACTACAAGCCTAAAATATATTCAACTACAAAATATACTACGTCATATTTTTCAATGTAACATGCAATAAGTAAATCGAATTTCATTATAATTTTATGTAATGCTCCCAAATTGTATTTTACTTTCATTATTATGTAGAAAAATATATCAAAACGAAATTGCAAAGGCACACGGAAATTATAGACTTTCACACTATATTATATTTCTAATATTATTATTATTCATTATTTATTGTAATGTACAGAATTACAAAATTATTTTAAAATTATTCAAATACTTATTTATTAACAAAAAAAGACCATCCTATAATCCGAAAAAACTTACAAAAGAAAGTAATTCTTGTATGGCTATATTTGGTGAAATAAATAATAATTACATTTAATATCTTTGCTTTTTGAAGTAGAAAAATGTCTACGTTATACAAATTCTGCAACATAAACAAATTTTTACAAATTATGGATGAGGTACTTTAATATTATAAAGCAATACACTTATTTCCACACAAATAAGAATATTTCAACCTAACGCAGCCTATGTCATACGAATAGTAAATGCAATTAATCCCGAATTACTTTAAACAGATTATGTAGACATCTGCTAACAAAACAAAAATAAATAAATTAATAATCTTCATTTAGTTTTTAAACAAGTTGATCATACCGAGTTAATTAAAATAGATTACCATATGTAGTTATCTGCTAACAAAACAAAAATAAATAAACTTTATTTAGTTCTTAAACAAGTTGAATATATTTAAATTACAAACTTAATACAAATTATTTACAGAGCTAAATTGTCTTTCTAATTATCATTTTTCTTTGAAACAGTAATAGAAGTATGACATGTAAGAAATTAGCAAACTTATTTTGATATTTTGAATATGATTTGTGAAATATATATTTAACCATTTATTTTTACACGGAAAAACGCTTTCTGCTGCATGGTAGTCATTTTGAATACAGCGGTCGTGGTGTCGCTAATTATTATTTATTTCACCAAATATAGCTATCAGCATACAAGAATTGCTTTCTTCTGTAAGTATTTATCGGATTATAGGATGGTTCACTTAATATATGGTCAACTAGGGTCTTACCAATAGCTTGTAAAATTTTAGTTCTTATATTCTTACATTGACTGGACTCCTAAATCTACTTAATTTGAACCATACAATATAAGAAGAAACAACTTATATTTCGAACTTCAAAACACAATAAATATTCGTAATCTGTTACAATACAATGGAGTTCTAAATCATAATAACAGGATTTTAGACCTAGTTTTATGTCCAGATGAATGTAAAGTTATTCTGAGTCAAGTACCTATAAGTAACGTAGACCTTCATCACCCTGCATTGGAAATAAACCTTAACTTTAAAACATTAAAACACTTTCTCAAAATGATTCGTTCGCGTTCAATTTTAACAAATGTAATTACGAAGAATTAATTTATAAACTATAAGCTATTAACTGGACTATTAAATTTAACAATCCCAATGTTAACGTTAATTTAGAAACTTTTTACTATATCTTACACAGTCTATTAATTGAATTAGTTCCCGTTAAATACATAAAAAAAGATAAACATCCACTATGGTTCACTAAATCTTTAATAAAACTACTTAAATAAAAACATAAATTTCATAAAAGATGGAAAACTTATAGCCGAATCTCAGATTACACTACGTTTCATTGTTACGTGATCGAGTAAAAACCAAAATGAAACAGGATTTTATCACTTACATTAATAATATTGAAAATGACATAAAAACAAATCCTTAATCATTTTGGAATTACTCAAAAACTTTGAAAAAAACAACGGAATTCCTAATATTATTCATTATCACGATCGTGAAGCTCACAATGGAACCGGCGTAATCTTTTTGCCGAATACTTTGAATCAGTCTTTGTTTACCTGAACGATTCACTAGTACAAGTACATAGCGACATTACAAACACTGCACTAAATATAAGTTCTATGCACATCAATTATGATAGGATCCCATCACTTTGTTATAAATTAAATTTTGCAGTAGCAGACTATGTAATGAGACTAAAAAAGTTCAATATGTCTTCATTGGAAAACATTCAATAACTTATTGCATTCCGAGTTATTGATTCACTATTTTAATATATATGTATCCAACAGAAACACTAGATCTAATAACATGTTTCAATTGCTTTCAGTTGGAACAAATAACAACAAAAATTCACCAATCAATAGAATCATGTCCACTTATAACTCCACCTTTAGTCATATTGACTTTTTCTCTTTCTATTCAACAAAATTTAAACATGCTATCAGGGCTGAATTAAGCTGAATTAAACAAATGTTTATGTTGTAAACTTATTACCTTTCTAATTTGAACTTCTGTCACTATTCATGTATTTATATTTCGTATGTTTCATATAAATTACCACTTTATATATGTATACAATCCAATATGTACAATTTGTTTTATTCTTAAGAAGTTTTTGTATCAATACGTGGAAACCTATAATCAGTCATTCTTGGATTGTTGGTTTCCCTCAAGAACATAAATTCGTCGATTACTTAAAAAATAAAATAGAAAATATTGCACAACTAGAAAATATATTATTTGATAAAAATTAATTATTATTTTTTAAATAACACACTATAAAATAACTTTCTCACATTTATTATATTTATAATTTAATTGGATAAATTTATTTAATATAGTATATTAATATAATATGAAATTAAAAATGCATTTAATTTAAATCTAAGAAGACATTCTATTTTAAATTGTTGACAATAATAGTTGAAATTATTAAAATGAATATTTTATTATTTTAAATATCTGCACAATTTGGGTAAGTATGTACAGTTACTTTATTGTATTGGACATATAACATTTAAAAATGATTTTTATTAACACCTTAAAACATGAGGTATGATATTTTCAGAGTTATTAGAATTTATTAATTTGTATTTGTGAATTTTGGATAATTGTACTTTTGTGAAATATATTTGTATATAACATTTCTGTTGCCTAATAAGTAGTGAATTTAAATTAAACAAGTTAGAATAATAGAATTTGTTGAATTTTAAAATATACTTTCGTAAAATATGTTTGTATATAATATTTTTGTTAACAAATAACTAGTAAATTTATATTAAACAAGCAAAATTCAAGGAATTTTGAATTGTAATATATACTTTACGAATGATAACGCAATTCCCATATCCAAAATTATCACAGTCTTACATTGGACAACATTTATTACATGGGGATGAATTAAGGGTCCTTAATGCAATAATTGCATTTTTATAAGTATCCATTTATATCCAGAAAGAGATTTTTGATTATTATGTTTATAGTTTTGAAATTATATTTTAACGACTGTATTTTGCAAAATATTAAATACCTACTTGAAACATAGTTGTAATTACTATAAATTCTATTAAGTGAATTCAATACACAAACATCGACTTATATAAGAATATTGAACAAATAATTTCAACATTATACAGTTTACTTTTAGTGTTTTGTATTCTTCTGACTATTTATGAAGTTTTACGAAAAAATATTATTATTATTAAGATATATTCATCATTCTTTAAAGATGGATTTAGACAATATCTACAGTAAACAACAAATAATATAACATTTATTTAAAATTACCCAAAGAGTTTGTATAACCTGTTGAAAGGAAGGAACTGTAATATTTAAATATTTAATATTTACATTGTCGCACTCAGCACGGCGAGAGGTGAAGAACCGACTATTGACCTGCATTTATTCCACATTGAGCAAGCTAATTGAATTCTCCTTGGACAGATGACAGATGAAAAATTAAAATTCATCAAGGACATTTTGAGTAAACCGCTCGAAACGAAATACGAAAAAAGTAATAAGAATGATTGTTTACGAGATGAACGTGTATATCGGATCACTGCCAGCTCATCTAAAGGACCACCGTTGCAAATAGTACTCGCATGTCATTATGAATTCGGACATTTCAGTTTGGCGAAGACTAGTTTTTAGGTATGATACGGATTATTAAGGAGTACATCGGCTGTTGTATCAGATGCCTATACTACAAACAACCAAGAGACCAACAACTAGGATTATTAAATCACACAATCTACATCGGCCATCTACAATCTTTTGTTAAAACTAAGTCAGAAAATGCATAATGGTCGATGGATTCACGATTTACGTACCCTTAAAAGCGATAAGAAACACGAAAATAAACCACGTGTTTTAATGCGTAGACCAGTTCTATCAGACATTAAGGATTCCAAACAAATGAATGCCAACCGAGGATCAGTAATCACCTCTAAACAATACACAACATACTGCCGTGACAAAGGTATCGAGAATGCGGTCGGTATAGCACGCGCAATTGAACAATGCTAAAGAGTTAACTCAACAGTAAAAAGATTAACTCCAAGAAACTAATAGACAATTACTTGCTACATTACTAGTGAATAAGATAAAACGAACGAGAGGTATTTCAAAGGCTATAAAATCGGTTATTAGATAAAAATGGCAAGTTGCTATGGAAATAAAAATTTTCTTATAATTTTAATTTAACTTTAAGAGCTCAATTATTTATGTTGATATGGCTTACAAATTAGAAACTCGAAAAAGTATCTATAATTTAATTGGGCGAGTCTCAAAAACCGAAATAATACGCATTTTTAAAAATCAAAATATACCCCGTAGAATATTTTATCGGACAATTCTTGAATGAGAGCAAGGTATTCCATATATGAACCTTCTGGAAAGTAGAAGACCTAGAATTTTTACCAGAGTAAGAGTAAGAAAATTGGCACGCTAATGGCGGAATTTGTCATAGAATAGTAAAAAATATAGAAAAAGAGGAGAACACTCAACTTATACAGCCAACGAACCAATCAGAATCCCGATATGCTCATAATTGACTAGAAGACTAAAAGGTACCAAAATTCCGCAAAACGACGTGTACCATAAAAGATTTTTGGGCTGTTTTATCTTAAAACCCCAAAATTAGGACGAATTTTGGGGCAGAATGAACAGATAATCGATATAAATGACATTAAAAAACCTAATGCTAGGTATCCGCAGAAAGTTGCGTCTTGTGGAAGACCACGATCCTCTTTATTGAATTTAAGTTCATAATTTTATTGCTGATAAATAAGTGTTACAAATACTTAAATAAATGCAGTTTTTATAAAAAAACTAAATTTTTTAATTTGTTTCAAATCTTATAGCACAAACTCGTACGTCCCTAGTTATGTAATTCGATGAATAGAATGTTTAGCAGTGTTCTGGTAACTCTGATTTGCACAGCCTTCGAGGCAACTCTCAGAATGGTATGCTGTCGCATAATTTCGAGAATACCTGTTGGTTGATTCTGATGTGGTGAGTGTTGTAGTTATTTTGACTTCTCACTGAGTAACTTTTTAGGGTATTTCTCTTTTCAGCTAGATAAACCCCGAACCTGAAGCCCGCTGAATCAAGCATTCACTCCATCATCATTACACTTTGATTACTAGTTATATTCAATAATTTTGTAAATAGAGGGTTATAGATTATATATATATATATATAAAATAAAAATTAAGACAAAAAAACCATAAAATAGAATAGATTCTTACAATGGATAAATATCAATAAAAGTAACAATTCACTTAATTCTGCTAACTTAAATAAGCGGAATTTAAACTTACGCAACTCGATGGATTCATGTCGTGTCTCATATTAATTTCCCGTAGTGTAAATTTCGTAAGGCAGCCGTGTTTATCTTGATATAATGAAACTACTAGCATATATTTAGAGAAAAGTCTTAATTAAATTAAGGGTGTTTGCTGAATTTTGTCGCTTAAAACTCAGTATAAAAGGCGGATTTTGAAGACAAATCGTCAGTTAGCCTGCAGTTAGCCTGCAGTCCGCATCTGAGTCCGAGTCTGAAGCTAGTGCGAGAAGGTATCCGACCGTCCGACCCCGAGTGTTACTGGTAAGCAAGTTTTGCTTTTTTTTACTGTGGCAGTGTAAGCCCTGACACAGTAGTTGTTTATTTTACGGTGATAGAGTTTGTCCTAACACCGCTGTTGTATTATTTTGCTTATTTGCTTTGTGTTTTCTTACTACGGCTGTGCTTGACCTGACGTAGTATCTGTCTTACTTGCTCTGTCTTACTACGGCTGCGCTTGCCCTGACGTAGTATCTGTCTTATTTGCTTTCTGTCTTTCTACGGCTGTGCTTGACCTGACGTAGTATCTGTCTTACTTGCTCTGTCTTACTACGGCTGCGCTTGACCTGACTTAGTATCTGTCTTATTCGCTTTCTGTCTTACTACGGCTGCGCTTGCCCTGAAGTAGTATCTGTTTTACTTGCTTTCTTTCTTACTACGGCTGTGCTTGACCTGACGTAGTATCTGTCTTACTTGCTTTCTGTCTTACTACGGCTGCGCTTGCCCTGACGTAGTATCTGTCTTACTTGGTTTCCGTCTTACTACGGCTGCGCTTGCCCTGACGTAGTGTCTGCTTTGCTTCACCTTTTTTCTATCTGGCTGCGGCTGTGTCCGCCCTGACGCAGCACCTTACTCTTACCGATTTAGTCTTACCGATAGTTTAGTTTATAATTGGGTTCTAGTTTAGTTAAATATTTAGTTAAAGTCAATTTATTTTCTTTTTTCTTCAAAGCTGGGTGTAGTAATCTTAAATAAAAATAAGTTAAGTTATTCGTGTGTGTCTCAATTTGAGAACCCTGGACACCCTCCACTCCGAGCTATCCGGACTCCCTTCCCTCATTCTAGCGAGCGTTGCTGTCCAACCGACCCCACTGACACCGACGGCGCCCGAGCATCCCGACGAGGCAGCAACAGTGAGGGAACGTGACGACTTTTTGGTACGAGACCGGAAAGTGGGAAGTAGCAGCGTCACAGTTAATAGTACGCTCCGTGGTAACACAATATATTCGATAATTTTAAACACATGTGTTGTACTATATATGAACATCTAACTATTGTTATTATTGTTTGAAATTCTTGTGATTTTAATATCAATGTCACTTTAACCAGCCATTGGTCCACGACAAATGGCTCAGTGGTATAGAATCGGCTTGTGGATTTGGGAACCCCGGGTTCGAATCCCACTGTCTACAAACAATTTTCGCCACGTTAGCTACCCCTGTGGCTTCCGCACCACTAACATCTTACAGGGGCCGTGATTTGACGACTGGTAACCGCACTTTACACAAAGAAATATATCCTTTACCGAGATATGCTACAGCAAAGTGCCACAATCAGTAATGAGTAAAAGGCTTGATGGTGTCTTTATTTTTATTATTATAAGATTTTAAATAAGTCAGACAACGTTTTGGCGAACGTTGGTGACTATTTTCAAGTCAACTAAAATAATATAAGACTAGAGTATTACTTGACTATTAAAAGTAAGTGTTCTAATAGTTTACGAATATACATATATAAAAATATAAATAAATAAATATATCATCACGCCTTTTACCCATTACTGGGTGTGGCACTCTGCCTAAGCAGATCTCGGTAAGTGATATATTTTGTCGCGTGAAATGCGGTTACCAGCCGTCAAATCACGGCCCTCAAAGATATTAGTGGAGAGGGAGCCACAGGGGTAGATTTTTTTTAAATTGGTGAAAATTGTTTGTCGTCTGTGGGGATCGAACCAGGGTTCTCAAGATCCACAGGCCGCCTCGATACCACTGAGCCACCTACCCCATATATATATATATATATATATATATATATATATATATATATATTAATGTGACATATTACTCAACTTCTTTTCGGTTTTTAATATGTCAAATACTTTTTCATCTTGAAACATGTCCATTAATAAGAATGCTTGATATAAAATTATAAAAATAAAATATAAATTATATTACTGGTTGTGGCACTCTGCCGCAGCAGATCTTCGCGTGAAATGCGGTTCCCAGCCGTCAAATCACGGCCCCAAAAGATGTTAGTGGGGGGTAAGCCACAGGGGTAGATTAAATTCTGGTGAAAATTGTTTGTCGGCTGTGGGGATCGAACCAGGGTTCTCAACATCCACATGCCGACTCGATACCACTGAGCCACCTACTAATACATTATTTCCGCTTATCTACTTTACAAATTATAAAAAATATTGTAAGAAATACTTAATCAAGTTTCCCTTTTTAACTGTTTTTAATATATCATGACATTCAAACAAAGAAGTACCTCAATATTTTGATGTTTGAATTTAGCACTCGGTACATCTTCTTTTAAAATAATTTGTCTTTAATTATCATATCATCAAAGTTTATGTAACTTCTCACTATTTGTGCATATAGTACAAAATATCGCTATTCTTTGTTGTGATATTATCGTGAGGCATTACCAGCAAATTGTCTATTTACTGAAAAAATCTAATAAATATTTAAATGAAAAATCTGAATTATGCGTTCTAGAGGAAAGTATAATCGTAATAATAATAATAATTATAATAGTACTAATAATAATGTAATAAATATTTATGTAGCAAGTACAAATTATATAAAAGTTCACGACTATTGCCTTTTTAAAAAGCTTTATTTTGACGGAGGTTGGTTACAGGATGGCTGGTTATTACAGAATGGCTACAGAATACCTTATCTTACAGATAACTACATATTTATACTCGCTTTTATGCTGAGCTAATGTCTACACAAGAACAAAGGAATTATCAGTTGCTTATTATTATCTTCTTACTTTTAATCATATAACTCCTCCACCGTTAGAGAAAGGCATCGCCTGGAAGATTTAAGTTTGGTTTTGGAATACTAATATTTCCTTTTTTCTTAAGTAAATTACATTTAAATTTTCCTTTAAATACAATACAAACTAATACAATTATAATTATTGTTATAATCACATATTTAATTACATTATGTTTATTTATTTCAGGGATCTTTTCTAAAGTTTCCAAATCATGTCTAATTATTTTCATTTCCTTAACATTATGCAATTCTACTTCTGAATTTAATTTTTGTGTTATACTAACATTAAATTTATAATTAGAAATTACAATAGGTTCTCCATTTATTTCATTACTAATAATTTGTTTATTATTTAATTTACATTCATTATTTTCAAGTAAATATATCCCTTTTAAAATTATATATTCTTCATTTTCATTGTTACATTTAATATTTAATTTATAATTTATTGGGTAACATATTATAAATAAATTTGTATTACTTATTTCCAATACATTATTAATCTTATAATTAATTCTAATATAATTACACCGTGTTGTATTTAAGTTAAACACAGTTTGATAGTCACATTCATTTTCTTTAATAGCTTCACTATTTACATAGTTGCAGTAATACACTTTATTAACCCTTTTACACTGATTTTGTACCGAATATAAGTTATTATGTTCTTTTAACAATAAATGTTCACTTTGAAACACAGTTAGCACTTCACTGTTTTGTATGGTGGGTACAGGAGTGTACTGCAATAATTCTAACGTCTCTTCATGATACAATGGCACAAGGATCAAAAAATCTATTTTAAAATTCCTTAAGGTACAATACGTGGATATTAATTGTTTTCTTCATTATAATTCATATCATCTGGAAATACAAATTTACTCTCTTTATTAATTTTAATCAAATTATCCTTCAATATATCATAAGGTATTATACTGTCATGTAATAATCCTAAGTTACAAAAACAAGGTATTTTGCATAATATTTAATAAATGAATTATTTGATTCATAATATCTTTAACAACCAAGTGATCAATCAGTATAGCTTTTTTATTTAAATTCTTTTCTATATTTAATATTCGTGATTTTAATATTACTTGATTATAATTTATATCTTCAACTGTTTCATTAAATTGCTTTATTATCTCAATATTTATATTATAGTTTTCTAACATATTTTTATTTAATATTTCCTGATTCTTTTCTAAATTTCTAATTAATGCATCATATTTTTGGGCATCTTCACTATCTAAATTACCAGTTATACTTTTCACTATAGAGCCTAGGCCATTAATCAATCCTCTTTTTGATCTTTGTTTATTAACATGCGTATTTAAATTTTGAAATTTTAATAATATACCATTTTGATAATACTTAATTATTTTCCAATAATTAATAGATTCATTATTTAATTTTGGATCATATGTATTTAATTTTTCTTCTAATATTTTGATTTGATCTACTATATTCAAAAATTCAGTATATGCTATTTTAAAATCGTAATTAAAATGAATTACGTGTTTATTTGAATAAATTTTTGCATCGCCTAATTTGTTTATAAGTGCGCCAGGGTTGTGTGTTATATCTGTTAGGTGTTTTGTTGTTGATCCTGATCCGAACAGGATGAATCTGAAACAATGTGTTTTTGTGTTAGTTTCCTGGGTCTTTTAATTTTTGACAATTTATATTTTTTGTCTTTTGTTGTTTTTAGTGTAGCAAATTTGGGTTGTATACTAGCTACTTTATGTGTGACGTATTTGGGTTTGGTAATTTTACCAGAGTGTCTAATATTTTGTTTAATTCTGACTTCTTCTAAGGTTTCGGGTATTTCTTCAACTTTATCTTTATTACGTTTACTTGCAACGTTTTCTTTTTTATCATTTAAATTTTGATTTATCTTTCCATAAATAATTTGCATTTTTTCTTTATGAGTTTGCACATAATTTTGTGTTAAATGTTTCTCTAAATCTATATTTATTTCATTATTTACAAGTGTCCAAATACAATATCTATTGGTTTAAAATTTGTAACTGAATGTATAGAATTATTATATCCTATTATAGCGTATTTTAATTTATCTAATAAACTTAAAGATTTATATTCTTTTTGTAAATTCAAGATTCTTAAATGTTCTATAAGTGTTGAATGAAGTTGTTTTATTTGTCCGTTTGAGTTCGTGTTATCGATACTTGTGAAGTGGATGTAAATTTTATGTAGTGCGAGGAATTCTTTAATTACAACGTTGTTAAACTCTTTTCCGTTGTCACAGATTATTTTCTCTGGCATAGTATATTGTGAAATAAATTTTAATAATTTATTAACTACTTCTACAGATGTCATATTATTAAGTTTATAAATTTGGGCAAATTTAAAAAAACTATCAATTATAGTTAAGTATTTATCTTTCTCTAATGAAATAACATCCATATGAATAATTTCCAGTGGTTTACTACTTGTCGGGGTAACTCTTAAATTTAATTGGAGGGGGTTCCTCTCATATTTACTTTGAAGACATATTTCACATATATTAATTTGATTTTGAACAGCGTTCTGAAGGTTTGGCCAGTAGTACTTTTCTTTAATTCTCTTTATTGTTTCCGTAATTCCTCTATGGTTTGTTTTACCCTCGTGATATAACTTAATTATCTGTATTTGGTCCTCTACTGTTTTAACGTCCTCCAATTTATTTTTGCAACTAATAAATTCTAAACTTTTATGTTGAAAATATTTTTGTAAAATTTCGTTTACATTAAAATACAAATTATTATTAAAAATACAAAAATATCTAGTTCTTGGTTTACAATAATCTTTTATAAATGATAATATAGTTTCTACTACTTTTACATTTGGAATATATACTTCTAATCTTATTTTACCGTCAAATGGTCTAGTAATATCTACTTTTAATTTCGGGAAATCTGTAAGACTAAATATGATCTGATTTCTACCACTATTTATAGGTGATTCTAAGAATTTAATTCCAGATATAGGATTTTCTTCATCCGAGTTTGATGATTTATTCGCCATGTTACTTTCATTATCGGTATCTATTGCGAGGTTTTAAATTTTTTCTGGTAATGTACAGACTGTTATTTTTATATTTGAATCTACGAAAACTTCATATAGTATTAATTGTACTTTTTCCCAACGTAACTCATCCTTTCCGCATCCTATTCTTGGTATAGATATACTATCAATATTATTACTTATTAAATATAACTTTAAATTTTGCAAGGTTTCTTTAAAATTTTTATACGTAGGTTTATGATTATCAATTTCCTTCGTAACTAAATGAAACAATAATTTTTCATTAGGTAATTTTTGTGTAAGTATATCTGTTATTTGTGGGGTTTTAAATTTTGATAAATAATCTCTACTATTAAATTTAAAATTAATCTTTTTCGCTATACCTTTTCCTAATTTTCTATCACTGCTTATACAATGAGCTAAGTTATCATTTAATTCTAATAAATCAACTTCTTTTTCTATTAATTCAAAGTTATTTAATTTTATTCTAGATAATGCGTCTGCGTTAGTGTTCAATTTTCCTTTCTTATATTCTATTTCATAATCATACTCTTGTAACTTTAATTTCCATCGTAAAAATTTCGAGTTAGGTTCTTTTAAATTAGATAACCAAGTAAGTGGTTTATAATCTGTCACTATTTTAAATTTTGTACCATAGATATAGGGTCTAAAATACTTTGTGGCCCATACAATTGCAAGAAGCTCTTTTTCAATAGTTGCGTAATTAATTTCGTGATTGTTTAACGTACGACTAGCATAAGCAATAAGTAATTCTTTACCGTTGATATTTTGAGATAATACTGCCCCTAGTGCAAAGTTACTAGCATCGGTTGTTACTATAAATTGTTTGTTGAAATCTGGGTATTGTAGAATTGGGTCGTTTACTAATAGGGTTTTACACGTTTCAAAACTCTGTTTATATTCTTTATTATTTATATCTATAATTGCTCCATTTTTTTAAGATTTAGTTAAAGGTTTTATTATTTTAGCAAGATTTTTTATAAATCGTCTATAGTATCCTATTAATCCTAAAAATGATTTGATTTCTTTCTTAGTTTTTGGGATTGGAAAATTTTGAATTGCATTTATTTTACTGGGATTTGGTTTTATTCCTTCTGGAGTCACTACGTGTCCGAGGTATTCTACTTCTTTTCTTAAGAATTCAGATTTATCTGATTGTATTTTTAAATTTGCATCTCTCAATGTTTTAAAAACTTTTCTAATATTTTCTAAATGTTCCTCTAAACTATTACCTAATATAATAATATCATCAAGGTAAACTAAACAAACTGTGCCAATTAAGTCTTTTAATACGAAATTCATTAACCTTTGGAACGTACTTGGTGCATTTTTCAGCCCGAACGGCATTCGATTGAATTCATAATGTCCGTTTTCTACACTAAATGCTGTTTTAGGAATATCTTGGAAGTTAATTTCTATTTGATGAAATCCTGCGATTAAATCAATTGTTGAGAAATATTTACATTTACCTAATCTGTCTAAAATGTCATTTATATTGGGTATAGGATATCGATCATCTATTGTTTTTTCGTTGAGTTTTCTATAGTCTATTACGAGTCGGAATTTCTTTTTACCGGAAGCATCAGCTTTCTTTGGGACAATCCATACTGGTGCTGACCAAGGTGAATAACTATGACTTATAATGCCATCTTTTAATAATTTTGATATTTGTTCTTTAACTTCATCTTTATAACAGTTTGGATAACGATAGCTTCTAACATGAACTGGTATTTCGTCACTTGTTTTAATTTCGTGCTTTATCTTACTTGTGAAGGTTAACTTATCATTCTCTTCCAAGAATACATCTTTAAATTCTTTGAAAATTTTGAACAGGCTTTCTTTTTCTAATTCATTTAAATGATCTGTTCTAAAGTTATTTAAATTTACTGGGTTTTGTGGTGGATGCTTTATTTTATAGTTTTTTGTAAAATTTGGAATACTTAAATTATTAATAATATACCATTTTGATAATACTTAATTATTTTCCAATAATTAATAGATTCATTATTTAATTTTGGATCATATGTATTTAATTTTTCTTCTAATATTTTGATTTGATCTACTAAATTCAAATATTCAGTATATACTATTTTAAAATCGTAAACTATTGGGTAGGTGGCTCAGTGGTATCGAGTCGGCCTGTGGATCTTGAGAACCCAGGTTCGATCCCCACAGCCGACAAACAATTTTCACCAATTTTAAAAATCTACCCCTGTGGCTCCCTCTCCACTAATATCTTTGAGGGCCGTGATTTGACGGCTGGTAACCGCATTTCACGCGACAAAATATATCACTTACCGAGATCTGCTTAGGCAGAGTGCCACACCCAGTAATGGGTAAAAGGCGTAATGATATATTTATTTTATTTATTATATAAATTATTAATTTCAATAACTTCATCTGTTTTATTTTTAACAGGCATTTTTATTTGTTTATTTTCAATTCTTACTAAACTATCAGGAATTTCGAAACATTCATTAATGTTATTATTTTCTAATAAAACTACGGAGTCTTTTTCATTAACAAAGTAGTTCACAAATTTCATTTCTTTTGGTTTTAATTTAATTTTTTCATTATAACGATTCAATTTATATTCTTGTCCTAATAAATAAATTTTGTCATTTCCGAAATCATATTGAGCTTGTAATAATTTTAATTCATCTAATCCGATTAATAGATCAAATTGAGAATGGAAGTCGAAGACGTAAAAATTTAATGGATTATTATTAAAATAAAGTGTAGTGTAGTTATTTCCTTTTGAGATACCATGTACTGTACTTAGCGTAAACTTTTGTTTAAATAATTTAAATTCATTTAGATTTTCTTTAATAATTTTAGGATTGATAAATGATCTAGTACTACCTGAATCTACTAAGCATTTATATTTTCCAAGTTTTAAGTATGGTAATCGTGTTATATTTTCTATATTCATTATTTCGCCGAATTGTTGTCTTGGCTTAATTCTAAAAAAGAATTTTGATTTACATTTTGATATCCTTCTACGTTTTCTGTTTCATAATTTAATTCAAAATTTTGTTCATCATGATTTTGTTCGAATTGCGTTTGCTCGCCGTAATCTTGTTCTGTGAATGGATCAGCTGTTTGATCTAATGTCTCTATGTTGAATAGATTTTGTCTGTATTGTGATTGTGGATAAATTTTAGATTGAAATTGTCTTGTTTGTCCGGTTGTTGAGATTGACATTGGAGTTGGATTTGGGAATCGTGGTTTATTATTGTTATTTACAAATGTGTTTGTTGGTCTAGGTTGTGTAAATTGTGGTGTTTGTACTGGTTTTACAAATTGAGTGTTGTTTAAATAATTTCTTTGTACTGTGTTAGGATTTTTGTTATACATAGGTTTTTTATTTGGAAGTGTGGATGTTGTACGAGAAGCTTCCATTTGATAATCACTTGTCAATATTTTAAGAGCCGCATTTAAATTTTGAGGGTTTCTTGTTTGTAAAAATGATCTAATTGGTTCTCGTAAACCGCGTAAAAATGATCTGACTGCTAAATTTTATTATAGTAATCAAATGCATTTTCATTGCCGTCTTAAATTTGCAATTTCAATTGCTAAAGTATAGCAATCTCGTTTATCTGCATACGCAGTTAATAAAGCATTTTTTAAATCAGTCCAATTATTTATTACGTAATTAGCTATTGCTTTGGCTCCTTCGCCTCTAATTTTATTTCTAATATTTGCTAACAAAACGAAGTTCTCGTAATCGTTAGGATCGTTACGGTTATAGAATTTAGTAATAAGCGCTTCGCTCATTCTAATAAAATAAGATAATTCATTTGAATTTCCATTAAAAATAGGTATTGTATCCAAGTATCTTTGCTCGCACTGTGCCATCTTTGCTGACTTAAGAGTTAGAATTATTAACAGTAAATAAAATCTGTACTCACAGTAGAATAAAGAACATGGGTTGATGATGTCGTTGACACACCTCGGCTGATGTCGCAGATGTCTCTTGTGTTTCCCTACGTGGATTGGGCACCTGGAGCCGGAGTTTGGTGTGGATTCTGTGGTTGATGTGTCGCTTATTTTTCCCTACGTGGATCGGGCACACGAACCGCCTCTTCTGCACCTTGTCTAAAGTCTTTTCGCTGGCTACCGCGTCACTAATATTTTCTTTGGTGTACCGCACTGGTGATGGCTTGTGAGTTCAACAAATAAATCGTTGACACGAACCTGAGTTGAAAGCGTTGGATTTTTCGTATCACTTAACTGCTTAAAACTTTTAAATCACTCAGTTTTGCGAGTATCCCATCCTCGTCGCCAATTATATAAAAGTTCACGACTATTGCCTTTTTAAAAAGCTTTATTTTGACAGAGGTTGGTTACAGGATGGCTGGTTATTACAGAATGGCTACAGAATGCCTTATCTTACAGATAACTACATATTTATACTCGCTTTTATGCTGAGCTAATGTCTACACAAGAACAAAGGAATTATCAGTTGCTTATTATTATCTTCTTGCTTTTAATCATATAACTTACACAATGCAAAACTGTACGTTCGACTGCCTTGGGGCGATTAATTTTCATAAAATATGTGCAAATCTTAGTTGTAATATCAAAGTCTGCTTTGCTGTAAATTAACCATAAGAAAATAATTTCATCTTTAAATATGACTTAGTGATAGCAAATATTAAAATAAACTTATACCGAGTGTCTACTTCATGGGACATACTATGGTAAATTGTTCATATGCTGGTAATTTCAGGCCTATTAATTTTTTAACAAAAGTGTATAAAATGCTCAGAATGCAAAACTGCGTCTAATGAGTTCAAAATTATTAATAATTTACAATATTAAAAATAAAATTTACAATTCAAAGAATGCCATTCAAACTGTCATATTGTTTCAGTTTGACACATAAAAGTTAGTTAATTTATATTTAATTTTTAATATTATTATTATTAGTGATATATTTAAAAATTTATTATAGTTATTATTGTTGTTATTTACTAAAAAAATAAAGAATATTTAAAATTATAAATTAGTCGTTTATAAGTTATTAAGGAATTTAATATTATAAAAGTTTCAATTGTATGAAAAGAAAAATTGTCTATAACGTTGAATTCTAATTAATAATAATTTATGATCATCTCTATTCAGTTCTTTAAAATTGTATCATGGAAATTACAAATATTTTATCACCAAAGTGGTGCACTTAGGTGCTATAGGCACTACAAGAAGATGGCATTTGTTATATTTATGTTGTATATTCAATAATATATCTATTTTACTAATTATGTGATTTTGCATTTGACAAATAAAAGATAAACGCAATGCATGTTTTGCCTTTCCCAAAAATGGCGGCATACACTCCAATGTTCATTTAAAATTCTTGGTTATTTCCGTCTGACTGCACAACCTGCATGTTCTATGTTTATAAATAACTCATGTGTCTTTCAGTTCTTTTTTTTACATTTTACTTACAGATTAGATATACAAAATTACTTATACTTACGGTTATAGGAAACTTCCAAGAAGGTAAATATTTGTACAAATTATGATCAACTAATAATAAACATTGCAGTTGTAGATCATCCCCCACATCGACTGTGTCTGGACCTTCAATACTCATTACATCGTGATTTAAATAGTAACCTAAAATAAAATAAGGGAATAATTAAAATTTGCATTAAAGTCAGAATAAGTAGATGTAAACGTGTCAAAATTAAACAGGGCAATACCTAAAATTGCTGACCTATTGAGCGCGTTTCTACATTACAAGATATCAGCTCTCGACTCTGCTATGAAATATTTGACAAATGCAAAAAACAAGCGCAGGCCAACATGTCCTTCCTGGCATATCTTTTTAATTCATTTTTAGTTCTTACAATCCTATACAGGCTGTGTTCTATTTAAGGTGTGAATGTATTCGTATCCCAAGAACCGTAAGAGCTAAGGGGTCGGTTAAATTAGACAAAAGTTATCACATTAGTAGGATAGTTTGACCATGTATTTGTTTTTCCAAATAAATTCATAGGTCACTAGATACACACCGAAATATAAATTTAGCAATAACACAAAGACTATGTAACTAATAAAAGAATAAACATATATAACAAAATGTTGTTACAGAGTTGCCCTCGTGTCCGTAACGTAGAACATTTTAAAGCAAAATATTGTTGAGTTGTTCATTTTAATCTAAATTCAATCAATAAAATATTCGATTTTTTATTCTGAGTAACATTTTAATATTATTTTGTAATACATCTATGCAGTGGCGGCTCGCCTATACGGGCTGCACCCTCCCACCAAAATGAAAATATTTTAAAATTATTATAGGTTATTACGTTACTATACAATTATTTTACAAAAACACATATTTTCCGTTCGTAGTATATTTATTTTTGAACAATAGGTACTAGGTATGAGTCAGTGTGATTGCGTCCTCATCAGGGCTGCAGTCAGGGCAGACCAAGTCACAACGCATAGTCAGTGTATTGAGCAGGTGAGGGTAACACGTGATATAAATTTTTGTGATATGTATTTATATCATGGACTGCAAACATTGCAGTCCGCACTATGTATTTTAGCTTGAATATACTTGTGTTTTATTATGTATAACATTTATGTTTTTTTATTTATACAAATAAGAGAAACCAACAGTATAAAATACCAATAACAGGTCCTCACGGATTAATCAAAGAATACTAAAATATAGTTTACAGTAAACATACAAAGTAAACAGATATTTGGAAAAGTACAATAACTTTAGAATAATACATTCATAACAACAAAGGCAAAATTAATTGTCATCCATACACTTGGTGAAACTAGGTTTAATAAAAAAATATGAAATAAACACTTTTCAAAGTCTCACAAAATTCAGCCTCCAAGTCTCCTTATGAGGGCATCGTCAGAGGCTGGCCAGCACAGTTAGTAACCATAGACGCGTTTCGCTCTTATTAGAGCTCATCAGTATGGTATAACTCACTTCTTCACCTAGAACAAAGTTCACGTAAAGAAGCTGGTGACGAAGAACTGTGCCAGCAGAGAATAAGATTTCTAACAAACGGTAAGATGACATGAGAAGTTTATATATTAAAGTAGGATGGTGGACCCGATCAAATGCCTTGCTAAAATCTGTATATACGACATCAACTTGAGTTTTATTATCCATATATGAACTAAGAAATTCGGTAAATGGAACTAAATTTATTAAAACGGATTTACCAGAACAAAAACCATTCTGTTCGGCTATAATAATATTTTCAAGTTCAAACTTCAGTTCATTTACTACAAGAAATTCGAAAATTTTAGGAAATGTGGATAAAATAGATATAGGTCTATAATTAGTAACATCGTTAATTTCACCAGATTTACGAATGGGTTTTATATGTGAATGTTTCCAGACGTCAGGAAATATGCCAGATTGTAATGACTGATTAAATATTGTGTGTAAAGGAGAAACTAGATAAAAAGCACACGTTCTACTAAACTTAGCAGGAATTAGATCGGGACCGCATCCTTTGTTGATATCCAAGCGCAGTAAATAATTTAAAATTTTTTCAACACTTAAATATAGGGAACCAAGATTAGTTTTATAATTATTATTAACATTGTTGAGAAAATCATAATTATTCATTTCAGTGTTTTCTGCATTTAAATAAACAGATTTGAAGTGATCTGCAAAAAGATTAGCGACTTCAATTCCATTTTCAGTCTCGTGATCAAAATATTGCATACTTTTAGGAAATCCATTCTTTTTCCTCAAAGATTTAGTAAAACTCCATAATGTCTTGGGATTAATATTTAAGTTTGATTCAGAGTTATGAATAACAAGAGAGAAATCCTGCTTAATTTTATTTTTTACCAAAACACGAGAATGTGCGAATGAATTGTAGTCGGTTATTCTCCCGTACACCTTTCACTTTTTGTGAAATTTATTCTTTTCTTTAATTAATCTTATTAATGAAGGAGAGAACCATTTAGGATATTTGTTACTATTAATGCATTTAATAGGAACATAATCATTTATTAAATTAGACAAGATATCATAAAAAGTAACGACATTAACATTAACGTCGCCATCCATAAGTTTAATGTTCCAATTTATTGCAGAAAGTTTGTAAATCAGATCTTCACAATTGCATTTATTATAATTATGTATAAAAGATGAGCTATTTGAAAGTATTTTGGGATAATTCAAGTTAAGCTTTAATAGCTTTAATAGGGGAGAATGACAAACTTCAACTTTACAATTACGAGTATTTTTACATAAAACGAGGTCTAAAATTCTGTTGCTTGATTCTTTGGCTGTCAAGAGAGTGATATTGAAGATATCGTGTTCAATCTTTACAGAAAAATAGTGCCACCAACGTGTTCCAAAATAAACAAGAGCGAATCGTAGAACGTCAGAGAAGGTACTGCACCCTCCCTTACTTTTTTCCCTTCCGCTTAGATATCTAAAGAGGTTCATATATAAAAATCAAATCACTTTGGAATTTCACAAAAAACATATACCGCACGACATCTGCGGTTCAAAAGCCGAAATGCTTAAAATAAATCAACACACCAAAAACAATAACTACATACAACAGAATAATTAAATTAAATTACTACGACCTCTGTGGACAGGAGTCGTCAAAGTAAACTATAACCATGACAGACACAAACCAACAAAATAAGAAAAACCACAACCAGTCCTACGCAAATGTCACACAGAACAGTCTACTCCCAAAAAAAGATCAGGCGATTATTATGCCCGCAATGGATGAATTAAAAATAAAAGACTACATTACTGACATAGGCTCAATAGTACAACCCGAAAACGTTCTCTTTGCTTCAAAAATATCGAAACAGAGAATCTGTATATTTTTAGCCACTAAAAAAATTGTAGACGATCTAATTAAAAATCATGGAACAATAGACATACAAAACAAAAAAATTAACATCAGACATTACAGCACACCTTCTACACGCATTATACTATCAAATGTTAATCCTATCATACCACATAACATAATAGATGACGAACTCAAACAACTCAAAATAAAACTAGTATCACCAATATCATACATACGGGTAGGTATGCAGGGTACTGAATACGCACACGTACTAAGTTTCAGACACCAAATATATATAATACCAGAAGAAGAAACCACAATCCCAAGCACAATTTCAATAGACTTTGAAGACATGAATAATAAAATTTTCATAACAACTGAGGAAAATATGATATGTTTCTTATGTAAAAAAACAGGGCACAATGCAAATAAATGTGAAAACACACAAGAAATAACACAAGAAACCTCACAAACAAAGAAAAATAACACAAATCAAACAACAAACGATAAAACATCAGCGGAAAATACTCAAGCAGGAGAAGAAGCAAGCTGTAGTAAAGATATCATTAATAGTGACATACCAACACCAGACAAAAAAAATTATAACAACAAATTATAACAGAAATATAACACAGGAACATCCAGTTTCCAAAAATATACAAACACAAAACACAAAACCTACAACAACTTAAATACAGACCACTGTTTTTAAAAGACCTGCGTCAATGAGACTCAGCGACTGATTCAAAAAGCATATCAGAAAAAAACAAAAACAAAAAATTAAAACGTAGCCAAAACCAGTCGAAAACCAAACAGGACCTAAAACTAGACAAAAAAATAGATGAACAAATACAACCACTAAAAGAAATGATTGAAAATGAACCAAAGAAATATATACTAACATTCAATGAATTAAAAGATTTCTTAGAAAATGTATATGGTACTGATCAACAACTCAACATTGCCAGAGAGTATACAGCGGAAATCGACAAATTACTAGAAATAATGAGAGAACTCTATCCACACTTAACAAGTAATACAATGAAAGCTAGAATAACACGCATTATTGCAAAAATATTGCAGCAACAAGAAGAAGCTGGGATCGAGCACAGTGACGCAAGTCAAACCACATACGATGAAATATCTTCGGAAACAGATAATCAATTAAGAGGGAAAAGCAATGGCTCTGAATACTATTGAGAAAACTACCGTAATTCAATGGAATTGTAATGGATTCTACGCGCACATAGCCGAAATGCAAAGACTGGTTAGCAACACAAACCCTCTATATATATGCCTTCAGGAAACAAATTTTAAAACTACACAAAAAACTAAAGGCTACACCATCTGCCGAAAGGATAGGGAAAATAACGACCATGCTAGCAGAGGAGTTGCAATTATGGCAAGAAACGAACATCTTTACAAAGAAATCATACTAAACACTAATTTAGAAGCCATTGCAGTTGAAGTATATGTACCAAATCGTTTCACTATATGCAATATCTATATACCACCGAACCAAAATTTTCAATTAGATGACATAGTAAACATACAAAAACAACTACCAAAACCATACTTAATAGTAGGAGATTTCAATAGCCATAACCCACTATGGGGATCAGAAAATTATAATAGAAAAGGTAGACTTATAGAGCAATGCTTCGAAGATGACATAATAATGAATGACGGAACACACACACACTTTTCAGCGTGAAATGGAACATTTTCCTGTATAGATTTAACTATCTGCAGTCAAAATATTAGACCCGATCTCACATGGGATGTTATACCAGATACTTTTGGTAGTGACCATTTTCCAATAAAAATAAACCACGAAAAATACATCACAAGTAATTAAAACAGCCACAAAGAGAAAAAGTCGGGAAACTAAATGAAGCAAACTGGGAACTATATAAGACAATAATAAAAAGGGATCTCACTCCAATTAATGACACTTTAGATATCAATAACATAGTTGAAAATTTTGTAAACAAAAGCAAAGAAGTAGATACAGAAGCAGTTGGTTTCAAATCAACTAAATTAAGAAGAAAAACAACTCCTTGGTGGAACAAAGAATGCAACGTAGCAATCAAAGAAAACAAAAAAGCACTATATAAATACAAGAAAAACATAACCTTGTAAAACTTAATTAATCTAAAAAGAACGAGAGCCCTAGCACGAAGAACAATAAAATTCACGAAAGAACAGTCTTGGAAACAATACGTATCAAACCTAAACACTTTTACGCTAGTAAAAGAAGTCTGGAATCAAATAAGAAAAATCAAAGGAGCAAATATTTTCTATGGAACACCTGTATTAAAAACAAACCAAACACTTATTACAGGAAACCAGGAAATAAGTAATAAAATAGCTAATACTTTTTAACAAAATTCGTCCGATAGTCAGTACACCCCACAATTTTTGGAAATAAAAAACGATATTGAAAACGCTACCTTCACCATAAAAAATTGCTACAAACCTATAAATAATAGCTTCACTTACTCAGAATTAAAATATGCCATAAACCACACGAAAAAAACACCTCACCCGGCCCTGACAATATCCCGCCTGAGTTCATAAAACACCTACCAGAAGAGGTAACCATACTTCTGCTTAATATCTATAATCACATATGGACAACAAATACACTACCAAATAAATGGAAGGAGATAATACTAGTACCAATTTTAAAACCAAATAAAGATAAAAGAGTTCCACAAAATTATAGACCTATTGGTTTGCACTGGCAAGCGTACTCTGTAAAATCATGGAAAAAATAGTCAATAAAAGACTCCTATGGTACCTAGAAAAGAACAACCTACTAACTCAGCACCAAAATGGATAGAGAAATTCTATATCAACAATTGACCAACTCATTTCACAAACAAACAACACCCTATTGCCGTATCATTTGATCTCAAAAAAGCAATCGATACTACATGGAAACATAATATACTGCACAAACTGAAACAATACGGAATCGGAGGTAACATGCTACATTTCATAAAAGACTTTCTCTCAGATAGAAAATTTAGAGCACGCATGAACAAAACTACTTCAGAATTAAAAACCCAAGAAAACGGATCTATCATCAGCCCCACTCTCTTCCTGATAGCAATAAATAACATCAGTGAATACATACCATCTTACGTGAAATTCTCACTATTTGCGGATGATCTAATCATGTACATAAAAAACAAAAACCTCCTAAGAATCCAAAAGTAACTACAAGAAACAATAACAAACATAACAGAATGGTCAAACAAATGTGGATTTTGCAGAATCAGGAGAGGACAATACGACCATCCTAGACTAACTCTAAATCAAGAAGATATAGCTTATGAGAACTCAATAAGATTCCTAGGTATGCACTTTGACAGAAAACTCACATGGAAAATTTATCTTAAACATCTAAAGAAATAATGTACCCCGAGACTAAACTTACTAAAAACGCTGTTAAATAAAGATTGGGGAGCAGATAGCACAACATTAATGATACTATATAAAACCCTCATCAGATCCAAACTAGACTACGGGTGTGTCATATATGGAACAGCAAAAAAATATATGCTCAAACCTATAGAAACCATACAAAACAGTGCCCTAAGAATAATATCAGGAGCTCTAAAAACTAGCCCCATAACAAGTCTACAAATTGAAACTGGAGAACCTCCACTGAAAATACGAAGAGACCAACTCCTACTCACGTACATAACCAAATTTGCATCGAATCAAAAAAATCCCTCTCACGACCACCTGTTCATAAAACACGATGATAGAATATTTACACAAAAATATTAATTATTTTCACAAATACATTAACGCTGTATTAAACAAAACTAACATAAGTCTACCAAAAATAGAAAAAAATCAAACCTCATACTACCCCCCATGGATCCAAAAACAACCACATGTTAACCTAGAGCTAATGCAATATAACAAAGTAGACACGCCAATAGTTCTATTCCAATAAGAATTCCAACAAATAAAGAACACAAAATACATAAACCACAATTTTGTATATACTGATGGTTCAAGAATAAACACCGAAACGGGCGCCGCACTAATTTCAGGAGAAGTAACAAGAAAATTTCACTTACCAAACTACTGTTCTATCTATACAGCTGAGGAATATTGCGTACTACAAGCAGTGAAATATGTATATGAATCCATAGAACCAAACCACACAATCAGCACAGATTCACTTAGCACTATCCATAGCATCCTAAACCTATACACCTCAGATACCCAAATCAAAAAAATACAAGAAATCATCCACAAAACCACAGCCCACCAGTCAAAAAATATCACTCTCCTATGGGTACCTTCTCACTGCGGAATTACAGGAAACGAAAGAGCAGATGCATTAGCAAAGGAAGCTACACTACTGAACCACAAAACCGACATACACATACCAACAAGGGACTTTATAGCAACCATTAAGCAAAAGATAAAAGAAAGGTGGCAATCAAAATGGACACAAATGACGAACAATCATCTATACACAATAAATAATACTACTGTACCATGGAAAAAGTATGGGAACAGAAGGGAACGAGCAACAATTACAAGACTAAGAATTTGACATACTCTCCTTACACACGACTATCAATTTAATCGAACTGATCTCACACAGTGTGAAACATGCAACACGAGACTCACGGTACAAGACGTCCTAATCGACTGCAGGAAATACACTAGAGAAAGACAAGCATACAACCTACCAGCCACTCTACCAGACTGCCTAGGAGAACAAGCAAACATCGCAAACCTTGTAAAATATTTAAAAGCCACAAACCTTTACCATAAAATATAAAATGCAAATACTATGAAAACTTAAATGTAAAAAAGAAATGTAAATACAAAAGAAATGAAATGTAATGTATCCATGTAAACACTATGCCGGAGTGCTAATAGTCTGGTAACTGAAGTGCTCGATAAATACACATATAATAAAAAAAAATAATTCTGTTATTTGTTTTTTCAACTCCTAGTGATTTTGTATTATAATGTTTTTCAGCCCTCCCACTAAAATCATTCGCGAGCCGTCACTGTACCACTTTACGTATTATAAAATCATTTCATTAATAGTTCCTGATCAGTATATATATTTTATATATTGTTAGCGGTAAAATGATTAAATAAATAAAAAAATAAGAACAACACGTAACCACACAGTATTGTATAAACACAAAACACACACACACACTAAATATCAGAATAAAGAAGTTTAGTAAGTCAAAGCGCGTGATACGCTTTGTGTCACAAATTTATTATTCGAAATCACCGAAAATAATTTGTAGCGGCCGTTTGCTACAAGCGTCCGGTGAATACTACCGTAATCGCTGCACGATTGCCAGCGGCTAGTTATTTACATAAAAATAATTAATTGCCAGCGGCTAGTTATTTACATAAAAATAATTAATTAAATAAATACATCAGATAATAAACAACCAAAACATAATTTTGAAAGTACTGACATAAGAAATTCATAATTTATAATTAATAACAAAAATCCAGAAATCTATAATTGCTAACAATATGTAATTTTGAACATTTGTTTTAAGTTGTTTTTGTTACTGAATTTGTTGCTTTAGTTTGTTAAGTTGTATAACACTGTTACATTTTGTTTATTTTCACATAGCCACCTATAATATTTGTATAAAAATTATTTCTAGTATTTCTCAATTTTCTTATTTTTTCTCGAATTTTTTCAGATACATTAATAAAAACTAATACACCGTTGAAAAGAGAAAAAAATGGCGGTTTTTATTTTAGTAAAATAATTATAGGTTGCTATTTAAAAAATAAAAGTTGATAGTCGTATCTTGTAAACCTGACTTTATAAAAAATATCTACATCTGCCATCAAATAGTATATTTAAAATAATAAAACTTTCATATGAACCATTTTTTTCTATTACTCATAATAAAAAAGTTAAAGGGGGGGGGGGCGTCTTCCCAGACTCACCCTGTATTATCAAAATGTTAGAGGTATCAAATCAAAACTTATTGACATTTACAACGAACTTTCTGCCAATGATTATGATATTGTGATATTAACCGAAACTTGGTTGAATAGTACAGTGCTGGACTCGGAAATTTGTGACCCAAATAAATATTTTGTGTATCGCAGAGACCGAGCTGATCCACTTAAATCTAAAGGAGGTGGCGTCTTAATTTTAGTCTCGATCTCATTAAACTCTAAAATTCAATTATCATGGTGTTCTTCAGCTGAAGATATCTGGGTGTCTATATCTCACTCTAATTATAAACTACATATCTGCTGTGTATACATTGCTCCACTATCCAGTACTGACACTTACTCCAGTTATTTTAATAAATTAAGTGAGCTCTGTATAAAATATTCCGATGACTACTTTTTAATCGCAGGTGACTATAATCTGCCTCATATTGACTGGTCTATGCAATTTAATTACTTTGAGCCCGTTAAAGGCAAAAGTAATGTCATTTATCTTGACTTTATTAATATTATTAATATGTGCAGCTTAATGCAGTTCAATGGCATTAAAAATGTGAATAACAGAATTGTAGACCTCATTTTATGTAATAATATTCGTAATTGTAAAGTTGAAGTTTGTCATTCTCCCCTGTCTCTTATCGATGTATATCACCCTCCACTTTTATTAAAGCTTAACTTGAATTATCCCAAAATACTATCAAATAGCTCATCTTTCATACATAATTTTAATAAATGCAATTATGAAGATCTTATTTACAAACTTTCTGCAATAAATTAGAACATTAAACTTATGGATTCTGACGTTAATGTTAATGGCATTACTTTTTATAATATCTTGTCCAGTTTAATAAATGATTATGTTCCTATAAAATGTATTAATAGTAACAAATATCCTAAGTGGCTTTCTCCTTCATTAATAAGATTAATTAAAGAAAAGAATAAATTTCACAAAAAGTGGAAGGTGTACGGGAGAATAACCGACTACAATTCATTCGCTCATTCTCGTGTTTTGGTTAAAAATAAAATTAAGCAGGATTTCTCTCTTGTTATTCATAACTCTGAATCAAACTTAAATATTAATCCCAAGACATTTTGGAGTTTTACTAAATCTTTGCGGAAAAAGAATGGATTTCCTAAAAGTATGCAATATTTTGATCACGAGGCTGATAATGGTATTGAAGTCGCTAATCTTTTTGCTGATCACTTCAAATCTGTATATTTAAATGCCGAAAATACTGAAGTGAATAATAATGATTTTCTCAACAATGTTAATAACAATTATAAAACAAATGTTGGTTCCCTATATTTAAGTGTTGAGAAAATTTTAAATTATTTACTGCGCTTGGATATCAACAAAGGATGCGGTCCCGATCTAATTCCTGCTAAGTTTATTAGAACGTTTGCTTTTTATCTAGTTTCTCCTTTACACATAATATTTAATCAGTCACTACAATCTGGCATATTTCCTGACGTCTGGAAACATTCACATATAAAACCCATTCATAAATCTGGTGAAATTAACGATGTTACTAATTATAGACCTATATCTATTTTATCCACATTTCCTAAACTGCGTAATGTTACAAGATGACCTTAACAATTTACACGAATATTGTTTAATAAATCATCTGGATCTCAATATCTCTAAGTGTTATGTCATGAATTTCACTAGAAACCATGAAATTATTTCTTTTAACTATACTATTAACAGATCAGGGACCTAGGCGTTACTTTTGATTCTAAACTTTTGTTTAATCAACATATGGAAAATATAGCAAAGGATACCTTCCGTACTCTTGGTTTTCTTATAAGATACACTAAACACTTTAAAAAATTACAATCAATCAAATGTTTATATAATTGTATTGTTAGAAGTAAACTTGAATTTGCTTCTGTCATCTGAAACCCTTTTTATACAAAATATATTTCCTTAATTGATAGTGTTCAGAAAAGATTCGTGAATTCGCTATGTTATGTATTTAAGATTAACATTTCATGTTATTTCAGGAGACTGGAGCACTTCAATATGACAACTTTGGAGAATATAAGATGTTTAACAGACATGATATTTTTATATAAATTATTTAATAATATGTTATACGCCAATTGCATAATATCATTCTTTAATATCTATACTCAATATAAAATAACTAGATCAAAAAAACTGTTTCTACTTCCCTTAACAAATACAAATAATTTTAAAAACTCACCGTCAAACAGAATTATGTAAGTTAGAGCACCCGTTCCCATGAGAACCGCTGACCGCTGCACATTCCAGGCACAGTCACCACTCTCTTTCCCCACAATATGTTATATTATACTATGTGTGCATAAGCACTTTTAACACAACCTGTACTCTGTATTCACATTTGTAAGTTAGTTACTGTTGAGAGATTGAAGTATCAACTTGTATGAAAAATCTAATGTAATCTTTCGTTGTCAAATAATAAATAATTTTTTATTGTAACCGTAAATCACGTTTACGTTACTGGCGCAGTCGGTAGGATACTCAGACGGATTATTGATTAATACAAATATCAAAAAATCACGTTTCGTTTCAACGTTTAACTGAGTATTAAAATTTTCAACGAAAAATCGTCGCAAAGACTCTGTCACATCGCGAGTGAATATCGTGTAAGAAGAGATCTTCAGAAGACCCTGCTGTACACCAAAAATCCAGCTCTATCACGCTACGAGAGAACATCGTACGAGAAGAGACCGACGGAAGCCCAGCTGTACGCAGAACGCCGGAAACCGACACCAGTCCACGGAATCGTCACGGCCGAGCCCATGGACAAGTTGATGTTTATCCTGTAAGTACTTATGTCTATCAGTGATATCATTCAACTAAATTTAGATTCAGATACGGATACAAATTCAGTTGCTTCCAGTAATTCATCCCTTAATAATAATCCTATAGAAAATAACATTGAAACTTTATTAGAAGAATTTAATAATTTAAATATAAATATGACTACTCCAGTATTGAAAAAAGAATACTTAGATATGATTCCCGAATTTCACGGGGACCCTAAACTCTTACCGCGATTTATTGAAATCTGCGAAAAGTTATTAACTAAATTTTTTAATACAGTAGAACCGGGAGACTTTCAGAATGAATATCTGTTGTCGACCATTCTTTAAAAAATTAAAGGCGATGCTGCCGTAAACTTAGCTAGTTCCAACTTTAGCTCATGGTCTTGTATAAAATCAGCCCTAGTAAATTCTTACTCTGATAAAAGAGATTGCTATACTCTCGGAATAGAACTAACAGAATTAAAACAAAATAGTGAAACACCTTTCGATTTTTACCATAAAGTACAAGATTTACTAAACTTACAAATTTCCTACGTCACTTTAAATAACTCAGGTGACGAAGCTTTAGTACTTGCCGAATATTTCAGGCAGTACGCACTGCGAATTTTGTTTCGCGGTTTAAAAGAACCACTAGGTACACTCATGCGCACAAAAAATCCTAAAGACATGAACCAAGCACTGAACATGCTCACCAACGATTTTCAAATTGAAAGTTGTTTACGCGCACAAAACAAAACACACACACTACAAAAACCAAAACACACATCTCAGATATCAACAACCACAACTCAGATACACACCTACACAAACACCACAATTAACATACCAACCTAATCCATATCCTCAAAATTCAATAAATAAACCATTTAACCAAATTCAATCATCCAAACAAAATGTTTTTAATCCAAATCCCAATACACGATTTCCAAATCCTACTCCAATGAGTGTCAGCACTCGACAATCATTCGTACCCAGACCAAGCCCATCAGGCTACAACAATCAAGCTCGACCGCAACAATACACACGACATTACCCCCAAACACAACCACGACCAAACGAACAACTGTATAACACAGAAATTACGGAATATAATGATGAACAATATTACGATGAAAATAACGCTCTTATCTACGAACCAGAATCAGACAACGATAGCCAAGAACTTGAACAAAAATCTAGCTCGAGTAATTTTTTAGAACTCATAGCCTCGGAACAAAATTTGAATTAATGAACTTAACTAACAATCAAAGCGAATTACCATTCATTATTTACCCCGAACAAAATTTAAAAGTCCTTCTTGATACAGGTAGTACACGCTCTTTCATAAAACCGAGTATCGCACATAAGTTTTTCAAAAACAAAATTCAAAATGATCCTTTTAAAATTTCCACCGCACATGGTACATCCACTGAAAATTTTAGTTTATTTATGCCATGTTCAAAATTATTTAAAAAATCAGATACTATGCTCAAATATCATCTTTTCGACTTTCATGATCAATTTGACATATTATTAGGACTCGACAACCTTAAAACAATAGAAGCAACCATTGACCTAGTAAACGATAAGATAAGAACACCGGCATGCGAGATAAACATTCACTATCATCAGCTAAAGCCGCGTCCACACCACGTACAAGTAACACCTAAGTCTGATGAAATAATAAAGCTTCATACTAACTGCATTAATAACGCAGAAGTAATTATTCCAAAATCTCAATTAAACCGTACCCCGGCATCTATCGAAAATCCCTTTCAAAATCCACCACAAAATACAACTAACAAACCATACTCGATCGACTATCAGACGTACTTAGAAAATAAAGACATTAATAATAACAATTACAAAATTTTTGAAATAGAAGCGAATTTGTTTGACGCTCCACAGGAAGAAAGCCTGGCACATTGTGTCAGTAAAGATTTAAAAATGTCTGATGGCATAGCAAAAGACTTAAGAGAAATTTTTCAAAATGTAGACGTTTTGCAAAAACAAAATCCTAAATTACACAACTTAGTATATTTACGAGACAGTCATAAATTTATAATTTATTTAATTACAAAGGAAAATCATTACGAAAAACCTACGTATGAAAATATGTTTTACACCTTATTAAATTTACGATCATTTTGTATTAAAAATCATATCAAAATTTTAAACATTCCTAAAATAGGGTGTGGCAATGATTTACTAGAATGGAGAAATGTAAAACCAATGTTAGAATTTATCTTTCAAAATACTAATATAATTATTACCGTTTATAAATTGCCCCAAGACGACACTCCTAATCTCGAAATTAATACAAACGACACGGAAGACACGAATAATGACGCTTTCTTTAAATTTATGGAAGATTTTAATAAAAAATTTGAGAATGACAATGAATCCTTAATTGTTGAACACGACGACAAATCACATAATATCGAAGAACTAGACGACTCTGACGCAACAATACACTCTAACCCTGAACACCCTGTCATCGGTATTCCCATTATCGAAAGCCCCGTTAATGTAGGAAAAAATCAACTTATATTTTCGGAAGTTTTACATTCACCCGCTAAACCTAAATTCATCAAACTACACACTGATAAAATGAGACTTCAAGTACAAATCTCAAAAAGTAATTTCGAAAAAGATGTAATAAACTTTGTCAAAGAATTCGTGGTACCCAAAATAAAATACTATTTATATTTCGAACAACCAATTTATGAGCAATTTAGTGTAATCTTACAGAAATATTTCAAAAACTCAGAAATAAACTTTGTTAAATGTAATATAAAATTAATAGATTTAGAAAATCAAAATGACATCTCTGATACGATAAAAAACTATCACGAGGGTAAAACAAATCACAGAGGTATTCACGAAACTTATAACCAAATTAGAAAAAAGTATTATTGGCCTAACCAATGTAAAGACATTAGCGATTATATAAACCAGTGTGAAATCTGCTTAAAATCCAAATATGAGCGCAATCCCATAAAAACTAAATATAACATCACTCCAACCCCTAATAAACCCTTTGACATAATTCACGTAGATACCTTAAGTTTAGAGAACTGTAAATTCCTTACAATCATAGACGCCTTTTCTAAATACGCTCAAGCATACCAAGTCACATCAACAAACGCAATTGAAATATGTAACAAACTCACAAGATTCTTCTCACATCACGGAATCCCCAAGTTAGTTATATCCGACAACGGCCCAGAATTTAAAAATAATATCTTACGCGAATTATTCATTTTAAATAAAATCGAAATTCATTTCACCAGCTCACAACACCCAAACTCCAACGGTCTTATAGAACGATTCCACTCCACATTAATTGAACATATTCGACTTTTTAATTTGCAAGAAAACAAAAAAAATGAAATTATAGAAAATAAAGTTAATTATGCAGTATTAGCTTACCTGCCATAGTTCCACGGATCTTAAACCAATCGATGTAATCAACGGACATTTTGATACAGATTCACCCTTAGACATAGAATTAGAGAAAAGAATCACGCAAGATTATATTCAAAATCACCGCGAAAAAACGAAATTAGTATACCAAAGCATTAACGAAAAATTACAAAATAATAAAACTAACTTAATTGAAAAACTTAACGAAACTAGAGAAAACCTACCCGAAATCCCAGAAACAATATACGTACACAATAAACAGAAGGTAAACAAAACAAAGCAGCCAAAATTCAAAAAAGAAAGAATCAAAACAATTAATCAAAATCTAAAAACTGCAAAAATTCATACTAGTCCTACAGATAATAAAAAACAGCCCAAAATTCATTTGTCAAATATTAAGAGACCTAGAAAAATAAATAAGAATATTAATACAAATTACGATCTTCCAGGTCCATCTACCTCACGTACACCTACGGACTAGAAATAAAAAACATTACACAAAACACTGGACTCTTACCACTCAATTTAGGGACGGCAAAATTACAGAAATCAACACACACTTTCTTACACTTCTACGACCTACAACCCATCCTCGATCAGTACAATAATTTAAAAACTCAACACAACAATCTCAAACACAATGTTAGCCTAGCAGACTCTATTAACCACGATAAAAGAATTAATTATATAATAGAATCAATAGATGATAAGTTTAGTCACTTAATTGTTAATTACGAAAAACCTAGATATAAAAGAGGAATAGTAAATGGATTAGGATCCATTATAAAAGTAGTTACAGGAAATTTAGACGCGGAAGATGAGAAACGATATGATAAAATTTTAAATCACTTGAAAACAAACCAACACAAATTAATCGATCAACTAAAAAATCAATACTCCGTTAACCATCAGTTATTAGGAGAATTTAATCAAACTATTGTAACAATAAAGCATAATGAACAAGAATTAAAATCAAAAATTGAACAGTTAATGCACATAGTTATTGATGGAACTCAGCAATTAAATAAACTAGCCATTCACGACATTTACAATCAACTAAATACCGTATTCAGTATGATTTTTAGTACTCTACAAGACATAGACAACTCATTAACTTTTTGCAAATTACACACAATGCACCCTAGCATTATAAAATTGAACGATTTCTATTTGGAACTAAATAAAATTTATAATTATTATAACAATGAATTTCCTTTAGAGCCAACATTCAAAAATATGTTAGAATTTGAAAAATTAATAACAGTTAATTGCAAACTAAATTCAAACAAAATTGTATATTTTCTAGAAATCCCTATTAACTACGAAACTGATTTCCAACTATTTCACCTTATTTCCATCCCAACCAAATACCAGACTGAATATGTAACATCATACCAAATAAAAATTATTTCTTAAAAACCTCTGATGGTCATATCAAATCACTGAACGGCGCATGCACAAAAGGAAACATCTACCAATGCCCAAACAAAATAGATGAGATCAATGACGATACTTGCGAGAAGAACATCATATTATATAACAACAATAATAATTGCCAATACACGAAAGTAACCATAAAGAAAAATCATATAGAAACTATAGAAGAAATAAACCAATTCTTAGCAGTTTTACCAGAGTCAGAGACAATTCACGCATCCTGTCAACAAGGTGATGAAATTAAAAATTTAAAAGGAATATTCCTAATAAAACAAGATCAATGCCAACTAAAATTTAAAAACCAAATTTTAAAATTTCGAGACGGTACTTTCGGCAAACCAATTATCTTAGAAGATTTCCAAATTAAGCTAAACACCAGCCAAATTCCAACTATGAGTATCGACATCCAAAACATTCAAGATCTGAAGTTACCTATAAACAAGTTCGAACACATCAACGCAAATTACGACATCGAGGCAACAAATTACGCCCTTATAGCTCTATATGTCATTGTTTTAATTACTAGTACAATTATTTTCGCAGTTTTTGCCAAAAGAAGGTTCTTTCAGAAGAAGAAACGACCATCCAAGGATCAACCCATAGAACTCCAGCCAGGGCCTTCACCCCGAAATCATCAGTTGAACATCCCCGACGATATTCCATTCTAAGGAGGGAGGAGTTAGAGCACCCGTTCCCATGAGAACCGCCGACCGCTGCACATTCCAGGCACAGTCACCACTCTCTTTCCCCACAATATGTTATATTATACTATGTGTGCATAAGCACTTTTAACACAACCTGTACTCTGTATTCACATTTGTAAGTTAGTTACTGTTGAGAGATTGAAGTATCAACTTGTATGAAAAATCTAATGTAATCTTTCGTTGTCAAATAATAAATAATTTTTTATTGTAACCGTAAATCACGTTTACGTTACTTGTATACTTATGAAACTAAGTTTAGTCATATTGATTTGTTTCACCTTTCACTGAATAGCTTTAAAAAGGCTGTTAAAATAGCACTGTCTTAATTATTATCATAAAATTTAATATATTTCTCCGATGTTTGTAAATTGAATGTAATATTCTAAATTTTTTGTACTTGTCCAAATATCTATTTACCTTTGTATGTTTACTGTAAACTATAATTTAGTATTCTATGATTAATCCGTGAGAACCTGTTATTGGTATTTTTTATACTGTTGGTTTCTCTTATTTGTATAAATAAAATAAAAATAAAATAAAATTAATTAAATTTAAATAATTTATTTAAATAAATTTATTCGCAGTATTTAAATTTAATAATGTAAGAAATGAAGTATTAGGAATAAATTTTAATATTAAAAAATTTTGTGCCAACAGTTGTGGTTATACAAAAAATATATGAATTATTAATTTTAAATTAAAATTTTTATTTATTAGGTGAAATTTGAAATAAAAATTAGTTTATAGGAAAGTTTTTAATATTATAAAATTTATATTTAAACTAGGGTTAGATATCCTATTATTATAAATGTAAAAATATTATTAAAGTAGTATTAGTTAAATTCTTGAAATTTAAAAATTTTTGCGGTATTTTAGTCTATTTAAAGGAACCTGTTCTTTAATTAATATTCCACGATTAACTTTACTTATTTTATAAATTTGTATATCGTTGTTATTAGAAAATTATAATAGAAAATAAATTTTTAATATTTTATAGAAAATATATCAAATCAAGGTGCAGTGTATATTTAAGAAGAAATGGGTAACAATAAATTTAAACGGATTAAATTTTTAATAAAATTTATAAAGGTAGATTTAATAGTAATAAAACTGATTTTAGTTTTATGATTTTAGCTCTAAAATATGTACATATCGCCTGTCGCTCTTATTATTTCTAGAATGGCAAATTAGAGCTTGTTAAGTAAAGCATTTTATTTACATTAAAAAGTTGTCGTGCAATTCGATTTAGTTTGAAATGAAAAATTTATTAAAATAAATGTAAGAAATCTAAAGCTAAGAACTAACTAACAACGAATTTAACCCCTAAGCCTTAATAAATTAATCAAATTAGATACGTATTTCGAGAACTAAGTTCTCATCTTCAGTAAAAAAGGGAAAAAATCAAGATTACACGACTTGTGAACCAAGTCAGTGGTCAAGATAGAATCCAATTTGTCCAAAAAGAGCAAAGCTATTTATACTAAGAACGCAAAAGCAATGAATTAAATTAAATTGATTCCGTTCATTTAGGGTAGCAAAAGATAGCATTTCAAACCAGGTACCAGAGTAACCAATGCAACTGTCCAACGCTAAGTCGACATTATAGTGTATTCCAAAAAGCGAGCCACGGTAGCCAAGGTTTTCTTTTTTGTTTATACCCACACTGACATGTTCCGTTTCTGTACCATGGTAATGGTAAAACTGTAACCCTGATAAAATATTAACCCGCATCACAGTTTTGTTGTTGTTGGAATATACTATAAATTGTACAACAATCGTGGAATGGTACTCATTTCGCACGAGTGTGAAAGTTTGTAGCACGAGCTGAAGACAAATGCTTCAATTCCTACAAGTGATAAATGGGCAGGCTATGTAAGTTGTACCCTATGCTTATTCTACGACTTCGAAATTGTTGCTCTATTAATTTATATATTAATCATAAACTCTATACAGGCTAGCATCTCAGATGAACCTTCTTCATTCTGATCTTATGTTAATTCTAAATCAAATACCTCTCGTATTCCAGGCCGACTATATTTAGATGATGATTACTTCGACTTTACGCCATCTATTGTTCAAGCTTTTGCTACTTATTTCTCTTCTGTTTATGAACTTGATCCCCTGCCTCCTTCCCCTGCTTAACCCCACTCTAATGATACTTCTTCTGACTTTATTTCCATCAACGTCATATCAGAAGCGGACATTCGTTCAACTATAAATAGTCTTAAATCCTCTCGCAATCCTGGTCCTGATTACCTACCTAGTTTTATTTTTAAAGGCTGTTGTGACATATTTGTGAAACCCTTACATCTCTCTTTGTCTACTAATACTTTTCCGTCTACGCTAAAAACTACTTTTATTACCCCTGTTTTCAAATCTGGTGATAGTGCAAATATTGCAAATTACCGTCCCATAGCCATTATCCCTAATATCTCCAAAGTATTTGAAAAAATTCTATTCAATTTTATGTATACAAACGTACGTCACATTTCTGACGATCAGCATGGCTTTATGCAAGGAAGATCGACTGTTACCAACCTTGCCAACTTTACAGAATTCTTGACTAACTCCCTGCGAAACAATTCACAAATAGATATCATATACACTGATTTTGCTAAAGCTTTTGATAAAGTTAACCATCAAATCCTAATAGATAAACTTGTTTATAATTTTAAATTTTCAAATAACTTATCTCATCTTATCTGTTCTTACTTATTTAATCGGAAGTTGCTTGTACGTTACAATAACCACTCTTCCCTCTCTTTCACTGCTACCTCAGGTATTCCGCAAGGATCTAATCTTAGTCCACTTTTATTTAACCTATTTATTAACGATGTCACTGATAACATAAAGTATTCGAAATGTCTTCTCTATGCCGATGATATAAAAATTTATAAAGTAATAAATTCTGTTGATGGCTGCCTTCTGCTTCATCAAGACATTGATGCTATTCTATCTTGGTCTTCTTTTGCCAAACTTTTCTTCAATGTTAATAAATGTAAAGTTATGTCATACTCGACTAAGCAATCGTCCATTATTTTCAACTATCAAATGAATAATGTGGCGCTGTTTCGGGTATCTCAAATTAGAGATTTGGGGGTGCTCTTTGATAATAAACTTCAATTTACCTGCCATGTGAGGGAAATTGATAAATCTTCCTACCGAAATTTAGGTTTTATTATTCGCAATACTCGTAACTTCAATAAAATCGTCGCCCTCAAATCTCTGTACTATTGTTTTGTTCGTGCAAAACTTGAATACTGTTTTTTAGTGTGGAATCCACTTTACAAGAACTCGTTTGGAGCTATTGAAGCTATACAAAGAAAATTTTTAAGTCATTGTTGGTTCAAATTTTCTAAACCAACATATCAATCTAATTTTTTCCACTATAATGAGTCTCTTCTCGAGTTCAAAATGGTATCACTTGACCGTCGTCGTAGCATTCTGACTTGTAACTTTCTTTATAAACTATTAAATAATGCTATCGATGACTCTTACCTGTTATCATTAATTTGTATTAATGTACCACGTAATTGCTACCCGAGACAGATAGTAACGTTGGCTGTGAGTACTGCCAAAACTAATTATGAGACAGGGAGCCCTGTTAGGTATATGTGTGCTACTTTCAATCAAATAAACCTACAATTGGATAATATAGATATATTTTGTGATACTCTGCGTATATTTAAGGACAAATTATTTAGGAATATTCTGTTTGATATGGAACACAATACTTTTTGATTAATTAATTTATACTTAATAAAAAATATAAAGTAAACACTTGGCTATGTTTCACAAAATTCAGCCTCCAAGTCACTTTATGAGGGCATCGTCAGAGGCTGGCCAGCACAGTTAGTAACCATAGACGCGTTTCGCTCTTATTAGAGCTCATCAGTATGGTATAACTCACTTCTTCACCTAGAACAAAGTTCATGTGAAGAAGCTGGTGACGAGGATCTGTGACAGCAGAGAATAAGATCTCTAACAAACTGGTAAGATGACATGATAATTTAAACTTGTTTTGTTATATATGTAACGTATGTTTTGTTGTTATTTTTTTGTATTGTTTTTTCATATGCCCTCTGTAATTGGGACTTTGTCCTGTAGAGAGCTTAATAATAATAATAATAATAAGTTTGTGCTTTTTACACAATTCCACACTCTAAATTAGCATCTCACGTTACCAATGCATACCGTAACATATTCAAATATGTGTGCAATATACTATACTTGCGTTGTAATGACAACCACATAATGAGCAAATATCTTTGTACTTGTAGAAAATGTATCTTTTATATTTTTAGCAGGCCGCACTTAAATACTATTGGTGAAGAATTCGCAAAATCGTACTACCTAAGAGATTTTTTGTTTTATTTATAAATCAGTCTGAATTCTTACGAAATTAAGATTTGTGCCTCTAACGACTTCACTGCTCATTACGACTTCAGCCTTGTAAAGAACTGAAAAATGAAGTTTTGCTGTTCAATTAATATCAACTAAATAAAATTATTAAAATTTAATATTCACCTGAATTTTAACGCTTCTGTAGCTCGTACAAATAACCGTGACCTATTTTAATTTTGTACCTACATTACTGACTTAATTAATTTAATTCATATATTGCTACGCGATGTCGACCCCAGTTATATTAAGTGACTAAAGAAAATCTTAGCAGGTACAATTTCGTTGAGCAGTACGTATTAAGCGTAAAGTGCAAGTAAATGAAATAAGACAAAGTACACCTAAATAAATAATAAAAATACGAATACGAATTATTACTTACCCCTAACATGAGGAAACAGTCCTATGTAAGCTGCTTTATTGTTTCTTCTAAAGATACACTCACATTCTCGGATATACCATCCTTCAAAGTTTCGATATTCGAGTGTGAATCCATAGTATAGGTGAAAACTTGCCTAAACATACGTTCATAAAAAATTTATATTCAATCATTTAAAAATATTATATGAACATATGGAAAAAGTTGTCAGTACTCATAATTAATCTTTAAAACAGTCTTCTAGAATAAATAGTACTCCTTGCGAATGCGGTGAAGTTTAAATTGCATAAACAGGAAGAACAATTTTAAAAAGAGTTAGCAAACATATGCGCTTCTTCAGAATAAATTACCCTCTTAAATCTATGATTGCTCAGCATGCAATACAATTTCTACACAAAATAAAATTTGAAGATACAAAATCGTTGCCGGGCTTATATATATGAATGGTCGATTAATCAGAGAAGCTATTGAAAGTAACAAGATGAAGAATAACATGAACAAATGTGAAGGCTGTGAATTGAAAAAAATTGGCTCTCGCAGATCAAGACATTATAAGTACTTGTTTACTCGTTTCTTAGTTACTTGTATATAGGTACGATTTGTTACGTATTATTTTCATTCTTGACGAAGGTACACATTTAGTGTACCGAAACGTCGAAATAAATAAATTGACAAAACTTTAACCAAAAACTGTTTTAATAATATTCTAATACAAATGTTTATCTTTTAATATCATTAACTCTAATAGCATTACTCTTTTGAATCAGATACTGCTAATAATAATATCAGATATGTTTAGTTCAATTCCCAGGAGGTTTTTGATATTATGTCATGTATAGATATGAACAAAATCGCAGGGTCTGTTGAAACTCTATCAGTTTTTATACGAAATTGTTTGAGTACGTTAAATTATCTGTTAACATGCATATTCAATCAATAATTAACAGAAGAACATTGTCCTCCTATTTGGAAACAAGTACATGTTGTATCGGTATTCGAAAGCGGTGTAAAAAGTTTATTAGAAAATTATAAGCCTATATTAAAGTTTTGTATTTTTTAGAAAATATTTGAAACACATTTATAATATCTTGTTCTATTGTGACGATGTTTGGTCGAGCACAAGGAGTTTGGCGTGGATTGCTCGGGCGCCAAACGGTAATGGATAGCGGTGTCGGGGTTGTGTCCAGGATATAGAAATAAAACAGCGGATGGCTTCAGATTTCAGATTTATTTTGCGGATCCTGGTGTACACTGATTTTCTCGGGTTGGTCGCGGTAGCGGCCACTGACTTGATCTCCAGAACACCCCTTGCGGGCGTCCTGACGTAAAACGGTGGTTTTCGGAAAACCGACGCCCGGGCGTCGGTTGGGCGGCGGTGTGTCGGATGGGTCCTTGGCGGGTCCCTGAATCGACCCTGCGAAGCGCGGCGCGTTCTGGCGACTCGTGCTGAAACGACGCTTGGCGTGGGGATGTTACGGGGTCTCTCGGTCCTCCCGAGGATGGCGGAGCTGATTTCCACGTAGTGGAAATTAAAAACGGCCGTAACTCGGAAACGACGCCCGGCGTCGCGGCGGCGTCGGTCTCTATCCACTGCTGACAGTGGTTAGGATGGGTTCCCGGTGCAAACTCAAAGTCGACGCCCGGCGTCGCGACGACTGACTTCGAGTATGTTCGTCGGGAGAGTGTCCCGATGTCGGTGGCGGTCGCGGTTTCGGTGTGCGGCGCGTCGTTCGGACGGAACGTCGTAAAACGCGAAACTGACGTCACAGCGGGTGACGTCACGGTGGGCGGTTCGGTGTTGTACGACCTGGTGCTCTCGAGTTCACTACCTCGAGGATGGTGGCAGAGATACGGAAAGGATGAAGACGGGTTGTTCTCTCCAGTCGTCAGACTCGAGGAGGAAGGGTGCGGGGTGCGGGGAGGTTTGGGACCTGGTGCTGGTGTTTTACGGCGGACCCGCGTTGTGACCTGGATTAACCGAGGATGCTCTCCACTCTTGCGAGTCGAGGATGCTCTCCACTCTTGCGAGTCGAGGATTCTCTCCAGCCCGGGGGCTCGAGGATGTCGGCGCTCTCGGAGGGTACCTCTAGGTCTCAAAGCAGACGGTATCGTGCTCCCAACTGTGGAGCCGCGAGTGCTGAAGGCGTACAGTGAAATAGCCGACGTTGTGACTTGGGACCCCCTGAACAGGGTGACTCTCCACTCTTGCGAGTCGAGGATGCTCTCCAGCCCGTGGGCTCGACGATGACGGCGTTCTCAGTCAGGGACTCCAAGTCGCAATGTTGGTTTGAAACTAGGTAGCCTGAGGGGCTCGGAACGGACGGGGAACGGTAAAAACGGTAAACTAGAATGTATCTCTTACCCTGGTGAATCTCTCTGGACGGCTTCTTCTCGGATTTGTCACGGTGGCACTTCTCTCATTCGGATGAGGATATGACTGTGTCTTTTGCTTCGCGGATCCCGGCTTATATACAAAAACGTTAATAAATCGGGTTCGGACGGGTTGTCAGTGGTCGCTACCATGTATTTACATAGGGGTAACTTACATGCGGTGGTTGAAGGGCTTCTCGTGCCCTTAAGACGTTCATACTAGCGCCAATCACTAGCCCTGGAATTATGCTGCCAGGAAAGTATAACTTTATTCGGATCGGGTGTTTACAGCCGGAGTTATTCACAAAAACCCGGGGTTGCTCTTATTTCCGGAGAAATGAGAGCAGTTTAGGAATCACCGATGTTTCGGACGTCTCCGGACATCGGTGAGCCTAAACTGCGAGTGACGAAAAAACAATTCGTCACACTATTTAGTAAAATCTTATACTTGAACAACTTGTTTTTATGCCGGGTAGAATAGATGACACTAATATATTAAGTGTTGAAGTGAATCGGTGAAAAGGTTGGAATATAATTGAATGAGTAACTCTATATATATTTATTATTACGGACGTTCCGGCAGGCGACCCTGTCATCATCAACTGAAATCAAAACCTGTACATAAAGAAAATATTCAAAGGTTAATTAATTTCCATACAATAAATCACCTATTAGATTATTTGAATTAACAATAAATAGATATATAAATATAAAGCACCACGATGTTATACAAAACAACAGAATATATAATTCAAATAATTTCATCTCAAAACATATAATCACTTTTATCCATCAAAATGAAATAATGGCTGACCGACCGGAAGTCACAGAATCACCTGCTTATAATTCGATATGGTGTCCAGTACCGGACCCGCGAATTTAAAGTTTCATTGAAATCTGTTTGATTATTCATGTTGTTGTCTTTATAGCTGTCGATGTGTAGAGTCCAGTCTCTTGCTCATGTCTAGTGATACCACTGTGCCAACATCTTCGCATGGTTATTGTGTTGGTATATCCTTTTGTTTAGTGGTTGACTGGTTTCACCTATGTATACCTTCTGGCAGGTGTCACAATTTACCTAGTTTACCACATTTTGTCTTTAATTATTTAGAATTTATCTTTCAATTTAAAATACAAATGTTTAGTACAATGATTGTTGGAGTTTGCTACCGCTATATTCAATTCCTGAAATATTTTCTTGAGCCCAGCATTGATGGTTCCATGGTATGGTATTTTGCTGTAGTATGTCTTTTGTTTTGTGCCGATTTTTGTATCGATAATAATTAATCTTTATTTTTTTATGAATATGTTTTGATTTTAGCTGATGGTGGCAGGTTCGCCTGCCGAAACGTCCGTAATAATAAAAATATTTTGAGTTAGTCATTCAATTATATTCGGATCTTTTTATCGATGCACTTAAACACATATTTAAACATAGAATCCAAACATTGATTTCTAAAACTCAATTTACATCCTACGTGCAATGATGATAAATTCAAAGTGTATTTTATTTATATTAAGTTTAGCAAAGCTTTTGATAAAATATATTACATCATAACCTAACTAATGTCAGTCTTCATAGTAATTTACTGAATTATCGAGTACAACCCAGTTTTTGTAATCAATGGTTACAAATCAGTTACTGTCACCATCTCTTCTGACGTCCTCAATGATGTGGGGAATTGCGTTTAGACCTACATATAATTTTCTATTATATGCAGAGGATTTATAAAAAATTAAAATTACATCTAATAAAGATAGTATTGCTCTTCAATCTGAATTTAGTTTTGATGCACCTACAAAAGTTATTGGCCTAACCATTAATACCGCTAAATGTTAAATCAGTGTCAAAAGAAACAGAAATATATTAGAAAATACTTATAAACTACTGGCACGGATATCACTAAAGTCGACTTTGTTAAAAAACTTGGTGTTACATTTGACAAAAAATAAGTATTAGATATACATGTAGGTAACATTGTAAAAAAGTCATAAAAAATGCGCAGATTTCTCATGAGAATCGTAAAAAATTTTAATATTAGATTTTTAACTTGCAAGAATTCAACTAGCATTTTCGATTATCTCTTGGTCTCTACAATATTCAATTTATATTGATCGTATTGAGAGTATTCAGAGAAAATTTTACAGATACATGAATTATAGGTTTCTTGGTTTTGATCTTCATATAATGTCGTTGGAAATAGACGCGCATTGTTAGCTATGGTGTTCTAATGTAATAGATTGTCCAGAACCTTTGCCTCAAATAAGTTTTCGAGTTCCAACTCACATTATTAGCTTCAATAAATTATTTATTTATAATTTCCAAAGAACGAATTCTGCAATGAATAGACTTCCACTATTATATGTGACATTTGTCAATAATATATTACTTCCTGATATTTTTTCATGATATTCACAAAAATTTACGACATGTATTACTCGTATTATTGAAATCAATTTTATCAACATTATTGATTTGTACTTGTTATATATATATATATATTGTGCTTCTCTGTTAATGGGACCTAGGTACTATTGAGAATGCCGATTTCCGTTAAAAAACCTAATTCAATTAGGTAACAGTCGGATAGTAGAAATTTTATTGTTTCTTCTGAAAACACAATCACAATATTTGGGCAACTATAGTTTTCAAATTTCAGTATAAATCCATAGTATGGATAAAAAACATGTACACACGTTTGTAAAACTATGACAATATTTAAAAATTTGAAAATATCGTTCTAATTCACATGTATGTATTACTTACCACAAAATATTCAAACTGCTGTTTTACAGTGTAGTTGCCTGGATTTACTGACATTCTGTCTAACAATCCGAAATCACTACAAGTGAGAGTGATGTTTATATCTGGAGCTGTAGGTCTGCATGGATAAAGAGTGCGCCATACATTTATCGCATATGTGTTTGTTTTGGAAGTCTTTATAGCTAAATAATTGTCATCTAAAAAAAACATATTTTAATCATTTTCAAATTCCATGAGATTCATTTAATATTTTAACATAGAATTTGTCAATCTATACACAACTTGGTGGTAGCGTCGGCACCAACAGGCCAGGCCGGCCGAGAGGAACCCATGGCCCTTCACGCAGAATATTTGCCCCCTTTCCTTGATATTTCAGGAAAAATGTGTTTTAATTTCATAGCTTTTATTTTAAATTTCATTATTTTGTTATCAACGATTTATATTTTATATTATTTGTAGAATAATATAAATATTTTTAACAATCGCTTAAATGAAATGTTTGTTTTTCTTTACCGCGGGAGAACTAAAATCTTTACTTGTAAAGATTTGCTAAAATCATTCTGCAAATTCATGGGGAAGCAAGTTGAAACATGTCCTCTTGGTGTAATAATAAAGTAATACAAGTAAATATAATCAGTGTTGCCAAATCAGTAGAATTTCTACTAACTCTGATGGAATTGGGTTAGTATTTAATGACAAGAAAATACATTTGGTAGTTGTTGGGATAACTGGTGCTTCTAGAGTTAAATCTGGTGAAATACTATATTTGAATTTAAACCTTAATTTTGTTCTAACATTTATTTACACATAAAATAACTCTTGAATTGATGGCCACGCCAAAATATGCACTTCACATTTGTCTTGTTTTTAGCTTTATTACGCTACATATCATCGGTCAATTTAAATCGTCTTTGAGTACGATTGGTTGTTGCCCGATTTGTGTACTGGATCCTTGTCAACAATTTTCTAACCTGACAATGTCTATAAAATGTAATATTGGACTTGTACATTATTTTAATAAGGGGTCATCTTCTATCACGGTAATTTATTTATTAAATTATTTTTTCTTTCAAGCAATTACATAAATTTGAAATTTCAGATGCCAAAACTACAACTTTTATGCTAATGTATGCAGGCCCGTCTTAAGCACATTCTACGCCGGGGTGCGGGGTGATCAGCCAGCGCCCCGGCTCTTGTCAACCAAAAAAACCCAATTTAGTTTTTAATGTTACTTTTATTTATCTCTTAAAATTCTTAAATTATACAAATAAAACAATAAATTATCCAAATTAAAAATCAACACATTTTTTTCTCATTTTAAAAGCTCGGAAAAAATACATCAGTAATGTTTTATTTTATATTATTATTTAATAGGTACCAATTTATTCTGATTATTATTATTTATAATATATATATATATATATATATATATATATATATATATATATATATTTAAAAAAGGATTCAATTATATAATATATTAAATAAAGAAAAGGCTTCAGAATCCAATGTTTTTATAAAATATTTATTTGTGGAAGTTTCGAGCTTAGATATTAGCTCATCATCAGCACCTTAAAATGTAAATATAATAATTTTAATATAAAACTAGCAAATTAATCAAAATATCAGACATTTAAAAAACGTAAAAATATAAAACAATATCTGTAAAATGTCAATAATAATAAAAAAGAAAAAAGATACATATGAAAAATAAAAATGGAAAAACAAAAAATAATAAATAATTCTATGCTTTTTATTTTCCATAACATCAATTATTTTGGTTTCAAAAAAATTAAAAATATGTCCAGTCTCCTGATGGTGACGAGTTAAAGCACTATGATTTGGATCAAGAAGCTTGCAATAATAATTATGTTGATATATTATTTTTTCTAACGGCTGTGAAGTCTCTCCAATGTAACATTTTCAACAAGACCCACATGGAATTTTGTATACAACATTTTTATATTTAGATTTTTCAATTTTGTTCTTAGTTTGTGTATAAAGCGAATTAATAGTTGTGAGGTTAGTAGTTATAATTTTAATATTGCAATTACTAATAGTTTCTCTAATTCCAGATATTAATTTTTTATCAAAAGAAATAATAAATAGCTACAACAAATTTATCTTCATTATTTGGTAAATTAACTTGAAAATTATTATTATCATTATTATTTCCATGAACCAATTTATATCGTCTGTCTTATATATGTTTTTTATAAAAGATGGAAGGTAACCATTACGAATTAAGATGTTATTAATAAATTGTAAATTTGAATGGTGATAACATGGTTCAGATAGCTTCAAATAACGGTCAACTAAAGCAATTAAAACACTCTTCTTGTATCATATATCAATATAAGAATGAAAATTGAGATATCTACCAGATGCAGTATTTTTTCTAAACCAATTCGTATAAATTTTATTATTAGATTTAAATAAAGTGACAACCAGAAAATTAATAGACTTATTAAATTCATGCTCAATTGTAAAATTCAAACGTGGAGACTGGACATATTTTTAATTTTTCTGAAGCCAAAATTATTGATGTTATGGAAAATAAAAAGCATAGACTTATTTTAGAAACGTTACATATAAATTTACACCATGATACCTCGATTAATTATCAAACTGATGCGTATAATAATTTAATAAATGCTCAAATTTTTTTAGGGAATTTAACAATTAAATTTTTATATATTTTATTTTAATTATTTATTATTATTTGTTTTTTCTATTTTTATTTTTCATATGTATCTTTTTTCTTTTTTGTTATTATTGACATTTTACAAATATTGTTTCATATTTTTACATTTTTTAAAGGTTTGACATTTTGAATAATTTGCTAGTTTTATATTAAAATTATTGTATTTATATTTTAAGGTGCTGATGATGAGCTAATATTTTAACTCGAAACGTCCACAAATACATATTTTATAAAAACATTGGATTCTGAAGCCTTTTCATTATTTAATATTATTATTCTGAACCATTAGCAACTCGAATCTCTCATTTAATTTCAAATAGCCGTTTTAAGTAAATAAAATAAAAATTTATTTTAAATTTTTTCATTGGGTTTAAAATGGGCTCATCTGTAGCCTTGCAATTTAAAAGTTCTTTTTCGGGGACGTGGACGAGCAGTTTCGGTAATTGTTAGGTGTGTAGTAATAAGAGCTATTTTAACTTGTACATCGTGAGCGGTATAACAAGTGCCGAAAGCGGTATGAGGTGTGTTTAATAAAATAATTTATTATTGGTGCCTATATATTTATTTTGTGCATGTATTTGACTTAACAAAGGGTACGAAACGGTGCAATGACGTTATTATTGAATGACTTAGGGTTTAATGAAATGTCGAAATTTCTAGCGCTCGGCTTGTGTGCGCCCCCTAAGACTCTGCGTCCGAGTGCACCCGCACCCCTTGAACCCCCGGGTAAAGACGGTTCTGAATGTATGTATTGAATTGTAGAATTCTAGTGGTAGGGAATGAGTTATTTTTGGGAACACTGAAAATATTATCAATGTTTATTTATGTAATTGTGTTAGAAGAGAAAAGTTATGTCTACAACATATGTAACGCAATACAAATATATGAAAACTTATTTTCAATGCGAACAAAAAAATCTGATATGATAGAATTACCATCAAATATACAGCCTATATAAGTGAGGTATCTTCTAAGATCAGTGCTAATGAAGAAAATGATAGTAGTTCGAGTGAAAATAACACAAGCGAAGATGAGATAAGTTATGTTCATACTGATACACATGATGCATTGGTATTATAAAACAACGAGAAGAAAATAAATTTACTTCCTCTGGACCTAGGATTTGTCTAAAATTCCTAGAAAAGGACCACGCCATCTGATATTATCTCTATATCCACGACAAAAACAATGTGGCAGAATGAGTAATTTTAAACCATTGTGGTTTAAAACATTTGCGTGGGTGGAGAATAGCGTATTAAAAGACAGTGTTTATTCTGTAGATTTTCTAATAATGTGAATCAAGTAATCAGTTTTGTTAATGAAGGGTTTCACAATTGGAAGAATGCCTTTCATTCAAATGAAGGACTTAAAACAACATAAAATATGTACTATAAAGTATGTTAATTATTTAAAATTTAAAAAAAAAACTATAAATGTTGAACAAATGCTAAATGAATAATAACAAACCGAAATTGAAGAAACAGACATTATATTAAGACATTATGTGAGTATTTATTATTTACATGTACCCAAGATATAGGTCATCGTGAGCATGATGAAAGTGTTGTAAGTTTAAATAAAGGTTCCGAACGAGAATTAATGTTATTGATAAGTAAACATAATATTAATACTATTGTATAAAAATTACATAGTAGTCCAAATAATTTTAAATACTTATATCCTGATATTAAAAATTTATTAGTTTCTATTATGGGCTCTAAGGTACGAAAAACAAATGCGGAACAATAAAGGAATCAACATTGTTTGCACTACTATCTGAGGAAACAAAAGATCTAAGTAAAAATGAACAAATAATTAAAGAGAGCTTTTTAGGGTTAGTTTTGCAAATCATATAAAAACAATATTAATTGAAAATAATATAATATTTGAGTAGGTACGCATTGGGAACAGCATTATTCCAGAAGAAGGCCTTGAATGAACGACCAGTGGACTACGCACCTAGTTTGTTAAATGCAGCGGAAAAAAACCCTACCACCACAAAACGAGAGGTTTTCGCTGTGCTATAGGCCATAGATAAATTTCGTGGGTATTTAGAAGAAGTCCAAGTTAAAGTACTTAGCAATAACTAACCTTTACGATGGCTAATGTCTTTTAAATCACCTAGTGGAAGACTGGCTTGATGGTGTAATACCATTACCGATACACTCTCACATCTTACCCACGACGATGATTCTGTAGATGTATGTGTTCCCATATTAGACATGCCTACAACTAACTTTGAAGAAACACGCAAGCTGCAGATAGCCGATTTAGACCTGGCAAAATTATAACTTCACTTGAATTCACTCAGAATGTTATTAATGCTCGGCGATTATCTGAATTCGGATTTCTAATGTCTGACGGCATTTTTATCGGTTTTCATCAGATAACGATGAAGAAGAAGCTCAACAAGTCTCAAGTTCCGTAGATAAATATTGTACGAGTGTCATGGTGTGGTTAAATATTGAAGGAAAAATCCAAGCAATTTACAACCTCAGGATTTGCTTTAAACAACCGTACAAAATAGACGCTTTGAGGTTCTGGCAATTGACCTCATTGATCCAATACTAGAATCGGGCGATGGATATAAGTGGATATTTGTCGTAGAGGACACCAGCACCCGATGGACTGAACTATTTTTATTGAAAACTGCCACATTATATATATATATATATTTCAGTTATCAAAATAGTATATAGAATATTTTTTTGTCATATACGAGCACTTCCGGTCGTGGAAAAAATAATTATACATTTTAAGTGTATAAAGTGCTTTTGCCACCCTCGTGAATTCGTAGACCTCGACAAGCCTCAGTCTGCAGTGTCTTCACAATAGCGACAAACTGTCACTTGTGCACTAGCTACACAAATAGTATAGTATAGTATAGTATTTATTTGTTTAAGAGAAAAAAAAAGGTAATACATCTTCATAACAAAGGATTGGTAAAACAGTATCTAATTTAAGTACAATAAGTGATATGTTACAAGTTCAAGGCGAAGGCGCGTAACTTGAGTGAATTGGAGACATAGTTGTGGATGTCGAACATTTTATCCACGGTCAGTTCCGCCAGCAGCGTTGTGATGCCCTGGGACGATGTTGAGCAGTGCTTTAACAGAAAATTGGATCTGATGGGGGTGAAAATGGGACAACGGAAAAGGAAATGTTCTAGATCGTTCGGTTCATATCTGTTACATATAGAACATGTTTCGTCGTGCCTAAACTTGTGGCATAAGCTGTCTTGGTAATTTATGATATGTCCAGGTCTCTGATAGGCATATAATTTCGTGTTCCTACAGTAATTTTTGTTCTTGCAAAGTCAGTTTATGTAAATTTTGAAATCCTTGAATATTCCAGAACATTATCTTATTGTAGTCATTGCTTAGTTTTTTGTTAGCGGATTCTTTGATGTTGATCTAGTTTGGATATGCTTATCTATAGGCCCGATTTTTGATAGTTGCTCAGTTATTTTCTTTTTATTATCGCGTGTTCTGGGTGTCATTGATAGCTGCGTATTTTTATCACTGCTGTTTTGAGCTATTATCTGTAAAAAGCTTGTAGAGCTTATAGAGCTTGTAGATGCAGTTTTGGTGCCCTCTGCAGGAGTTGTGTGTTTTTCTGCCTCTTTAATTAAGTTTTCGTTCTCTTCACCTTCATAATCAGGTATTTCTCTGTTGCTGAGAGATATTGATCGCCTCCTTATTGTTTTGTTTTTACGCTCTTCTGAAATTATCTCTTCGCTGGAATTTTCACTGAAGTCTGAGCTTTTGTAAGCGGTACCGTCAATAAAAAGTATATTGTGGTGTAACTTCACTTTGTGCCCTTCTTTTCTTGCTTTTAGCAAATGTGGTTTCAAAATTTTCCTTTCATGAACCGTTTTCAAAGTGTAGTCTTCATCTATATATATGGTAGTGCCCTTTAGAAGCTTTGCGTTATTAAGAACTTCATACTTGATTTTCTTGGAGTTAAATTCGATAATGATGGGTCTGATTTTATTAGTGTTGAATTTTCCTACCCTTTTTACCAATTCTAAATTGTTTGATGAAATGTGTTTTACACACAATTTGTTTTTTATGAGTTCTATTAATTTTTCTTCTAAGTTTTCATTCCTTTCTTCGCTAATCCCGAAAAATAAGATATTTCTTTCTCGGATTTTACTTTCTAGAGACTCTATCTGATTTTCTTTTTCTTTGAGATCATTTATTATTTTTTCATGACGCTTTTCGTTTTCAGATATAACTGTATTAAATTTGTCGATAGATTTTTGCAATTTTTCAATGTTATTGTTGATGGGGATTAGTAGGTTTCTTATTTCTTCAATGGTTGCCATTAATGCAGTTTAGTTTTCAATAAAGTTGGGAACACTGCTTGTAGTTGGAGACTCGTCAGCGTGCGACGCGCGCGTGATTACTTGAAAAATGATAAGTAATGTACTGACCTTGGCCGGCAAACGAAATAATAAGTTGCTTCTACACTACTTTGCTTCTTTCACTATGTATAACTTGATTCACTTTATTTCGGGATTCGACTTAGATATTTTGACACCTCTTTTATAAATTAAACTGAGTAAGAAACCTGAGTAAAAACACTTTGAAATTTAAGATATCAATACACGACTAATTACTGTTGCGACAATGTTACCAATCGCACTAGCTACACAAATAATTATATTTACGTCACCATTTTCACTATTGCATATTTTCACTGTGATATGACTGGCTCTATTTAGTAAAATATGTCTATATAATACTTCATAATGCAGCATTGTCATTAATATTTCTAATGTTTTACGATGTGAGATTAAAAAATATATATTATATAGTAGTATAGTATAGTATAGTATATATGTTTCGGGATTTGAACCATTTTGGTTATGTCCCTAGGGTGACTTCTTGGAACACACACTACTAATTGTTCCTTACAATTGCCACGTTTTACCTTACTGTAATGTGTGTTGCCAGCCAACCCGCGCAAGCCCTTGTTACATCCCCTAGCCGGTGCCCGATAGCTAGGGGATGCCAAGTTAATATGTCCCAACTTGGAATGGATGCGGGAGTGGATACCGATCAAGGCTGGATGAGAAAAATCTCAACCCGACCCGGATTCGAACCCACGACCTCTGTTTCCAGAGGCTAGCACTCTACCACTGTGCCATCCCGTGTCATATTATATAGTAAATGCTTGGTTTATTCCTAAGTTTATAAAAGTCGCTAAATTATTAACATCTAGTTACAGTTGTAAAGTTTCTTTTAATGAAACCGCTAGGGAGAATATCTATAGAAAAATATTATTTCCTAGTTTGAGATCATAAATTTGCATTAAAAGGTTTTGTGTTTTAGCCTGGAATATAACATACAATCGTACATGAAGAATGTTTAATATAAGTTAGGTACGAACCATGAACGAAGACGTATATCCTGACGGATCGCCTGGGGGTGTCGAAGTTCACCTTTGTTCCGTGGCAATAGTAGAAGCCTACATTCTCTCCAGAAACGTTATATACAGTTAATATAGTCTCGTGTTTATAATCTACTTCTTTGTCATTGAAGATATTAGTTATGTTTTTCTTAGAAGTGTTGAAATACTGTAAATAATATAGACAATTATTAAGTACATTTATATAATATGAAATAATACAACCTATAAACAAATGTGTTAGTTGCTAACTAAACATGTTAAAGCTGTGTTGTGTAAAAAGATTAGATTTACGGAAACATAATAATTTGTATAGTTAAGTAAGCCTTTGCGGTAATAATATCAACTTCATATTTGCTGCCAAATAAAGCCAATATAAATTAAACAAATTTAAATACAATTTTCAATTTAAAAAATTCTATCGCATCTTATAAAATTCTTTTTCATCTGTTGTAATTGTATTCAATATTATTTTGTTGTCTTTATTTTGTATATATATATATATAGAACAAATCCATTTAAATTATTATAATATTATTGTGGTTCATTAACAAAATAATTTTTTTTTTCTTCTCTCCGTACATGAAAACCCTTTATGACAATTTTTTATTTAATACTCGAAGTTGATGCACTTTTGAATTTGAAATCTTGAATTAAGCCTTGGTGTTCCACGACAAAACAAGATTTTTAAACGGGGTCCATAATAAAGACAACATTAAGAAGCTGCCTGATATGAAGTGCTGCTCCTTACATGGTGAAAGCAGACCAGACCGTGCAAATATTTTACCCAAAAGTAACGAATGTGACTTGTCTGCCATACAAAATTTATTTACTATGTGAACAAATTTGAAACATTTATATTCACGTCGACTGCCTTATAGTCAATATTAAAAAAAAAAATTAAAGCGCCGTTAAAAAATAACGATTTTTAAAGATTTGTTGCCTATTTCCGCTGTTCTTGTTTAGAAAAAGAATGAACTATTAAATACATAAATGGGATTCAACAGTTTTTCATTTATTTTATTTGGCACTGTTATTAACTTTTCCTACAAACTTTAGAGTATATTGTCATTTTTATAGAGCATATATTTATAATTATCGACCATTTCTCAAGCGCTTGAAACAGTATTTTTAGAGCATATTTTTCATTGCCCTGCTCATGATCCATATTTGCCAACAAAAGAAAATGAAGTTTATGTGCACCTACAGATATAAATTTCAAGTAAAAGAACCAACAAAGAAATATAAAAAAAACTTTGCTGAATACTCAAATACTCTGCTAACAAACAAATACTAATCAAAATTGTCCGGTAGTACTGTGGTGTGGATAGCGTTACGGAATTAGAATCCGAAGATCCCGAGTTTAAATCGCACTCAAACTAAAAATTATATGAACTACCACACTTCGTCTCGTTAAATCCGGAGCCTGTACTGTAATTGGGATTAAGTTCCTGTTGTACAGCGTAACATAAATTTATAATAAAATAGTTCAACCTGTATTACAGTCCAGACTAGAAATATGCAGTTTATTTTAAACCGAAACATCGAAAAATGACAAACAAATTACTTCAAATCGAGAAATAGAAAGCCCTTAGGTATATGACAGCTACGTTATGGGTTGCTTCCACAGCAATCTGTCCACATGACATTTCGACAAGAAAACTTACAAATATAAGTGGGTAAGAACACAGCTGAAACTGTAGTTACATAAAGAAACTTGAATTGGAACCAGAAGTGAAAAATATAATAAAATCTTATAATAATCATCATGGTTTTGTAGATAAAATTATAATTTGCTTTAGATAATACATAAAGACTGGCGCCTATCAATGGGACATAATAGAAAGTGAAATAAAATTTGGAGGAGTATTTCAAATATTTGCCAGTAGGTAGGTGCTGTAAAAGCAAAATCTCAGCCAGTCTGCTCTGAATTTAATTGAAAAAGATTTGTTATTTATGGGCGCTCCACAAACAAAATTTAAATTTTAAACTTTGTTTATATAAATAAAAGCAAATTGAATGTTTAAACGCAATGTCAATTATTGCATGTAACATGTAACTTCCATTTGTATAGTTCTGTGTTGTGTTTCTTTTAGAACTTCAACTGCGGTATCGTTGCTTCGTCAGTAAATGAGCAGAACTAGGGCTATGTTCATGGATATCGCTGTTCTTAACGAGATTAGATCCATGTGTTGACCATGAAACAAAATAGCACCGGCACCTTGAAACATCAATGACTTAAATATTAAACATTGTAGGAAATGTTAAAAAATTTCAAATAAATTAAATTAATTTTAATGTTTATTAATTTGTATTCATTACTGAAACCTATCAATCCAATGCCATGAAAAATGTTTGCCTCAATTATTTTGCGAATTTCAGAAAAATAAATTAAAACACCCTCTATATCTTAAATTCATGAATATAATTTTTATGCAATAAAAGGATTTATGCATTCATAAAATAAAAAATAAATATCATTCCCTGTAATATTTAATTATATATCGTATTTTTTAAAAACAATTGCATGTAAGTACTTCAAACATTATGTATTATATTTCATTGACAATAGTTATTTGTACAACTAGTATTGAAAACAATACTTTCTTTATGAATGTGAGCATTGATGCATGACAGTGAAGCCGTAATGTATCAATCAAAAGAGTGAAAAAAAGCTTTCATTACATGTTGTACACGTCATTATTTTGTATGTTGATTTTTGATTGATTTTACGAAGGCAAAAATTAAAAATTATTTAACATTAATTTTTTATAGCATTTTAAGTGTTCACCAAGTAGATCAATAAATAAGAATATTAAAAACAAGTAAAATTAAACCAATGAAAATGCAGTATTTACATTTTTTACTTTAATTTTTACTTTTGTTGCATGCTTTTAAAAATAGTTAAAACATCTGTCAATTTATACATGATTTTACGTTACAAAAGACGACTTTAACGAATAAAATTTTTTTAAATATGTATTTTGCGCCTTCCCAGAGATAAAATCATTTCGTGGTTCTTGGCAAGAGAAGAATCGTAAACTCCTTTTATATCTCAAATAACCAGAGTTATGTAAATCTATTTTTTTTCATTATTGTAACATTCCAAAAAATATCAAACCATTTATATGAAATATACGAATTAGGTTTCATTACACATTTTGTTCATAATCGTAGTTTCAAAATGTAGTATATCGTTGTCAGGTAATTATGAAGAATAAAGTAGTCTTTGCATTTTTATTTTTCTGAAATATTTATGATGATGCAATATTTTTTAAAGACATATATATGTTATACTTTACGATTCAAAATAAAATAGTTCTTACTTTCTCTTCAATAGGAAGTTACACTGAGAAAAAAAAAGTTCTATTATTAAACGAATACATTTATTTGGATCGCATTTCTTTGAAATTAGCTATATATGTTGAATGTAGAAAACATATTTTAAATAAAAATAAATTAATAAATTTTATACTTTTATATTAAAAATACGATTTGTTCGATGTTGAATAGTTTAAATTCAAATTGGTATATAACATTTTAATTAATTATAATGTTACCTCTTAAATAACAAACACGAACATTTAAAATTAAAATACTATTTTTCTGTACTAATAGTGATTAGTTTATTACCATTAAAGTTATTCTGTAGATATAAAGCACAGGTCGTTAATATTTAATGTTACACTTTCTTATTTAATAGTAAATAAACTGAGATTATATTAAATTTAGCTCTACTTACTAATAATTTAGAATTGGAAACTAGTTAGGACAAGTAATATACGATGTTTGTTCGCTGTGTACTGTCCAAGAAATAAAAGGCGTACTCGTTTCGTAGTGTCCGTGTGCAATTTAAATATGGAAAAAACAACAAAGTCTCTTTTAACTGAATGGGGCTTTAGCTCCTTAGTTTAATATATTTGAAGGTAAGTTAAATTACAAAATAAATAAGCACATTTTATAAAATAAGAAGTAGTAGATTTTATAAAAGAGACATAAATCTCATTAAGTCTCCATCATATTTAACCGTAGTGGCCTTTAATATGTTTTATTTTATTTTATTCATATTTACAAAAACAATAAATTTTAATATTTTCGTTGTAGAAAATGAGATTGGAATCGACGAACTAAAATATTTAGATGACAAATATCTTGCTGAATTAGTGCCAAAAATTGGACAAAGAATGAAATTAAAAAAGATAATAGAAAATCATTTTTTAAAAGAGGTATATTATACTTACGTTATTTTTATAATTACTATTTTTATTTATCAAAATTGGTATAAGATTGTATGTGTAGAACTATAGATTGCATGTGGATACATGTTAAGATTATTTGTTTATTTTTATACGTTATTTATTCGAATCCAAATAGTGATTATATTATTCTAAATTTGTATTTAAAAATTGTAACTTCATTGTTAACGAATTAACTTTTGATGAACTAAACTAAGATATATACTAATGTTTTAATGTTAAATGTTACACTGGAGATTTATATTTTTTTTCCGTCGTAGTTTTGAGCACACTGTCATAGATAAAAAGGTTCGTCGAATATTTAACAAGTTCTTGCTTTCGTGGGATTGTAAGATGTAGCGTGATGTAATTTGTGAAATGTGTATGAATGTTATTTTGTGTAAGTTTAATAGTAGTATTTATCCATATGTGAGTTACGACGGAATCATAATTGAGTAATTTTTAATTTCATTTGGATTTTAGGAATATTTTAAACCAAAAAATAGTACACTTAATAACGAGTTACGGAACTTTTTGTAAGTTAATTTATTTTAATATATGTTAAATTTTTCTTCTTATTTATTTCTGATTTAATTTACGCAGAAGCAGTAGCACCAGTGAATCATCAATATTATTTTCCGATGATAACACGACACCTAGTGCTAATACATCTACTCCTGATGGAGCTATTCAATTTATAACTCTGCCATCAACTTCAGCGTTAACGCAAGATCCCATTTCGTCAAATTTAGAACTAATAAATAATGTAATAGTTACGGATAACACTACTGAGCCAATAGCAAAAAAAGGAAAAAAATAAAACAAGTATCGAGAAAGCTGGACAGGACACTAACCAAGGAGGTATTGAAAAGCAGAAACCGGAGGAAGACAGAAGATATTTGAACCACGACATAGATAAGGACTATTAAAATTAGAATTTAATTAGTTATAGTTACGTTAATTATTAAGTTTGGTTGGTATAATAGGTATATAATCTAAGTAAAGTGTAAATACTAAGACAATGGAACAAGGAGGTGAAAGAGCAAACCAAGAGCAAGAAGAAAATGAGAAAGAAGTGGAAGAGAACAGAAGTAGAAGTGCAAGCGTAAGCAGCGATGGTGGCGCAACGGGTTTCAATAAAAGTAGGAAAACGGTGAGGTCGCCCGCACCCAAGAGAAAAATTACGGAAACAACAGCAGATAATGAAATATTACTACTGCTAACTTCGATAAGAGGGGAGATAAAAGCGATGAAGGAAGAAACTAAAGAACATAGGAAAGAAACGCAAGAAGGTAGAAAAGAACTTCGTGAAGAAATGCACGAGTTACATAAAGACTTTGAGTGCATAACAAACATTCTTAAGGAAGAAATAAACCAACTCAAAATAAAAGAAAAGAAAATGGAGGGAGAAATAATGGAATTGACCCAGAAAGTAACAAGACTAGAACAGATAGAGGAAAAAAGAAGTAAAGACGAAAAACGTAACAATATAGTAATTGGAGGAGCACAAATAACAGACTCCAACGAAGCCGTTGAAAGGTTTATAAAAGAAAAACTGGGAATACAAACAAAGGTTAAAGATACATACAAAAAAGGAAAAGAAGAAACCAAACAAGTGATTATAGTGAGAATGGAAAACTGGGAAGAAAAACTTAAAGTTATGAAGAGTAAGAACAAACTTATAGGTACAAAAATATATATAGATAATGAACTGACAGTTAATGAGCTGCAGGTACAGAAGAATATTATAACACAAGCAAAAAAAGAAAAAGTCAACGGGAATAACATTAAAATAGGATACCAGAAACTTTGTGTAAATGGAACCTGGTACGACTGGAACAGGGAACAAGAAAGGCTAGTGAAAAGAGAACTACCAAGCACCTCACCAAAAAACGATTAACAGCAAATGAAGTAAATGATGAAAAAAACGACGAAACGCATGAAACCGGGCATAGCATTAAGCGGAGAACAGAGAAGAGGAACAAAGCACAAATGAAAAAGAAAAACAGTAGGAATAAAAAAAATAACAAACTAAGAATCTGCACATGGAATGTAAGAACGATGCTAAAGACAGGGAAAATACAAGAAATAGCACAAGAAATAGAGAGATATAACATAAGCCTCGCAGCGATTCAAGAGACAAGATGGAAAGACGAAGGAGCAATAAATGAAAAGCATTATACAATATTATATTCAGGCGGCAAGAAGCAAGGGAAATATGGAGTGGCCTTCATCATCCGAAATGTACTAAAAGAGAAAATCATGGAATTTAGAGCTATAAACGAACGTATGGCGTACATAAGATTAGAAACAACACCTTTCAAGATGTCGGTAATAAACACATACGCACCCACAGAAAACTCTACAGAAGATGAAAAAGAAGCGTTTTATGAAAAACTTGAAGAAGAAATAGAGAAAATACCCAAGGAAGACATGATTATAGTAATGGGCGACTTTAACGCACAAATTGGAAAAGAGGACCACATTCAACATATTGCAGGAAAACATACAATCCACGAAAAGACAAACAATAACGGGCAAAGATTGTGTAACCTGGCAACATCAACGAACATGATAATATGCTCCACGACTTTCAGACACCCGAAAATGCACAAAGTTACATGGACATCACCAGACAATAAGACGCAAACACAAATTGATCATATATTAATTACAAGGAGAAAGAGATCTTCAATAATGGACGTTAGAACATATAGAGGAGCTTGCGCCGACTCGGATCACTATATGGTTACCGCAATAGTAAGGAATAAAGCAAACAGAAGAGAAAAAAATCAAGTAGTGAAAAACAAGTGGAACATAGAAAATATGAACAACGAAGACACACAAACCAAATACAAGGAAGAACTAGAGAAGCATCTGCAAGAGAAGGCAATAGTATCAGACGATATAGAAGAAAGATGGAAATGGATGAAAACATGTATCGAAAAAGCAGCACAGAGTAGTATAGGAAGAGACCAAAATAATAGTATAAAAAAGGAATGGTTCAATGAAGAGGTTAAGGAGGCAGTAAAAGAAAAGAAATTGGCAAGATTAAGATGGATAAAAACAAACATGAATGGGGATAAAGACGAATATGAAAAATCAAGGAACATATGTAACAAAATTATAAGAAAGAACAAAAGGATCTGGATAGAAAATAAGATAGCATACATCGAAGAAGAGAGAATAAATAGAAACACAAAAAGGTTCTACCAAGAAATGAAGGGGCACAATAGATCACATAAATCAAAGATATACTGTGTAAAAGATAAATATGGAAATGTAACAGACAACGACCAGCAATATAAAAGAGCATGGGCAGACCACTTCAAGAACTTATTAACAGAACCTGAGCAAATCCCGGAATGCGAAATACAAGATGAAGTAGAGAACGAACCTGTTACAGAACCCACAATAGATGAAGTAAGAGAAATAATAAAGGCTAGTCGTAATGGAAAATCACCAGGAAAGGACGGCATTAACATAGAACTAATAAAACAAGGAGGAGACATATTCCATCAGCATATGTACGAACTCATTCTAAAAATTTGGAAGGAAGAGAAAATGCCGAGAGAATGGGAATCAGGACGAATTGTAACGATACATAAGAAAGGCGACCAGCAGTTATGTCAAAATTATAGAGGAATTATGCTATTAAACACGGCCTACAAAATAATATCCACAATAATACTACGAAGATTGACAGATACAACAAAAAATATAATTGGACACTATCAATGCGGATTCAGAAAAGGAAAATCGACAACAGATGCCATACATTCAATAAAGCAAATAATTGAAAAATCCATCGACTACAATATAAACCTGGAAATACTGTTTGTTGGTTTCAAACAGGCTTTTGACTCTATCAAACGAAGGAAGCTCATTACTATTTTAAAGGAACTAAAAATACCAGGGAAGCTAAGGCGATTAATATCAATGACGATGAGAAAAACAACGATAAGTATCAAAACACAAAAAGGAGAGACAGAAGAATTTCCAGTAAATAAAGGGGTAAAGCAAGGCGATGCGTTATCAGCAACTTTGTTTAATATAACCCTGGAATACGCACTGAGAAAAATAAAAAAAGGCACATTAAGAACGAAGGGAAGACAAATCATAGCATATGCCGATGATATAGCGATCGTAACAAAAAACAGAAAACTAATGAAAGATTCACTAGAAGAAATATTTCGTGAAGGGACCAAGTTAGGACTAGAGATAAATAATAAAAAGACAAAAATGATGATTCTAGGAGCAAAAGACGAAAGCAGAGAAATTAAAATCGGCGAATATATCTTTGAACAAGTTGACAAATTTAATTATCTAGGGGTCATGCTAACAAATAATGGAGACAGAGATGCTGAAATAAAAGAAAAGATAACAGCAACAAACAGAGCCTTCTACGCTAATAAAAAATTAATAAAGAACAAAAATCTCACAAAAGCCACAAAGATGAGAATTTATAAAACATTAATAAGACCGATAACCATGTATGCTGCTGAAGTTATAACAATGACACAAAAAAATGAGGAAGAACTAAGAAGAATGGAAAGAAAAATAATACGAGCGATAATAGGACCGATAAAGACAGAAAATAATGAATACAGAATAAGAATGAACCATGAAATTGTACAAGAACAAGATGAGGGAGACATAGTGAGGAAAATAAAACAACAGAGAGTAAGATGGTTAGGCCATGTACATAGAGCTGAAGAACAAAACCCAATAAAAGCCTTACTAGAATGGAACCCAGGAGGGAGAAGAAAAAGAGGACGACCAAGATCTACATGGATGAAAGAAGTAGATGAAGATATAAAAACAGCAAGAATTAAAAACTGGAAAGAAAAAGCAATAGACAGGAAGAAATGGAAAAATTTAGTAAAGAATATTTAAAATAGGAACGGAGTCTGATCCTCTCCACTGATCGGATCTAGAAAGCTTCACTTGAAGCGGCGCAACTCCACGAGGAGTGTTAAGCCACTATATATATATCGGGAAAGCAATTCAGACAATATACGAAGTAAACAAATTTTTGGACTCAAAATGTCAGAGCTATCTTGTTGACATAATTTCATCTCACTTTTTAAATGGAGATTTCAAGTAAGTAATCTATCTTTTTACAATAAAATAATGTATCATAACAGACAACCTTTAATTTTAGTCGTTTAACAAATGAAGATTGCTCATTGCATTGTCGAAGAATTTCCTAATGAGAGCATTTTACCTTTTAATACAAACATTAACGTTTTTCTGAGGCTAATGAAATCTAGTAGTTTTTATTATGTTTTATTACTAAAAACATATTATATGGGTGTACTAATCAAACTTTAATGTCTAGTATTTAAGTATGTATGTGTATATGTTGTGTAATTTAAAAAGTTTTCATTGCATAAAAAAATACAAGAATATTGTGTATGCTGCTACAATGTAAATGGAAATCGTAGGTGAGACTCACGGGGCCGTTGTCTGCGTCGTTGAACGTCCAGCTCATCGGCTCAGCGCCGCGGCAGCCCAGCGTCAAGTCCGTGGCCGCGTCCACCGTCACCTCGGAGCGCTGTGGGTAGATCAGCGCCACGCTCACAAACTGCAGCGTCACCGAACCTGGAACAAACACGTCAATATCAACGTTAATTATGGTTGTAAACTTTCGCTTTCTCTACCCCCTGAAACCATTGACCGATGTCAACGTGTTGGGAAATCGAAACAAACTAGTAATAGTGTAAATTCTTCCAACCGCCGACCAAGACCGATCATTATAAAACTTACATCGTTTAAGACTAGGAATCGTGCCTTAAACAGTAGAACCAAACTTAAGGGATCCAATATTACTGGCAAAGAAGATCTGACTAAAAAACGCTTAAATCTTTTGAAATCTGTTTCCGATAAGTTTGGTTTTAAAAATGTATGGTCCTCTGATGGCAACATTTTATATAAAACTGACGATAAAATTAATAAAGCCTCACTTAATGATGATATTAACAAGTTATAAATTTTTATGTATTATTTGCGAAACGAAATCTATTGTTTTATATTTGTTATACTTTTTTTTATATAGGAACAGCTTCTATGTATATTTAAAACTACTTTATATTCTTACATTTTGTAAATTCATATCTTAACAAGTTATTTATGGTTATACTACTTGACTGTCAGGTCTATAATTTTAGATTACCTTTGTTGCGAGTCATTGCCATTTCAATGAACTATTTCACACTAGGTGTAGTTATTTATTTATTCTCTTTACTGTATTTATTTGATTTAGTTTCTCTTTCATAGATGGAATTATATTATCAAAACATTCGAGGAATGAATACTAAATTGGTCGAGATTTACAATAGCACTTTATCTAATAGTTTTGATGTTATAGCATTAACTGAAACTTGGCTCTCTGACTCAGTCTATAACAATGAGTTTATTGAATGCAATAATTATACTGTTTACCGAAAAGACCGAGACAAAATGAAAGTAGGCAAAACTCGTGGTGGTGGTGTACTTTGTGCTGTCAGCAACAAGTACAAATCGTCGTTAATAAATATTATGACAGAAAAATTCTGATGACGCCTGGATTCGAACCAGGGACCTTCCGCATACCGGGCAGAGATGCTAACCGCTACACCACGTCACCTGTGTTCGAAATATGGCATCAACTGCATTTTTCTGTCACAGTGTCTAAGCGTAGCTTCGTTCCGAGAGACTCCTATATAGACATTGACAACCGGGTTCGTCTACAGTGACACAGTTTTTGATTATGAGGGAATCATACCCAAGCTTAGAGCTAATATTATTAAGTTGTGTGATTATTAAAGGTAATCATACCTGTAGTTTTTGACTAAAGTTAATTTATATTATCACAGAAAAATTCTGATGACGCCTGGATTCGAACCAGGGACCTTCCGCATACCGGGCAGAGATGCTTACCGCTACACCACGTCACCTGTGTTTGAAATATGGCATCAACTGCATTTTTCTGTCACAGTGTCTAAGCGTAGCTTCGTTCCGAGAGACTCCTATATAGGCATTGACAACCGGGTTCGTCTACAGTGACACAGTTTTTGATTATAAGGGAATCATACCCAAGCTTAGAGCTAATATTATTAAGTTGTGTGATTATTAAAGGTAATCATACCTGTAGTTTTTGACTAAAGTTAATTTATATTATGACAGAAAAATTCTGATGACGCCTGGATTCGAACCAGGGACCTTCCGCATACCGGGCAGAGATGCTAACCGCTACACCATATTTTTCTGTCATAATATAAATTAACTTTAATCAAAAACTACAGGTATGATTACCTTTAATAATCACACAACTTAATAATATTAGCTCCGTCGTTAATAAAATTGAATGAAAACATTAACTCACTTGCTGACATTGTCTGTGTAAGAGTACAATTAAGTGCTAACAAATTTGTGATTGTAGTTGTTATATATTCCCCTCCACCTGTTTCTCAACAACAACTCGAAATAATATATGAATGTCTTGAATCTTGTCCCATTTTATTTAACTCTGATTACATTATTATGGCTGATATGAACATTAGTAGACTTGCTGATTTTTACACCAATGGATATAACAATAATTGAATCAGCAGGTTTGAAAACTTCTCTAATTTTATTCATGCTAATCAATTTAATAATATCTTAAATGTTGATTCACGTCTTCTTGATATCGTATTATCAAATTTACACTGCACTATTAAACGCCATTCCTGTCCAATAGCTCCTGAAGATAGTTATCATTCTTCCCTATTCATTGGTCCCGATTTAACTTGTAACGTTTAGTTTTCGCTTTTATAATTTTTTTATCATTTCAAATTTGTCTGTTTATTTCTCGGCCTGAAAATTGGTTTTCATTAAATTCGTTTCACAGATTATTATTTAATATTTTCATAATAAGTAACTTACAACAGTTTCTCGTATTATTTAATCTAAATTAAATGTTATTTGTTCTAGTTATGATTAGGTTAATCACATTTTGTTAATGTCCGTTAATTAGTGACAGTACGCGATAAGGTTGGCGCGCGTTCATCAGATGTTGTTACTTCAGCAATTGTTTTGAAGTTTGTTGTATACAGATATAGTTTTATTATAAGCACAAATACTTTTTCCTATAGTTCTTTTTATTAAAATTAGAATCCTTGCTTACATTAAAGATTAATTATAGAGTACATTTATTTGATATTCGATTTCGCAATTTTCTCGGCCGATAAAGATGTTTGTTGTTATGTCTTATCTGCTTTCGCTGTCTCATTCCTTCATTAGCTCTCTTTCTCGTTGTTATTTCCCTTCTTCATGCAACCCTGTTTACGGGGGCGCATTTCGGGAATCTCATGATTTTGGGCCATCACTGCAATTAAATTGTAATTAACGAATGCATGAATTTTCTGGATATAAATAAAATAAATAAATAAATATATCATCACGCCTTTTACCCCTCACTGGGTGTGGCACTCTACCTAAGCAGATCTCGGTAAGTGATATATTTTTTCGCGTGAAGTGCGGTTACCAGCCGTCAAATCACGGATTCCAAAGATATTAGTGGAGGAGGAGCCACAGGGGTAGATTTTTTTTTTTAATTGGTGAAAATTGTTTGTCGGCTGTGGGGATCGAACCAGGGTTCTCAAGATCCACAGGCCGACTCGATACCACTGAGCCACCTACCTTTAACGGGTTTTTCGTCTTTTAACAGTCATTGAAAATTTAGAATCCTAATCGATAAGTTGTGTTGCTTTAAATATTGAGTTTTGTAAAAAGTTTTGCTTCGTAAAATTTATACAATTTGTATTGGATTAAAAGTAGCACTAGAAAGTGAAAATTTAGTATTTTCGTCGGATATTGTCTTGGATCAAATCGATAAAGATTAGATTTCTTACATAAAAACCGCCCAAGAACTCAGGTAAATGAAAACTAGTTCAACGCTTAGTTTGCCATTTATTTAAGTAAAGTAAAATCAGTTTTAGTAAGTGTAGTAACTTATGCTGTTTATTCATTAATTTTATACAGTTCTGAAGTACAGTAGTAACTTTTAAAAGAAACTAAAGAAAGAAAGTGCAGTGTCGTTCCGCCCTTATTCTTGAATCTAATTTTGATGTGAAACATCTATAGGCTCACTTGTAAACCGAATTGTTGGCGTGGCGACCCGTCGCCACGCTATACTAAGGTATACATATATATATTTTATGTGTAGTAGAGTGTACGGTGTGGCGACGGGTCGCCACGCTATACTGAGGTATACATATATATATATATATATATATATATATATATATATATATATATATATATATATATATATATTTTATATGTAGTAGAGTGTACGGTGTGGCTTCTCACTCAGTTCGACGTTGTTGTTTACTACGGTACACATAACCTGCGTTTTATTTAATTTTTTATTTTAATTTTTGACAATAAAATATGTGTGATAGTGATAACTCAGAAGATCAAAGTGATCAACCTTGTGCAAAGAAAGTGAAACTACACTATGGCATACTACCAAGTCATCAGTAAGTAGAATTTTCTGTAAGAAATTCGTAATACTTCATTTTTTCATTAGGCTATATTTAATTCCTGTAATAATATTATCTTTTATGCATATTACTTGTACACACACGATGTTTCACATCTGCCAGGCGTCCCATGACGGCTCACATTTTTTTAATTTCTTTTAGGTTATTTTTCCTTGTTGTTGGATTATCTTAGAATTTTCGAATTGTCGAAATCTTTGTAATCTGTATAGCCCTGACACACATCGTACGTTTTGTGATTTCCTATTCTGGAACCTTACTGTTGGAGTGTACGAAGTTCACATCAAATTCACACCCAGTGAAGCCTTTATTTTACGTATCACGTGCACGTGTGTAATTCGTTCCACCTTCTTCCGGCTGAATTGAAGATGACGCCATCTTGGAACTTAGCGGCGACGATCCATCTCGGAGCGATTCGTATATGTCCGCCAGAGTACCGAATCAGCCCAGCGGTTCCAGTATTCTACCACCTACTAACCAACAGTGCGATTGTCACAGCTAAGCCATTTTCTTATATTATTTAATTGACGGATGATTTATCTGTACTTTATTTTAAGAGCTTATCTTGTTGTAAAATCCGGTCAAGTATATTGTTGATATGGTTAACTTTACATGCGTTGTAACTTACGAGTGTGTAGTTCGTGCGTAGGAATAGTTTGTAGGGCCTGCGCTTATACATTTACGGTAGTCTTGTGCTTGCATCGACGTATCGTTGCTACTATCGAACCGCCGCGCGTCGTTGTCGCGCCTTTTTTTTGACAACTAGACATTTAATCTTACGCCGCAGTCCTAGTTACTATTGTGGAACACAGCGACCCACTGTAGTCGTTTACGTCCTAATTTTTTTTGGCATTGTTTTCATTATTTTTATGTTTGATTGGATTAATTATTAAATGAAGTTTATCTTAAAAAAGCTACATTATAGTGTGATAGTTAACTTTATTCATTCAATATAGCCCGTCAATTTTATTTTTACATCGTCAGCTATTTATTTGCGCTTACCTTTGCTTCTGTCTCTGTCCTTCGTTATCCGTCATTCTAGAGCTCTTTGCAGGTAACCTTCTTGTTGCGTCGCCATATTTTTTATAGCACATTAACGACTAGACCTTACATTACGGTAGTCTAGGGAGTGAGGACCACTGTGGTGACTACCTGGCGTCCTTTAATTATGAACCATCCCTTCTCCACTGAGAAGCCGGCAGCCTCATTCTCGTCGAAGCTTCCCGCGCCACCGAATCCCACGCCACCGATATTCCACGCGCCCCATTTTCCACGCCACCTAAAGTTCACCCGGCCGAAATAGTCTCCCACCAATTTTTGTCCACAACACCGAATGTAGTTCTGTCTCACTTTATCATGGAATACGTCAGAACGATGACGATTGTTGGTGATGTCACGGGTGGCGTCACTTAGTCAGTACAAAATTTATCTCATAGATGGCGCGGTGTACGACAATAAACCAAATAAATAACAAATATGACAATTTACGAATTAATTAAAAATAATTTAATTGAAAATTTCAATTTTATTTTAATTGAGTAAGTAAATCTGACATTAAACTGACGAAAATACAAAAAAAAATAGGTAGGTATCAAAGAAAAATACAGGGTGAGTCTGGGAAGACGCCCCCCCCCTTTAACTTTTTTATTATGAGTAATAGAAAAAAATGGTTCATATGAAAGTTTTATTATTTTAAATATACTATTTGATGGCAGATGTAGATATTTTTTATAAAGTCAGGTTTACAAGATACGACTATCAACTTTTATTTTTTAAATAGCAACCTATAATTATTTTACTAAAATAAAAACCGCCATTTTTTTCTCTTTTCAACGGTGTATTAGTTTTTATTAATGTATCTGAAAAAATTCGAGAAAAATAAGAAAATTGAGAAATACTAGAAATAATTTTTATACAAATATTATAGGTGGCTATGTGAATATAAACAAAATGTAACAGTGTTAAATTAATGTCAAAAAAGTATACATTTGCTGGTTACTTTATTTAACTTATTTTGCAAACAATAAAAAAAACGTTTTCAAATGTTTACGAAAGAAGAATTAATAGATATGATTCTAATAATTGGTGAATCGACTGGAATCATGAGAAGGGCAAAAAGAATTTACCGGGAGCGGTTTCCTAGACGGCGGCAACCGAGTTTAAGATCACTGAGGAGGATTTTTACCCGATTTCGAGAAACAGGTTCAGTAGAAAAACCAAAACGAAATACATCTAATATTATAGTAAATGAAGAAACCGAAATTATGGTTTTGGCTTCTGTTTACGAAAATCCTCATGTCAGTACGAGGAATTTATCAAATTTAATTGACATTAGCCAAAGTTCTGCGTCTAGAATTTTAAGAAAACATAAATTTCATCCTTACCATATTAACCTTACACAAGAATTGCACGGTGAAGATTTTAATAATAGAATTCGATTTTGCAATTGGGCGATGGAAAATATTAGACGAAATCCGCTGCTATTATCTAATATTTTATTTACGGATGAGGCTACTTTTAAAAGTAATGGTTGCGTAAATAGGCATAATATGCATTATTATGCAACTGATAATCCTCACTGGATGCGGAACGTCGACAGCCAGAGGGTATGGTCCTTGAATGTTTGGGGTGGCATAATAGGAGATTTTGTTGTTGGTCCACATTTTTTTGAAGGTCCATTGAATGGAGACGGTTATTTAAATTTTGTAATAATGATCCTCCCGGAATTATTGGAAGATATTCCATTAAATGTCCGCCAAAATTTGATATTCCAACATGACGGAGCGCCACCACATTATGCCGGTAATGTTCGGAATTATTTAAATAATCACTGGAGGGGACAATGGATAGGACGAGGTGGACATATTTCATGGCCAGCAAGATCTCCTGACCTTACGCCTATGGACTTTTTTCTTTGGGGATACGTCAAGGATCTTGTCTACCAGAAGATACCTACAGATGCAGAAGACATGAAAGAGCGTATTCGAAATGCTTTCCAAAATATTTCGCGAAACATGCTGGCAGATGTTCGAACACATCACGTTCAACGCTTAAATTTTTGTATTACAGAACATGGTCGTAATTTTGAACATTTGTTTTAAGTTGTTTTTGTTACTGAATTTGTTGCTTTAGTTTGTTAAGTTGTATAACACTGTTACATTTTGTTTATTTTCACATAGCCACCTATAATATTTGTATAAAAATTATTTCTAGTATTTCTCAATTTTCTTATTTTTCTCGATTTTTTTCAGATACATTAATAAAAACTAATAAAAGTTGATAGTCGTATCTTGTAAACCTGACTTTATAAAAAATATCTACATCTGCCATCAAATAGTATATTTAAAATAATAAAACTTTCATATGAACCATTTTTTTCTATTACTCATAATAAAAAAGTTAAAGGGTTGGGGGGGCGTCTTCCCAGACTCACCCTGTATATTTTTTTTTATTTTCAAAAAAGTTATAAGTTTAACAAGCTGTTTTCGTTGCCAATAAATTTGATTTGTAAGTTGCTGTATGAGAATAATTTCGAAGTACCTTCAAATTCCTTAGGGCCGGTTATACTCTCAAATAGGGCGTTTTTCAAAAATGGGGAGTGGCCAAATTTTATTAGTGCGAATAGTACATATTATAAAAAACAAATTTTGATTATAATTTTTTTTTAAAGGACTGTGGTTAAACACAAACTATAATCAATTTATTGTTTGTATTTGTGTCTTCGACTATATGTCTGGTCAATGTTTCGACGAGTGGGTGAGGGAGTGACGAGGACAGGACGAGAATGAGATGAATTTAGCGCCGAGGTACCGGTGTACCACTGTGAACATCTTTGAATAAAAAGTTCTATTTTATACAAAGATGAGCATGAACAATCGAGCAACGACATAACTACAACGGTTGGTACTGGCTACTGGCCCTATGTTACAAAATAAATTAATTTAAATCCTCAATCATCTAGAAAACTCAACTCTGGCGTTTTTCACTAAGAATTATAACAACTATTACTGTATAGTAATTAAGCATTAATTTGAAATATTCTTTACTCATCTATTTGTTTTGTATGTAGAATTGTGCTATGTTGTATTATATTTAAATTTGCAATATCTTTTATTTTATAATTGATATTTTTGTATATAACAGGTTAAATGACGTTGTACAAGGGTTGCCTTCATCACTTAACTGCACGTAACCTATAATATAATATATTATAATATTGGAGCAGTTACGATAATTACTGGAAATCGTTACTTTCAGCTTTGGGAAATATATGACAGTATTCCATGGAAATTAATGTTGCTTTCAGTAAACTAGAGAAGTGCTTAACAAATGAAGTAACAGGAAAATATTTTAAATAGGCAGGATTAAGGAATTCATTGGCATATGTATTTATAGGATAATAGGACGTTTCGAGCCTAAAACATGGCTCATCGTCAAATCGAGTTGAAAAGAATACAATAAATTTCAAGAGAATATGGCCCAATTCAAACAGGAGCTGAAACTCATTAAATACCAAAAACTGTACCATATCTTCAAACATAACAATTTCCAGTGTGTTTTGAAGCCAGAGGGGTCCTGTTACATACCTATTTTGGGCAAAAAGGTGTTTATTAATTTAGAATATGTCTTTATTTGTTATAGAATGTACTTATTATTAAAATAAACTTATCTTGAAAATATTTCACTTCTAACTGCATCCTTTTAGTTCACATGTTAATTTTAATAATATTTTTTATTAGCAACTACAAGTTGTACGTGATGCTTCACAATTAAATTACAGAAACCAGTTAACAATAGCTGGTCTAAGGACCGGTTGCACCGAAACAATACTAATTGTCTATTAGATAATAACTTTATGAAATATAGTTAAGTTGCACCAAAATAATTAAGGGTCAATCTTAGAAAAGAAAATAATCTATGATTATATTTTACTTGGCAACTAAATCAAGTAAATCTGACAAATAAAGTAACTGTCAAAATTGATATACTGTTGTCGCAGACCTGCTATATCTACAAGTACATTAGGTACATGTTGGTTGATTTATGGTTGTTTAAGTAATCTCTAAAAATTGTTTGAAATGTAGCATAATAACGAAATGTAATGCATATCTGAATCAGAGCTGAGTCTGAAATTTCCCATCCTAATGTACATACTTATTTGCTGTAAATATTTAGATATTTGTTCGAACTGGTTCACATAGTCGGTTTGTTTCTACATGAACGATCGATTCGGGGTTCTAGAAAAAGAGCCGGTTCCATTTGCAGCCCAGGATATTCTAAAGTTAAATTAAATTTCATCATACATTATTTTTCATACGAATTATTTCGTTGTCTTATTAAATGTAGTTTTTGAGTATATTTATTACGTTTAACTTTAATCCTGAATTGGAAGTTAAATAAGACGATGACATATGTATTAATAATGATAATATATTTAAGAAAAAGTACACAATTAAACAACTGACAGTTTTACACAATTATATTGTCAAAATACTGAATAAGCTCACTTTTATTAACATATAATCTCTCTTAAAATATTTTCATTGTCCAAAATCGTCAGTTATTTTAATTTACATTTTAATTTGCTATAACACAATTTTGACTTAATGGCTAATTAAAAATGCTAAATAATGAATAACTTTTTAACTAAGCTTAGTATAACCGGCCCTAAGGAAATTGTCATATTTGTTATTTATTTGGTTTATTGTAGTACACCGCGCCATCTATGAGATAAATTTTGTACTGACTAAGTGACGCCACCCGTGACATCACCAACAATCGTCATCGTTCTGACGTATTCCATGATAAAGTGAGACAGAACTACATGCGGTGTTGTGGACAAAAATTGGTGGGAGACTATTTCGGCCGGGTGGACTTTAGGTGGCGTGGAAAATGGGGCGCGTGGAATATCGGTGGCGTGGGATTCGGTGGCGTGGCATTGACTCATTCTCGTGAGGTCATTGCGTGACGAGATCCGCGGGTTTACCGCGTTCGTTTGGAACCAGGCTCGTTACAAACTCCTCAAGTCCGAAGTAACGCGTCTATTAACAACGAGTTCTCCTTCAACTTTCGTCGTGCTGACTATTTACTTCTATATTCCTTACTTAACAACATTGATTGGAATATTCTTCTTTCATATGCTGATGTTAATGCTGCTTTTACTAAGTTCTTCGATATCCTCGCCAACATTCTTAATATAAGTGTACCAAAGACAAAAATAAAAAAGCGACGTTATCCTCCTTGGTTTTAAAACTCGCAATGTTGTAATCTATAATACAACTTTCAAAAACTTAAGAACTAAATTAAAAAAGGATCTGAAAATAGCCTATAAAAATTACATGAACAACACTGAACATAATAATGCTAATGATCCACGGAACTTTTGGTCATTTATTAATAATAATTAAAAAATCCTCCCATTTACCAAGTGACATATTTAAATAGTATCCAATATCAAGATACTCCCTCTATTGTTCAAAGCTTTGCGGATTATTTTGAGTCAGTTTTCTGTTCTAATTCTGCAATCACTGATTTTAGTGGTATTTCTTGTAATTCTATAACTATAAATCAACTTTCAATTACTAAAATTTCAGAGGAGGACATTACATTTGCAATCAATAACCTTAAAACATCCTGCTCTCCTGGACCTGATAACCTACCAGCTTATATTAATAAAGGTTGCAGGGATCAAAACTAACACTTTTCCTGATATTCTCAAAAATTCCCTAATCTGTCCCATTTTCAAATCTGGTGATGTTCAAAGTATATCCAACTATCGACCCATATGCAAATTACCCAACATTTCCAAGTGTTTTGAAAAAAATTTATATAAGTACATTTATTCTAGTGTTAGCCATGCATTATCACCCTATCAGCATGGTTTCCTAATGGGAAGATCAACTGCAACTAACTTGATGAATTTTACTGAATTTACTATTAACGCCTTAAATAAAAACACGCAAATCGATGTCATTTCTACTGATCTAGCGAAAGCCTTTGATACTGTAAACCATGATATTTTACTATATAAATTACGATTTAATTTTTCTACTGAATTAATTCTTTAATTCGTTTCTTATAATGGTTTCAAATCTGATTACTTTATGCCATGGTCAGGAGTTCCTCAAGGATCAAATCTCGGACTGTTACTCTTCATTCTATTTATTAACGACATCACCAACTACATAAATTTTGCACACCCATTTTCATTGCTATACGCTGATGATTTAAAATTTTTAGTATTATAAACTCACACACTGACTACGTGAATCTTCAGTCTGATGTTAATAATCTACTAATTTGGTCTTCTTCCTCAAAATTACAATTTAATATTAATAAATGTAAAATAATGACTTATTCTATGAAACATAATCCGTCTAACTATAATTATCATATGGGTGGTATATGTCTCGAAAGAATTAATCAATTTAAAGATTTGGGTGTGTTATTTGACTCTAAATTATCTTTCACATCACATATCAATAATATTGTACAAATATCTTATAGACATTTAGGCTTTTTAATCAGAAACTCTCAAACCTTCAATAAAATATCAACACTCAAATTTTTATATTTTTCTTTCGTTAGGCCTGGGCTTGAATATTGTCTTACTGTCTGGAACCCTTTATACAATAACCTTAGTGTTGATATTGAACGAATTCAGAGAAAATTTGTAAATTTCTGCGCACGTAAATTCTGTTATTCGTTCAATATCTTGACTTATAGTTATTCACAATCTTTGATTGAATTCAATCTTATTACTCTTAAAAACAGACGTAAACTAATATCTTGTTTGTATCTTTTTAAATTATTAAACAATAATATTGATGACATTTCAAGCCTAGCCAGAATTTCCATTAATGTTCCTAGACCCTCCAGATCTTGTACACATAAGGTTACTTTTAATACCACTTTTATGAAAACCAACTATGAACTTAGAGCCCCTATTAGACGATTATGTTTCATCTTTAATAACTGCGAATGTGAAATAGATCTTGATATTTTCAGTCAGACATATAATCACCTTAAATTTGTTCTATCTAAATTTTTTTAACTATTTAAATTTCTGTTGATACTTTTGTTTAAAAAATGTATTTTCTTATACACAGATTTGTAAATCCCTGTCTTATCATTGTTCTACTTGTAAATTTAATTTTTTTTTTGTATCTCCGACCCTCTGTTATTGGGATACTTTGTATCCTGTAGAGTGGTTGTAAATTAAATAAATAAATAAGTAACTAAATATCAAGGCATATTAATTAGCATCTTGATTAGACTAATCGTGGATAACGTGTGCCTTGCTGAAGTTCCTCCCGATACTCGTATTTTACATTTATAACTCTCTAACGATAAATACATATCCGATTAGCTTATTCATTTTGAAGCGACATAATTACTAATAATGAAGAAATACAAATTAATTAAATACTGATTGGCAACAACTACCGTTGCTTACATTTTTTTAAAGTGCCTACTCTTCTTGTAACATATGGATTTTTAAAAACATATTAGATGTAGTTTTCAAATTTATAATATATTTATACAAATATAGGTGGCCACAAGCGTTTAATATAAGAAATAGGTTCCCAAATTATTTTAGACCAAATTGCTTCAAATAAATGTTTTAGAGAACGTTATAAGAATAGCCATGGAATATAAACAAATTTACAAACAATAATATGACATTTTAACTATCCAAACAGTTTATGTTTTGCGAATTTGTCCAAAGTAGAACCATTTTATGATATAAAGAGTTTCCTCATGAGAACATTGTTTCATACTTAAAAAATTATTTATTATTGATAAAAAATTGTAAAACACAATTTTTTTTCCGTTACAATGTCATACAATTGTGACAATTTCAATGAAACTTGCATTTTTGCAGTTAAAATGCTATAAATTAAATCTGATTCCTAATTTATATGCAAAATTTAGTTGCTCACAACATTTATTTGTAATATATTTCTGTACAGTAATTTGGAAAATTTTGTGGAATGAAAAACTAATTTTCCATATTAAAAGTTTAAGACCAGTTTTATAATGAACACCTTATAAATATTTATTAACTTTATGCTATGTAAATAATATTAACTCATACTTTAATTTATTAACAAAATTCTCAAAATTAATAGTGTAGTAGGTAATTTCAACTAAATTTATTTATTCAAAAAGTTCACTCTAGAATTCATTCAAACACGCGCCAGTATAAAACGACTGTTAGTCGCAGTCAGTCGTGACTGGATATTTAGCAGGATGTGTAAATACTTCAGGAAAAATAAATAAATGACAGATACTAAATGATATGCTGATCTCGAATATAAAAAATATATGTTTTATATCGCAAAATTAATTGCATTTCACGTGAAGTACACTGGTTAAAAATTATTTCTAAAATTATCGATAAGTTTTTGCTTAAATAATAAAATATTATTTGTTCATAATTGAAACGCGACATAATATATTTTCTATATGAAAATTGTGGTCAAATGATTAATATATGACGTTAAATTGAAACAAGTGGTACTAAAAATGTGTACTTCATGAGATATATAAATAATTTAGTAAATTTTAGAAAATTATTTGATTCGAGGTCAATATATAAGTTATGGAACAGTTCGCACAGGAAAGTGCTGATAACAGCACTACTGCAGCCATGAACCCAGAATTACATTTATATTATATTTCATTTTGTATTTGTAAACGTAGTTAGTAAGTTAGTTAAAAGTTAGAATCCAGTCTGTAAACATCTAATCTTGAGTTGTACTTTTCGTTGATTAAAAATAATTTTTCTTAAAGTAAACTCTAATTCGGTTTACGTAATTGGCGCAGTCACGGTAGGATTCCCAGATGAATTTAAACAAAATAAATCCGTTTCGTTTTAACGATTTACTGGGAATTTTCAACGAAAATCGTCGCTGAGTACTTCGCATCGTCACGAGTGCATATCGTGTCACACCGCAGAAGTCTCCAGCCCTGAGAAACACAGAGCTGCCAGTCGACTTCCCAGGACTCCTGTTACGCTGAATACGAAGCAGAAGCCCATGGACAAGCTGATAATATTTCTGTAAGTACTAATGTCCTTTAGAAATATCAGTGAAAATCAATCAGATTAAGAGAATACAGACACAAGTTCAATAGTTTCTTGTAACTCACCAACCCCTAGTATAACAGAAAATAATATAATAGTTGAAAATTTAATTAAAGATATAAATAATTTAAATATACCAGAGATGACGACCCCAATACTTCAAAAAGAATTTCTAGACATGGTCCCCGAATTTTACGGAGACGCAAAACTCTTATCAAGATTCATTGAAGTTTGTGAGAAGTTAGTGAATACATTCTATAACGTAACTAACCCAAACGACTTCCAAAATGAGTATTTAATGTCAAGCATATTATCAAAAACAAAAGGTGAAGCTGCTTCCAATATTGCAACTTGAACTATTTCTAGTTGGGCTGTCTTAAAAAAAGCTTTAATAGATACTTATTCTGATAAACGCGATTGTTATACGCTTAATATTGAAATGTCTGAATTAAAACAGAACAATGAATCCGCTTTTGAATTTTATAACAGAGTTAAAGAAGTTTTGAATTTACAAATCGCGTACATATCCACGCAAATAAAAGCTGAAGAACAAGCCGTTCTAACAGGATATTTTCAAAATTTCGTCCGTCAGTACGGTGGTGTGGATAGCGATATGGAATTCGAATCCGGAGATCCCGGGTTCGAATCTCACTCAAGCTAAAAATTATATGAACTACCACACTGCGGCTCGGTGAGTGCGGACCCTGTATTGTAATTGGGATTAGTTCCTGTTGTACAGCGTAACATAAATAAATAAATAAATAAATTACGCTGTAAGAATTCCCTTAAGAGGGCTTAAAGAGCCCTTAGGTAATTTTATGCGCAATAAAAATCCATCAGATATGAACACCGCGCTTAATATGTTAACTAACGATTTTCAAATAGATAGTTACTCACGCACACATCAAAAATGTAACACAATACCCAAACCAAAACAATTTATCAATAACACACATAACAGACCACCGTATAGACAATCCCCTCAATTAATGTACCGACCGATTCCACATAATACCAATCAATACCAACATAACTTCCAACACCAGAATGCAAAACAAAATAACGTATTCAAATCTAACCCTGACCAAAAATTCCCTAAACCTACACCAATGACTATCAGTACACGGCAAACATTTGCACCCAAACCCGGACCTGCAGGCTACAGTTCAGGTTACAATCAACCGCGATCTCAACAATTCGCGTACCGTCAACACCCACAAACGCAACAGAGACAAAACTTTATATTCGAAGAACTTCATAACACAGAAGTTAATGACATAAACGAAGAACCAGACACTGACGAAAATAACATTGCTAATTACCAATCAAATGTCGATACCGAATATTACGAACTAGAATCAGACTCCGATCCAAACTATTTTTTAGAAATAGCCGCCTCGGAAACGCCATCGAACTGATGAATCTTGCCTATAATCAAAGCGAGCTACCTTTCCTTATTTTTCCAGAACATAACTTAAAAGTCCTACTCGACACAGGAAGCATACGTTCATTCATTAAAACAGAAATTGCAAATAAATATTTTAATAGTGAAATTAAATATGATCCTTTCAAAATTACTACTGCACATGGAAACTCAACCGAAAAATTCAGCTTAGTACTACCCTGTTCGATTTTCATAACCAATTTGATATTCTATTAGGACTAGATAACTTTAAAACATTAGAAGCGATCATTGACTTAACACGCGATAAGATAATAACACCAATAGATGAGATAAAAATTCACTGTAACACCGCGTCCTCACTATGTCACGATCCCACCTAAGTCTGAGAAGATAACAAAGTTCTATGTTGAAAATGGCGAAGTGTTTGTCCCGGAAACACATATTAATAACATCATAATCCCCGAAGGAATCGCAAAAATCGAAAATAATGTCATTTACTATCCAACGATAAATCCAAGCGAAAAAGAATATATTATAGACACCACAAATATTATCTGTGCTGAATCGTTAGAAAATTTTGAACTTAATAATATCAATCTTAATTTACAAAATTTAAATAATAGCTTTAATTTTTCTAAAATACGAACTGATCACATGAATTCGGAGGAAAAATTCGCAATCACGAAACTAGGGAAAGAGTACACCGATATCTTTCATACGGAAGATAAGTCGTTATCTTTTACGAACGAAATAAAACACCATATACGGACAAACGATGAAATCCCGATTTATTCAAAAACGTATAGATACCCGGAAGTACATCGCAATGAAGTAAAAGATCAAATACAAAAAATGTTGAGTCAAAATATTATTAGGCCGTCACATTCCCCCTGGATTGTACCGACAAAATTACATGCAACGGGAAAGAAAAAATGGCGCATCGTTATCGACTATCGTAAATTAAACGATAAGACAATTGACGATAAATACCCAATTCTGAATATTAACCCATTACTAGACAAACTTTTCAGATGCCAATACTTCACAACCCTAGATTTGGGCCCCGGTTTCCACCAAATCGAAATGCACAAGGACGACATTCAAAAGACTGCGTTCAACACTGAAAATGGACATTATGAATTTCTCAGAATGCCATTCGGTCTTAAAAATGCACCCGCCACCTTCCAGCGCATTATGGACAATGTATTAAAGGGTTTAACAAATGAAATTTGTATTGTGTGTCTTGATGACGTTTTAATATTTAGTACCAGTCTACAAGAACACATGGAAAACTTAAGAAATGTTTTAAAAGACTTCAAAAGGCTAATTTAAAAATCCAACTCGATAAATCCGAGTTTCTTCAAAAAGAAGTTGCATATTTAGGCCATATAGTAACTCCCGTAGGCGTCAAACCTAACCCTGATAAAATTAATGCAATAAAGAATTATCCATTACCAAAAACCACAACGCAAATAAAAGGATTTTTAGGATTGTTAGGATATTATCGAAAATATATTAAGAACCTCGCTAAACTCACCAAACCATTAACTAAATGCCTCAAGAAAGGCGTAGAGATCAAAATTAATGACCCCGAATATGTTAAATGCTTCAACACTTGTCAAAATCTACTCGTAAATGAACCAATCCTTTTTTTTTTACTAAACCATTTAATCTTACAACCAACGCTAGCAACCATGTAATTGGTGCTATTTTATCCCAAGGTAATATTGGCTCAGATGATTCGGAACAAAATTATTCGACGATCGAAAAGGAATTACTCGCCATAGTTTGGGCAGTAAAATACTTTCGACCTTATCTTTTCGGCAGAAAATTTAAAATCATAACGGACCATAAACCATTACAGTGGTTATTCTCTCTTAAAGAACGCAACTCTAAATTAGTAAGATGGAGATTGAAATTGGAAGAGTTCGATTATGAAATTTTGTACAAAAAAGGAAAATTAAACACGAACGCTGACGCTTTAAGCCGTATTCCATGTAAAAATGAAAAACTTGTTCAAAATTCAAGTACTGAAGAAGATTCACCACCTTCGACTCAGTATAAAAATTATTTAGACAGTAAACTAACTAAATCAGATAAAGAGTATAAAATCTTTGAAGTAGAGGCAGACCTTTTTGATTCACCCTGTAACGAAAGCATAGCACATTGTGTTAGCAAAGACCTAGTAATGCACAAAAATTTCAAAGTATAGATAAACTAAAAAATCAAAACCCTAAATTATATAATTTAGTTTACCTAAGAGACGAAAATAATAGATTCATTATTTACCTAATAACGAAAAACTATTATAAGCAAAAACCTACGAATCGAGATTTATACTACACCCTTCTAAATTTAAAATCATTTTGCTTGAAATATCAGATCAAATATTTCAATATACCAAAATTAGGTTGCGGACTTGACCAACTAAATTGGACTAACGTTAAACCTATGATAGAATTTATTTTCAGAAATAGTAGTACAGTAATAACCGTGTATAATAAACCAAATAATTTATTTTTAAATTTATAAGATAATCATTCACTTTGAATTAAAACCAATTTATTTTGAAGGGTGGTCAGGTAGAACGGTTAACGGAAGGTCGAGTATGACATGCGGTTGGTCGAGTGTAACATGTGGATGGTCAGGTATAACGGGTGGGTGGGGCGTTCTAGACGTCTGAGAGTCAATGCTTAGGCCGGGATCTGCTGCGATGTGCTTCCACCACAAGGGTCGTATTTCCACACTCGGTTGACTGAAAACTGTTTTTTTGTTCTTCTGGATGATGGCGGCTTCTTTGAACTTCCTCTTACACCAATGTTCTTCCTTCTTGAGGAGCCTCGCGCCCTACCATTGAATTCGATGATGGTGCTCCCACGCGTGTTCGGCAAGTCCTGATTTTGATGTCTCTCTTCTCTCTGTGTGACGTCTGTGTTCTTTAATTCTGGTACACAAAGGTCGCTTTGTTTCACCTATATAGGTTTTCCCACATTCACATTCCACCTGGTAAATGCCTGCTTGTAGTTTTGGTGACTGCTCTGGTTTCGTAGTAGATACGATGTTCTTGATTGTGGTTGTTGTCTGAAACCTGGTTAATATTTTAAACTTGCTGGCGATCCTTTTTATTTTGTCCGAGACTCCCTCCACATACGGAATGTATAATTCATTTTTCTTTTCTTCGTCTCTGTTTGTTTGTTTCGATTTGTTACTTTGGCTCAAATAAATTGGTTTTAATTCAAAACCAAATAATAAAATACCACCGTTCGAACTTAATGTTAATGAAACTAAGGATAATTGCGTTGATTTCTTTAATAATATGGACGAATTTAATAAACAATTAGAACAGAATAAAACCAACGAGCACGATAACGAATCCTTAATTGTAGAAGTGGACGCCAGAACTTAAATTTCAAACGATGAGTCCGACGATAGTGACATTACCGTACATTCCAACCCCGAAAACCCTATAGTTGGAATACCGATCAGTGAATTACCAATAAATGTAGGTAAAAATCAGTTGAGTATTACGGAAGTTGAACATTCACCATCTAATCCAAAAGTAAGAAAATTACCCTTAGATAAAATGAGAGTTAATGTACAATTATCCCAAAATAACTTTGAAAATGATATTGTAAATTTTGTTAAAAATTATGTAGTTCCAAAGGTTGCATATTATTTATATTTCGAACAACCTATATATGAAAAATTTAGTCACATTTTACAGAAACACTTTAAAAATTCTGAAATTAAATTTATAAAATGCAATATTAAATTAATAGATATAGAAAAGGAAGATGAAATCACTGATACTATCCGAAATTACCACGAAGGTAAAACCAACCATCGCGGAATTAACGCGACCCATAATCAGATAAAAAGAATATACTATTGGCCAAATCAAATTAAAACTATTACAGACTTTATTAACTAATGTGAAATTTGTTTAAAATCAAGGTACGAACGTAATCCCTTAAAACTAAAATTTAATATTACACCTACCCCGAATAAACCTTTTGATATCATACTCATTGACTCTTTAAGTTTAGAAAACTACAAGTTTCTCACAATAATCGACGCGTTCTCTAAATACGCCCAAGCGTATGAAGTTAGTTCAACTAATGCAATCGAGATAAGTAATAAATTAACAAAATTCTTCTCACACCATGGTATCCCTAAGACGATTATATCAGATAACGGCCTAGAATTCAAAAACACTGTTCAACGTGAATTGCTAAGTTTGCACAAAATAGATATCCATTTCATTAGTTCCCAACATCCCGATTCCAATGGCCTCATAGAACGATTTCATTCTACGTTGATAGAACACATTCGCTTATTTAATTTACAAGACCATTTCAAAAATGAAACGATAGAAAATAAAGTTCTCTTTGGCTTATTAGCATATAATAACACTCATCATACTTCCACAGTTTTAAAACCAATAGAAATTATTAACGGGCACTTTGAAACTAACTCACCTCTTGAAGTAGAATTAGAGAGACAAATTACACAATATTATGTTCAAAAGCATAAAGAAAAAACAAAATTAGCCTATCAAAATATTAATGAGCGAATGCAAAATAAAAAATCTACTCTAATTAATAAACTAAATGAAAATCGTGAAACTTTACCCAACATATCCGAAACAGCCTATATACAAAATTAGCAAAAAGTTAATAAAACACGCCAAGCGAAATTCAAAAAAGAAACTATTAAAACAATAAATAAAAACTTAAAAAGGGCTGAAATTAAAACAGATACGAAAGACAATAGAAAACAGACTAAAATTCACCTATCTAATATTAAACGACCAAGGAAACTTTATAAAACCATTAATAAAAATCAAAAATCTTCCTGGACCATGTACTTCACGTACACCTACGGACTAGACATCAAGAACATTACGAACAACCTGTCACGCTTCAATTTCGTCCTTTATCCATAAATTCCTTTCTCTCTTTCAGTCCTTTTAAATTCTTTCCCATCCCATTTTTACGTGTAACCTAAAATCAGAATTTTGAATTAGCAGCAGCAAAATACTATTTAGTCATTTGTACACTACTTACCTTATTTGTTTAAATTAATTTCCACGTTGCTTTCCATTTCATTTACTTTATATTTTGTTATTTTATTTCCATTTAAATTTAACTTTCTTTGTTATTTAAATATTTTGTTGACAGTTGTTGTTTAGTTAATTGTTTATCTTGCCGTTAGAGCGTTCAAACAGGTAAAGGTTGATTTAAAGCAACGCGCAGTATACTTGGTTAATAAAAAGTCCCCGATAAATAGTTAAAAAGTAATTGATTACTGATTTATCTTAGTTATACCATTAGTTCACCTGTCATCTAGTTTGCCATATCTTTACAATAATATATTCCTTACCGATTCCTTATTTTCCATGCATCTCGGCCCCGAAATTGTCAGTGTAAAGCTGTCTTTAGTTGCTATTCCGATGTACTTTTGTTTTGCCGCCAAATTTATTCTCTTTCTTATTTCTTCTCATTGTTTCTTATATCTTCCTTCTTTTTCTTTTGTCTTCCGGACCGATTCCGAAAAATTATATGGAGAGTGAGTTCTTGGCTGTTGTCCGATTGAGTTGACAAGTGATTTTTCTCGCTGATTACGTGGTGATTTGCGCTTTGCTGATTGCAGTTTGCAATTCCATTTGGGGAATTATTAAAGCGAAATCTCATTCAGTTCTTCGGAGTAGTTGCAAGTTTGTGTAAATTGCATTGCCGTGCGTGCACTCCGCAAGACACCCTTTTGGGGAATTATTTTCGTGATCGCGAAGATCCAAGGTTTGTTCGCCGCCCACCAGCGACCCACAGCCAGCACTTGTGCCCACTGGAAGGTACCGCCAGCATCCTCTTGATCCAGTACACCAGGTTTGGAATTCCTGAGCTACGTCTCGCGAGTCCAAGGTCCATCCGCGGGTCACCATTCCAGAAGCTACGGGTTTGAGCCTGTTGAGGCGACAGCTAAGTGTTCTAGAACTTTCATTTAATTGTTTTCTCTTTTTTTACACAAATTATTTACCTACTGACCAGAAAAGTAGACTTAACTTTTATTTTTCATTACCGACACTTTTGGTCGAAGTTTGCTGTTCTGAAATAAATTAACTGGTTCAGTAATTTTAATTACATTTATACATATTTTTATTGTCATCATTATTATTTTATTTTATTATTTATATGTGTCACTTGATTACCTGGTATGTCAATTTATTTTGTCACAACACTGCGAGTCATTTGATTTGTTTGAATCATATTTGTAGTTGTGTTGCAAGGGAAGTTGCGCAGTGGCGCTCTGTTGCTTTAGGTTCTATTTTATTGTTCCATCTCGCCGTAGCCGAGTTATACGCCGCATTTAGACTGTATTTGTCCGGGTTTACGCGTTGGCCAAACGTAAATCGCGTTCGACCTTCGTCGAGGTGTAAGTGGCATATGACTGCACTACGTTGCGCCTTCAATTTGTTCCACGTCGCTTTCGCAACCCTTCCCGCGTTTATTAGTATTGTTGTTGTCTTTTACGTTTGTTCATTAAAGTCAGTGTTATCCGCCATTTTGTTTATTTATTTCGGAACCGTTTCTTTTGTCATTTTCCAGGAACTTAGTGTTTCCGTTAGTGTTCAAGTTTATTTACTGGTAAGTAGTGTGGTTTTGTCGGTAAGTAGTACACAGCATTTTAATTATATCATCCGTGGGCCTCTGGAATAGTGTTCACGGATTGAGATTTTCCTGTATGCCCTATATCCCTCTCTCGTCTCCCGTGCTTTTGGTTTCAGGTACCTTCGTAGTTGGGTACAGTGCTGGGTCATACAACTACGTGGCGTCCTCTATATTTGTTTTGTTTTGTGTTCATTTTGTGGAACCACCCCCTTCTCCACTGCCAGCTAGCCGCCTCCATCTCTGGAGCCTCAAGTTACGTCCTTATAACTTTTGGCGCCACAACGTGGGCTAAAGTGTTATAAACCCCGGACTATTAACCTTAATTCTAGGACATGCAAAATTACAGAGATCCCAACATACTTTCCTTCAGTTTTACGACCTGCAACCTATTATCCAACAATATAACAAAATAAAAACACAACACAATAACTTAAAACAAACTATAAATGCAAATGAGATCAGTGCAAAAGAGCATAAGAACAATGACGGAATCATTACTTACATTCAAAACTTGATAGACGAAAAATTTAGTAACTTACTTATTAATCATGAAAACCATAGACAAAAGAGAGGTTTAATAAATGGACTAGGATCCATAATTAAATAATTACCGGAAACCTAGACGCAGAAGATGAAAAACGATATCCAAAAATTCTAATTCATTTGGAATTTAACCAACATAAATTAAATGAACAATTAAGAGCCCAATATTCCGTTAACCATGTATTAATTGAGAAATTTAATAAAACAATCGAAACGATTAAACATAATGAATGAGAATTGAAATTAAAAATAAAACAGTTGTTGCATATTGTTGTCGGCGGAACCCATAATCTAAATAAATTTAGTATTTATGATATTTACAGTCAACTATACACCTTGTTTAATATGTTACTAAACATAGAAAATTCACTAACCTTTTGTAAACTTTACGCAATGCATCCAAGCATTGTAAAAATTAACGAATTTCATTCAGAATTAAATAAAATTTATAAAAGTTATAATAACGAATTCCCGTTAGAACCCACTTTCGAAACCATACCAGAAATTGAAAAATTTATTACAGTAAATTGTAAGGTAGATTTAAATAAAATTATTTACTTTCTAGAACTCCAATAAATTACGAAACTAGCTTTGAATTATTCCACCTTACACCTATCCCTAGTAAACTTGAAATGGAATTTGTGAATGTTATTTTAAATAAAGAATACTTTCTAAAATCTCTAAATTTTTATTTTATTTTTATTTTATGTTACGCTGTACAACAGGAACTTAATCCCAATTACAGTACAGGGTCCGCACTCACCGAGCCGCAGTGTGGTAGTTCATATAATTTTTAGCTTGAGTGCGATTCGAACTCGGGATCTCCGGATTCGAATTCCGTAACGCTATCCACACCACCGTACTGACGGTCAAATTAAATCTCTAAAGGACTAATGTACTAAAGGAACTATTTATCAATGTCCAAATAAGATCGAAAACACGGATGAGACGTCCTGCATAACGACAACAAAAACTGCCAATACACTAAAATAAACTTAAAAAGAAACCACATAGAAACCATCAAAGAAATTAACCAATTTCTTATTGTGTTCCCAAATGAAGAAAAGATTCATGCGTCATGTCAACTTGGTGACTAAATTAAACCCATACGAGGCATATTCCTCATAAAAGAAAATAATTGCCAAATTACATTCAGAAACCAAACTCTACATTTTCAAGAAAGAACATTCGGGAGACCGATAATATTAGACGACTTCAAGATAAAATTTGATGAATTACAAGCACCAAGATCAACAGTAGAACTCAACAGCATACAAGACCTGAAACTACCGATAAATAAATTTGAAGACATCGAAGACTACGACACTACTGCCGATATCTCAAACTACTCAATATTAGTATTATACGTAATTTTATTTATAGTTGCAGTTACAATACTTGCAGCTTTCCTCAGGAGACAAATCCAGAAGTCCAGAAGAATCCATGACCATGAACTCCAGCCTAGGCGTTCAACCCCCCAACAGCAGCAGCCCCAGCTGAACCTTTTCGGGGATGCTCAATCTTAAGGAGGGAGGAGTTATGGAACAGCCCACAGGAAAGTGCTGATAACAGCACTACTGCAGCCATGAACCCAGAAGAACTCTCCTATTACATTTATATTATATTTCATTTTGTATTTGTAAACGTAGTTAGTAAGTTAGTTACAAGTTAGAATCCAGTCTGTAAACACCTAATCTTGAGTTGTACTTTTCGTTGATTAAAAATATATTTTTTTTAAGTAAACTCTAATTCGGTTTACGTAATTTATATATAGTATTGGTCATTTATTAATTTTTCTAAAGAATGAAGCGCTGTTAGAAAAGTCACAAATAGTTCATGTTTTAATTACCTACCTAATATACCATTAATTTTATAGTTCTTATTGTTAAATTAGATTTTAAGTTAATTATATGTACAAAGCATAACGGGAATAATTTATTTAATTTGTTTCCTGAAGTATTCAAACCCCTTGATTTTAAATCGAAATTCGCTAATTTTCTGTCGCTAACGCTGGTGTATCACTAGGGTTAGCATAATAATAAAGAGTTATTAATATTTGTTAAATAGTAGAACTTGCAAAATTAATAAATTTTAAGTGACCTTGTTTCACTAAATTTTGCGACTGCGAAACACTTCATGTGATGCGAAAGGGATATATCATTCACGTACACGTCTCAAAATTCTAAAACGAATTTGTACAATTTCATAAAAATAATTTAATTCTGGAATTGTAAATAATTTCATTGCCAATTGTTAAACAGTCAAAATCTCAATTGTGCGTGGATAAGTGATAACTACCATGATTTGAGTTCACTACTTCGTAACCAAAAAATAGCGCAATTTTGTTAAATTTTTAAGGTTTGATTTCAACTACAATTTCGTTTGTAACTTCATTTCCACCATTTGAGGGCATAGATCTTATAATATGACTACGAGTAACTACATGTAAAGACTGGGGAATGCTTAGGATTGAAAGAGAAGCCTTCATTTGAATCAAATTTCCAATTTGAATCATACTTCGATATCATCAATTGATAGGTAATGGTTACGAGAAGGAAAATTATGTATGCATACTGTGTTATAAAATATTTTACTAATTTTGAAATATTTTTTTTCAATTTTGTATTATTATCAGTTTATCATATACTACTATTTTTGAAAAAAGACTAACGATTATTATTATATTTCATTATTTGTAATAAAAGATAATAATTTTGTGAATTGTCATAAAATTATAATAGACTGAGTACTCGGCTTTATAATTATCATTTTGTCGGTATGGAAGTTGTTATTTATTTATAAATAAATGAATAAAGATAAATATATTTAACATTTACAGAGAATTTATTCATAAAAAATTGTTTGATTTTAGTCGTTTCTTTTGCAAACTGGCCGACTCCCATCACATTTACCCTAACTGTCTTACAAATTATTATTTATGGTGTACCCAACGTCAATGCTTAGTAAAATGATTCTGGCTGGAGACTGCTGTTATTCTGTTAATTATCGTTATCTCCGTTCCTCTTATGGCACAGTATAGGGGAGATATATTATAAGAAAATTAATATTTCTGTTTCTAGGATGATGATTATGAACACTTCAATTTACAAGTTGAGTCTTAAAAAACCAAATGTATATTAAATCACTTTACAATAAGCTAATTTATAAAGTACGTTTTATGAAACCTATTTCCGACATTGAACTGCCCTGTTTCCAAAATATATTAGGATTGAGATTATTATAATATTGATTTTTAATGTACGAATTTATTTTATTAATAACTTGACAATGAAAAATAACAAAACAAAATATCATAGAAATTAATCAATAATTTTTTAGAATGTAAATATAATTAACTAATTACGCGTAGAAAGAAACTAGTACGATTTTAGGAATTCTATAGTGGTACGGTTTAAGAAAATTTGTAAACTTGTTAAAATATCGACATAACATTCATAGTATTTAGTTACGAAATATACACAAAATAAATTTAAACAAATAACACAATAAAGGTAGTGTTAAAAATTATAAGAATGTAAAGAGAAATTTTGCTTTCCAATTAATATCAGCTAAATAAATGCATTAGAATTTGACATAGAAACTAACTTGATTTCTGATGCTTCTGTAACTCGTAACCATGCAATACTTCAATTTGTTTACTTACATTACTGACTTACAATTTAAATTAATATATTTGCTTCTCAATGCTGCTCACGTTAAGTAACTAAAGTAAAGCTTAACAGGTACGATTTATTTGACCAGTACGCATGAAGTAACTTTTGCCTGTATCGTTCTTTCATTTCAGTTGTACATCTAATTAGTAATAATCTTTGTAGCGCTATTTCATGCTAAATGAGAATACGGACCCTGCATCTGAATCTGTTATCAAATGTAAATTTGTTTATTCAATCATTTTGTAAATGAAGTTTAAAAGATATTAAAATTTAATTAATATATTTGGAAAAAAATGACATTGAAATTGAATTCAAGGGAAACTTTATTTTATCAATTGAATAAAATATAAAAAAAAATCAATTATTTTGAACAAAATGTTGCAAATATTAAACTTTATTACAATTTCAATTAGGATGAATGCGTTTGAGAAAAAATTAAAATTTGACAATTACGTCATTGCATATAATATTCGCGTGTCGGTCCTCTCCTATGATTAACTAGGAATATATTTATTTTAAACAATTTTAAATCCAGGTTTTACAGTCACTAATTAATAATCAAGTTCAGCAAAATATATCAAACGCAGAAGTTTATTCTCTATCATTCTAATTTGTGGTAAGTGGCCACCGAAATATGGCACAGCAGAGTACCACACCCAGTAATGGGTAAAAAGCGTGATAATATATTTATTTATGTATTCTTATTTGAAATAATATGGAAAGCAAGCATTATGTAAAACCTGCTTTTCCACGTAAAACAATTATGGTCCGCTGTTCACTTGAGAGACTCTATAATCTTCATGATTTTTTCTGACTTCTCTTCTCGTTTTTGTATTTAATTTTAAAAACATTTACTTGTGTTATTGTAATTCTTTCTCACTATTATCACTAACCGAAGTCAGCAACGGAACAGTGTCGCAGTGATCTACCTATATAAGTAAAATGACGTGATGCCATTATATTTATTTTCGTTTTTCAAATCGCAAAAAAAGATAGTTTTTATGAAAGGTTGATTTTAACAATAATAATTTTAATAAAATTTTATAAATTTACCTTGAATGATCACTAAAAGTATTGCAACAATGTATGTTGCATCTAACATTTTTATGGATAATAATTTGAGCGATACAAATACAAACACTACGAAACTTGAGAGTTTTGTCCACGAAACTAAAAACTAAACTGATTAAAATGTTATCAGTTTATGAGTAAGTTTCTCGAAACTTTTTCTTACATTATTTATTTTCAGTTATAAATGATTATCAAACAGTGGTTAAATTTTATCAACGAGTTAGTTGACATGCACATGTTATGGTGGTTTTATAAACAATGTGCTAACCAATTGTTTTATCGTAATTAGATTTTGCGTTGTAAAATAATAATTATTTGCATTGTTTTTGAGGAAATCAGAATTTATATTTTTATAATATTAGCTTGTTATCACTAGTAGCAGCACCAGACCTGACTTTATGAATAAATTTCTGTTATGAACAAAATATTGTAAGACGATACACGTCTGTATTAGATATATTCAGTTTATCTAAGACTGTAAAATGTGTATGGCCATCCCTGTAATGTAGGATTTTGTGAGAATAGTTATGTAGATACTAACATCCAATTAGAAGATGCATTTTTTTTTAGTTTTATTTGTGTAAGTGTGGTCGACTCATGTGATTGAGGGGTATTTAAAGCCCGGCGCGAAAAAGGTTTTTTTTGTAATAACCCTTGGATATGAGGGATTTTTTAAGTCTGTAACAATTACTTACATTAAAGATGCAACAAAAAGTTAAACCTATCGTATATATTTTAATTTTTAACCGAGCATAAAAAATATTAAATTGAAGCATAAACCTTTGTTAAATTTTCAGTTGCCTAAACAATAATCACAAAATTAAACACAAAAAGTATGGAACAAAACACAATTTTTTAAAGTTTGTTGAGTCTGAGACTTACAAACTTAAAATAACGTATCTTCTTGCCCGGTGCACATTTATAAAATCTTGCTCAAATAGTCTGACGGCCACGGCACGACGCGACATGTCGCCAAAACACTATCATAATATCCCAACAAGTTACGACGCAACAAGACGAGCGAAGTTGCATTGTTAAATTCCAGTACCAGATACATAGAATACTTTTTAAATGAAGTATAAATATAGTATAATCGAAATAATTTTGCATTAATTATTTTACAAGTAAATTAGTATTGACAGTAGTTAATAGCCAATAGTTATTTATAACGCTCTTTAAAATTTTCTGAAAAAAACTAAATGTAGGACGGGCGGCCCGCCAAAAGGGTGGCCCAGCACGCCTTGCGGCTCTGTAAGCGTGTAATATAAGAAATATTTTTTTTAATGCCCAAAAAATCCTAAATTTTTCAGATACGTTTAAAAGAATAGACATAAAATTTAAACAAATTTACAATTGCATGTCAATGTAACTGTCAAAAAGTTAGTGTTTTGCGAATTTGTCCAAAGTAGAACCATTTTATGACCTGAAGAATTTCTTTATGAGAAATTTGTTTCATAATCTGGATTGTAAAATAAAATAATATATATATATATATATATATATATATATATATATATATATATATATATATATATATATATATATATATATATATATATATCATCAAGTCTTTTACGCATTACTAGGTGTGGCACTCTGCTACAGCTGATATCGATAAGTGATATATTTATGCGCGTGAAATGCGGTTACCGGCCGTCGAATCTTGACCCTCGAATATGTAAGTGCTGGGGGAGCCACAGGGGTTATTTTAGTGTGATGAAAACTGTTTGTCGGCTGTGGGAAGCGAATCCAAGTTCTCAGATTTACAATTGTGGTTATTCCAATAAAGTATGTTTTATAAAACTTTAAACTTGAATTTTTGCAGTTATGAAATGTTAAAAACTAATCTGACTGATAATTTACGTACATAATTTAATTTGACTCAACATTAATTTGAAGTCTACTAAAAACTGATTTCTCATTTTAAACTTTTTTAATTAACACCCTGCATATCTTTTTATTAACGCTGTGCTATGTAAATAAATTTAACTTATAATTTAATTTATTCAAAAAGTACCAGAATTAATTGATTAGTAGGTGATTTCAAGTCACACCTGACTGCGACGGACAGTTGTTTGCGTAATTTGAGTGAATTTGTAGTGAACTTTTTGAACTTACAGTTTTTGTTGTATTTACTTATTAATTCTAGTGTTTTTATGAATAAATTAGATTATAAGCTATTCTTATTTACAAAACATAACAGTAATAATTTTTTTCCTGAAGTATTAAAGCGCCTGTATTTGTAGTCGCGATTCCCTATTCTTCAGTCGCGAGCGCTGGTATCGGCTCACTGGGGTTAGCATCATAACAAAGAGTTATTAATATTTGTGATGTAGGAGGAAGTGTAGTTGAACTTGCAAAATAAAATAATTCTAAGTGATCTTATTTCTCTATGTTTTTCTACTAACAATATTTTCTACGAAATACTTCATGTGATAAACCTTCGAAAGGGTTATATTTTTACGTATACGTCTCAAATTTCTAAAACGAATTTGTGCAATTTCTTAGAAGTCATTTAATTCAGGAATAGTAATCATATCATACCCCATTTTTGAACAGTAATTTTTTAAATCCTGCATGGAAATGTGATGGATACCATAATTTGAGTTCATTACTTCGTAACCTGGAAGGAACGCTATTTCGTGCAATATTTTTATGTTTGAATTCAACTACTATTTCGTTTGCAACTACATTTCCACTATTTACGACTATAGACTTTATAGTGTGACTAACTAAATGTAAAAACTCGGGCATGCTTAGGATTTACCGTCGTTTGATTATAATTATCAATCTTAATCATAATTTGATCTCATTGTGTGATAACTGTTAGTAAGGAGAAGGAAAATTAAATATGCAAACTGTGTTATTAAATATTTTACTAATTTTGATTTCTTTTCACATACCTAGGCCTATAATGAGTTTGTCTTATTTTTTGCTACTATTTTTAAAAAAGCTTGTCGATTATTTATTATATGTTATTATTTTCAATAAAAGACAATAATTTTTTGAATTGTCATATAATTTCAATAGACAAACTGCTAATTACAAAAAAAAAAAACTGACTTAAAAATTATCATTACTAATCTCTAGCAATCTGTATTATTTATTTCTTAATAAATGAAATATTTAATTAGTATTGTTTTAAGTAAATAGAGAGAAAAATTGGAATAAAATCAGATTTTAATTACAAGCGGCCGTGATTTCATATGACCCCAGGTCCCAATTTTCCTGTTTATAATTTAATTTAATAATAAATAAATAAAAATTTACGCTTTTAAACAATTCTATTTACAAAAACAGATATAACAAATTATAAGCTAAAGACAGAATGAAAGTTATATTTACATTCTTATCAATTTTATGGTGTGTTCTAACATCAATGTTTAGTAAAATGTCTTCATTATTATAATTATCGTTTTTTCCGTTTCTCTTATGGCGCAGTATAGGTGGGAGTTACCAAAATCTTACTTATGAAAATTGTTGTTGTATTCATTAATCAGCCTGAATTTATACGAAAATTAATGTTTGTGCGTGTAGACAGAGCCGTTCCTAGCGGGCGTGCAGTGCGTGTTTCATCTATTGCAGAACATTTTATTTCTATTGAATTTCGCATTTCAGACTAGACATATAATATAAATAATACATAGTTTAGAAATACACATTGTTGGAATTACGAGAAACTTTTAAATAATATTTATGGCATAACGGATGTTCGTCAAACGAACAGACGTGGTTAGAGGTTTATTATGTTTTAAGTATTGATATTCTTCAGAAGAGACTAACATTAGACTTTAATCAAGAAGAACAATCTGTGTATTTTCGATTTGCAGTGTCGACCTTTGTGTTTTCTGTATCTACAATATTATTCCTTAACGAAAAGAAAAACGCAGAAGGTAAGCAATTTAACTAGATTAGGTAACAAAAATAAACTCGTTAAATTTAATAGATGTCAGTATCCGAAAGAAAAACAAACACTATGTTTGATGAATAGTTATTAGTTCTAATGTCATTTGTATTATTATACGTCATCGTTGATTGTTTACATAAAATAATAGTTTGTCCATTAATGAAAACGATTGTATATATTAAACATAGTATTGTTGCCTAATTATCACGGGCGGCGGGTTAAATGATTGCACGCTGCCGGCAGTACCTCTAGGACCGGTTCTGCCTAAAAGATAATGATTTATGAATATTTTTCTTTACAAGTTTACCCTTAAAAATAACTACATGCGTTTTAAACCACTTTATAATAAGATAATGTAAATAGTATGTTTTAGGAAACCTATCTCCCAAATCGTACTACTGTTTCCAAAATATATTAGGAATGAGATTTATACAAAATTTGATTTTATAGTACGAATTTATTTTATTTATAACTTGACAATGGAACATAACTAAATAAAATATCATTCAAATTAATATAAATATTTGCGCTCGAAACACACACAAGATTTTTTCTACAGCCGCTACAACAAATGTTTCTATTTTAAGAATTTATTTGCATAAGTGTTCAGTGTTACAGTACATCAAAAATTAAAATTGTTTATTTGCTGTGACTGGTTGTTGTCGTAACATTCAAGCTAGTTTTTACTAATTACAGATATAAACGGTATAAATAACATATTATGAACTTACCTTGAATGAACACCAAAAGTATTGCCGTGATATATGTTGATTTTAACATTTTTACTGGAGAAACTAAACTGACCGATAACCAATATATACACTATGAAACTTGAGAGTTCTATCGCGAGACCGAACAGATTCACTGATTCAAAGTTTATGAGTAAATTAATCTTCCTCAAAACTTTTCCTTGTGTTATTGTCCTGTTCAGTTATAAATAATTATCAAATAGTGCATCATAACGTACAGTGCACAAAAAACAAAATTTCATGTTCTCTGTGTATCTGAACACTGAGCGACGAAAATTCAATTACACTTCATTAATATTACCAATTATTCAGTGATTAGTGCTTTCTACAGATCTGAGTTAATTCATGGTGATGTTTTAATATTCGTCAAAAACGATATTTTGTGTAATAAACTTGAATATATAAATATATTGTCTGAAGAAAAAACTTATGAGTGCTGCGCGGTCAATATTGTTGTTCACACTACAAACTTGCTAATTGTATGTGTTTATCGCTCTCCTCCAGTGACGCAAACTGCTTCATACAAAAATTTGAACAGTGTCTTCATAAATTAATAAGAAAAAATAACTAAGGACATTATCATATGCGATAATTTTAACATAGATTTTCTAGGTACGCTTGATTTTCTTCTTAAATTTTCGGACTTGATTAATTCTTTTAATTTTATTGCAACAATGAAACAACCAACAAGTATCTTCCGAGATAACAAATCATGCACTGAACACTGGCGTTGACGTTTTTTGTGGAACAATCGAAAAATATCTTTGTTAAATGTTAAATACGCACGTTACCAATGGCAACGCTCGAAAAAGATTATAAATGTGCGCTTATTTCAATAGTTACCAGGGATACAACAAAACAGAAACTTGGCACATTGACAGTTGTCTGAACGAATTTATTTTTAGTATCTCTGTTTTTTTAATAATTTTAAAATGCAATCGTAGAAAAAATTATGTGTGTATCACGAGCGTAAAATATCTTTGTTCCTCTTACACTATTGAAGCTCTCGCCTTCGACTTGTGCTGCAATTACCGTGTTCTAGTAGCAAAGAATCACTTTACGCTCTTAATACACAAATAACTATTTTTGTTTATAGCTAAAAGTTGAAATATATATATATATATAATAATAATAATTTTAAATCTCTTAAATACCCTTATGTGTGTCGAAATTAGTTATTTCTTGATACTATTCTATGTTGTTTCCATTTTTCCTGTCCGGTGCTCTTCTTCTTGCGTCTTGGCAGCTGATATTGTTCTTATTTAGTATGTCTTGTATATTATTTTTCCATGTTTTCAGTGGTCTTTCCCTACTCTTTTTTATTGTTGTCCTTGCCTTCCACATCATTTACAAGGAGATAAATAAACAAAAATAGTAAATTATGGTTGTTATAGGAACATAAATGTTAGAATAAACAAGTTGGCAACACCGGTCACTAAAAACAAGCGAGCCAACATAGTGTTTATTCTAAATGTAACAAACTAAACAACGAGTATTCATTTTTGAATAATAAAAGTTGAAAGTATACATTTTGTTAATAAATACTATTTTTAATGTTTACCAACATAAAATCAATATTTCGCCAGTGACCCGTTTCACCAATTTACGAGCATATTGTATGTATAATTATACGTAGTTAAGCTAATTAATACATGTCGGGAGAGAAATGCATGATTATTCATAAGAGGAAAAATAGCATTCTGATCCGAGATGTATATAATATTTTTTCCAAAATGAAAAGAAAAATAATTTTATAACCGGCTGGGTTAAAGAATATCTCCTTTGTTGTTTTGGATTCGTGACCGAAGTTATATGACGCAGGAAGTTAACAAATAAATGGACACATGACACACACAATCATATAATAAACAAACGACCTTTATACAACCAAATAAAGAAAACAAAGCTCACTAAAACTAAACTAATGATACAAAAATTAAATCGTAAGGTCCAGAACTAAACGTAACAATCGCGGTACTTCGACTGGCTTCATCTCCACATTTCTCTTTAGCAAGGGTATCTTCCCTCTTCGAGCATCTACACTTGGTGGCAGGTACCCATGCTGGGCGACCCGCAGGGCGACGTAGCACAAGCGTTACAATTTTAAAATTTATATTTATCAAAGTTTTTCAATTTGAGAAATATATGTAGATTTAAAAAAAAAAAACATTATTTCAGAAGAGCAAAAATTTATGTAGTAGTAGGTTGTACAACAAGGGAGTAAAGTTCGCCATTATTTGAATCCTGAGGGCGTAGCCCGAGGCATGCAATCGTTCGAGGCAAATAATGACGATCTTTACTCCCGTGTTATATACGACATTGCTGATATTGTCATCAAAAATAACTGCTGGCCATTCTTTCTCCATTGTTGTTGTTCAACAAAATTATATTTATAATAATAACAATACAACTTTATTTTAGCAAAGTTAACATTACATTATAGTTATATCTAAAACTAGATCACAATTGTTTATATTATTTCCTAACTCTTGCTTGAAATATTTCAAGTGGTAATTAACATTAACATCCTCAGCTAAATCATTATACTGAGACGGGACGGCGGGTTCCATATGGTAAATATCAGGTGAAATAATTAACTAAGCATAATATGAATCAATAATTGATAATATAAAATTCTATGTAATTATCAAACTATTTATATTCGGAAACCTCTAATCTCTGTGCGGATTACGTATTTCAGATTTACTTGAAATAATAATGAATTCGCAAAATTAAACCGGTATTATTACATATTAGGGAAAATAAGATAACAAAGGCATACTTACTGAGTAGGTATATAAATGAATTTTCAAAAATTTAAAATCAGTAGTAATACTAACTTTCGTATTGAGGTCAACAATATACGTATTTAATATGTGGCGACCATTTGAAGAAGACAATACTGATGTTTTACCAGTTGAAAATTGTGATAAAATTAAACGGACATTTTTGCCGCAAGAAGCGAAAGAAATAGTTTCAAATGTGTATAACTATTTAAAAGAAAAAGATAGTGAAGGTGAAAATTCGGCTCTGATAAAAACATCAGAAATGACGAAAGTGCCGTACAATACTGTTCGTGATATAGTAAGGGTACGTTCCACTTAGCGACCACAACGCTCGCGACCACGACCGCGAATTTTACCGTTCCACCTGCTTACAAACGCCGCGAGCGTTTACATAAGTGGAACGCAATTTGAACGTTGTGAAAAATAAGATGGCTGCTGCTGCATTAATGTTGCGTAGAAATGTACATGAATCTGACAGCTCATCGAGCTCCGATGAAGAATGGGATTTAGCTTTGTTGGAGAGAGAAAAAAAATTACTTCAATAATAATATATTTTTTTTGGAAATTCATTGCATTTTTAATCAGCAATCTAAAAATTCGCTGAAAATATTTTATAACAAAAAATATTTTTTAAGTCAATATGGTAGGAATACTACAAATAAAATGACTATTCGGTTTTTGTTATATATTTTCTTCACACACAAAAAAATAAAAGTATATATCGGGTGAATACCAAATATAGCCCGTTAATATGGGAAAACCGTTTTTCAGTTAAATTTGCGAGCAATAATCCATGAAAAACCATTGACATAACTGACAGATGGTTTGTAAACAAAGAATAATTCACATTTACGCGCGAAAATATTACACGACCGCGTCGACCCACCCTGTTGAGATGAGCTTTGCGATCGTCGTGCGGTCGTTGTTGGTGACGTCATCCGTGACGTTTCAAGGAACAGCAACTACGACCACGGCATTAAGTGGAACGAATTTGTGAGCGCCGCAAACGTTGTGGTCGCCAAGTGGAACGCACCCTAAGTGGAGTGAGACCTAGAAAGAAAAGGCGTGACGCGGGTAATTCGAGAATAGTGAATTCTTTTCAAGAAGATACAATTCGACGCAAAATATATGCAATGTATGCCGAAAAAATGTTGCCTTCTATTCGCATATTGTATCAGAGACTCAAAGACGATAAAAGTGAAATAAATTGTTCTTTGACTACTTTGCATTCAGTTCTCCATAAAATCGGTTGTCGTTTTAAAAAAGTTGATAAACGGCAAACAATAATGGAGAGTCGAAGAATACGCGAATGGCGCTTCAAATTTTTAAGAGAAATTAAAAAATATCGTGCTGAGAATCGTCCGATAATATATTTGGACGAAACTTGGTTTGACTCCCACGACACAGCACCAAAAAGTTGGACAGACGGTACAAATGATTGTGCAATCGATGTTCCACCAGCACGAGGCAAGAGAATTATAATACTTCATGCCGGAAGTGATCAAGGGTGGATAAATGGTGCGCGATTTTTAGCTGGCCATAACGCTAAAAATGTGTATTTAGATTATCATGACAATATGTGCGCTGATATTTTTGAGACGTGGTTTTGTGATAATTTACTGCCGAATTTGCCGCAAAATAGCGTTATTGTTATGGATAATGCCAGTTACCATTCGCGGCGAAGCGCGAAAATACCATCTAATTCCATGAAGAAGGCCGAAATTCAGGAATATTTAATTAACAACGATCTGTACTTCGAAGAATCATATAATAAAAAAAAGTTGTTCAAATTAAACCCCCTGTGAAACAGTATGTGTGTGACAATTTAGCAAAATAATTTGGACACGATGTACTTCGATTGCCTCCTTATTATTGTATTTTTAATCCAATTGAATTAATTTGGGGGCAATTAAAATGCAATATAAGACGGAACAATACATCACCGACTGTACGTGACGATGTTATCGAATTAATAATAAGAGAAATGAACAATATAACACCAGAAAATTGGGCTAACAGTGTGCGTCATGTGATTGATTTAGAAAATCAATATATTGATATTAATAATATTACTAAAGACTTTATTATAAATATTCAAGACTCAAGTGACGATAGTGAAATGGATTGTGATAGTGACAATGATATTGTCGAATAATTACATATGTATAGCAGTGTAATATTTTGTATTTATTGTTATGTATGACACTATTGTTTATTTGCATTATTTAACTAAATGACGAATTGTTATACAATGATACTTTCATGTAACATTTTTTTTTGCTTCATTATCAATAATAATATTTGTACAAAATTATCTGTTTCATTATTATAATATATATAAAAATAAAATTAAATTGGGAAATACTGAATACATACCTGTCCTTGCACCCCTATAAATCAAGCTTAAATCCCTAACAATAGACCCGCTGAGAGGGCCATAACGGAGTATCTTTGAACATACTATAATACTTTCACAGGCCAGATGGTGGCTGTAAATTATAACACTTCGGGGTGTGAATAACACAAACCAACAGCCAAGCGTGGGCACCCTTGTGATGCTGGGCGCTAAGCAGGTAGCGACAGGATGGGATTGGGAACATTTGTCGAGATAGATATATAATATAATAATTTGAGATTTATAATTAGAGACTAGGTACTGCACGAATAAGAAAAAAACCCAAGATTCGTAAGTAGACATTTAGAGACCAAGGAAGTGATGGAAATAAGTTAATTAAAGAATTTAGTCTCCTCAAAAGCTATCATCATAAGCCGGCTTTGCGTCTGGAGGATTTACCTTATATCAGACAAATTACACGGGACATGTTGGAGTAAAAATACACAATTAATAAAGACAAGTACAATTCCACCGCGCTTCGTAGGCTCGGAACCACCAGCAGTGCATCGGTCAACCAGGTGGAGAAGGGGTAAAAACCACCAACTACTTTGCTATTTCTCACTCCGAAGCGTTAGCAGGTCATATTGTTTTTCTCTCTTTAAAACTAAGTACAAATCATAAGCACCATAGCACCACCACCACGGGGAAAATCCCGGATAAGAAACTCACGAACGAATAAACCCGCACGGATTCCACCCCGCCAAACCACTCTGAGTATTTAAGAAGTGCCTGCGACCTTTGACAAAGAGGTAAATGTGTCTGGACAAACAGATAACTCACTCTGTTGCAGGGTACGCGATCTTCCATCCTCCCTCACGTAGAGACAATGCTAACGAATAGCAGTAATATAAACAATTAAAAATTCCACGTAATATGTTGTGATTTCTGTTTAGCTTAGGGAAATGACATCTTCGATCGCAGTTAAATCAAGGATCGAGAAGCGGCGCTTACCTGAATAAAACTCTACGTTTTATCCAGGAACAGCATCTTGGTTCCGGCCAAGATCAGCTACTGTTCAGCTGTGATTCTGTCAGAATTGACCGTCGCACGTTCGGTAGGTCATATTTCTCTCAGTTCAGCTGCGATTCTGTCAGAATTGGCTGTCGCACGTACTGTTACAACATGTATTATTTATTCACCGACTTTCACCGTTCAGCTGCGATTCTGTCAGAATTGGCCGTCGCACGTTCCGTGAATACTCGGTTGAATTCAACATCGACCCGTTTCAGTCCAACTGCGATTCTGTCAGAATTGGCCGTCGCACGTTCTGAAAGGCTGTCTGGCCATCATCATCGTAGAGGAAAATTAGCACGTGGTGTACCTGTACTTCTACACAATGATATGGTAAAAGATATCAATATTAATTTTAAATCACAGACAACAAGCTAAAGTGCCAGTAGACAATCCATATATTTTTGGTTTACCGGGGTATACTAACTATAATTATTTACGTGCAAACAGATATCTACGAGAATATTCTGTCAAATGTGGTGCCTCAAACCCCTCAGTTTTGCGTGGGACTGAATTAAGGAAACACATAGCAACGCAATCAGTTCTGCTTAAATTACATGAAACTGATGTAGAAGATCTTGCTAATTTTATGGGCCATGCAGATAAAATTCACAAAGAACATTACAGGATGCCAATTTTAACAAGAGACATCGCAAATATGTCTCGATTATTAGAGTTGGCACAAGGAATTGAATATGATGACGAAAGTAAAATTAACTCCAAAACTATTACAATAACGAATAGAAGAGAAAACAATTCAGGTAATTGAATACCTACATACTAATTATTAGGTAAAATTTGTTTAACTAATTACTCATTGTTTTTAAAGCTTCGACGTCTGGCGTCATGAAAAATAATAAAATTAATAACTGCCATGTCCTAGATGAAATATTTACGTACAAAAATGGCAACAGCATACCAATAAAATACACAAATTGTTTTGGTAAGATAATTAAAGTTTAATTTCTTACTTAACTACGTACAATTTTTTGTTGTTGTTAATTAACACATCTTTTTTACAGTAAAACTCACATCACTAGTATTTAACGCATGTACATTTGATTTAAAAAATCAAATTGTCTGTCCTGACTCGGGTGATATAAATAAAAAAAGGGGAAAGCACACCTAGAAAATATAAGAATAATTTTGGTAAGCTAATCAAAATTTTATCTATTACTTCAGTAATTATTCACTGTTTTTAATGGTTTAGCATCTAACATTATTATGAACAATGAAATTAATGAATAAATTTTGTTTTTTTTATTGAAAAAAATTTATATTTATTTTTATTATTTCTTGTTTAAGAATTATTTGGTTACATAAAACGTGTAACATGGACCACACCTAATAAGAAGAGAGTTAGACTATTATTTGCTTAAAACTTACAAACACGTACATTACCGTCATTTGATGATTGTGTGAAATATGTGGCTACGTATGATGAGCTCAAAAACCGGCAACCGATGCAACTGAAATTGTGCATTCATAACCAGTTTCAGAGAATGAAGAAAGCATAATCTCCTACGAAAAGTATATTTTTTACCGTTCTTATTTGTACATAAATTACAACATTTTCTAGATTCACTTTTACACATTTTATTAAACTAAACAACAATTATCGGAAATATGGTAACAGTAATAGAAACTTGGGAAGAATGAGCTAGTTATTAGGATTATCTTATTATAGTATGTTCTACGTCGCATGCATTCATTTGTTTCAATTATTAAAGAAATGAATATAGCTCTTATGTCATTGGTAAAGATATTATTCTGGAGCAACAAAACTTAATGAACTATCCCTGGTTGTCAGTTATAATTTTACTACAACTTATGAAATAATTAATATTAATTTTTATTTTTAGAAGCAGTTCGGTCTTGGACAACACCCGAAAAAATAGCTATTAGGAAAGCATTTGCTACGAAATTAAAAAAAATATTACCTACTATGATGGAATGCCGAGAAGCTATTGATCAATATTCTTCCTTAAGAGAAAGAACACCAGCAGTAGTCAAAGGCTATATAAATTACGAACTTGTTAGACGAAAACTTAAAATGGATAACCATAATTTATCACTAAGGCAGTCTAATTAAAAAATATAATTAATGGGCATTTTTTTTGTATAACAGGAATATTAATTATCTAAAACGTAAATACGTTAAATTTAAATAAAATAGTAATATAATTATTATATAATCATACATTTCATAATTATTAGATTTTTTAACACAATGTTATGTTAAATAAAAAAAAATCAATAGCTATTCTTTATAAACAATTATATAACAATTTTTCAGGGTTATTAAAATAAAATCTGTTGATTTGCACTAAAGTAGAATTTTAATTACTTATAATCGCACTTCACGTACATAAATATACCGAGATCTGTTATGGAAGAGTTCCGCACCCAGTAATGAGTAAAAGACGTGATGATATATTTATTTATTTAAATAAAATGTTTCTAAAATAATTTCACGAGCAATGACAGAAAAACTGCCATATTAAACGCCTATGACAACCAGATTATTATCGTTCAATAAGTTAATGACAATCATTATTTCACATGATTATTCTATAGATTACAAACATATCGAAATTATTTAACTAACATTATTATTGTTTCTATTTTACTTCCATATATTCTTCCAAGTGTTACTTGCCATATTTTCACTGCTAAATTGTTTAAGTAAAACCAGTTAGGTATTAAAAACTCAAAAATGTACGGAAATTCTTAGCGTACAATTAATTAAGAACAAATGTATGAGTTTGATAACGATATAATTACGGAAAATTGTATGTGAAATGTCAAGTTAATTTACCTTTTGACCGGGGATCATGTCCTTTGACTGTAATTTTTTTTAATAAGATCTACTAACGTAAGTTATCTAAATACATGAAAATATTGAAATGTCAGGAAAAATTATTCTGGTTACATAATTACCAAAGTTGGAATAGAAAACGCAGTCAATTAACAACATATCGATCAATTATAATAATTTACTTTTTCATATTATTTTCTTGTTTAGTATCAACAATTCTGTATTTATTTCTAAAATTTAGGTAGCATCAACTTATCCATAAACTTAAAATGTTTGTAAATCTTTTTTACATTGTTCTTAGATATAAAGTTATTTACCTATTTACTTTCTTCTTTCTTGTAACTTTTTTGTTGTTATTTTCGGGTCTATCTTCTCTTTTAGGCCAAAGTAAATTTATAAGATTTTTAAAAATTTAAAATACATTTCACACTGTACGATGTCCTTCGAGATACGATACGGTTAAAACCAACTTTACCAACCAATGTCAAACCGAATATCTCTGAAAACGCAAAACAAGTCAAATTGTGTAAAAAAATCATTATTTAAAAAAAAACCTAGGAATACAAAGTTTCTTCTACAATATTTATTTACTCTGTATAATATCATCCATTACCAATTTACTAACCGATTAATAATAATCTATATCAGAACTTTCTTTTCAAAAGAACATTCTTATTTATAAAATATGTAGCATGTTAAAGAGAAAAATTGGGAAAACGGCAAAATTTGAACCTGGGATCTAAGAACTTCGGTCATAATCTTAAACCAACTTAAGCTACAGTCGCCATATAATTCGAATTTCATTTTATTGTATTTTTTCTGTCACAGGAGCCTCTATCTCATGACTTCCACAAACTGAGACTTGATCGTCTGCAGACACTGTAATTTTTCTCTCTATTTTTGTTGTATATTTGATGTCAGTGTTTTGGTTCCTGTGAAGGTGGACCTAATGACAAATTCATGTCTTTCTGTGTGCCCGTGTTAAAACAAATCCGTTGTCTGTATTTGATTTTTCGATATCCTTTTATGGCTGGCCATTGACAAAAATTTTAGTATGAGATATTCACTGATCGTACGCAGGTAGGTGGAGGCACATCAGTTTTCTGTATTTAATAAACATTGATTAATATATTTCAGGTCAGTCAAATTGTGGTTCCTTGGGATTCATTTTGTTTAAGTACAAATTTGTTGTCAATAGCGGCTAGCCTTGTGCATTTTTGTATCAGGTAAGTATGATATTTATATGTTTTCGCTGTATGTACTGACTTTTTTATAGTTTGACTTTGTTCACCACACTATAATTTTATTTTGTTCAGGTCTGTTTTATTTGTAATTAATTGGTTTGAAGAAATATTTCAAAATTTAAATTTTCTCGTTCGTCTTCAAAGAATATTTTTCTACCATAATGTATCAATAAAATTTCATATTTTATCAATTCTTAAATAATAAATGACAGTAACTTTTATATGTTTATAAATGGTTCCAATTTGAAATCGATACTAAGTTAAATTCTTTTTACAGATTCCAACGATGAGAAATGAATGACTTTAGATAGCTGATACTCAATTTCTACAGTTGAATCACTAGAAAATCATATACCTGAGGGGTTTGACCAATAGAAGGATAATTAATAATGTTAGAATCAATGTTTCTGTATTCATAACTTTCGACATAATAATGATTTATTGATTTTATGAACCAGTTTTTGTGTCTATAATATAATGGAAACGCCTTCAGAATTAAATATAGCATCAAATGTTAAGATAAACGATGTAGGATTAAACGTTTTCAACAATTACCGATTTTCAATTTCTTTATAGATCCGACTGTTTTGTAATATTATTAACTCGAAAACAGTTTAAATCCTTAATCTAGTAAATATGTATACATATAAGTACAAATTATTATAATTACATTATGATTGTAATTTCTTATCTATGTAAATACATAGCATCTATTTGATTAATTTTGTTTGTTAATAATATATTATAAATAATTTCAACCACTTATCATAAATTATCATTTGTATATTGACTCTAGTTATTAAATATATCATAATTTTTATTAAAAGCTATTTAATTGTTCTTTTATTAATGTTCAAACATTTTGTAAGTTATTTTTCCATATGCACTATGAATGATTTACTATGATTCAAATAAATTCTTCAAATTGTAAAATACCAAATTAACCTTAAACCTTAACAAACCAAACGTCATAATGTTCGCTGCTAGTTGCATAGAAAAGAGACATAGTTGGCTGATCAGTGGCGTGTTAGATAAAATGACTTTCAAAGAATTTATTTTTAAAACTCATCTATTTTGAAACATAGCGTAGTAATAATATCAATTTATAACTTTAATTAGCCAATTAGGCTATTACAATAAAATACCGCTTAAAAAAAATTATCGCATTAAAACTGAGACTTGTAAATTATTGATAATAATAATTATATTTATTTAACTAGGCAAATAACTGTTAAATTTATAACACTTTAAAGCTGTAAAAAATCAATAAAATCAAACTTTACGGATTTAATATTATTATTTGAAATAAATAATTTATGGATACAACAATATTATGTTTCCACGATGAATTTCTAACGTGGAGCAACACAATATATTTTTTTTTTGAGCATTATGCGCGGTTACTACCCGTGAAATAACATCTTCCCATGAAGATGTAACTGGACAATTTCTCAGATAGTTTTTAGGTTGGTGAGTTTGTCGTGACAAATCAGTTCGAAAATTACTGTCAAAATCTTTTTTGAGGTAAGACTTTCAAAGAGTGCATTTGTTAAACACATTGAAACTACTCCTGTGGCTCCCCCTGCAAGAACAACGTTGGGGGCCGTGTTTTGACGGCTGGTGACCGCACTTCACGCGCAAAATATATCATTTACCGAAATCTGCTACTGCAAGTGCAACAACGAGTAATGGGTAACAAGCATGATGTAATATTTTTTTACAATTTATTTATTTATTCAAGTTGAAACTATTTTTAAAATTTCGTAAGAATCAATCAAGCCATTTCTGAAATAACTTTTCGTAAATCTGTTTTGAGATGGAAAAATTTTGGCGTCGAACTAAAATTGAGATAATTCATTGAAATTTTGCTTAATTTTCACTTGAATGGTCCATTGAGTTCATTAAACGGATTGAAAAGATATATAATGTACATTTAATGTTATTTATAAATTTAGACCTAACGGTTTTAGGACTAATGACATATGGTAAATTTTTAATTAGGACCTTAATGTGTACATTAGATACTAAAACACTTTCAGGTCGACATCAAAGTGTCAACTTCGACCTCAATGTGTACAATGTATAAAGTATTTCGACACCAAAGAGTACGTTAAACATATATATATATATATATATATATATATATATATATATATATATATATATATATATATATATATATATATTGTTGAGAACATTGTAAGAATTTTTAGTATCTAGAGTTGGTGACATTGAAATAAAAAAATTATCACTTGTTTAATGTTAATGGAATTTTGGATTTTGACATATAGAGTAAAAATATTTATTTTGTAAAGAAGAAAGTTAATTCAAATAAAGTAGGAAAATAACTACACGAGGTTTTTTAATTCTACCTAAAAATTTTTCGACCGTGACAGGACCTCGTGGAAAAAGTTAGGATATACATACTTTGGTTGTAATTAAGATGGAAAAAGAAAAAAGGATCAGAAGAGCTATAAGGATAGCATTTACAAGAATCCATGATAAATTAGCAAATGATTTAAAGGCAGTTAATCCAGATGAAAATGAAATAAAAGCTAATTTAAATCTTCTAGAAAAGAAACAGTTAGAACTGGAATTAACAGATAAGAATATGTTTAGTTTTATGCTAGAAAATAGTAGTATTACAAATGATGATCTAGACAATGAAACGTTAGCTGTTGAGGAGTATCAACGAAAATATCTCAAGCTTGTGTTGCAGGTTAATGAATTTTTAATACCAAGAAATGAACAAAAAATAGAAATTGGTAACAATAACATTAATCAGAAAAGATACAAACTTCCTGATATTAAGCTGAAGAAATTTAACGGAGATAAGAAAGAATGGTTACATTTTTGGAGCCTATTTAAGAAAATCCATGAAGATAGAGAGCTAGCTCAGGAAGACAAGTTTCAATACCTATTACAAGCGACCGTAGAAGGAAGTCGAGCACGTGACTTCATAAATAGTTTTCCACCGACTGGTGATAATTACGAAAAAGCAATAGAGGGATTAAAAAATCGTTTTGGTCGGGACGATATGTTGGTAGAGGTTTATGTACGTGAACTTCTTATGCTGGTCTTAAAAAACGTAATAGATAAGAATGAAACAGTTTCACTGTGCTCTCTGTATGATAAGTTAGAAGCACAATTACGAGCGTTAGATTCGCTCGGGGTTACATCTGACAAATATGCAGCCATGTTATTCCCATTGGTCGAGTCGTGTTTGCCTGAGGAACTGCTACGAGCCTGGCAAAGAAATCCTAGTACAAGTGAGCATGAGAATCAAGAAACGGCGGGTACGAAAAGTCGTCTAACAAAGCTCATGACTTTCCTACGATCTGAAGTTGAAAATGAGGAGAGAATAACTCTAGCGACAGCCGGTTTTGGACTAAATAATGATCAGAAATCGAGAAAAAATAAAATGATTCAAAAGGAAGAAGAATTTTCGACAGCAGCTGTTCTACTAAATGCAAACAAGGGTGACAGAAGAAGCTGTATCTTTTGTGAGAAGAAACATGAGAGTTCAGATTGCTTTAGAGCTCAAAAGATGGACTTACAAGAAAAACTGTTACAGGATACCTGGGCAAAAAAGATTGGATGGGATGAAGAGGTGGGAGAAGAGGTGAAGAAGAAGTTTAAACACTGGGTTAGCGAATTGAAGCAGCTGTCCGAAGTGAAGATCCACAGGTGGCTGGTCGATGAAGAAGATGAACTCCTGGGAAGAAGCCTACATATTTTTTGTGACGCGAGCCAAGCTGCCTATGCTACAGCTGTGTTTCTCAGAGTTGGTACCAAGAATGGAGTAAGTGTTCGACTGCTACAAGCCAAGACGAGAATCGCACCCCTAAAAAAAATACAATTCCACGTCTAGAACTTCTTGCTGCAACGGTGGGAATTAGACTTACTCAAGAAATTAAGAAAAGTGACGAAAGGTTAGAGAAGATATCAAGTACTTATTGGACCGATTCGACAACGGTACTAATGTGGATCAAGAAGGAAGAGAATCGAGAAGTTTTCGTTAGAAATCGTATTCGAGAGATTCGGCAGTTTTCAAAAGAAAATGAATGGCGTTATGTAGCCAGCGAAAGAAATTCTGCGGACATTCCTTCAAGAGGGTGTACTGTAAAGAAACTAGTACAAGAAAAATGGTGGGAGGGTCCAGCCTGGCTGAGACTACAACCTGAAGAATGGCCAGATAAAAGGTCAGAAAACATAGTTGAAGAAATAGTTACCACTTTAACTACAACAAAGAAAAACTTTAAGTGGTATTATAGTTATTTTTCACAGTACCAAAAAATAGTCAGAATGGTTGCCTGGATTAGGCGATTTTATCATAATTGTAGACATACTAATAATAAAAAGAAAGAAGAACTCTCGGTAGAAGAATTTGAAGAAGCTGAGAAAAGTATAGTCAAACTAATTCAAGAAGAATCATTCAACAAAGAGAAGAATATTATACCTATATATCAAGATGAAGAAGGTATTATACGAGTGAAAACTAAGATCACACTAAAGCAGGATACGGAAAATTTCAAATGTCCGATGTTGTTACCTTCAAATCATACGGTGGTAAAATTATTAATAATAGATCATCACAGAAGATTGGGACACGCTGGTACTCATGTATTGTTGAATAACATTCGTGAAAATTTTTGGATAACCAGAGGTCGAATATGTATACGAAATATTTTGAAAAAATGCGTAATATGTAGAAGACAACATGCAAAAAGCATTGAAGTTGCACCAGGTCCATTACCTATTGATAGGATGAGAAGCGCGTTGGTATTTGAAATAGTTGGAATAGACTACGCCGGCCCGTTGTTATTAAAAGGGGGTATGAAAGCAAAGGTTTGTTTATTCACATGCACCGCTTATCGCGCAGTTCATTTAGAATTGGTAACCTCACTTTCTACTGAAGCATTTATACAAGCTCTTAGACGGTTTGTAGCTCGAAGAGGAAGACCTACAACTATCTATAGTGATAATGGAACCAACTTTGTCGGTACTAAAAATGCGCTCACACAAGTTGATTGGAAGAGCGTGCAAGAATTTGCTACCATTCAACGCATACAATGGAAATTTAACCCACCTAGTGAAGCATGGTGGGGCGGGTGGTGGGAGCGACTCATTAGAGTAATGAAAGACCTGTTGAAGAAGATGCTAGGCAGAGCACATTTATTCTATGAAGAGATGAATACTTGTTTATGCGACTGCGAAGCAGTGATGAACAGTCGTCCGATAACTTATTTATATGACAGCGATCCTGAAATACATCCATTAACGCTTGCAATGTTTCTAGTAGAGATTCAAGAAATTGGTATGGTGGATCTAGACCTGGTGGAAGCCAAGCATTTGAATAAACGGTTGAGGTATCGACAAAAATTAAGAAATGAGCTACGAGAAAGATTCAGAATTGAATATCTAGGACAATTAATACAACCTTTAAAAAGCACAGGAAATTTTAAATCTATTAAAGTAGGAGATATCGTTTTGATAGGCGATGATAACGTCAAAAGGATTAGTTGGCCAATGGCAAGAGTGATGGAAGTTATCTCCGGAAAAGATGGAGTTGCGAGAATTGTGAAACTAAAAACTAATAGAGGCAAAATCCTCAGACCAATACAACGAGTTTATCCCCTTAAAGTTTCTGAAGAAGATAGAGAAAATCTTAAACAAAGAAGAAAAGCCGAAAGTAACATCTCTCCGAATGAAGAAAAGAAGACAACAGTAACACGTTCGGGAAGAAAAGTACAGATTCCGAAGAAATTAAATGATTTTGATTTAAATACTTAAGTTCCACAATGCTGCCAACTCTAGGTGGGAGTGTTGAGAACATTGTAAGAATTTTTAGTATCTAGAGTTGGTGACATTGAAATAAAAAAATTATCACTTGTTTAATGTTAATGGAATTTTTGATTTTGACATATAGAATAAAAATATTTATTTTGTAAAGAAGAAAGTTAATTCAAATAAAGTAGGAAAATAACTACACGAGGTTTTTTAATTCTACCTAAAATATATATATATATATATATATATTTATACCGGGTTGAACATCATACCTGTGTACATAGGCGATTCACATGAAAAAACAGTTTTTCCGTGCGCATTGCTCCCCAAATTATTTTAGGCAAAAATGCTTCATATAATTGTTGTAGAGCATAAAATTCTGCATCTAAATCAATAAACAAAATTACATTTACATGCGTTGTAACGACAGAAATTAAATAAAAATATATTAAAAATTACGTTGAAAATATCAAATAGCCATGGAATTGAAGCAAAAATAGATAAATGCTTGACGTTTGACAGATGAGTGATTAATTTGACGGGTAAAATATTAAAATGAATTCAGTTTATTCTAACGAAGAAAAAGTTTTTATCATAAAAACTTTTTATAGTGGAAATTGTTTACGTAGAGTTAGAGATTTATTCGCTGTAAAATTTCTAAATAGGCCAATTCCAAGAATTACAACAATACGCGCGTATGTTAAAAAATTTTAATCCACGGCAAGTGTTGCGGCGGAAAATAGTACAGGTAAATTTAATTTTGAATATTGGTAAAGAGATTTACAAACAAATCATATCTTTATTTATAGGAAATAAAAATAGTCGCACTAATTTAGAAGTCGAACAAGGAGTTTTGCACTAAAGAATAAACCAAACGTTCAAAATGGGCCAAGAAAATCCAAGATTAAAAGTTACCATCCGAACGCAATATCCTCAAAAAATTTATATTTGGGCAGGCATTTTTAATAGCAATATTATTGGACCATTTGAGATCGTTGGCAACTTAAATTTTGAAACATACTTAGAACTCTTCATTAACGCGATTGGCCCTGCATTAGACGGCGTAGCGCGCGAAAATCAGGAGGTCTGGTTTCAACAAGATGGCTGCCCAGCTCATTTCGGAGTAAATGTAAGAGCTTATTTAAACTTTAAATTGGCCGGCCAGATCTCCTGATTTAACACCTTGCGACTTTTTTATGGGGTCATCTTAAATGGAAAATTTATAAGCAACACCACCCAAATATTAATTCTTTGAGAGAATCTATCGTGGATGACTGCGCCTTAATCACAAATAGGCAGCTTGCTAATGTAAGACATTCCTTCTACAATAAACATGGTTATAGCTTGGTTGAAAACGGAGGTTTATTTGAATATTTATTATAATAATAAATTGTAGTGATTATTTTATTGAGATAATTATTGTTTGATATTTGAATTGTAATAGATAGGTTATAATTTTTACATGACAAACCCTATAAGAAATAAACGTTTCATTGAAATGTACAATTGTTTATTTATTATTAAATCGTAATAATAGGTATGGAGCTTTTTGTATGAATTTTATTGAATGATTAATTTGTCGCGGGTAAAATATCAAATAGACAGAAAAACGTCAAGCGTTTATTTATTTTTGTTTCAATTCCATGGCTATTTGTTATTTTCAACTTAATTTTAAATATTTTTTATTTAATTTCTGTCGTTACAACGCATGTAAATGTAATTCTGTTTATTGATTTAGATGCAGGATTTTATGCTCTACAACATTTATTTGAAGCATTTTTGCCTAAAATAATTTGGGGAGCAATGCGCACGGAAAAACCGCCTATGTACACAGGTATGATGTTCCACCCGGTATATATATATATATATATATATATATATATATATATACTTATCCCGCGCTTTATTCAGAACCAATCTTATCTAATTTTGTAATAAAACGAGGCCAAAAAAAAGTTTGGACCCTGGTGCCAAAAGCACTTTTTTCAATTGTAGATATCTAACATAATCTTTACCTAATTTAATGTATCTAGGTTTTACTATATATTATAGCTACTGTACTTCTATATGCATGCATGATCTTAACAGTTTACCTTCATATTTATTTTTTTTTTGAAAAACAAAAAGTTAGTAAAATGGTCTCAAATATTCAATAAAAATTAAATATTTTGATAGCCCTCATTCGTCAATAAACGGAACTACATCGAACGAAGCAATGAGATTAGTATGTTTACCGGTAGATGGTACTGTAAGTTTATAACTTCTTTGATAAATTTTGCATTAAAATGACGTCATGGGTGACGTGTTGAATATTTTTCCTGTCCATAGTTGCCAAATCTGACAAAGTTACTTTTAAGAGTTATGTGATTTGATTCTAGTAAAATTAATGTAATTTAAAATATTATTACATTTGAAATTCATTTAATATAATTATAAATAATACACTCTGTTCTTTGTAAAGTATAATATATTCTTTAATGAATCCAAATCGTACAGATCAAAAAAGTTTAATAGTTCAATCATACATTTATCATTTTAAAAAGTTTTACATAATAATTAAATAATGTTTTACTTAGCGCATGTTTTTAACTGAATAGGTAATTATTAGTTTAGTGCCAAGCATTTGTCACTATTAGCTAATTACAAAATTTGGCTGCGTATGTCATTCTCTAATGGAATATTCTTAAAATAAATAGTGAAAATTTAAAATATTATTTCCACGGTGATTCTATTCAACATTCGTATAATATTAAATATTGCAACCTAACACACATGATTAAATTTTTTTTTAGCCATTTGAAAAATAATATTTGGCTTCATGGTGTAAAAAATATTTCAGTGGCTTCGTTCTGGAACAAATTTAGTTAATTCTAACTCGGAATATGCTATTAAACAAGTATGTTCTTAAATTAAATGGTAAAAATTTTAAATATTAATTGCACGGTGATCTATTCAAAAATTATATAATATTAAATATTGGAATCTAAAACACATTATTTAAAACTTCTTGTTAGCAATTTAAAAAAGAATAATTGAAAATACGGTGTAATGAAATATTTCAATGGCTTCTTTTTGTAATAAAATTTGATTAACTCTGGCTTATTGATTAGTGCATATCATACGTAATATATTTATAACAAGATATAACACTTTAAATAGGAACGAACTTACCCCTACTTTTTCGTAAATATAAACAACTTTTTATACTTTTGTGGACCCAAAATAAACAAATCGAACGATTGACACGCAAACCAAATGATGGAAAAACCTATATTTTAACATAATTATGGTCATTTAGATTCAGTAGAATCGAATATGGTAAAAGATATTTATCATTGTTTAAATATTTTAAAGAAAATTAGCAACTTCTCCGAAGTATGCAACAATTAATTGAAGTGAAAAATAAAATGATGATAGCAGTCGATAAGAATGTCTTTACATTTCCTTGTTTTATTCAGCTAAAAGCGATTACGATAAAATAATAACAGGTTCTATCCGAAGAGCCATAGAGCTGAGTTCGATTCTGTAATTTCAAAACTCAGAGGATTGCAAACAGCTCTTTGTGTAACTGCACGTCGCATCCTAATATCTTGAGAAAATATCGCCGCGCGGCGAGTCAGGGGAGGATTAAGTATTCATTATTACAAATATTGTCAGTCAAGCCAATAAAAATATTGATATGTATCTCATAAAAGAGAACAATGGGATCATTTCACATTTTCTGTTTTATGTTTTTCTTGAAAGAATGCACAAAATTGTTTATGTAAGAACATATTTTACACCTTATAATTTCTTAGTTTTGAAGATATAATTTTTCTAAAATACTATCAAATTTCAAATCTACCTCGGCCTACGTCATTTATTCACGGCCAATAACAGAAATATTTGCAAATTTGAAACTATGTTTGTGTCATCTGGTCGTTTTTATTTTTGTAAGAATAATTATCACATCCCGGCACTGCGCAACATTTTATAACCATTTTACTTAAAATACATGTTAAAATGTATTTGTTAGTATTTATTTCATATTTATACTGCATACCTTAGAATCAAATTTTACAGGTTAAGACGCTCAAGTATGACGTTTCTAGCAGCACATAATCTGTGAGTATCGTAGTGTGTGTGTGTGTGTGTGTGTGTGTGTGTGTGTGTGTGAATAAATGTCACAAATTCGCGATGTATATTAACAAAATTATGAATGAAAAGTATATCATTTTCAAATTTTCTTTATCAGAATATTCGTAAAATGAACAAAATTTTTGAAATATCCCCATTCTGTATATTGTCATATATAATATTTTCGATTGTCATGAAAGTTTATTGTTAGGTGATTTGTCGAGTGGCATTTAAAAAAATAATAATCAGTTATAGCAAATTATTTCACAGTTTTCAGAAAATAATTTGTTCGAATATTGGTAAAAAAAGATATGGAGAAATCGGAATATTAAATGAACTGTTTGTTTAATACACTTATAAACCATATTAGTTCATTGATCAAAGATGGTCAAATAGGTAATAGTAAAAACTATTTGTTCCATACACGTATAAACTATATTAGTTTATTGCATAAAGATGGTCAAATCGGTAATAGTAATTATAAATAAGGCTATTATTTTCAAATCTTAAAATAATCCTGTTTTACTCTAATATTTGTATTGCGGTCCGTGCGACTTTGAATTATTTTCACTATTTTAAACAAACTATTGTAAACTATTGTAAACAAACTATATGGGGTAGGTGGCTCAGTGGTATCGAGTCGGCCTGTGGATCTTGAGAACCCTGGTTCGATCCCCACAGCCGACAAACAATTTTCACCAATTTAAAAATCTACCCCTGTGGCTCCCTCTCCACTAATATCTTTGAGGGCCGTGATTTGACGGCTGGTAACCGCATTTCACGCGACAAAATATATCACTTACCGAGATCTGCTTAGGCACAGTGCCACACCCAGTAATGGGTAAAAGGCGTGATGATATATTTATTTTATTTATATTAAACAAACTATTTGTTCCATATACTTATAAACTATATTAGTTTATTGCTAAAAGATGGTCAAATCGGTAACAGTAATTATAAATAAGGCTAGTATTTTCAAATGTTAAAATAATCCTCTTTTATTCTGATATTTGTATTGCGGTTCGTGCGATCTTGAATTATTTTCACTATTTTAAACAAACTATTTGTTCAATACACTTATAAACTATTTTAGTTTATTGCATAAAGATGGTTAAATCGGTAATAGTAATTATAAATAAGGCTAGTATTTTCAAATCTGAAAATAATCCTATTTTACTCTAATATTTGTATTGCGGTCCGTGCGACTTTGAATTATTTTCACTATTTTAAACAAACTATTTGTTCCATACACTTATAAAGTATATTAGTTTATTGCATAAAGATAGTGAAATCGGTAATAGTAATTATAAATAAGGCTAGTATTTTCAAATCTTCAAATAATCCTGTTTTACTCTGATATTTGTACTGCGGTCCGTGCAACTTTGAATTATTTTCACTTTTTTAAACAAACTATTTGTTCCATATACTTATAAACTATATTAGTTTATTGCTAAAAGATGGTTAAATCGGTAATAGTAATTATAGATAAGGCTAGTATTTTCAAATCTTAAAATAATCCTGTTTTACTCTGATATTTGTACTGCGGTCCGTGCGACTTTGAATTATTTTCACTATTTTAAACAAACTATTTGTTCCATACCCTTATAAACTATATTAGTTTATTGCTAAAAGATGGGCAAATCGGTAATAGTAATTATAAATAAGGATAGTATTTTCAAATCTGAAAATAATCCTATTTTACTCTAATATTTGTATTGCGGTCCGTGCGACTTTGAATTATTTTCACTATTTTAAACAAACTATTTGTTCGATACACTTATAAACTATATTAGTTTGTTGCTAGAAGATTGTCAAAACAGTAATAGTAATTATAAATAAGGCTAGTATTTTCAAATGTTAAAATAATCCTCTTTTATGTTGATATTTGTATTGCGGTTCGTGCGATCTTGAATTATTTTCACTATTTTAAACAAACTATTTGTTCAATACATTTATAAACTATTTTAGATTATTGCATAAAGATGGTTAAATCGGTAATAGTAATTATAAATAAGGCTAGTATTTTCAAATCTTAAAATAATCCTCTTTTATTCTGATATTTGTATTGCGGTTCGTGCGATCTTGAATTATTTTCACTATTTTAAACAAACTATTTGTTCAATACACTTATAAACTATTTTAGTTTATTGCATAAAGATGGTTAAATCGGTAATAGTAATTATAAATAAGGCTAGTAGTTTCAAATCTTAAAATAATCCTATTTTACTTAGATATTTGTATTGCGGTCCGTGCGACCTTGAATTATTTTCACTCTTATAAAGAAACTATTAGTGCGATACACTTATAAACTATATTAGTTTATTGCATAAAGATGGTCAAATCGGTAATAGTAATTATAAATAAGGCTAGTATTTTCAAATCTTAAACTAATCCTATTTTACTCTGACATTTGTATTGCGGGCCGTGCGACTTGGAATTATTTTCACCATTTTAAACAAACTATTTGTTACATTCACTTATAAACTATATTAGTTTATTGCATAAAAATGGTCAAATCAGTAATAGTAATTATAAATAAGGCTAGTATTTTCAAATCCTAAAATAATCCTACTTTACTCTGATATTTGCATTGCGGTCCGTGCGACTTTGAATTATTTTCACAATTTTAAGCAAACTATTTGTTCCATACACTTATTAACTATATTAGTTTATTGCATAAAAATGGTCAAATCGGTAATAGTAATTATAAATAAGGCTAGTAGTTTCAAATCTTAAAATAATCCTGTTTTACTCTGATATTTGTACTGCGGTCCGTGCAACTTTGAATTATTTTCACTATTTTAAACAAATTATTTGTTCCATATACTTATAAACTATATTAGTTTATTGCATAAAGATGGTCAAATCGGTAATAGTAATTATAAATAAGGCTAGTAGTTTCAAATCTTAAAATAATCCTATTTTACTTAGATATTTGTATTGCGGTCCGTGCGACCTTGAATTATTTTCACTATTTTAAACAAACTATTTGTTCCATACACTTATAAACTATATTAGTTTATTGCTATAAGATGGTCAAATCGGTAATAGTAATTATAAATAAGGCTAGTATTTTCAAATCTTTAAATAATTCTCTTTAATTCTGATATTTGTATTGCTGCCCGTGCAACTTTGAATTATTTTCACTATTTTAAACAAACTATTTGTTCCATATACTTATAAACTATATTAGTTTATTGCTATAAGATGGTCAAATCGGTAATAGTAATTATAAATAAGGCTAGTATTTTCAAATCTTAAACTAATCCTATTTTACTCTGACATTTGTATTGCGGGCCGTGCGACTTGGAATTATTTTCACCATTTTAAACAAACTATTTGTTACATTCACTTATAAACTATATTAGTTTATTGCATAAAAATGGTCAAATCAGTAATAGTAATTATAAATAAGGCTAGTATTTTCAAATCCTAAAATAATCCTACTTTACTCTGATATTTGCATTGCGGTCCGTGCGACTTTGAATTATTTTCACAATTTTAAGCAAACTATTTGTTCCATACACTTATTAACTATATTAGTTTATTGCATAAAAATGGTCAAATCGGTAATAGTAATTATAAATAAGGCTAGTAGTTTCAAATCTTAAAATAATCCTGTTTTACTCTGATATTTGTACTGCGGTCCGTGCAACTTTGAATTATTTTCACTATTTTAAACAAATTATTTGTTCCATATACTTATAAACTATATTAGTTTATTGCATAAAGATGGTCAAATCGGTAATAGTAATTATAAATAAGGCTAGTAGTTTCAAATCTTAAAATAATCCTATTTTACTTAGATATTTGTATTGCGGTCCGTGCGACCTTGAATTATTTTCACTATTTTAAACAAACTATTTGTTCCATACACTTATAAACTATATTAGTTTATTGCTATAAGATGGTCAAATCGGTAATAGTAATTATAAATAAGGCTAGTATTTTCAAATCTTTAAATAATTCTCTTTAATTCTGATATTTGTATTGCTGCCCGTGCAACTTTGAATTATTTTCACTATTTTAAACAAACTATTTGTTCCATATACTTATAAACTATATTAGTTTTTTGATAACAGATAGTCAAATCGGTAATAGTAATTATAAATAAAGCTAGTATTTTCAAATCTTAAAATAATCCTCTTTTATTCTGATATTTGTACTGCGGTCCGTGCGACTTTGAATTATTTTCACTATTTTAAACAAACTATTTGTTCGATACACTTATAAACTATATTAGTTTATTGCATAAAGATGGTCAAATCGGTAATAGTAATTATAAATAAGGCTAGTAGTTTCAAATCCTAAAATAATCCTGTTTTACTCTGATATTTGTACTGCGGTCCGTGCAACTTTGAATTATTTTCACTATTTTAAACAAATTATTTGTTCCATATACTTATAAACTATATTAGTTTATTGCATAAAGATGGTCAAATCGGTAATAGTAATTATAAATAAGGCTAGTAGTTTCAAATCTTAAAATAATCCTATTTTACTTAGATATTTGTATTGCGGTCCGTGCGACCTTGAATTATTTTCACTCTTATATACAAACTATTTGTTCGATTCACTTATAAACTATATAAGTTTATTGCGTAAAGATGGTCAAATCGGTAATAGTAATTATAAATAAGGCTAGTATTTTCAAATCTTAAACTAATCCTATTTTACTCTGATATTTGTATTGCGGGCCGTGCGACTTGGAATTATTTTCACCATTTTAAACAAACTATTTGTTATATTCACTGATAAACTATATAAAAAACTATTTTTGCATTTGCTCATGTGCTACGTGAGTTAGTAAAAGTATTCAGCTAAAGTATTACGCAAAAGAACTGATTACTTGCAACGTTGTTATTTACATATCATTTGTTGCTGGCAACTATGCAACTGTTCTTTATAGTTCAAGGTTGAATGGTACAAGTAGCTAACAGCCTGCGTTGCCAGTTCTAGGGAAACACAAAAATTCATTCAAGGAAAAAAGGTATTAATAAAGATAAATATAAAAATAATTAAACCAGTGGTTCTAACGTTAGTGTACAAAGTTATGTTTTTTTAAATGAGATCATATATATTTTTTATGCCTATTCGAGAGTATTTTATTCTGAATTCAACCATGTAATCATATTATATCGTATCTTTACATAACAAAAATATTAAGAAAATAGTTTTTTACGTAACCAGTTATGAAAAGGTTGATATTGTTAGACGAACATGATATTTGCCAAAACGAGCGAAGCGAGTTTTGCAAATGATATGAGTCAAACAATATTACGTTTTCATATCGTATTACGTACAAAATTTTATCTAAACCCGCAAAAATAATTTTTAAAATACATAAAATTCTAGGTTTATGACAGCTCAGTATATTTCAAAATCAATCAATCAATTTACCATAGCATTGCTGTGAAAATAAATGAATAAGATGTTTTAATTTAAAGCTTATGTCATCATTGAAAATGAGTTCTGAATTCGAGACAGACCTGCCTTCTGCTAATTTGGCCATTAACTGTTTAATACCAGAAACATTATGTATATAAATCCTAAAAATTTTAATAAATAGTTTTTTTTCCGTTATTTGCAAACATTTTTGAGAAAGTTCAAACTGTCAACGTAACTAGTTAAGTAAAGAATTTAATACATAACTCTTGAATGACAGTTATGAAAAAATTTACATTTCATAACCTCAAAAATTCATGTAAAACAGGACTTTTCATAACGGAATTAGGTAAATTTAATTTATAGTTTCGATAAACTTAATTTAACATGACACAAAAGAGTAGGCCATGATCAATAGCAAAGCAATAAATATAAAGATTATAAACTATAAAAAATTGATTACCTAATCAATATTCATAATTTATTTTCAAAATTGTCTCAATTTTCTTCCAAGCATAAATTAATTCATCTAACTACAGAAAATACGCCATGTAATTTCAAATTTCGTAAATCTTTTTCCTAGACACGGCCGGTGTGTGTGTGGATATCTATTACTCCCCGTAAATTATTAAAAAATTTAAATCATCTGCGTTAGTTAAATTTTCCATATTAACGTTTCCTTCTCTTCTCAATAAACACAACAATCACAAGTAATTTTTATAAATAACAATGAACTTACTTTGTTTTATTTTACACCTGTTGGTTTACTAGATATTTATTTATTATTAATCGATCCAACAGGATACAAGATCCCAATTACAGGACGATTATACAGAATACAAAAAATAAAAGAATGAGTTGTCACAAAAGAAATAGACAGAAATATAAGAAAATATACAAGTAACTTAAACAGAGAAATAATTAATTAATAAACGCTTAAATCTAGGTAAGGAATCGCCAAATAATAATAATAATATTAATTGAATATCATTTATTCACATGTGAATTGAATGAAAACTATTTATTTAATAATAATAATTGTTCTCGTACCTAAAAACGTAATACAGATTGTTTTTGTTTTAATTTGCAATATGTTCATACATAACATTCATATATATTAATTAATTTCTTCTGTGAATATGGATTTGTGGTTGGAGAGAACGTGACGTACTGCTTGTTTCTACGAACATTGTAGTGGAACTACTGTAGAATCTGAAGTCTTCACTCTGTAAGTGTCAGGTGGTTACCGTTGGCTGCAAATGTTGAGCAGTGGACTCAGTAATGTTGCTTAGTTTTGACAGAGCCCTGCATGAAATTAAATTAAAAAATATTTTCGCTATATTTGTATTAAAATATTACCATTACACTTAGTAGATTAGGGAGAAGTACTATCGCAATATTTTCAATCATTAATTCTTCACCTAAAACAATTAAGATGTATTAGACATTAATATAAAAGTCAATTATAAGGAATACCTTCAACCACTCTAATTTTTTAATATGTTTTACAGGTCGATTCATTTATTAAACATTTTTATTCCGTCTACATCAACCATTTCAGAAGCTGTCAAGCATTTCACCATGTCAGTCCTAACTTTTCCATCTCTGGCTCTTTTTCGTATTTGCGATTTCCATTAAACAAAAGTCTGTAACAATTGTACACAACAATTACATTTAATAATGATAAAAAGCTTTTATGCAGAGTTTACCATTGCTAGATTTCACTGACAGGTTCTACTCCACAATTATTTACTATTTCTTACCACAATTTATTTATAGCATTTTGTGGTATATCTGGTACTAGTTTCCCCGTCCTCAACAATTTTCTTTCTTTCAAAATATTTATCATAAATTTGCAACTGTCGTCTACAACCTTTTTGCTTGACAGCTATCACGAACTCACTAAACTAAACATAGCCAGTCTCACCAACATACTATTGAAATTGCAACACGCCTTTAAAAGAATTATAACTATATATAATTTGTACCTTGTTTTATTATACTTAACATATCAATTTTACACGTGATAATGTATTACTACTTTGATTTCTATTTATTACAATAAACATATGAATCGATTTTATCATAGTATATCCTAAGATTGGCTACATTGAAAATTGTATAAATTTTTTTATAAGTTTATTTTGAATTACTTGTGTATTAAAGCTTATGTAGGTAGGAAAATACAGTTTTACACATAAGTATATCTATTTAAAAAATAATTTATATTAATAATTTTAACATGGCAACTAAGGAATATTTTATTTCCAACTAATGACGTACCGCGACGTCATCGGTGTATACCGTACAACACATCCATTTATAATGAACTCTACATTATCGACAGGTAGTGGCCTCAAACCTTACATTTTTAGTTATATGTTTGAAATCTCATAACTCTGTTATTATTCAAAATTATGAAGAATAAGTTATATTGTCAGAAACTTCTAAACTTCCTGCGTATTTATTAATAATAATCCTCATATGGTTCAAATGTACTGGTCTTGAAAGATCCTGAGACAAGTATATATATATATATATATATATATATATATATATATATATATATATATAAATGTCATTATTTTCATCAATATCACTTTCTACTATCTGAGATATTTCCTCGTCAGTGTTCAAATTATCTTCCTCAACAATAGGAAATAGTTCTCGTTTACATTCTGTTGATCGCACATTTACATTGTTAGAGTTACCTTCTGTTTCATCTTTTTTGAAAAAATGTTTCGCGAGAAATTTTTTGTTTTCTGCCAACCGAAAGTTTTCTTAGTGCAATGTTTTCACATTGTAGGGATGTATATAATAGCTACAATAAAAACAAATGATATTTATCTATATTTTTATATATAGAGGTTATCGATTCTTTGTTCCAGTAATCTATTTTATTCCTAATAGTTAAAATCATCAACTCGCATTGTCGATACAGATACAGATAAAAAAGTAAATAAACCATATAGTAATTATTGGTTGAATTACAAATATGTAGAATATTTAATTATAAAATTAAATAAAAAAATTATGAATAAGTGGTTTAAATTTATTACCAATATTTTCAGACAATAAAAAGTAAAAATACTATACTTTGGTTGTTGGGACGTTATATCTGTTTTGATGATATTTTTTGCTTCTCATAAATGTAAAAATGGTCATTTGCATTCTGTAAGTTGTTATTTTTTTTTGTATCACGTATATTAAAAAACAAGATATATACTGGTACAAAGATCTGAAATATTTGTAAAATTTGACCAAAATCGTATATATATATATATATATATATATATATATATATATATATATATATATATATATATATGTGTGTGTGTGTGTGTGTGTGTGTGTGTGTAGGTGTGTGTGTGTGTGTGTGTGAGAGTGCGTTTGCGAGTGCATACATCGTGGGTCCAAAACGATTTCATTCTGATACATGTGGGGACTTTTTTTCGAAGTCGGGTCCGGAAAATCGGACCCGATATTTTTAGCCAGTTTTTTTATAATAAATCCTATATTAGTAACTTTACATATCCCATCTAAGGTATAATTTATTGCAACAGCTTTATTGATAATATATCTCATAATTTCTAAACAATAGAATGCTTATTTTTTAAATAAATATCAAAAATATGATTGTCCTCATATGTGTATTATTTGGTAGATTTCAAGATTAAATAGAGGGCCTTGCAGTCGCGGCCCATGAAGTGTGTTTTTAAAAATATATTAGTTTCATAGATGGCTTAACCTGTGCAGGCAGCATATCAGTGTTGAGTATGGTTGCATAAGTACTAAAAGTAAAAGAGTGTAAACACAACAGTAAGGAGCATATAATTGAATATCCTTTTAAAAATTCTAATAATCAAATTTTCAACTTAAATTAATCAACATAGACCGTATATGTGAAAGATTCGAGTCGTTAACTAATTTATAAATACATGTTAAATATATTATCTAGTAAGTTATCTTTAATAATAATACTACACGTATTAAGAATTTTTAAACAAATTTCTAAATAAACAAATAATTTAAATACATGTTAAATATTGGACCGCATATGTAAAAGAATCGAGCCATTAGCTAATTTACAATTTAAATTGTTACTAGTAAATAAAATTTTAAAATACTAACTAATAAGTTATCTTTTATATTATTACTACGGGTATTAAGTATTATTAAACAAATTTCTAAATAAACAACTAATTTAAATACATGTTAAATATTGGACCGCATATGTGCAAGAATCGAGCCATTAGCTAATTTACAATTTAAATTGTTACTAATAAATAAAATTTTAAAATACTAACTAATAAGTTATCTTTTATATTATTACTACGGGTATTAAGTAGTATTAAACAAATTTCTAAATAAACAACTAATTTAAATACATGTTAAATATTGGACCGCATATGTGCAAGAAGCGAGCCATTAGCTAATTTACAATTTAAATTGTTACTAATAAATAAAATTTTAAAATAGTAACTAATAAGTTATCTTTTATATTATTACTACGGGTATTAAGTAGTATTAAACAAATTTCTAAATAAACAACTAATTTAAATACATGTTAAATATTGGACCGCATATGTGCAAGAATCGAGCCATTAGCTAATTTACAATTTAAATTGTTACTAATAAATAAAATTTTAAAATACTAACTAATAAGTTATCTTTTATATTATTACTACGGGTATTAAGTATTATTAAACAAATTTCTAAATAAACAACTAATTTAAATACATGTTAAATATTGGACCGCATATGTGCAAGAATCGAGCCATTAGCTAATTTACAATTTAAATTGTTACTAATAAATAAAATTTTAAAATACTAACTAATAAGTTATCTTTTATATTATTACTACGGGTATTAAGTAGTATTAAACAAATTTCTAAATAAACAACTAATTTAAATACATGTTAAATATTGGACCGCATATGTGCAAGAATCGAGCCATTAGCTAATTTACAATTTAAATTGTTACTAATAAATAAAATTTTAAAATACTAACTAATAAGTTATCTTTTATATTATTACTACGGGTATTAAGTATTATTAAACAAATTTCTAAATAAACAACTAATTTAAATACATGTTAAATATTGGACCGCATATGTGCAAGAATCGAGCCATTAGCTAATTTACAATTTAAATTGTTACTAATAAATAAAATTTTAAAATACTAACTAATAAGTTATCTTTTATATTATTACTACGGGTATTAAGTAGTATTAAACAAATTTCTAAATAAACAACTAATTTAAATACATGTTAAATATTGGACCGCATATGTGCAAGAATCGAGCCATTAGCTAATTTACAATTTAAATTGTTACTAATAAATAAAATTTTAAAATACTAACTAATAAGTTATCTTTTATATTATTACTACGGGTATTAAGTATTATTAAACAAATTTCTAAATATACAACTAATTTAAATACATGTTAAATATTGGACCGCATATGTGCAAGAAGCGAGCCATTAGCTAATTTACAATTTAAATTGTTACTAATAAATAAAATTTTAAAATACTAACTAATAAGTTATCTTTTATATTATTACTACGGGTATTAAGTATTATTAAACAAATTTCTAAATAAACAACTAATTTAAATACATGTTAAATATTGGACCGCATATGTGCAAGAATCGAGCCATTAGCTAATTTACAATTTAAATTGTTACTAATAAATAAAATTTTAAAATACTAACTAATAAGTTATCTTTTATATTATTACTACGGGTATTAAGTATTATTAAACAAATTTCTAAATAAACAATTAATTTAAATACATGTTAAATTTTGGACCGCATATGTGAAAGATTCGAGTCGTTAACTAATTTGCAGTTTAAATTGTTAATAATAAATAAATTTTTAAAATATTATCTAATAAGTTAACTTTTATAATATTACTACGCGTATTAAGTATTATTAAATAAATTTCTAAATAAACAATTAATTTAAATACATGTTAAATATTGGACCGCATATGTGAAAGATTCGAGTCGTTAACTAATTTGCTGTTTAAATTGTTAATAATAAATATATTTTTAAAATATTATCTAATAAGTTAACTTTTATAATATTACTACGCGTATTAAGTATTATTAAATAAATTTCTAAATAAACAATTAATTTAAATACATGTTAAATATTGGACCGCATATGTGAAAGATTCGAGCCCTTAGCTAATTTTCAATTTAAATTGTTAATAATAAATAAATTTGTAAAATATTATCTAATAAGTTAACTTTTGTAATATTACTACGCGTATTAAGTATTATTAAATAAATTTCTAAATAAACAATTAATTTGGAGACATGTCAAATATTGGACAGCATATCGAAAAGATTCGAGTGGTTAGATAATTTAAAGTTAAAATTGTTATTAATACATATATTTTTAAAATATTGTCTAGTAACTTATCTTTTATAATTATACTACGTGGAGTAAGTACTATTATAAAAATTTCTAAATAAACAATTAATTTAAATAAATGTTAAATATTGGACCGCATATGTGAAAGATTCGAGCCATTAGCTAATTTACAATTTAAATTGTTATTTATAAATAAACTTTTAAAATATTATCTACTAAGTAAGCTTTTATAATATTACTACGCGTATTAAGTATTATTAAACAAATTTCTAGATAAACAATTAATTTAAATACATGTTAAATATTGGACCGCATATGTGAAAGAATCGAGCCATTAGCTAATTTACAATTTAAATTGTTATTAATAAATAAAATTTTAAAATACTAACTAATACGTTATCTTTTATATTATTACTACGGGTATTAAGTATTATTAAACAAATTTCTAAATAAACAATTAATTTAAATAACTGTTAAATATTGGACCGCATATGTGAAAGATTCGAGTCGTTAACTAATTTGCAGTTTAAATTGTTAATAATAAATAATTTTTTTAAAATATTATCTAATAAGTTAACTTTTATAATATTACTACGTGTATTAAGTATTATTAAACAAATTTCTAAATAAACAATTAATTTAAATACATGTTAAATATTGGACCGCATATGTGAAAGAATCGAGCCATTAGCTAATTTACAATTTAAATTGTTATTAATAAATAAAATTTAAAAATACTAACTAATAAGTTATCTTTTATATTATTACTACGGGTATTAAGTATTATTAAACAAATTTCTAAATAAACAATTAATTTAAATAACTGTTAAATATTGGACCGCATATGTGAAAGATTCGAGTCGTTAACTAATTTGCAGTTTAAATTGTTAATAATAAATAAATTTTTAAAATATTATCTAATAAGTTAACTTTTATAATATTACTACGTGTATTAAGTATTATTAAACAAATTTCTAAATAAACAATTAATTTAAATACATGTTAAATATTGGACCGCATATGTGAAAGAATCGAGCCATTAGCTAATTTACAATTTAAATTGTTATTAATAAATAAAATTTTAAAATACTAACTAATAAGTTATCTTTTATATTATTACTACGGGTATTAAGTATTATTAAACAAATTTCTAAATAAACAATTAATTTAAATAACTGTTAAATATTGGACCGCATATGTGAAAGATTCGAGTCGTTAACTAATTTGCAGTTTAAATTGTTAATAATAAATAATTTTTTTAAAATATTATCTAATAAGTTAACTTTTATAATATTACTACGTGTATTAAGTATTATTAAACAAATTTCTAAATAAACAATTAATTTAAATACATGTTAAATATTGGACCGCATATGTGAAAGAATCGAGCCATTAGCTAATTTACAATTTAAATTGTTATTAATAAATAAAATTTAAAAATACTAACTAATAAGTTATCTTTTATATTATTACTACGGGTATTAAGTATTATTAAACAAATTTCTAAATAAACAATTAATTTAAATAACTGTTAAATATTGGACCGCATATGTGAAAGATTCGAGTCGTTAACTAATTTGCAGTTTAAATTGTTAATAATAAATAAATTTTTAAAATATTATCTAATAAGTTAACTTTTATAATATTACTACGCGTATTAAGTATTATTAAATAAATTTCTAAATAAACAATTAATTTAAATACATGTTAAATATTGGACCGCATATTTGAAAGATTCGAGCCATTAGCTAATTTTCAATTTAAATTGTTAATAATAAATAAATTTGTAAAATATTATCTACTAAGCAGGGTTCGAAGATATATATCGATCGATATATATCATGATATTTATTTTGATATATATCGTCATATTTTTGCAATGATATATATCCATTATATAAAAATATCAAATAGTTTTTGAGATATAGCCTCCGGAAAAGTTAAATTTTTCGAATTTTTCAGTTCTTCTACTTTTCCGAGGCTATATCTCAAAAACTAAATGTGATATGAAAACGCGCTCAACGGCATTAATTTTCTCGTGCTTCAGTTAACTTATAAACATAGTTTCAGCGATTTTTTAACATTTTTTCGAAAACCAGAAGTCATATGCATTTGAAGATTGCACCACTGGATTCAGTGGGTCAAAATACATATGTATGTAAATTTTCGTTTTAATAATCCTACGATTAAGGATTTTTGGTAAAATTGAACAAAAATCTGAAAAAACCAAAGGGTACCCCTTAGGAAATAATTAAAAATATTAAATTGCATAAAATTGTATGAAAATTTGCTTATAAGTCAATTCGGACACGGGGAATTCAACGCCGTTGAGCGCATTTCCATATCTTGTTTAGTTTTTGAGATATAGCCTCCGGAGAAGTGAAATTTTTCGAATTTTTCAGTTTTTATAAATGTGTACAAAAACTAAAATTAAAAAATAAATATCCAAAAAGTGATATTTATCTGATATATATCCTATATATCAGATATTTATTATAAATATCATGATATTTACGAACCCTGCTACTAAGTAAGCTTTTATAATATTACTACGCGTATTAAGTATTATTAAATAAATTTCTAAATAAACAATTAATTTAAATACATGTTAAATAGTGGACCGCATATGTGAAAGATTCGAGCCATTAGCTAATTTTCAATTTAAATTGTTAATAATAAATAAATTTGTAAAATATTATCTAATAAGTTAACTTTTATAATATTACTACGCGTATTAAGTATTATTAAACAAATTTCTAAATAAACAATTAATTTAAATACATGTTAAATTTTGGACCGCGTATGTGAAAGAATCGAGCCATTAGCTAATTTACAATTAAAATTGTTACTAATAAATAAAATTTTAAAATACTAACTAATAAGTTATCTTTTATATTATTACTACGGGTATTAAGTATTATTAAACATATTTCTAAATAAACAATTAATTTAAATACATGTTAAATATTGGACCGCATATGTGAAAGATTCGAGCCATTAGTTAATTTACAATTTAAATTGTTAATAATGAATAAAATTTTAAAATACTAACTAATAAGTGATCTTTTATATTATTACTACGCGTATTAAGTATTATTAAATAAATTTCTAAATAAACAATTAATTTGGAAACATGTCAAATATTGGACAGCATATCGGAAAGATTCGAGTGGTTAGATAATTTGCAGTTAAAATTGTTATTAATACATAAATTTTTAAAATATTGTCTAGTAACTTATCTTTTATAATTATACTACGTGCAGTAAGTACTATTATAAAAATTTCTAAATAAACAATTAATTTAAATAAATGTTAAATATTGGACCGCATATGTGAAAGATTCGAGCCATTAGCTAATTTACAATTTAAATTGTTACTAATAAATAAAGTTTAATTTTCTTTTGTAATATTACTATGCTGGTTAATTATTATGAAATAAATTTGTACATAAGCAAATCAATTTAATAAATGGTAAATAGTAGCACTAGAAAATGGATCGATATAGTAGTCTATTGGGTAATTATAGAGAATTTAGTATTAATTTCTATGCACAATATATGATGTAAACTCAGTCCTTATATTTATGTTTACAAAATTCATTTAATGAACGAATCACATGCAATCAAAATAAAACTCCAAAGTAAGGAGAGAGAGAACGCAACACAGCACAAAAAGAGAGAGAGCTATATAGTAGCATGCGTTCTGTTAACACCATTGCAAATATTTAATGATTCTATATGTGTACATAGACTTATGTTAAAAATATATATTTTATATACTATTCTAATAAAATCAATCCATTTCATACGTACATTGATTCATACTGAAATTAGAACAAAACTAATCTGAATCGAATAATAGATTTAGTTGTCTCATCTTGATACTGAACGAATCCAGCAAGCATTCATAAATGTGTGTGGCTCTGCTACAATATCTGTTATATTTTGCAAGCTGCGACATGAGTATTAAACAATTTACAAAAGTTTTATCACGGAAAGGTAATGCTATACATATATAATTGTAGTTTGAGATAATAATGAATTTCATTTTAGCACGAGAAATGTACGAAACATTAAACAACGAAGCAACAGGTATGTACTACTTTAGATAAAGAATTAGGTTAGATATTAGGCTGTAAAATCTTGATCAACATCATCCGATGAGAAAAATATATAATTTATTATTTGTTGGGACATTATTCCTTTAAAATAATATATTCAGTGGTCAAAGTAATATTTTGATTCATCCAATATTTTCCTTGTAAACTTTTAATTTCATTTTTGATAATTATTTGATCTAAAGTAAAGAATAGCAAAACAAATCTCACACCCCTCTATTTGATTAATGTTTCTGATGTTATTACTAAATAAGTATGTAACTATTACAGAATCTAGTAGCGATGAATCTGATGGTACAAATCTAGAGACCCAATCTGAACCATGTAAGTATAAATTATTTAGTAATAGTATAGTAAATATACATAAATTAATATGTATTTCAGGTAATACCAAACAAACATTAAGATGGCTGACACCTGAAAAGATTGCAATTAAACGGCAATTAGCAGATTATTTAATAAAATTGCGTGCACCAGGTAAAGAAGCATGCGAATGTGCTATAAAAAAAGAGCCAGCCTTGCAAAACAGACGTTGGAATCAAATAAAAACATGGGTCCATAACGCAAACAAAACTACAAAAGCGAGGAATCTACATAAATTAAACATTTAATGCTGGGAAATTATATAAATATTGTTAGTCAAACTTTAAATACAATAATTTAATTATTTATTGGGTTATAGTGCTGTATTTATTCTATTATATACTGTTGTTGTTTTACCTGTACAAGGCAGCATTGCAAAGTTGATATATACATTAAAAATACAGCATCAAATAAATAATTAATTTATTACTAACACTGAAAATTTATTTCAATATTCATGTATATTAATTGGCAATGAAATTTGTATTTTGTGTAATTATGAATCATGTATATTAAAAACATAATAATAAACATATAATTGTTAATAAAATAAATGGTTTTTTTAAAATAATACAGATACGCTGTGTTCTATTCTCCAAAATTTAATTTAATTACTTTTAGGGAAATTTAGAAAGTAATTAATATTGCAGAATAGAAAACATATTTGTTTATTTCAAAACCTTATTTTTTAAGTAATATACGTATTTAGTTTTTTAACATGTAGAATTAAATTACCTAATTATCCATATGTTTATAATTAAAAATATTATAATTATTTTAAAATAGCATGAAAGTTAACATTTCTTATGTATGTTTCAAAATTATTAAAAACTTATTTGTTTGTATCACAAACATGTTTTGTATGTAATATTTGTCTTGTATAATAATTTATATCATTAATTAGCAGTAGGTATGTTTATAATTATCAATATTGTAATCATTATAAATTTGTTTGCTAGTTAACAAAGCTTTAGCATGTTTCACAACCAAACAGAAATGCCGATAATACAGGTACCTATAAAATCAATGTTTTCTAAGATTGGACCCGACTTTTTGTATGTAATTTTTTACAAATATTCGAGGGTAAACGTTGAATATAATGCTTACCACTGCCAATAATAATAAAACAATATATTTGCTAATGATCGATATTTTAATATCACATCTAGAGGCAAGAATTAACCCGGTCCGAATTTATATAAATTTCAACTGATGGACCTCGTATGGTAGCACTCGCGCGAATAGGTGTGTGTGGGTGTGTGTGTGTGTAGAATATCAACAGCAAAAATAAAAAAAAACAAAAATATAATGCAACGAAACAAAAACAAATTTAACAACAATATTTAACAATAAAACACGAGCGTATGAGCAAAGAGAAATAACGAAGTAATCGAATTCACAATTCTGACAACAAATGCAGCAGGTTCGTTCTTTACATAAATTCAGGCAACGATAACCGTAAGTTAACACTGTGAAAATCTCAACTTTTGCGCCTGTAAAAATTAAAAAATCAGAGTTAGCGCACTATTTCCATCCTTTATTTACATAATAGTGAAAAAATTAATCAAATATGTGCTGTTATACAGTCAGGATTTGTTCCAGAAAAATAGCTTATTTTTCGTACCGGATAATATCCTCTTAAGTGTTAAAATTGACATTTAAGCGTTCGTAAATTGTGTTTCAAAAGTTGTTCAACATATACCGAATTCGGTATGAAACTAAAAATCCCAGGCAGAGAAATCAAGTAAAAGTATCATAAATTATGTAATAAAATTAAAAATCGGTTAAAAATAATCGCCCGAGCAAGGACTTGAACCCTGGACCCTTGGATTAAAAGTCCAATGCTCTACCGACTGAGCTACTCGGGCTCATATTTTGTATTTGTCGTATGATATGATGAAGTGGAATATCATACGTACAACTAAATTTTATGAAAAAATCTGATGTGTACACCACATGACTTCCTTGTACGCGTATAAAACTACAGATTTTTTTATTCTGCGTCTAGCACATTAAGAATGATTAAATTAGCCTTTTGCATAAGCGAGATATGTAAATTTACAAATTATATACTTTTTGTTTTTGTAATTAAGTTAGCTACGGATTAGAACAAAATATAAGAAAAAAAATATGTCAATGTGAAATTACGTCTAATATGTCCAATAAAAAAATGTAGGTATAGTATAATACGCGTACAAGGATGTAATGTGGTGTCCACATCAGATTTTTTACATTGTAGATTTTGGCGATCAGGGACGATTATCTATTTGAGTGACGAAGACCCTGTACAATAGAGCTGATCTCAATCGCGAACAATTTGCGGATCACTCTATCGTAGCAGCATTACGCGCACTCGCCTAGTTTATCCCATGTCGTGAGAAGTACATTGGTTTTATATTATTGTACTCGTACATTATATAAATGCTCCGTGACACATGACCTTATCAATTACTTATGAATATATTATGCTTACGCTCTAATTGTGTGCGTGATGTTGTACCGTAATGGTGTGTGCCGTGGTCTGAATGATCGTTGTAACTATCATGACTAAATTATTCAGTGAATATTCGTCGGCTACAGAATCGATGCATTCATATATTGCCGACTAATGTTGACATTTTAAAATTCGGTTATAAAAATATATCTGAATCCATTTTTTCTGGTATGGCAAAAAATACTAAATGTGTTATAACAACTAATAATAAAGTATGTAATAATAGTATCGTTGTCGAAACAAAAATTTGTGATTATATAATTATTGAAACAACAGATTGCGGCCCAACTTTACTACCGGAAATACCAATTTGGATTAAGAGAGTTATGTAACTACATACCACCAGTTTCAAAAAGTATCAGTGCTACGAGATACTATACAGCATATTGTCGCCGTATAGATTCAAATTAGGAATTATTTGATGATTTAAAAAATAAAGTATTGCGTGTTAGTAATGCTACTAGAGTTAATCCGCATGTTATATTATATACTATTTAAAAAATGTATTATATATTTAAGTTTTGTGATATTTGTTCTTTTTGTCATATTAAATTTTAGTAACCTATGATTTAAGAATGATATTATCGAAATGTGTGTTTTACTTTTAATAAAATTGATGTTAACTATTTTCTTGTTTTTTGAATTTTTTGGTATGTTAATACCTACATAAATTTTTATTATATAATTGGAATTATCATATTTAAAACATACATACTTGTGTTCCTTTTTTACTGTTTATATTTTACTGCATTCTTGTTTTATATTTTAATATAAAGAAAAGATAACATTGTTTGTCATTTAATTACAATTTTATTGTTTTTATAAACGTATATATTAAAAAATAATTTTGGGATGCTCCAAATTCTTCCAAAAAAAGGACATGTATAGTTTTATCATATATAATTTGGTGTCATAATATTTTGCTGCACAGCCCTGATTTAAACTGTGTGCTAATTCGAGCAAAATGCAAATACAGATAGTAATTTCTTTACAAGTTAGTATGATATTGTAAGAAAATAATTTAAATGAATTAGTTTTCAATTACGGTATAACGATAACAAATATTCGGTGGTAATTATTTTATTTGAATAAATAATATATTTTAGGGTAGCGTGTGTGTTACAGTATTTAAATAAGTTCAATACAAATAACATTAATAGTCAGTTGCAAATTGACAAAATCATGAGCTTGTAGTTAATTCCGTTTATGTAAAATTTAAATAACAAAATAGTACTTATTTGACTGACTGAATAAAACTATTTTTGACTTTTAAGCTACAGCAGTGCAACTGGCCATTGGAGAAATAAATTTTGAAAATAATTTAAGAATCACTAACCGATGACATCCATTTCATTAATATATATTTTTTAAAAGCTGGCGTGAACAATGCAACCAATTAATCGAAATTTATTTATTGTCACAGTGACATCTTGTATAAAATATTTAGAAGCACTAAAGAGCACTAACGAATCATTAACCGATGATAAAATTTATTCATTTATTTTAAAAACCGTCAGCTGGCGTGAAGTTGGCAGCTAATTAATCGAACGTTATTTATGACGTCATAAGTGATGTCTGTTATAAAATTTTTAAAGGCACTAACGAAGTACTAACCGAATATATAGTTTATTTCGTTAGTGCTTAAATTTGTTTGTCAACTTCACGCACCTGAAAAAGGTTATATACAGTGCGGTTGTGATGTTTACTTACATTCTAGTGCGATTAGATAGCTGTGATGAGTGTGGTATAATGCGTGGATGCTGTGGTTCAAGGGCGCGCTGGCGGAAGATGGGAAGTTTTTGGTAGGATAATATGTGTTTAAGCGGAAATGGTGTGTTGTGCTCTCTGATTTGTGTTATTGTGCGTATAACAGGATTATGTTGTGTTTGTGTAAGGTAAGATTCTTGTGACATGCCTCCGACATGGTCGTGTAAGTATGGTATTTGTGTGATGTTATGTGAATCTGCGAATCTGCCATATCTATCTGCGCTTTTAATTAAGCGCAGACACTTATTCTGATGCGTTGAAGCGGTAGTAATGCCATTGTCGACGCCGAGCACCATGTTGGGGCTGCGTAGGTGATTATGGGGCGAATGACAGTAGTGTAAAGAAGTTTTTTTTGTTACGGGTTGGCATTTTACTATTTTTGTTAATTAAGGGATAAAGGGATCGGACTGCAAGGGAAGCTTTTTTAAAGGAATTATTAAAATGGGAGTTATGAAATAGACGGTGTGATAGGGTGACGCCAAGGTACTTGACCGAGGTCGTCGGAGTTGCCCGGTGTGTATACTGTTGTACTACGGTTTCAGGTTTTTGATGATTGATGCTGATTTTCCACAGACAACAGTAGGGAATTAGAATATTAAGATGGATCTGCAATTGCTTGTTAGCCACCTCTGCGCTAAACCAAAGAATATCTTAGGAAAAAATAGATTAAAACTCGTCTCCATTTTTACTTACATGAATTTAAAAGAATGCGCCAATTATGTAAAGTACCGTAAAGTGGGGCATATTCGATCGCATGGGGAAAAACCGATCAACCATGATTTTTTAAATATTATTTAGGCTGCTATCTAGGGAAAGTAATATAAAAATTTGCGACACAATCTATCATTGAACTTGATTCGTAACATAAATAACTAGCTACGTTTTCTAATATTATTTAACAGTATACTGTGTTAAAATTAAAATGTATAGCCAATGGAAAACTAGTGCTATTTCACAAAACCGAAAACAAACAAATGCCGGGGAATCCCACTACTACCAGCTGAATTTTCAACCAGAAATATTGTGGAAGAAATAAATTCTCATTTCTAAAACATTTTTTTTTTTGCATTTATGCAAGTGCTTTGGAACAGGATAAGGTTAAGTGAAAAATCATCATTTCGTGAGGTAATACCGACCAGGTTTAGAAGTAGATTTGTATATTCTTAATCATATGTTTCTAGGTTAGGTTTTGTCGAATATTATTTTATTATGGTTAGATATTATAAAAGAAAAGTCGGACCCGGCGGAAGACAACAATACAATGCCAGATATCTCGAAAATGCTATTAGAGCAGTAAGACAGGGCAGTTCTTCAATTAGAAAGGCATCAGAAAACTATTGGGTCCCATATACAACGCTTCAAAATGCTTTAAAAAACCGATATCAGGATCATAAAATAGGAAGACCGACGGCTCTCACGGCTGATGATGAGAATAAGTAGGTAGATGGACTTCTTCTCTGCGCCAAATGGGGCTTTCCGTTGCGTTTCTCTGACAACCGTCCCGGAATAGAGTGGGTTAGAGGTTTCATGAAAAGAAACGAAGTCTTGACGGTTAGGCTAAGTGAAAATATTAAAAGATCCAGGGCAAACGACACGCGAGAAACAGTCCAAGCTTATTTTGTAAATTTAAAGGAGTTTTTGGAAGGTGTCCGTCCTTCAAATGTGATAAACTATGACGAGACAAACTTCACGGATGATCCGGGTCAAAAGAAAGTAATTGTTCGACGAGGAGTTAAACACGCAGAACTAATCAAAGACACTTCAAAGACTAGCATAAGTGTGATGATGGCTATCGCGGGAGATGGCACTTTGCTACCTCCCTATACAGTCTATAAGGCTAAACACATGTATCCAACTTGGACAGAGGGTGGAATATCGGGCTCAGGATACAATAGAAATGCAAGTGGTTGGTTTGACATGGTAATGTTCGAAGATTGGTTTTTGAACATCCTGCTTCCATATTTTCGCAAACTGGAAGGGCCAAAAGTTATGATTGGCGATAATTTGTCCAGCCATTTATCTCAAACAGTAATAGAAGCTTGTGTCAAAAATAAAATTACTTTCATATTGCTTCCACCAAACTCTACCCATATGTGTCAGCCACTAGATGTAGCTTTTTTCAAACCTCTAAAAATTGCTTGGAGGAACGTTCTAGACACGTGGAAAAGTGCACATCGTGGAGTGCTTCCTAAAAGCGAGTTCCCGCGTTTGTTGAAAGAAACTGTTGAAAAAATAGGTTGTAAGATAAAATCAAACATTCTCGCAGGATTTAAAAAGACTGGTATTATCCCTTTGGATGCAAATAAAATTCTCACACTGATTCCACAACATTCCACGGAACAAGTTCAGCGGGCACTAGTGGCACTCAAAAAAAAAGGAACGCGGGAAACGAATGGCACTGGAACCAGGAAAAGGAATAGTTGTGGGACATGTTTCACCCGACGAGGAACTCACCGACGAAGAGTTTTCAGATGAAGAAATCGGCATTGATCATATTACAGAGGACAGTGATGATGATTGTGTACAAAAAATTAAAAATATTCGACAGGGTGACTTTATGCTAGTTTTCTTTCAAACAAACAAACGAGATAGACAGTTTGTGGGAAGAGTAATGCAGGTGGTGACTAATGACAGTTTTATTGTAAAGTATCTAAGGAAGAAAACACTCAAAAGATGACTATTTCGTATATCCTCCAGGTGAAGAAATCCAAGATATCAACAAAAATCAAATTATTCAGGTAGTCACAGGGCGTGATATCAGGAGGGGAGGGTTTATTTTTGAACAATTGAGAGGAAAACGCGTTGAGTGAATTCTTGTTTCAATTTAAATCTATTCATTTATATAGTTTAAAGCATTATTTTCTCGTTTATAATCTTCATAATACATATTTTTAAATAGTTTTTTCAATATATAATTTTTTTAAACTGAAATTTATGATTGGTTTTACGTCACGTAGCCTCCAAATCTGTTTTTGTGGGAAAATAAATAGGTAATTAGATTTGCCCCACACCATGGGGCAAATCCGACTACTTTTAATATATTAAAAAAAATGATTTTTTTTTAATACTTTGAGTTAATACGTATGGCATGTAGTAACTAAATGATGTACCATTATAAATTATTATTTTTCAATAAGTAATTGCATCAGCAACTCAAAAAACTATGTAAAAGTGATCGAATTTGCCCCACTTTACGGTACAAATCCAAGAAGCTTATGATATCTATGTTCGTGCTGCTGAAGTCCACATCAAAACTAATCCTGGCGATCTTTGGAAGTACGTTCATTTAAAACAGGGTACCACTCGTATACCTGGAAAACTTCATGATGAAGAACATGATTATGAATCTCCACACTTTATTTTTAATGCTTTTGCCAGATTCTTGTCTAAAACTTTTTCCATAAGTTCCCTTAATGATTCGTCCACAAACTTCACGTATCATCCGTCTTTCGTAGTTAATTCTGTCACTGTAGATGATATAATTTCTATAATGGCTACTTTTTCCAATAAATTAACTTCATGTGATGATCAAATACGCAGTTATTTAATTAAAGACTCTAGGCTTATTTTAGCTAAGCCACTTACTTTCATCTTAAATTTAGCAATTCTAACATGTACTTTCCCAGAACGATGGAAGAGAACAAGAATTACACCTGTATTCAAGAAAAACGATAAATCCAATATCAATAACTACCGACCGATATCTATATTGAATAACTTTGCTAAAATCTTCGAAATGGTTATCTACGAAACTATTTATAACAACACACGTTCTTTAATATCCCTAAATCAACATGGATTTATGCGTGGACGATCAACTGTTACAAATGTTACTACTTTCTCGCCAATTCTTTTTGAAACTCTTGATAACAGGGGTCAAGTCGACGTCATTTATACAGACTTTTCACGTGCATTTGATTCAATCAATCATGATTTATTGCTCAAAAAAATTGAAACTTTTGGTGCAGCTCCTTGTTTGGTAAAACTTTTAAGTTCTTACCTTAATAACCGTACATGTTATGTATTTTCCAATGGTTTCTCTTCTTTTGTGTTTGTTGCTACATCTGGGGTTCCACAGGGCTCAAACCTGGGACCTTTATTATTCAACTTATTTATAAATGAGCTTTTGGAAACGTTTACATGTTATGCCCTTGCTTACGCAGACGACATTAAAATATTTAGAAAAATTTCACAACTTGATGATGCTGTTCATCTGCAATTTAATTTTGACAGGATGATTACCTGGTGTGAAAAAAATAAACTTAATTTGAATTTTGATAAATGTTGCTTTATTACTTACACATGTTGTTTCAATAACCTCATATTTTCATATAGCTTGCATAATAAACCTCTTAATAAAAAACTATCTATAAAAGATTTAGGCGTCACTTTTTGCTCAAACTTAGGTTTCACGGAACATATTAACAACATTTACATTTCTAGCTGTAAGTCTCTTGGCTTCATTATGAGGATCTCAAAAATGTTTCATGATATCAATGTCCTTAAGCCTCTTTATTTCGCCTATGTTTTAAGTAAATTAGAATATGCTATTTTGGTATGGTATCATTTCTATGCGTCCCATTCTTTAACCTTGGATCGCATTCACCGTAGATTTTTGAAATTTCTTTCATTTAAATGTGACAACATATATCCTGAACGTGGTATCGAGCAGCATTCGCTTCTTCAACGCCATTCAATTGCTTCTTTAACATCCCGTAGAGAAACTTGCTGCGCGAAGTTCTTATGGCAGTTACTACATAATAAAATTGATGCTCCACTATTGTTGTCCCGTGTGGGTTTTCATGTTCCTAGGTTTGCTTCCAGACAGTCCAAGACCTTCTATCTGCGAGCACCCCACACCGATGTTCTCCGGCGATCCTTGTTATTCACGATGTGCCGAATTGCGGATGGACATTTTGAAGACATTTTTTCTTAAATTATTTCTCATGTAAAGTATATATTATTTGTATATGTATCTTATTTTCATATGTTTTTTTTTTTTTATTGTGCCCTGTTAATGGACATTCTGTTGGGCAATAAAGACTTATTATTATTATTATTATTATTATTATAAACGAGTGAGCATAGGTGGCTGTATCGTCTGTGTAGAGGGCAGTTTTGGTTTTGGGAAAACTGGGTAGATCATGGATGAATAGGGTAAAACGCTTTGGGCCCAGGCAGCTTCGCTGGGCTACGCCCGCAGCTATAGGTTGGGAAGTGGAGAGGGTGTTATGAATTTTTACTTTGAAATTTCTGTTAGTAAGATATGAATTTATTAGTAGAGTTAGTATGGGTGGGAATTTTACGCGAATCATTTTATAAATGAGCCCTGCTTTCCACACTCTGTCAAAAGCCTTTTCGACGTCGAAGAGGGCCATTACAGTGACATTGTTTTTGTTAAAATGCGTGGATATGTCTGTCACGATTCTTGCTACTTGTTGGGCAGTGTTGTGTTTTGGACGGAAGCCAAATTGAAAATCAGGAGCAAGTTTTTAACGAGAATCGTTTTCGTGTTGTGTTTAGAGCGGATTAAACATTGATAGTACAATCAATAGACTTTCGGCTTTTTTAGGAAAACGTATTAAAATAGGCATTTATTTATATGTTTGCATATTAAATAATACAGAAACAAAACCGGCAAATCACCAAGATCGTTTGTGTTGTTAGTCTCAGTAAAATCTCGAGCACAATACAGACACTTCCAGCTATTCACCGCCGTGGTGGCTGTTAGCGCGAGACGAAATGAATGAGAAGAATTGCTGTATTTTCAATTTTGGGAAGGAATATATGGCTTTAGAATCCTTGAATACTATTATTGATTTATTGGACGTTTCGATGGTTAACCTATTATCTTCAACATTTATTGGAACAAATATATTTTCCAATTCTAATACATATCTGTTTTTTACATTGTCAATTTTTAAATTATAGTTGAAATTGGCTTCAACTATAATTTAAAAATTGACACGTGTGTCTCGCATTGAAGTCGCCAGCAGTCAGCACTTTCCCGCCGGTCTGGAACAGAGCGTGAATTTCTTGTTGCGTGAATGTGTTTCGTGGATTATTGTATGTGGATATTATGTACGTGTTGTCAGAGAGCCGGATACAAAGGGATTCTAGGGATGTGGGCTGAAGGCGAACCAATGTATGTGGGTGTGTATTTCGAACTAGGATGGCTACGTCTCCCGCGGGTACAGGCAGGACCGGTGCTTGGGTTTCTTGCGCCCTTCTGCAAATTATGAAAAAAATTGCAAAACATTTTTTTTAATATATATTTTATGAAGTAATAAATATAATAATGAAAAAATTAATACTTTAATAAAAAAAGGTAATTATATTATATATGTTATACATACAGAAACATAAAAATAATATTTTATAAAAAATTATGGAACGACGGTAAATTGTTCGACTCAATAAATGTAGTTGTTCAAATCGATCATTTATGGCAGTCATGGCACTATCTAAAATTGTGTAAAAGAAGTTAACTCGTTATCCTCAGGCGATTGAGGTGATTCGTCGTCATACTGGTACTATAACTCTTTAGTCCGTTTTCTTCGACGAATATGTTCAGTGACTTTAAGTTGTGGTTCTCCCTCAACACCTTCACTGAGGTTTCGAGCATTTGTAAGTAATGTAAGGTTCTGGGTTCAAATCCCGGCGAATGGTCATGACTTTTCAAAATTATTTCTGAATATATTTAATACTTGTAAAAATAAAAGTTTCCTTGAAAAAAATGGCTGGTAACCGCACTTCACGCGAAAAAATATATCACTTACCGAGATCTGCTTAGGCAGAGTGCCTCACCCAGTAATGGATAAAAGGCGTGATGATATATTAATTTTATTTTTATTTATAAAGAAAGAAAAAAAGTAAAAAAATTACGATTTCTCAAATGAAATTTGCATCTTTGCACATAATCCTACATACAATATTTGATATGTGAAGTATATATACAAGGTTTAAGAAAAAGAAGTATATTAAATTTAACCAGTACTGTAACTAGTCAAAAGCAAAAATATTTCTTCCAGGGTGTTGTGTTTTCTCGGATGTTTCGGAGTTTATTGTTATTCGTTTCTGTCCAATGTTTGGTCTGTCTGGTTTGTTGTTTTATGTGGTTCTTGAAGTCTTCGGGGAGTGTTGGGATATCTGTTAGTGATGAGTTTATTGCTTCTTTTGCCGCTGAGTCTGCTTTTTTGTTTCCTGCTATACCTATATGGGATGGTACTCATAGAAATATAATATTATATTCGTGCTCCGTCCATAGTTTGTGCAATAGTTCGTGTATATCTTGTATAATTGGGTTTGTTGTATACAGTGTTTGTAAACTTTGTAGACTGCTTAGAGAATCTGCACAGATAACATGTGGTAGCCGAGGTGTGTTGTCCATGATGTGCTGTAAGCTTTTTGTATAGCATATGCTTTTGCTGTGAATGTGCTCATGTTATCTGGAAGTCGGTACTAATATGTATGTTGGTCTGATACTACTGTTACAACAACTTTATTATTTTTCCGTGAAGCATCTGTGTAAATAAACTTGTGGTTGTGATATTGACTTTGTATTTCGTTAAATTTTTTCTTGTAAACTTCTGGGTTTGTTTCTGCTTTCGTGTTTTCTGCTAACTGGCAGCTATATAGGGGCATCTCAAGGAACCAAGGTGGTACTACACTTCTATTTCTTTGTAAAAGTTTTGGAAAAGTGAGGAGTAGGGATTTTGAAGTTTCGATATTGTTGGAAGGAGTTGTTGTTTCTAAAAATATTTGTGTGTGGAAGATTTTTAAATATATAGTTGTAGGTTAGGTCAGATGGTTTACTTGCTATATTTGTTAAGTATGTCATGGTTAGTTGAGCTCTTCTATATTCTAACGACGGTTCTTCTGCTTCTATTGCTATACTTAGTACTGGGCTGGTGCGGAATGCTCCAGTTATTATTCTAAGAGCAGTGTTGTGAATTGAATCTAGATGTTTTATGTAAGATGGTTTTGCCGATCCATATACTATACATCCATAGTCTATTTTTGATCTGATTAAAGATCTATATATTTTTAAGAGTGTATTTTTCTCTGCCTCCCAGTCATGGTTTGCCAAGACTTTTAGTATGTTGATTCTTCTATAGCATTTTGCTTTGAGATCAGTTATGTGGTTGAGCCAGTTTAGTTTGTTGTCTATTTGTATACCAAGGAATCTGACAGATTGGCAAAAAATTATGTTTATGTCGTGTATTTTTTGCTTTGGTTGAATATTTCCTTTTCTTATTCTTTTAAAGTGTAGAACTATTGTTTTGGTTGGCGCAAATTTGAAGCCTGTGTTTGTTGCCCAGTTTTGTAGTTCGTCAATTGTTTGTTGTATTGTTGATTGTAGTAGCCTGTTGGGAATAGAAGAGACCAAATCACCATGACCAGACTCCGCATTGGACACAGCAGAATAACACATAGTCACATCTTTACCAAGACAGACCCAGTCAAATGCGAAACGTGTAATAAAATACTAACCGTGGAACATATAATCACAGAATGCACCGAACACATAAGGGAAATAAGAATACACAAGATCCCCAACAACATCAAAGTGGGACTATCCGAGGAAAACACGAATAATGTAATTAACTTTATGAAAACAATATCACTGTACAAAAAAATATAAAGCAAATAGCTCTAGCAGCTGAAGTATCTGTAACTTTATTAAATAAAAAAATATATATTTCTTAACATTTTTTTAGAAATTTCAAGTATTTTCATAATAATTTGATCAAGAAGCAATAGCAATGAAAAATAGTTTTTCATAAATGTCATTTGTCAACTTTTTCAAATAAATTTTGACAGTAACAAATCAATCGATTAATAATAACTATTATTTAAGTTATAATCTGTAAAAATGTCTGCCTTTACCAACAGCGGGTACACAGACATTGTGCTGAATATTTTCAAATAGGAAAATTGGATAAGCCGTAAATATTAATAAAAACATATTGGATGGATTCTAAAAGCTATTTTTATTTCAATATATTTTCTTTAATTGCTGACGATTCGGTTCTTCGGATTGGGCGATTTTCAAAGCTTGGTAGATAAGGCGACTTTTTTGTGGGAATACATGAAGAATTTGGTACACTCGGTATCTATTGCCACGATAGAAGTTTTGCGGGAACGGGTAGAAAATACAAATAGAAGGATACGCAACAGACAGATGCTGGAAAGAGTAGACGATTCATTTCGTCGATGCCTTCAGTGTTGTATTGACAATAACGATTGCCAATTTGAACATTTATTTTATTTAACAAAAAAATCTCATCTTTTGTTTCTGCATGCTGAAACATGTAATAATAATTATTTGGACATTAAGGTTAAGATGCAATACAAAATTAGATACTGATTGCTTGATTTAGTTGGTAATAATTTAAAAGTTGCTAATGTTGCTGCTTACGTAATTTAGGATGGAATTTTCATGAGAATTTTTTCTTCATCGATTGAATCCATTTTTTAGTTCAAAAACAAAAATTTTAAATTATATGTATATGACAAATGCATATCGACAGGATATTGCGGCATAAATATACAGTGTCATTGAATTTAGTGGAAGAATATGGAAAATAATTTTTCACTAAAAATTATTCTTCTAAAAGGTTTTTGCTTTTCTATACATTACCAAAACTTTCAAAATATTACATTTATCTTATACTATCTTGCAAACCAGTAGCAGCTAGATGCCCTTATTTTATAAGTACCTACCATACTGATTTTACGTTACTGTTTCTTTAAAAATCATCACATGCCACTGCATATTTAAAAAGTGGGAAGAAGGTTAATTATATTTATTAAATTAAATTATAAATTTGTTATTTTACCATAGCAATACTTTCATTGTCTAGGCTCTAAAGGTAGCAATTTATAGTGTATAATTTATCTACGTTTATAATTTTATAAATGTCATTCTGCTTGATGTGAATGCTGTCAATAACTAAATATTAAATAAATCTGAGATTGGAAACGGTACGCACTTGAAGTTTCACCTTTTTCATTTTGTGCAATTGATTTGGTGTAATAATTAATGTTAACGAAATAACTCAAAAAGTAAATCTATTGAAAAAATTCGGAATGCTAAAAGTGATCAGGATTTACTGAGAATAATAAAGGAAGAAATAGTAAGTGTGATAAAAAGTTCTCTTGTAATTGTATTTATTAAATTATGATGTAAAATTTGTTATTGTTTCATAGCAACACTTTGACACGCTGTCAATTGTCAACAAAGTTCCAAATTAATATCAGTCGTATAACACACTAAACCTACCCCTAGGGTGAGGTGCCGGCTTCTCAGTGAAGAAGGGGGGGTTAAGAATTATGGGCGCCACACAATTTTATGAGTTCTACTCACCCCAAACCAAATTGTGCTGGTCGGTAGGAAGCGGTGATTACTTCAGCTGAAATTCGGTGGGGACGCAAAATATCGGGAGCGGAGACGGGTAACAGTGCGTCGAAATAAAATAGCACATTAATTTAACTACCTGGTTATTATTAAATCGGTACACTTCGTAGATGCTCACAGGGCTGAAGGCATCGACGATTCACTGGATGGTGAACACAGCTCTCAAACAAATGGGAAATCACGGTAGGTAAGAACTTCGTACAATCCTTACTTGAAGTACTAAGACTCACTTTGGACTGTCCGGCGCGTGACCGCCCACGCACACACACCCAACGTACACGTAACGTATTGACGACGCGGTCCGTAGGTTGATCAACCGTGAAGCGTGACAGGTATGAGAAGTTAGGGGTTGACGCAAAACAGTGCAACGCGAAGGGTACCAACGTTGTACCAAATAATAAAACAAACCCAAAGTTCTAACTTTCTAAGTCCCTCACAAAATAATAAATTGAATTTAATTAAATACGACAGTGAATGTCGAGCCAACAACTAACTAACGTGCAATACAAAATTAAATAAGTAAACCAACGTTTAAGTAAATACAAAATTATATCCATAAACTAGAATTTACGTAACAAAATCGCAACACAAATGTCTCAAAATTGGGTAAATTACCCACTAAGTCTCTCCCCAACAGTTCTAAATAAATCGTGACGGTATTTTTTACGGTACTTAACAAAATGGAAACCACTTAGCTGATTCGGCGTCGGAGCGACTCGTCTCGGGTTGTAGGACGGCGGGGATCAAACGGACTCGCCCTGGATTTGGACAGAAACCAAGTTTTAGACCCTTGGCGTTGACGAATGGACGTTTAACGGTCCTGTGCGGAAAATCCCCAAACTCGGGTTTTGTTGAAACGAAACCTAGATTCGCACAAAATACACTGCACTGAGTGAATTCAACTCCCACAATGGAATATTCAACATGAATATTTTTATAAAATTCGTCAGAGGGCGCACGAAGCAACTCATAATTCGTCCGACTTTTTTAACGTCTCAGATACTAATCCGTTTTCGAACGAAAACCTTCGACCAAAATCCTACAGACTTAAGTCTGTAAAAAGGACGTAAGATACGGTCTGAGTAAGCAAGACAGAGAAAAACTCAAGTAGATAGAAAGCACAGCTATCACTCCAGCAACCGCAACATTTTTTGACCTCGATTGACCCCGCTGTAGATGTTGAATAAAATTACGATTCCGATTTGGTGGCCTTGACAAGGTTTGCAGTTTGAATTAAATCTTCCAACAGGTTTGAGGTAATTAAAAACAACAATATAATTTAGTTTATTTATTATTCTTAATATTACATAGCAGTTTAACAACAAGTCTTTAATATTAATGTAAGAATTTTATTTACTAATTAATATTACATAGCAGTTTCATAAAATTAACATATACACCATAATTATAATAAGTCCTCCTTATTTATATAAGAATTAAATTTATCATTGAATCCTAACCATTTAACATAATATCGATTTTTATCTTTACGTAATATTTTTTCTATTAGATATATACCAGGATACTTTGTACGTTGAATTTCATACTCATAAAAGCCACCTGCAATATCTTGACCATTTTCATCCTGCAACAAGTATGTGATCGGAGATGTGGATTGTATTTTGATTATTTGAAATATTTCCGTGGTCCAAGATGGTTGATACCCTTTCTCAAATATTGATTTGTATTTACTGATTCGAACATAATCACCAACTTTATATCGCGCAGGTGTAGTTATTTTAACTCGATTGTAAATAGTGTTCAATAATTTTTTCTCATGTTTCTCACTTACATCAATTGGTTTTAAACCAGTTGTTCTATGTTTAGTATTGTTATATTTTAATATTAAATTTTCTAACATATCAACCCATTTGTATGTACCTTGAAAACTAAACTCTTTCCACATCATTGATTTTAAAGTTCGATTAAATCGTTCAATAATTCCTGCTTTTATAATACTGTATGTTGAATAATGATTCACATTATATTTTTTCATCAAATTAGAAAATTCTTTACCATTATCGGTTTGTAGATTTTTAGGAATAATTTTGTTTTGAAACACAACACTCATAGCAATTGTTACATCATTGCCAGATTTTGATTTAACTGGCACAGCCCATGCTCTCTTCGAAAATGCATCAATAACTGTTAAAATGTATTTGTATCCTCGATTTTCTTTCACATACGGTATCATTTCAACAAGATCGGCTTGAAATAAATCGTTTAAACCTTTTACAATAACACGTCTTCGTTTAAAGTTTCGTCGCACATCTTTATGTAATTCATTCACAATTTCTCTTTTACTCATACTAAACTAGTTTCTAGAATAATTTCCACTGAAAGTCTTTGTATACTCTTTCGTCCTTCTATATGATAGAATGTTAACTTATCATTAACTGAAACCTTCTGTTCTAATAACGATAATGATTTATCATTGATTTTTGTACCAATTAATATTCCACTTTTATTATATTGCGCATTTTTTATTATTCCTTCACATGGAAATAGATAGAAAGATTCACCATTTTCAAATTTATATTCATCACCATGTAAATTTAAAATGAAATTTATTATAAGTATGCTATGATACTTTGAAATTTTAATATCAATGCTATCATCAAAAGCGAACAATCTTTGATTAACATAATCATTAAATTTTAGTGTTAATTCACTTTCTAGATTCTTAATTAAATTTGAAACATATTTTACAGTCACAACATCATTTTCAACCGTGGGAATTCCCGTCAAACGAACAGCTTTTAGTTCAAATGTTTTATTCTGTATATGTTTTAATATTTTCTTTTTTACACGTTTTTGTATACCTTTAATTATATGAGTTCCGAACTTATCAACATGCATTTTAACAATGGGAATGCATATTCTATTTCTTTTATTTAAATTATAATTTGTGCCTCTCGTAATGTTTCTTCTATTTGCACAATTTCATCATCATGTCCTGTGTGTCCAGCTAATTTTGAAGCAATTAACAACCTTAACCTCGATACAAGTTTGTTGAGGTCACACCAATAAATATATTGTGCTCGTTTGTTTGTTACATTCAACTCTGGAAATCCTAATCCGATTGGTGTTTTCAACTTTGATGTGGATCTTGTTCGCACATGCGGAACTATATCTCTTATAATATTTTTATACTTTAAACTATGTTGAGATATTATATTCCCCAACCTGTTATAATATTTTCGATGTGCATTTGTATTTTGAACAATTTCCAAATAATTATCTTTATCGGTTTTGTTATATATGTTAGGGTTTGGTACTTTTAATGTTAAAAGTTCATATAATCCGGGCGTACCTTCATACCACTTGCCATTAATATTTAGATCGTTATTATCTATTTCAACTTCAGAATCTCCAATCATAAATTTATCAGTAATTGGTTCAAGTCGGATTCCATACCCATTGTCTAGTTCAGAACTATTAATTGCGTAAGGTGCCATATACTTGCCAGCAATGTCCCCCAAGATATTTTGAGAAGATTGTTCTAAGTCTTCCTTTGTTTGAAATTGTTCTTTAATCTGTTGTTGTAGTGGTGACATACCTGGATATTCACTAATTTCATCATCTTTTAAAAAATCTAACGCTCTTTTAGGAACAATAGCTGGCGAATCATCATCTTTTAAGAATGTTGGTACTCTTTTAGGAGCAATTTTTCTTCTCGGTGTTTCAAACACCTCACCATGTAATACCTCAGGTTCTTTTGTTACAGGCAAACGAATTTTTTCTAATGTACCACTTAAATGTGATAAAGGTGCAACGATAGGCTTAAAAGTTTCACTCAATAATTGTTCTGTTTCTTGTTTACCACGTTTAAGAGTCAACAATTTATTTCTAATAATATCTTTTATTTTAACTATATCTTGCAACGTACGTGTTTCATCCATTATGTCACAAATAAAAATGGCGTGAAATTACACATATCCATTGTCTATAAACTTTTTAAAAAAATATCAAACCCTTTTCTGTAACGACCGTTAAATAAATCATATTCTTTATTTATCACAACAAATTCATAATTATCCATCCAACAATTTGCACAAAAGTTTCTAAAGTCAGCAAATGTCATATCCGTATTCACATGATCATTATACACATGTTTTAGGTTTAAATCATCTTGCTTAAATAGAACAAGTAAATTTGCATTATCACGTATAAGTTGTTTACATACCCGCGCATAAGTTTGAATAAGGCAAAATGTATCAATTTCTTTATGTCTTCCTTGACAAAAGTAGCTACACAAATGTTCTTGTCGATCAGTTGCAATATCGTCGAATATGAAAATTGAATTTGGTAATACTTCACAGAGTGGGGTTAAATTAGCATTATCGGTGTATGGAAAATATTTTATACCACTTATAGACTTTAAAATATTCTCTAAGATTCGATATTTTGGTTGAAACAGCGATTTGGAGTGTAGATAGATGTTTTCAAATCGTAAACCATTAAAACTTGTGAGTAATGAAATCATTAAGTTTGTTTTTCCACAGTTTGATGGTCCAGCAATAATACAACGTATATTATTAGGAAAAAGGATTCCATGTTTACCAACACTTTGTTGTTCACCCTCAATGTTCAACACTTGAATAGCACATTGTTGTTTTTCAAATCTCATCTTGCGTATGATGTGAATAAATTATATGTACACATATTTATTAGTATTAGTATAGTATACATATTGAATTCAGTAACATGGAGTCACGAGGAAAAAGTGTACTTCGTGATGCGATTCAGAACGCTAGAAGAACATATTTAACGGAGACAAGAAGGGGTAATGTAACTGACATAATTCCGGAAACATTGAATGCTGCACGGAAAAGTGTACAAAAACGTAAAAATGAATCGTATGAACCACCGCGAGTCATACCAATACCAAAAACCGGAGGATTTTTACCATTCCTTATTCCATTGTTTGCTGGTTTGTCTGCTCTTGGAGGTTTGGCTGGTGGAGCTGCGGGAATAGCAAAAGCTGTGAATGAAGCAAAATCTGCAAAACAACAACTGCTTGAAGCTCAGAGACATAACAAGACGCTGGAGGCTATTGCAGTTGGAAAACGAGGAGACGGTTTATATCTTGGAAAACATAAAAATGGATTAGGATTATTTCTTAAACAAAAAAAAAAAAACTTCCGTTAAGAGCGCTCACTGATGTAGATTTGCAAAAGTATGCTATAAACATTCCATATTTTCGTGGAATTTACATGCGTGACAATTTACCAAAATCAGGACCTTTATATAATGAATCTGCAATTGTTAATTTAGACAGTAAAAACAACATTGGATCACACTGGGTATGTTACAAGAAACGAGGAAATCGTGTGCAATATTTCGACAGTTTTGGAAACTTAAGACCACCCATTGAATTAATTAATTATTTTGGTGAAAAAGTGAAAATTAAGTATAATTATCGTCGATATCAAAAATTTAATTCATTTAACTGTGGTCATTTGTGTTTAAAGTTTCTGTATAAAAAATAATGTCGATAACAATTACACTCACCGGTAAACAGTCAGTGTTGAGTGCTGATTATTCACCACCGCTACATTTAACTGGTGGTAGTGGAGAATGGGTTATCGGTCTCGTTGATTTTCAAACATATAACTCCATTCCGAATATTACTGAAGGAAATAATAAATTATACTATTATGAGAAAAATAATAATTTAAAATCCATAATAATTCCACCAGGATCCTATGATATTGAAGATATAAACGATTACATACGATCCGTTATAGGCGATCCTGATTATGACATTGAACATCATCATCATCAGGAAGAAAAGGAAAAAATTAAATTTCTACTCACAGCGAACGTAAATACTTTAAAGTGTCAAATTTCATGTTCAAACAAGATAGACTTTACAAAGGAAGATAGTATAGGACGTATGTTAGGATTTAATAAAAAAATACTGAACGAAAATGTGTTACATGATTCCATTGTAAACATTATGAAAGTAAATAGTATTCAAATAAAATGTAATATTTGTACAGGATCGTATGTAAATAATTTAAACGAACATGTATTACACGTTTTTTTCCCACATGCACCGCCAGGGTATAAAATAGTTGAGGTGCCAACAAATATTATTTATTTACCAGTGAGCGTTAGAGTCATAGACAACGTAACTTTAAAAATCGTTGATCAACAAAACGAAATTATCGACTTTCGTAATGAAAAAATTACAGTTAGACTGCATTTAAAACAAGTCAATGGCAATTAATTTTAATAGAAAAAGAGTGATAAATATTAAATATAAACGATTGCAACCCATCACAAAGTTAACAAGTGAGAATATAAAATTTCTTCAGAGTCAAGGTTACAGACTAAAAGGAAATGAATAATATTCTGCATATTGAAGAAGAAGTGTTATTTGATGAATCAATAACACGTGTTGAGGTTCATTCACATCAACCATACATTGCCTCCACATTCAATAATAGCGATGAAATCAGAATTCCCATTCAAAACCAAGCAGTTTTCACACTTCCTAGTCAAAGTTCGATCGTAATTGAAGGTGAATTACTTAAAAAGGATGGAACTCCGCCTGCGGCATCATCATATTTAATCAATAATGGTATTGCACACTTGTTTGATGAAATAAGATATGAGTTAAATGGCATCGAAATAGACAGGTGTAAAAATGTTGGTATAACCTCAACAATAAAAGGGTACTGTTCGTTTCATGAAGGACAAAAAAGAACTTTGGAAAATGCTGGTTGGGGGGGTGGATCCATTATAACTGATACTAAAGGGCAATTTAATGTGTTGATACCTTTAAATACCATTCTTGGTTTCGCAGAGGATTACAAAAAAGTTCTGATGAATGTGAAGCAAGAACTTGTTCTAATTAGATCAAGGTTGGATTCAAATGCGTACGTTACAACAGAAGATTTAAAATTGAAAATTACAAAAATAGATTGGCGAATGCCTTACATTTATGTGAACGATAAAGTACGGTTATCATTTTTAAAGAAACAGGAAAGGTATAAGCAAATACAAATTCCCTTTCGATCATGGTCATTATTCGAATTTCCGCTACTGCCCACGTCCGAGAAGCAAACATGGACCATTAAAACATCTTCACAGTTTGAAAAACCTCGATATGTGATTTTAGCATTTCAAACTGATAGAAAAAATCAAGATAGTAAAAATAGTAGTGAATTTGACCATTGTAATATTTCTAATGTGAAACTGTTTTTAAATTCCGATAATTATCCCTATGAAAATTTAAATTTAAATATACAAAATAATCGTTATGCTATCTTGTATGATATGTATACACAGTTTCAAAGAGATTATTATGATAAAGATGTGTTACCTCAACCGCTTTTGAGCAAAAATGATTTTATTACAAAAACACATCTTACAGTACTAAACTGTTCTAGACAAAATGATAATTTAAAAACTGTCTCATTATTCATGATCGTATAGTAGAGTATAACACAATGAACAGTTCAGTTAAAACTCTTGTGTAATACAATAAACGGTTAGTAACATAATGGAGTTTATTGTGGACATACAAGGTTTCACTGCTAACAATAGTAGTTTTGTGCCTAAAGAAATTGCTATATTAACAATAAATGGCGAGAAATTGCAACATTTCATTCTCGAAGCACCTTACGAGTGGAACAATTTAAATAAATCGCGTCAAAAAGAAGCGCAATGGTTATTGAATAATTATCCCGGATTGTATTGGGATTCCGGTTCCTGTTCTTACACACAGACACTCGAAAACATTACATGTCAACTTTCGAAAGCTATAAAAATTTATGTGAAAGGAGAGAGAAAGAAGAAATATCTGCAAAATAAACTGAAATTGTGTGTTGATGTGGTTGATTTAGTACAGTATCCTAGTTTAAAAAATGCGAATACAATTAATTTTTCATGTTTCTCACATTCACCACCATTTATTTGTGCAATGCGAAACGTGTTTGTAATTAAAAAATGGTTGGATTTACTTGCACAGGAACTTGTTTTGTAAGGTTGTTGACAAATAAAAGTTTATATTTAAAATATGTTTTTATTATAAAGTTCATCATGAATTTTTGTTCCTTTACACACATATAATAATTCCTTAAATGCTAGTACATTCATATTAATATCCTCATCTAAAACAGTTTCAATACATGGTAGCTTAGTTGTACAATTATTTATCTTACAATAATCACGCACGAATTATAATTTTCGATTTGTATTTAAGGAAAAAAATACAAATCTTTCGTTTTGAAAATTATATTTTATTTATTTAGAATCTAATTACAACTGACGTGAATACGTTCAGCAACAGTACAAGAGTGTTCTAATCTAGTTTTTTCAAGCTTATATATCATTCTCTTATCATAACATAGTTCAAAGAAGTATGAGTCAGACAATGGAACTTTCCATTGTCTAATATAATAAAACACTTCGTCATCAAAATACAGATATCATAATCAAAATACAGATATCATAATTAAAATACAGATATCATAATTCCTCCCCTTCAAGTTTTTTATTATATTACTCGAGAGGGTGAGTCTTTATTAATTCTAAATCTTTTAAAGCAATTAATTTCAGTTTTATTTGTTTTATATACTTATAAATCTTAAAACATATATAACTAATTATCATTATACTTATAAAGGAATATATAATAAAAAGATGATGATCGTTATTCTTTAAATTTAAATTTTGTATTTCTTCCAAATGATATTCAGTATTATTTACTTTATGCAATTCGATTAATTGTCTGCTTTTAACGTTTAACCCATTTATTTTATCAATTTTTCCTTCATAGATTAATTCTTTATAATTTTGTTCTATCTTTTCAAAATGATAATTATTTAATGTGCATTGTTGATCGTTATTAAATTTGTAAATTCCTATTATCTTTTTGTGAATTTCATTACTTTTACAATAAATTATGAAATTTTGTAAAATTGGGCTTATTATAATGATTTCATTTGTATTTGGTATTTGTTCGATATTATTTTCATTATCCATTAACAAGTAAGAACAATCATCATTTTTATATCTTATTGTTAAATCATTAATACATTTCTTTATTTCTACATTATCAGTTTTACAATAATAATTCTTATTTCTAACACAGTTATTGACAATAATATTCTTATTCATTTTATTAATATACAATATATTGGGTTCATCAAGGATATACATTTTTGTGTTATTCATAAAAGGTATTGACGTAAATTGATATAAAGGGTATACGGTGGTGCTCATAATAGGGATCTCGATAATATAGTAGATCATTTGTCCATCGTATTGACAGTGAGTTGTTGTTATAAGTGACATAATTTCAAAGATATTTTGATTTTTGATAAAGTTCTGGAGTCTATTCATGGAAATTATAGTTGAATGTAATTTATTTAAGGAACAGAACGTAAGACTAGTTTCAATTTGTATAGCAAAATTTTGGATATTGTTCAGAATATTTATTATTAACTGGATTTTTCCTTCAGATTCTATTTTTGTTTCCCAAAGTTTATTTTTCTTCAAAATTTCTTTTATAAAGGTTAGTTCCTTTTTCATTTCTTTTTCGTTTATTTTAATATTTTCTAATTGTATATTAAATTGTTCCGTTACTTCTTTTAAGTTTTTAAATAATTTATTCTCATTATTACTTAAAATTTTTTCGTTCTTTTTTATAGTCTCAAATAATTTATCATATCGTTCACCATCTGAACTGTCCAAGTTACCGGAAATTGATTTTATACCACTTCCTAAACCGTTTATTAAGCCTCTTTTCCTTCTTTTGTTAAGTTTTAATTTGTTTAATTATTCTTGTGTATTTTCAAAGGTGGAATTTAGTAATTGTATATAATTTGGGTTTATGTGTTGAACTGTGTGTATTTCGGTTAGGAGTTCGTTAATTATAGTTTCTATTCTATTAAAGTTTTCGTATAAAGGTGTTACGTTATAGTAAAAGTATGTATGTAATTTTTCCTGTTCAATGTGTGTCGATCCTAGGTTTGTCAGATGATATCCGTTGCCGTGTGTTATGTCTGTCAATTGTTGACCCTGCGCACTGGGAACAGAGATAAAGTTATAATTTTATTCTGTTGATACGTATGTTTCTAATTTTCTTTAAGGTTTTACTACGTTGTTTATATGGTTTCTCGACTTTTACAATACCTAATTTTGGGTTATATGCTAAGACTTTGCTTTTTATATACATTGGTTTTTTAAATTTTTGTATTCTCCTTACTTCTTCTTTTACGTATACGTCCTTTGGTAATGCTAACGGGTTTATGTTCTCTTGGTGACGTTTCTCTTTTTCTTGTTGTATCTTATTATTTATTATTTTGTATAATTCTTTTTGTTCTTTCAGATGTTGTTGTATCATTTCAGAGTTAGTTCGTATTTCTTTGGGGTATTTATACTCATGTGTCTCTCCAAATATTATTTCTGTTGGAGTTTTTTCGGTTATGGTGTGTTTTGAGTTATTGTAACTAAGTATGCATTTCTTTATTTTTTCATTTTGATTAAGATGTTTGAATTCTTCGTTATTTTGAATTAGTCTAAGGTGTTCTATTAATGTCGAATGAAATCTTTCGACCGCGTTACTCTTTGGATTGTTAATACAAATATAATGGGGTTTTACATTTAATGTTTTTAAATAATCTTTTAGTAATTCGTTGTTAAATTCTAGTCCATTATCCATAATGATTAATTTTGGTAGGGTATATGTCTCGAAATATTCTTTTAATGCTTTTAATACGTTTACTGAATCAACATTTATTGCTTTTATTTGTCCGAATTTGGAAAATTGGTCAAATATTGTGAGGTATTTTTGAGTATTTAATGATAGTATGTCTATGTTAATTGTCTCGAAAGGTCTTGTCGGAGTTATAGTTAAATTTTCATGAATTTTTATAGGTTTTCTATCGTATTTATTTTCTTTACATATTTTACAATTATTAATAAAATTTTGGATAGTTTGTACCATTTTTGGCCAGTAGTATTTCTTCTTCAGGTATCTGATTGTTTCCAATATTCCCCTGTGGTTTCTAAATCCGTTATGATCGTCAGCTACAATTTGTTTTTGTTCATCTATTGTAAAGATATCTTGTACAAATTTATTTACTCCGATTAATTTTAAAGAATTTGGTTCGAAATTTTTCTGTAGTTCTTGAGATATTACTTTATCCAGTTCGTCATTAAATATAGCCAGATATCTAACTTTAGGTACTAAATAGTCTTTCAGAAAATTATTTATTTCGTTTTTTAGATTATTCTTTGAGAAGGTTATATGAATTCTTTGTTTAGGTTGTACTGTTTCGAAAGGTAGTTTTTCTATTTTTAATTTTGAATATTCTCCTAATTTGAATATAATTTGGTTATCGGCAATATTCAGTCTATCTTCTTTATATTTTATACCGTTTACGATGGTTTCTGGGGAACTATGTATTGTTGCGTTTGTGTCGTCGCTGGTAAGGAAGTTTTGTGGTAATGAATAGATATTCACGAGGATATTAGTTTCCGTGAAGATTAATTTTAAATATTTTATTAAGTCTTTATAGTCCATTTGGTCTAAGCCGCAGGCAAGTTTTGGGATATTAATTTCATACAATTCGTTTTTAATGCAGTAATCTCGAAGTTCCATTAATGCCTTTTTAAAGTTTTTTACAGATGGTAAGTCGTTGCATTTCTGCTTAGTAACTAAGTGTAATATAGTTTTGTCGTTTATAATTTGTGGTATTAGTTGAGAATTTTGATCTATATAATTTTGACAATATTTTTTACTATTATATGTTTGGTTTACTTGGAGTGCGAGTCCTTGACTCATAGCATAATCTCGTGATATGCAGTGTGAAAATATTGTTGTTTCAGTTACGTCTCCTATTTTTTCTACGATTTTAAATGGATTTCTTTGTCTACTAAGAAAGTCTGCAATTTTATTAGTTTTTCCCATGATATGTTCAATTTCGAAATTGTACTCTCCGAGTTCGATCTTCCAACGCATTAATTTTTGATTACCGTTTTTCATATTAAATAACCATACTAAAGGTCTATGGTCGGTTTTTATTCTGAATTTTTGTCCGTAAAGGTAAGGTTTAAAGTTGTTTATTGACCAGACGATACTTTTTAATTCTTTCTCTATAGTAGAGTAGTTTTGTTCGGCGGAGTTAAATGTTTTTGAGGCGTATGCTATAGGTTTTTCTTGGTTTTCTTGTACTTGTGACAAAACGGCTCCCATGGCGAAGTCTAAGGCGTCTGTAGTTAGTATAAATGGTTTAGAGAAATCTGGTGATATCAATATAGGTAGGTTTGATATTAATTGTTTCACGTGTTTAAAGGCTTTCTGATATTCTTCATTTTCTATTTCTATGTGTGAACCCTTTTTTAAGCTATTTGTGAAAGGTTTTATTATTTTCGCGAGATTTGGAATAAATCTTCGGTACCAAGAAAGTTTTCCTAGGAAACTTTTAATTTCTTTACTAGTTTTTGGGATGGTGATTTGATTTATTGCTTCTATTTTCTTTTGATTGGGTTTTAAACCTTCGGATGATATTACGAATCCTAAGTATTCGACTTCGTTTTGAAAAAATTCAGATTTATCAATTTGGACTTTAAGGTTTGCTTTTCTAAGTGCTTCGAATATTTTTGTGATATTTTCTATATGTTCTTGTTCAGTATATCCGAAAATGATTATGTCGTCCATGTAGACGAGACATATTTTATTTATATATTCTTTTAATATTTCGTTCATCATTCGTTGGAATGATGCCGGTGCATTTACTAAGCCGAAAGGCATTCTAGTGTATTCATAATGTCCAGATGGTGTGGAGAAAGCCGTTTTTTCCCTGTCCGATCTTTCCAAGGGTATTTGGTGAAAACCTGAGTGGAGATCTAAAGTCGTGAAGTATTTTGGTTTTCCTATTTTATCCAATAAGTCGTCTATATTAGGAAGAGGGAATTTATCTTCTCTGGTTTTTTGGTTTAATTTTCGGAAGTCTATTACCAATCTAGTTTTCCGTTTCCCTGACGCATCTATTTTTTTTGGTACTATCCAAATAGGTGAGTTGTATGGTGATTTAGATTTTCGAATGATCTGTGCTTTTAATAAGTTTTTAATGTGTTCTTCTATATCTTCGTCATAACATTGGGGTAGTCTGTAGTTTTTTGTATATATGGGTGTTTCGTCTGTGGTGTGAATTTTGTGTGTGGTGACGTTAGTGGCGGAGAGTTGTTCTCCTTCTTTGGGGAACAAGTCCTCGTATTGTTTTAGTAATTTAGCAATTTTTAGTTTTTTATTAATATCTAGATTTTGATCTCTAAATTGTATGTAGTTTAGTTTATTATTGAGTTTATTTTGTGTAGTAAATTTCATCTTTCTGTTTTCAAAATAGATTTCATTTGTTTTAAAATTTAGTGTTATATTTAGTTCTTTTAATATATCCATACCGAATAATAGATTGCATAAATAATGAAAGTCTGTAATATAAAACTTAAATAATTTTTTATTTATTTTTAGATTAACTGAATTTGTAAGTGTTTTCTTTCCATTTGCTGTGTGAAAGGTAATTTTATCTTGATTGTTAATTTTCAGATTTCTTGATTTTGCGTAATCGGGTGATATGAAATTTATGTTTGATCCAGAGTCAATTAGAATAATGGAGTCGTGATCGTGTAATATCGGGATCGAATTTTGATAATTAGCCATTACGTATCTTCGTTTTCGACCAATGTGTCTTAAAATCCTCGAAGGCGAATTCTGTTTCGTCTTCTTGTTGTTCATTATATTCGTTATTTGGTTCATTAGTGGTTGTTACGTCGTTTTCGATGTCTGTTTGGTAATTCTGTCTTGGTATGATTGTCTGTGTTGACATTGGGCCGGTCTGTCTAGTTTGTGTGGACATTAGTTGAGGTGTAAATGTCCTTCTTGTGTTTATGTCATTTACTATGTTTTGTCTGCCGAAGTTATTCCTACCGTGTGGTTGAAAGTGTCTTTGAATCGTGACTGGTTTTGAAGGAAACATTTGTGCCGGGAATTTCTGTGGTGGTGTATTCTTCTGTATGTTATCATGTGTTGTTTTTACTTGGTTTTCAAATCTCCTTAGGGGAGATTGATGTTGGGCGTAATTAAAATCGTTTACTAATAGCTGCTCACATTCTTCAAGAGATTTAGGATTTTTGACCGTGAAGGATCCTCGAATGAGATGAGGTAAACAATTTATGAAGTGAGATACTACGATTTTCTGATTTTCCGCGATAATTGCGTTTTTTGTTACTAATTGATGTTTTGTTAGCATGATTTTGTTCTTATATTTATTAAAATTATTAGTGATGTCTTTGAGAAACAAATCGGAATTGTTATTTTTGGTATTGTATATGATTTTTAATAATAAAGTTTCGGCTGTTGTTTTATCTTCGAAATTTAGTTGTAAGAATGATTTTAATGTTGGCCAATCAGCAAATGAATTCTCTGAGAGATATGTTTTTGCAGGTCCCTTTAATTTATTTTTTATTAATTGAAATAAAAATATTCTTTGAACGTTTGTCAATACAATTCCTGCAAAACATAATATAAATTCGTCTACAGTATTTATAAAATATGGTAGATCTTTAATATTACCGTCGTATTCAGGGATACCTTTAGAGAGCATTTGAATTTCGTTGTTTGTGGTTGTGGCCATTTTTGAGTTGAGTTGTAATTTACTGGGCGTTAATATTAAATTTCTTATAACACTAGGTGTTTGGTTTGTTTCTGAATCAGAATCTGATGGGTTTGATTCTGGTTCACTATCGCTATTGTACATATGATTTGTAATGTGTGTGGAACTGTGCCGGTTCCTCGGTGTCTTTATTACTAGTTATTACTAGAGACACCCCTTTTGTGTAATATATTTAGGTTTATAATTTGTGTTATGCCTTGTGCTGGGGCTCGTTTTGATTCTTAAAAGCGTTAGCCTTTCCTCAAAACCCTTTAGTGTATTTTGTTACATATATTTTACTTACAGTTGAAGTAAAAGGATGATTAACAAGATAATCATGTTTGTTGAGAATCAGCTAGAGATTTTCTTCTGGTTTTCTCTGGTAATCGGGATCAGCGAAGTTGTGTTGTCCTGGTTTCCCGGAGAGGTGGAGTCAGCGAGTGTGTGTTGTCCTGGTCCTCCTTGACTGCTTGCCTGGATGATGGTTAGAGATGGGTTGTTCAACCTCTGATGGGCCACTGTTTAGGCCTGAGCTGGTGTTTCGCTCATAGATTCTTGTTCGGATGCCAAATAAATCGATGGAGATCGAAAGAGATTTATTTATTTTGCTTAAAACTCTTTTGGCATCCTACCGACTGCGCCAATTATAATTTTCGATTTGTATTTAAGGAAAAAAATACAAATCTTTCGTTTTGAAAATTATATTTTATTTATTTAGAATCTAATTACAACTGACGTGAATACGTTCAGCAACAGTACAAGAGTGTTCTAATCTAGTTTTTTCAAGCTTATATATCATTCTCTTATCATAACATAGTTCAAAGAAGTATGAGTCAGACAATGGAACTTTCCATTGTCTAATATAATAAAACACTTCGTCATCAAAATACAGATATCATAATCAAAATACAGATATCATAATTAAAATACAGATATCATAATTCACGCGAGTTAAAATTTTTCCGTAATACTCAGCAAATTTTATTGATTTTAACAACTCCATTATATGATCAATTATGTTATTAATTTGAAACATATTTTGAACAGATGATAATTCTAAAACAATAGTATATTCATTGTTATTCCATGTTAATGTTAACATTTTTTTACCATTAATATTGTTAAAAAAAAACAATGATTTCCCTGTATATTCTGACACGTCATATCCACACCACAATCAAAATAATTTAAAATCATATTTTTGTATTTACTTAATTCGTTCCACTCTGCTAGAGTAAACTGAATTCCAGAATTGTCTGGTTTACTTGTACTAAATTTTATAACAGGTGTATAATTTCTAATTACACTCAAGCCTATACTTATCCATTTCGTTTTACTCTTATTCAACGGATAGTTTGAGGAAAGTAAAAGAGAATCTTCTTTATATAAAGATGTAAGCAGTTCACTATTCTTGATGATGTCTGCAAAATCGTAATAGTATGTGCTAGAAGCAGTTGAGTCGTCAAGTTTTCGTGATTGAGCCATCTAAGAGAGATAATATGTATAATTAATTTTAATACTTATATATTTTAAATATATACTTACTCTCCGTTAGCGAAATTCTTTGGATCACTTTTCGCAGTCTATTGAAAATTCTTGAATTCTAAGGAGTTTATATATACTTTAAATCTTAAATATGATTGGTTAAAATAAAACCTGTTCTTATTGGTTAAAATAAAACTCTTTCTTATTGGTTAAAATAACAAAGATATTCGCATATGGGTTAAATTTACTCACGTTTGGTTTAACAAATCTTAGTCATACAATGGTTGAGAAAGTAGTTGCATGTGAATTGCTCTCTATAGCACGTAATTTAGATATTATAAATGAAAAATGTTTTATCGAATATAAAATAAATTTTCGCGATAATTGCAATTTTCGTGATATTATAAGGAAATTGGCGCCATCAGTGTACATATGCAAGGGAATAAATGAAGAAAAATTCATATATATATATTAGAAATGTTTGAAGGAGTTGAATTAGAAAAAATGTGGGTGAAATTGCCATACAAATTTAAAGTAAATCTCAATATAATAAAGAGATTACATTGCGTTGAACATTACAATTTACCTACGCAAAGAGACCATATCGACGGATCACCTCCATTAATAAAAAATTGTAATATGTGTAAAACAAATGAATATATAGTGGAAGATTTTATAAATAAGAACTTGTTTTAAAGTTATTTCTGTATAGTTTAAATAAAATAAAAATAAATTTATATTCTTACATTTTACGTTTTTTACATTCCTCATTCCTATTTCTATCCTCAATTTTTCTTTTCTTTCTAAGAAAAAATATATAATTATAAACAATTATTATTATATTAACGAAAAATATTACCTGTTGTTCTCCATAAATTCGGTCTTAATTTTTAATTTATCTTGAAATAATTTTGAAAATACGGTGCATATGTAACATATATGTATGCATTCTTCCGACATTGAACAATAATATTCACAGCAAACCATAATTAATCTATATCATTAAAAAACTTTGACTAAAGCCTTTGATTATTATTAATTATTTGGATGCAGTTTACACAATCCTGTCTATCTATTGTGTACACAACAAAATCATCACATTTTGCACAACATAAATTCCCATAAGCATCAGCTAGTGAGTATAAACGGATATTATGTTGTTCAAAATGAACGTATGATATATTTGAGTTATCAGCTACTATATTATAAATATTTCTTTGAACGCTATCTAATATAATGCCATTATAGCATGGTGTACATATAATGTTATAACTCATATATCTATCACCATTAAAATTTCTTCCAATCCAAATATTAAGATTATTTGAATTTTCAATTTCTACATATTCTTTAATCACACAGATATTATGATTTGCTTTCAAATTATTCAAAGTGATGTTTCTAAACATATCATTTCGAACAGCACCGCCTAACAATGGCATCTTACCTGAATATTCTTAAAACAGAATACCTTCTCGTGCAATATTTATACTAAGAACCCTACTCCTTAACTAACCTTAAACAAAATTTATTATTCAAATAAAAAATTATGTGAAACCATTACAAGTAAAATAATAGCTTCAGTTAAAAGGTTAAGGAATTATAACAACATTTCGCAATTAAATATATATATAGTTAAAGCAACAATAATAATAAATAAACAGTAATTAAAAATGTGTCTTGTATGTAGAATAACCTGTATTTTAAAATTAAATGGTTGTGATTTTGTGGAAACGAAAATAAGCAACAAGACAATGTTGCACTATAAAAGCATACACACTCTATTTAATTCCTTAGTATTGAAATTAAAATGGCGTTGAATATGTTAAACAAACTCGGTGAAGGTGCAGCGTATAAAAAAATTTCTGACTTAGTAGTTGGAGAAAGATATTTAATAAAATATTCAAAATTAATAAAAACCATACACAGTCCCAAATATATTTTGGGCATAGAAGATTATAATGTTTTTTTACCGTTGAGGTTCCAATCTGCGTCTGAGGTGGAAATTAAAGAGTTAGTTGGACAGTTCATAGTTAACATAACGAAACCTGGTGATCAATTTGCGAAATTTAAATTCATCAGGTGAGTTTAAGTAAACAATAATGTTTTTATACTATTTTATAATTTTTTTGTTATAGTAACAATGCAGGAGAAGAAGAACCAATTGCATTGAAATAAACGTTCTTATTTCATAAAATTAGTTATTAATTACATACAATTGTTTTAAATACGTAAAATAGTGGTTTAGAAATATTATTAGTGGTTAATACAAACATGTTTCCGTGTAATATATGCAACAAAATTTATAAATTGAAAGATAGTTTACATCGACATATTAAATATCAATGCAACAGAAATTTACATTCACTTTGCGAATATTGTGGAAAGTTGTATAGTCCGCTAACTTTTAACAAACATATATCTCACATTCATAACATGAATAATGTTTAAAAAAGTTTACAATCAAATCAATCATCTAAACGATTAAAATTAAACAATCCAAACGATTTTATATTTTGTGAGTTCTGTAGAATTGATGTAAAGAAATCTCTATTCAACTCTCATAAAAAAACTAGTGAACATAAATTGAAAGCTTGTGTTGACTGTGAACCTGATGTTTCAATTATTAAAACCGCTTTTAAGTGTAGAATTATATCGTTTCAAATTAAAAACAGGAATTTACAAACAGATATTCCATCATTCTTAAAATTTTTAAAACCTAAAGTGTGCAATCTAATTAAAAAACAGCTTGAAATTCATCATTCAGTAAAGTTGAATATAGAATTATTTTGTTCATATATACTACCTGCAAAGAAGGACAGCGAGGACATAAAATCATTCAACACAAAATTTCAAGAAATTACGCATTCTACGGATTTGGCAGAAATATACGAATCGAAACAGACAGCAATGAATTTCAGGTAATATACTCAAATATATTTTTGTTACAAATTTACAAAAAAATATGTGTTTGCAGGAAAAAGGTTCTGGCTGGACGTTAGTCAAAGTAGAACATTTAGAAATAAACATGAATAAATATTCTCCAGTCTCAGCATCATCATACATCCCACTACCAAATGATATTTTAAAGAAGCGAGTTTGTGTTAACGTTGAAAACATCTATGAAAAATGTTTCCAGTGGGCAGTTCTATCAGCGCTACACCCTTCTACAGTTCATGCAGAGCGAGTATCAAAATATATTCCATACGAAAACGAACTAAATTTTACTGGTTTAAGTTTCCCAATGAAAATTAAACATATTTCAAAATTTGAGCAGATAAACGATCTATCTATCAATGTATTTGGTCTCGACTTTAACTATAAAAATAAGAAACATAATGTAGTAGGTCCATTACATCACACAAAAAATAAAAAACGTAATCATGTAAATTTGTTATATTTTGAAAACGGAGATAGGAATCATTATGTTTGGATAAAAAAATTATCGTGTTTAATCAGTAATCAATTTAACAAAACAACATATAAAAAATGGATTTGTGACGGATATTTAGTTAATTTTTCAAATGAATCAAAGCTTATTAATCATCAAAATAACGATTGTGCACACATAGTTACTTATTTACCGAACGAAAACGAAAATATTCTGCAATTTACTCATTTTGAGCGAAAATTAAAAGTTCCCTTTGTTGTATACGCTGATTTTGAATCTTTACAAATTCCTTTTATGTCTTGTTTGCCAGCAACAACTCATTCATTTACAAGCTTGACTCACACGCATGAACCATATAGCTTTGCATATTTTATTAAATGTTCATATAACAATGAACTTAGTAAATTTAAAACATATTCTGGTGAAGACGCTTCATGTAAATTTGTTGAATATATTTCAAACGATGTTAAAGAACTTTATAAGAACCATTTAAAAAATATAATACCTATGACATCTTTAACAGATGATGAACAAAATTTTTACAATTCCTCCAACATTTGTCATATTTGTGAACAAGAATTAGGTACTGATCGGGTACATGACCACAATTACCTTAATGGCGCCTTTATCGGCCCAGCTCACTCTTCATGTAATTTAAATTTTAAAATACCCAAGTTTGTACCTATTTTTCTACACAATCTGACAAATTATGATTGTCATATATTTATTAAAGATCTTGCATTTGATGGTGAGAAAATTGATGTTATACCTCAAAATAAGGAAAAGTATATTTCATTTACAAAACATCTATTAGTTGATAAAATTGATGGTAAAAGTGTTTACATGAAATTGAGATTTTTAGATTCCTACCGATTTATGAGTAAGCCTCTAGATAGTTTAGCACGAAATTTAAAGTCAGAACAGCTTACAAATACTTTAAACTATTTCCCAAATTTAAATCAATTTAATCTTGTAACTAGAAAAGGTGTATTTCCCTACATGTATATGGATTCACTTGAAAAATTATCTGTTACTAAATTACCCGATAAAACGTTTTTCGATAATACACTCAATAATACTTCTATATCTGATGAAGAATATCAACATGCTCAAAAAGTTTGGAGCGAGTTTAATTGTGAAACATTAGGCGACTATTCTGATATTTATTTAAAAACGGATGTTTTGCTTTTTAACTGATGTTTTCGAAAATTTTAGAATTCTATGTATGAAAATATATAATTTAGACCCGTGTCAATTCTTTACCGCGCCCGGTCTAAGCTGGGATGCTCTTTTGAAGACAAGCAAAGTTAAATTACAACTATTAACAGATATTGATATGATAAATTTCATTAAGAAAGGAATCCGAGGAGGTATTTCACAATGTTCAAATCGATACTCAAAAGCAAATAATAAATATATGTCTTCACACGATACGTCTTTACCCTCCAAATATATAGTCTATTGGGATGCTAATAATTTATATGGTCATGCAATGTCAAAACACTTGCCTACTGATAATTTTAAATGGCTTACAAAGGAAGAAATTTTGAAATTAAATATTGAAAATATTCCTGAGAATTCAGGAAAAGGTTATATTTTTGAAGTTGATTTAGAATATTGTCATAGTTTACATGAGAATCGTAACGATTTACCGTTTTGCGTTGAATCTATTTCTCCACCAAATTATAAAAATACAAAACTTATTACAAATTTAAATAATAAAGTAAAATATGTTATATATTATAGAAATTTACAACAAGTTTTGCAATATGGGTTAAAATTAACTAAAATACATAGAGTGTTAAGTTTCAATCAATCAAATTGGATGAAAGTTTACATTGATCTTTATACTGAGATGAGAAGGAAAGCAACAAACACGTTCGAAAAAGATTTTTTTAAACTTTTAAATAACGCAGCGTACGGAAAGACTTTAGAAAATGTTGACCTTCATGTTACAGTAAAATTAGTTACAAGTTGGGAAAATATCGCTAATAAACGAGGTGCAAAATATTATATATCAAAACCAAACTTTCACAGTTTATCTATATTTAACGAAAAGTTGGTAGCTATTCAAATGAATAAATTAAATGTTTTGTATAACAAACCTACATATTTAGGTTTTTGTATTTTAGAACTTTCAAAATATCATATGTATGATTTTCATTATTCCTTCATAAAAAATAAATATCAAGATAAAGTTAAATTATTATATACAGATACGGATTCTTTAATTTATGAGTTTTCTGTTGATGATATTTATAAGGATATGATGCAAAATTTAAATGAATTTGATACTTCAAACTTCTCGCAAAATAATCCGTATTGTATTCCGTTGCAAAATAAGGCTGTACTAGGAAAATTTAAAGATGAATTAAGCGGTGAAATTATTTCCGAATTTGTTGGTTTAAGATCAAAATTATATTCCATTTTAACAAATAATTTTGAGATAAAAAAATCAAAGGGAATTAAAGAATGTGTAGTAAAAAATCAAATTACTTTTGAAGATTATAAAAATACGTTAAATTCAAACGAATCGTTTTATGTTCAACAAAATTTGTTTAAATCGAAAAATCATACGATGTATACACAAATTCAAAATAAAAACGCTTTATCTGCCAATGATGATAAAAGATATCTAATTCACAATTCTACAGACACGTTAGCATGGGGACATTACACAATTAATTAAGTAATAATTTATCTTGTAATAATGTAAATGTATTCAATTAATATTAATAAAAATTTGTAAACTATAATATTGTTGTTTCAATTATTCTAATCCAGTCTGTAAGCAAATTAATAAAATAATTATATATAAAAGTATTTATTATTACAATAATTATATCTTATAATAAGTATATCATAAACAAAACAAAAATTCCATCTACTACCTTTTTTATATAATGTAATACCTGCGCTTCAGTTTACTTTCGGTCTCATATTATTTTTTGTTTTAATTAGTCTATTTGCGGAAGCAACTGCAAATCTTGTTCACCTCAAACCTGTTTGTGAAGGTCACCAAATCGGAATCGTAATTTTATTCAACATCTACAGCGGGGTCAATCGAGGTCAAAAAATGTTGCGGTTGCTGGAGTGATAGCTGTGCTTTCTATCTACTAACTCAAAATTGTAGCCGCCAAAATTGAGTCACCTAATAGGCAACGAAATTACCGACAGAGTTCTTGAAAATAATTCACGAACAATATATACAAACTCGAAAATAAAATTGTAAATTAATATAATAATTACTAAATTGCAATGTACGCTATGATTTTAATTCGTAAATAAATAAAATAAACGGAACGGGAATAATATGAACTAACTCAACTAAATGACAATTGCAAGACCTAGCGCTTACTTCTCAAGCTACTCTGATTAACCTAAAATTTATCGCGACAAGTGAAAGTGAATTTAAAAGAACAAAATGATATTACTATTAAACAATTGATACTACACGAAAAAGAATATGAACGAAGACAAAAGGTATGTATTACAGAAATTGAGTTTGCAAATATCGATACGATGAATTAATTTTCAGCTGTGGACGTGGGACAAAATAACATTAAAATTAAGACATGAAGAAAACACACAATACGGAAAATAAAACGTGACAGTCGGCAAAAAATATATTTTAATAACACCATTTTATTTTTAATAACCTTAATGTAAAAAATAATTGTAAAAATTTATAAATATTAGAAAAACTTAAATATATTTGTCAAATCTTGAATTGTAATAAAATACAATGTGAGGCTGGTATATTTAGTATTTTACTCTTTTTCATATATCAAGTAAGAATGTATAATATAATGCTTTTCCTTTACCATTTTTATATTTTCTAAAAAATTATGTCATCTTTTCTGGTCCGTTGCAAATTATTACTCAAAATGCTTTTCATGGTACTAACTAAATTGTTAATCACATGTTGACAAGCCGTGACGTCAAATGGTTTAGTCACGGCTTGAAATAATAAGCACGGATGAAGTTAGCTTCCTGCATCTGTTATTTTTTGGTCTCAATTTGCGATAGTAGAAAAAGTATAGTACGTGACTCGTTTTATAAACTCTTTAGATACTCGTTTTTATACATTCGTATCTAAACTGACGTTTATAAAACTCATTTCATAATATCCTATTTTATCAACAACTAATGAGTAAAGAGTTTATTTTGATTTTATTTGAGTCTAATGTCATTTAATAAGTGTTTAATTTATTTACTAAATATAAATATTTTATTGCAATTGTTATAATTTGATCTTGAAAATAACTTAGTAAAAAACAGAATGTTAGCCTTTTTTGTATTTCTATTTTAAATTATGAAAATATGTTTTCAATGCTTTTGAATCAGTTATTAATTAAAAAAAGAGAATTAAATTGTTATTTTTGTTTTTTGATATTGTTTCCTTTTTAGAGATTTGCTTATATTTGTTCATCATGCACAGAAAATTTATTGATCACCAGACATAGTCTCGCTGATTGCAAGCGACGGGTTTAAATTTTTGCAGGGATACAAGGAACACAGATACAGAAATTACAACTTGCGGAAATATCATGAGAAATATTCTTTATTATAAAAATCAAAGTAAATATAAGTATGATAACTTTTTATTTAATATAAATAATAAAATAAAATAGAGTACGTATTCGTACCTGTTACAACTAAAATCCCAAAAAGCGTATTCATAATTTGAGCAGAAAAGAAGGAAGAATTACGTGGACATTCAAAAACAAATTTAGCTACATTAACAAAAGGAAATAAGCTCAAAAATATGAAGGGCGACTTGTGGTTCTAAAACATACACAATTCTGGTATAGTGCTACGTTTCATTCTTTATTTCTCTTCTTTATTGCGTTTTCGGTGATTTATTCACCCGGTTGGTCAGCAATCTGTGCAGCGGAAGAGTATTTCCGGTCGCCGGCAGTTCGCATCAGAATCGCAATTGCAGATCTTTTCCGAATAGTTCTGCCCGTACCTGTGGAAACTAGAATTTGAGAATTTTGGAAATTTTGGAATGTTAGTAAAAAAATTGTTTATCGTGAGATTGGTTCTGTTGCTTACTTCGTTTGAGATCTAATTTAAGTTATATCAGATTTATCTGAATTTTGAGAGCAACACAACATTTAATTCTTAAGTTCTAATTCTAATTCTTAACTTAACTTCAGTAGATTTTGTAATCTAATATTTTTTGCAACCGTAAATTTTAATGGTAAAACTATTAGCGTACCTACCATTTTCTGCAAATCTTCTTTTAAGACCTGGTTGGTACTTTGTACTGCTGTGTACAGCCATTGCTGTTCATTACGACAATTGCTGTTTCTTATTGTAACTGTTACTGTTAAGTATCCTTGCCTACGTAATGTGTCTGGTGAGTATTTTGGATTTCTTGGCATTTACACCATTGGACGTAAGGAACGGATGATTTTGGGCCCTCGTCAGTATTATTTACGTCGACACCATAGCGCGACACGTAGGTCGTTAGCCAGCGCCATCTGCGAAGCGAATACCTTGTCACCGCCATCATCAAGTTAGGCAATTATTTAATTAGTGCATTTTTAGGTTATTTAATTATTATTAGTATTGTAACTATATTGCTCTCCTAAAGATCGCGATAAGCGTATCCGCTGTGTGGCGAATACTTCAAGCTTGTTTGATTGAGAGTAATCAATGTTATTGTCAGCTGTGCTTGGCTGATCTGATCACTGCCGTCATCAGTACTTGAGTGCATGTTTGGCACTGTTTCCGTGGTCACCTCGAATACGTCTGTTTGAATCCTGGGTACCGCTGTGCCAGTTCGCTATACAAAAACCTAGTTAAATTCATTCGTTAGTTTGGTTTGAACGAATTCGTTCGAACTGCAGCGATTACATCCGTTTATTTGTTTTATCATTTATGTTTCCAATTCACTTAGTTTTATTTATTCATTGTTCGTCCCATACATCGTGTATTATTTACAACTCTATAAACATTACATATGTGTTATCGTTCGATGCTTCTCTTATTGTACCCACTGTCGTTGTAATCGAAATTGCTACGGCTCTGGCGACTCTTACATTTATTGGTCGGCTCAAGCGGCTATTTCACATCTGTCACTCAGAACACTTGGCGTCCATTGAACTATACAATTAGCACTGGAATTTGGGTCACTAGACAACGATACCTGGACCACACGCCGTCTCCACAGCTAACTGCTAGCTGTGGCATAGTCAGAGCTCCGTGAAGAATTATTTCATAGCAAGAGTTTGGTGCCGCAACGCGCAGCTCTAGATTAACGTAACAATAGGTTAAAATTATTTAGTAAATGTAGGTTCGTACGTGTAAGTTATGTCAGTACATCCAACCCATTCTCACGACTATCATCAGTTTATCTTATGTATTAGGTTACAATCATATTCGTAGTTGTTTAGAATAGAATCAGATCTTTGTGAACGCTTCAAGTGTAAGCACCTGTATTGAGAGCTGTTAAATGAATAAATTTTTTTTTAAAAAAGATACATTTGATATGTTATGCCTCCTTTATCTCAGTATTGCATTGATTTATTTTTACAAAGCATGAATGAGAGCGCCGCCACTGTTAGATTTTCAACTCTGCTCCATATTATAAACAGCGTAAAAAAACATGCAGGCTATCCAAAAAAGGGTAAAAACTAAGGAACATACATTTCAAGTAGCTTATTCTTAGGCAAAAAGTTTTTTTTTTAATTTGTTAAATTAAGGGCATGGTTCTTGAAGTGTATATTTTGGAGACACTGGCCGACATTAAATTTTTCATAAAAATAATAATGAATTATAATTACATCATCAACGTGATGATATATTTATTTTTACATGAAGGTAAAAAAGATAATGAATGTTTAATTTGCAAAATGAAATTTGCACAAATGGGCCATTTGAAAAGATATACAGTGGTGACCGCGACACATAGGACATAGAAAAACGCTTCAAATAAATGTTGTAGAACATAAAATTCTACATCAAAATCAATACACAGAATAAATTTTGCATGCTTTACAACGGCAGAAATTAAAATGTTGAAAATTAGCTTAAAGAAAAAATTATTTTGAATGATAAATTTTTATGATAAATTGCAGTGAAAGAAATTATCTTTTAGTAAAAGTGTTGATGGTCCTGAAAAGGGCCGTTGTGTTTTGTTATTATCAATAACATTAAATGTTTTTACTGTATTTTAAATTTAATTCAGAATTATCTTAAATTAAGTGCTCAAATAACCGTGCATTATTTGCTAAACAAAATCCAAGTCTGTGATAAAAATTGTGTTGCATGTTTTTTAATTGTCGGTTTGTAATTTTTCTGTACTCCTCCACAATTTATCGTTTGAAAGAGTTTGCATTTACATGATTAGTTTTGCAGATATTATTTTTTAAATGCCCCCATAAAAAAAGTCATTTGGGACCAAATCCGACCAAAAGTAGAGTAATACGACATAGATAAAAAAAAATATATTTAAGTGAAAAGAATCAAAGAATGTTCTTGAACGATTACTAGACACATTAAGCGTAGACTTAGAAACTTTTATAAAAATGCAAATATATCACAAATTTAAGCAATCTTGGACTAACAAAAAAAGAAAATTATTAATTTTTATATTAGTTAGATTTCAGGCTTTATTGGTAATAAGACAGTTAAAATTAATTATTCATTTATTTAAACCTTTTTTATTAATTTAATTTAATGCCGAAACGTCGTCTTATTAAATAAAATTAATAACAAAGGTTTAAATAAATGAATAATTAATTTTAACTTTTTTACCACCAATAAAGCCTAAAATCCAACTAATATAAAAATTACAAATTTTACCATTCGGCTTATTAAAAAATAATTAAAATCTTTTGATATTATAAAAAACTCCACAAAAAGAAAATTAGTTTGACAGTGTATTATAAATCTCCATCTTTATATAGATACTTATTAAAGGACTTAAAATTTAAATTACTAGCTATTGATACAATACGTAAATAGTTGCAAATATTTAGATTAAAAACTGGGGTTACCTCAAAATATCACAAAATGTTGTGTAAATTATGTGTAAAAAATTAATAATGATAAAACACTTGGTTAGTTTCAAAAATTAGTTTATTTTATTTACTATACGTATTTCGGTCGACTAGACCATCATCAGGTAACGTGCAGATGAATGAATAAAATTGTACATTTGTGCGACAATTATAAATAGTAGAAACAGGTAAAATCACAGAACAAAGGAGTACATCTATGAACTAAGTTGCAAAGGGATTAAAGCGGACGAATCAAAGGAGAATTATACGCCATCGACATTATTTGAATCAACAGATCCATTAATCTAGTTAATATTCTGTTGGTATAGATATGTCGATGACGTCTTCTGCATATGGCTAGGGTCAGATAGACAACTAGACATGTTCCTTAACTATTTGAATATTCAGTTTACTTTAGAAAAAGAATTTCCCATATTAACCATGAACTTGAATTTAAAGTTTACTGAAAAGATACCGATACCGAAATGATTCTCACCATCTTCAAAACATAAAATTGTCAGCGTTCCATAGTTTCGTTCCTATGTCTCAAGAAAACTTTGATAGAGAATTGAACATTATTAGAATCATAGCAGTAAATAATGGCTACCCGGTCTCTATGATAGATAAAATATGTAGTTAAACACAATTCTTTAGACATTAAAGATGCGACTCATTTGTTTATAGAAGATTGCCTTTTGTTTCGGATACAAATTGTAAATTTCAAAATTTATTACATTCAAAAAACATTAAAACTTCTTTTTATAACACATACACTCTTAAAATGTGAGTGTAAATAATAAATTAATCAAGAAAGACATTTTCCAAAACAGTGGGGTCTATGAAACTCAGTGTAGTGATTGTAAAGCGATCTACATTGGTCAGACCGGTCGCAATTTTACACTAAGATTCAACGAACAAAACAAGCTTTAGAGAATAACAAATTTAACTCAAACGTTGCAAAACATTGTGTTGATCGTAATCATTATTTAAACATAAATAATTTGTCAATAAAACACATTTGTAAAAAGGGTTTAAAGTTGAACTTGTTAGAATCACTGGAAATTCAGAAAGTAGTTAAGGACAAAAAACCTTCAGAATGAACAGTTACTCGTAGATCTGTATAATTCTCCTTTGATTCGTCCGCTTTAATCCCTTTTACAACTTAGTTCATAGATGTACTCCTTTGTTCTGTGATTTTACCTGTTTCTACTATTTATAATTGTCGCACAAATATACAATTTTATTCATTCTTCTGTACGTTACCTGATGATGGTCTAGTCGACCGAAATACGTATAGTAAATAAAAATAAACTAATTTTTTTAACTAACCAAGTGTTTTAACATTATTATTTTTTTATTAAAATGTTCCAACGAGAACCGCCAGTGAAATCCATTGAATTTAAATTATGTGTAATTATGTTTGACAAAATTATGATTAAAAAAAGTGTCGACTACACTAAAAATATGGTTTTAATCGAGGGATACAAAGATTTCGAAAATGATTTAGGACGAAATGAAAATTTTGGAAAGAACGCGTTAGTATTTTTAGCTCGGGGTCTGTATGACAATTGGAAAATGCTTTTAAGAGTTTATTTGCAGCAGCATCTCAAAGAGTATTTATTTAAACAAATTATTATTTTCATGTTTAAAATTTACATATTTCATATAGGTTTAAATGTAAAAGCTATAGTTTGCGAGTTCAAAAAATAGAGCTGTTTATAAAAATTTAGAAGTAACATTTCAAAACCGGTACTTTTTGTATAAAAAACCTAAATATACAGTTTATTTGATGCGCCTCACTTAATAAAAAGTGTACGCAAAAGTTTGCAAAAACAAGATATATTCATTGCTGAAAAACGAATCTCTTGGCAAGTTATTAAAAGAACGTACGAAATACGAGTAATCAAAGTTACTTCTAAACATATTCAATTAAATTCGTTTCAAAAAATGCATGTAAACCTTGCAGTGCAGATTTTAAATAAATCTGTTTCAGCCGCTATGTTCACTGTAATAGCAACTGGTGAATTAAAATCGGAATTTGCACTTGAAACCAGCAAATTCTTAGAAACCATAAATAATATTTTCGATTGTTTAAATTCCAGAGTATTATATACTTCAAATCCATATAGACTCGCTTTATCGAAAAAAAATTAATTTAGTTTTCGATACACTAACCAAAGAAATTGATTGGATCAAAAATTGATCAATACCAAAAAATACTCCGTTTTGTTTAGATGGACTAATTTTTAAGTATAAATGCTGTTTTAACTTTGTGGTCCGACATATCCTCCAAATATTCTTTTTTAATAACAAATATGCTTTGCCAAGACCCACTTGAAAATTTATTCTTCATAATTAGTCAGCGCCTTGGCTATGATCCGAATCCCTTTACAAAACATGTTAGGCTAGCATTGCAATCCATAATGAGTGCATCCTTAAACATGACTAGTGAGAAAAGTAGTTATGAAAATGACGTCGATGAATATTTACTTAATTAATTAGAAATTATTAAGGATCCTATAGATATAGTCACAGATAGTAGTATTTTAGAAATGGAATCAAAAAATACAGATAATACTGACTCAGCTTCATCCAGTTCACAAGAACAAGCGGCATCACTAGAAACTTCATAGTGTATTTAAAAAATTTGGTTGCGAAATTTGTTCTCAAAATTTAACAAAACCTGAAGACATGTACGACGAAGATGAAATTTTTATGTAAATAAAGATTGCGGAGCTACTATGAATTTACAATGTAAACTTAAAAGACCTACAGGAACTATAACAACTATTGTAAAACTAGCTTCAAATTTACATGAAAAAATATATGAAAAGATATCATTCGCAAAAAATATTAAAAAATATATTGTGAAAAACTTAGCTAATAACTAAATAATGGATTAATAAAGACTTGAATAATTGTGTTCAACATAAAACATATATTATAAATCATTGCTTTATACCCTTTGCGCTTTTGTATGTACATTTGTGGTATGGTTTGCTGCTGGTTTACACCCTGTTTTAGGTGCAATCAGTAAGGGATTTTAGTCTGAGCTACCTAAGAGAGGAGAGGCTTGGAGAAGTGACCTATATTAACCTTCTGAAGACGATTGTCGAGACAAGCAGAGTACTGAGTGGCCTCCCGCACTTTACCACATAGTGTTACCATAAATACAAATCGGTGCACTTATAGGGCTCTTGCCCTCTTATGCACATGTTAAAACTATTTATTTACAAAAAAAAATAAAATTAAATTAAATAAATGAATGCAACCAAGATATAAAAGAAAAAAACATAAAAATTGTACAATGTTACAAATATCAATATGGAATGATATAAAAGGAGAAACAACAACAACAAAAATATATACATATATTTATTTATAAATGAATATTTTTAATGGCGAAATGGCAGGGGTGTTTCTTCCACCACGTCCCGGAGCTCCGGCGGGATCTCTTCGGCCACCTGGAGAAGTGAGATCACCGGGTCCATATACTTGTATTTAGGTCTTCTGGAGCAGATGGGCGCTAGCGGACTCTCCGCGTAGGCAGCGTGCCACGAACCGCTGTTGGAGGTCTGACATCCGGTTGTTCACTGGAATGAGCTTTGCTGTCTGGTGCACAGTGTTGGAAGGCGACATCCAGGGCAGTCCATGGAAGCGGCGGAGGAATCTTCTCTCCAGTTGGATGAGCGGCTTCAGCAGCTGTTGACGGATGGCCGCGTAGATGACCGCCCGGAAATCTACCAGCGGCCGGACAAACATGACGTACGTTAGTTGCTGGACTCGTGCGGAACATCCCCGAAGTCTGCCTCTGAGCGACGCGATCAACCCCGACCGACGGCGCATATCGCGAATGCATTTAGTTACGTCAGGTTTCCAGTTCATGGTCTGGGTTAGTGTGAAGCCGAGGTACGTAGCCCTCTCCTGCTGTCGTACAATTGTGTTCCACAGTTGTAGACTTATGGTGTCACGGATGATGTGGCCTCGGCTCCGGAACAGGAGCAGCTGCGTTTTGGCGGGGTTTGGTTTGATGCGCCAGCGTCGCATCCACGCTTCTAGCTTCTCGGTTTGTTGCTGTAGTAACTTTGTGGCGCCTTCTGCGGACCGTGCTCGAGACCAGATCGCCGTGTCGTCCGCGAATTGCTGGATTACGCAATTCCTGTACGCGGGTCCCGGTATGTCGCTGCAGAAAATGAGAAACAGTAGCGGTGAGAGGATGCTGCCCTGTGGTGTGCCGTTTCGTATTCGGAATCGACGTGATTTGGCGGAGGAGACTCGAACACTTGCTGATCTATTTCTCAAAAATCCAGCAATGGCTTGGAGGAGATACACCGGAAAGTGGTATTTAATGCATTTTTCCAATAAACCATTGTACCACACGTTGTCGAACGCGCGCTCCAAGTCAAGAAATGCAGCAGCAATAACGCACTTCGAGTTGATGGCGGCAGTGATGTCCGTGGTGAGCCGGAGTACGGCGTCCTGGACTGAATGCTTCTTGCGGAAGTCGAATTGGAATGGTGGGATTAGGTTATTTTGGTTGCAGATGGTTGTGATTCTGTCGGAGAGGATTCTTTCGAGGATTTTGCCAGAGGTGTTCAGTATAGAAATGGGTCGGTAGGAAGATGGATCAGTGTGGTTCTTGCCGGGTTTGGGAATCATCACGATTTCGGCGTACCTCCATCGTGATGGGTGGAAACCAAGTGTTAGACAGGAGTTCATGATGAATGTAAGATAGGATATGGCTTCCGCAGGTAAATTCCTCAGCATCGTGAAGGTGACGCCGTCCTCACCGGGAGCCGAGTTCCCTTTTTTCGCTGCTATGGCTGCGATAACGTCGTGATCTTCGATTGCAGCGCCGCCAAGCTCGCCCACTGGCAGATTCAGTAGGGCGGTCTCAACAGTTCTGTCAAGTCTTTCCTTGAAATCATTGTTGAATAGCGGCTCTGGATTGTCCTGGTGTACTCGTTCAAGGACGTCGGCGAAGGCGTCGGCCTTATCTTGGCTGCTAATTATTGTTGAACCATTGACAGAAAGGTGTCGAGACTGTCCCGATTTCTGGCCGGTGAGCAGCTTGAATTGCTGCCAGAACTGTGCTCCGTCTTTGGGGTCGAGTTGGGCGCATGCATCACTCCACTTCCGCTCCCGATGTTGAAGAATGGCTCTACGGATGATTGCATTCTCGCGGTTCCATATCAGTTTGATGGCTGGATCTCGAGTACGGACGAAATCTCTGTAGATACGTCGTTTGTTGCGAATCGCTGCGACCAGCTGAGCTGGCAGTGGTGGGCGATCTGTGCGTATGCGCTTGTGCGTCGCAACTAGCTCGGCAGCTTGTTGGATTGTTGTTGTAAACAGGTCTACGGCTGCGTCGATCTGCTGCGGTGAGTCCATCTCAGGTTGGAGTGGAAGAGTTGACGTTATGTGACGCGCGAAGGCATCCCAGTCAGCATTCCGAAAACTGCGGACATTCTTGAAATACGGGCCAGTATGTGGGCGCTGCAGCAGATCCGAATCCACGACGACTGGCATGTGATCCGAGGTGACTGTAGGACCGATAAAGCACTCGTCACCGAAGTGTTGGATGAGTTGCTCGGTGACAAGAATGTGGTCGACTATGCTCGTTCCTTGGTGTCCGACAAAGCTGGGGCTGGTGAGCGGGATTCGAAAAATCGGGAGCTCGTCCATGATATTGATGAGTGCTCTGCCATTTTGGTTGATCGCGTGGTCGCCGAAGTGGGTGTGGCGGGCATTGAAATCACCCATGATGACTGCTGCACCCTGCCTGGTGGCGAACTCGAAGATAGCCTCTGGGAAGGCTGCGCTTGGCCTCACATATACGGAAAATACGTGGATTGATCCGTACCGTGTGCGAATCGACGCACCCACGATGTTCTCGCTGGCTAGATGTGGCGGAAGATCGATGGCGGTGCTGGGTACCGTCGAGTGTACGAAGAGTGCTGCACCTCCGTGGCCGTCTGGATCTCGGTCTTTTCGGAACACTGTGTACCCACTTGCCTTCATGATGGTGGTTGGTTTGGTGCGGGTCTCGGACAGGCCCAGCAGATTCTTGTAGCAAGTTTTCCACCAGCAGGCGCTTGTTAGTAAAACTTGAAACGTTGATGGTGGCGAATCTTCCGTCTTGGTGTTCAGCCATTGTGGTTCCCGGAAATGGATGCTGTTGCTTGCGACCGTTGGACGCACGTGACGTGGACACTTGCGCCAGAATATGACACGGACAAGTGAGTATTGAAGATGTCGGCGGCAAGCTGAGTGAGGATTTCGCGCATCCTTTCTTGCTCCATCGGCAGCGCATTCATTACTGTCATGGTCACAAAGCGGAGCACGTCGGCCGTTGATGGCGGAGTTGTGGGTTCAGTTGCATCTGCAGGAGGCGCAATGCACTTTAGCATCACAGTGTCCTGGGGACTGGACGCTTCCTTTGGTCTAGCAGGACACTTGAAGCTGGATGCCGGGTGATTTCCTTTGCATGTCTTGCATGTGAAGCTGTCGACTGGCTTTTTGCACGCCGGTTCGTGGTGGGCCCCCGCACACCGACGACAGGCAACTGGGTTCCTGCAGGGTCCTGGCGGATGGAATTCCTGGCACTTGTTGCACTGGAACGGCATGGGCCGTGGTGAATGAGATTCCTCGATCTCGTGAGAGTGACCAAAGATAACTAGGCCTTTGGTGAGAAGACGGTCAAGAGTCGTGGGACAGGTGGTGAGGACGCGTACCAAGCGTGTTTCTCGACCCCCTGCTCTGCGTGACTGGATGCGCCAAACGTCTTTGAAGGAGACGGCCGCCGCACGCAGATGGTTCTTGACATCGTCGATGGTGATGTCCATCGCGACGTTTGTGATAACGCATGAGAATGACTTGGCCTTGGGTTCGGTGCGTGGTCGTGGTGAGCGGTCCCATGCAGTGACAGTCACTGCAGTACTGATGCAGTTACGAACCATTTTTAACTTTGCTGCTGCTGATGGATCGCTGCTCTTGACGAGGATGTTGCCGGACCGGGTGGCTATGACGTCCTGGATCTGCAGGTTTTGCACACGCGTCAGGTATGGGTGAATGCCTTTTAAGGACTGGCACTCTTTCGGCAGTCCAGCAATACAGGTTGTGAAGAGTCCTCGATGGTCAGGCTGAGGTGATGCAGATGCAGGTGTAAGAACTTGCACCGGAGAGCGGCATCTTGAGGGCGAATGGGCCCGAGAGCGAGAGTGTTGTGATGCTGTTGAAGATGGAGGAGGCGTCCCCCGACGCTGTTTGGCTTTGTCTTTCGGTGGTGACGTAGCTGGCGGGCGGTGACGCTTATGGCTGTGATCCGGGCGGCTGCTGGTGTTGCTTTCCTCTCCGGAGGACGAGTACACTGAGTGATACATTGTTAATGAGCGTGACATTTCACTACCAGTACTGTTTCGATGCTTCCGTTGACGATTTTTGCGTTTGGAGGACACCGTGACGTATTCCATATCCGACTGATCTCCCTGCCGCACTACGTCGTCTTGGATGGCCGCAGCGTTCATTATGAACAAGAGTAAATATCACAACACTTATGACGCGAACGTTCATTAAGCACTGTATTCATAAACACACGAGGAACTAAACTCGCACTGTACTCCTGTGCCGGGAGCACGACAGTTGTGCTAGACAGACTGTCCCTTAACCAGTGCGAATTTTACTAGACAGGTATTCACAGCGGAGATGCTAAGCGACCGAGCAACTAAGCTGAACTGAGGAGTGCACTTTACCAAGGACCACCACATCTTTTTACGTCCGGAAGCTCACCATACTTGATCTCCAATCAAGAACATCGGTCTACTTCAACTTTTCGTCTCCGTCCTCCTCTCCAGGAGTCTCAGAAGAAGAGGATTAGATAGTCCAACCTACCATTTTTGCAGCGTACGTCTGGCACAGTCTTAGTTGAATAGCAGATTCCACCGCTCAGTTAAGTTACCTTTTAGTCTCTGTTTTTTGATTTAGTTTGTTGATTTGGTTACAAAGATTAGATTAAAGTTTAACTTGTATTTTAGTTGTGATTTTGATTTATTATGTTATGCACATCATACCTCTTGTGTCACTAGTTCCTAGCTCACTAGAGTGTCCCTTCTTTTTTTCGAGCTAGGTGGCGCCTCCGGAACCTACGCCCAGCACCGCTGAACATAGTTAGCCAGGTATTGTATATGTGGTGCTTCCTTTGATTTTGTTGTGTAAGCCGAAAGGCCTTGGTTTTGTGTGTAGCGCGCCAAAAGTAGAAGAAGCATTACATATATAAGTTTTGATCAAAAATTTTCCACGGAACAAAAAAAAGTAGTAAAGAAGTTAGGTCAAATATACAAAATAAGGATATATTATCAAACTGAAACCAACAAGAAAACTGAAACTTAAACAAGTAGATAAGTTCTGAACGTTAATTTTATAATTACGTTTCATATTATTACGTAGGAAAATGTAAAAACACATAATTCTTCCACATATAAAATATAAATAGATCATTGATTTATGTTATTTGTATTTGTAAATAAATAAATAAACATATCATCACGCCTTTTACCCATTACTGGGTGTGGCACTCTGTCAAAGCAGATATATTTCTTCGCGTATAATGCGGTATTTGTAATACCATATCAGTATAATATTAAAATAAAAAATGTCTACGACATCTCTCATTATGGTGTGTAGTGTCTTTATTTTATGTGTATCAAAATCATTTAAATGGGGTCTTAAATTATTACTATGACAATATAGAAAATAATGAAATAAAAAATATTTTACCTAAATCCGTTATGAAAAGTCCTGTTTTACATAAATTTTTAAGGTTATGAAATGTAATTTTTTTCATAACTGCCATTCAAGAGTTATGTAAAGAATTCTTTACATAACTAGTTACGTAATAAATGTTGAGAGTTTGAGCTCAAAAATGTGTGCAAATAATGGAAAAAACTATTTATTAAAATCTCTAGGATTTATATACATTCAATAATTTTTCTGGTATTAAACAGTTAATAATAATAATATAATAATACTTTATTGATTCGAGATCAAATTAGCGAGGTTCAGCAAACAGCTGATCTTCCACCCAGCTATACAAAATAATACAAAACACTTAAACATAGTAATTAAAGTAATTAAAAACTGTTGACAGTTATTAGAACAGAATAAAAAAGAAACAAATATACATGAAAGTAAATATAAGTAGGTTTCATAATACAGAATAATTAAAGATACAAAAAAAATAAATATCTGTTGACATAAAACAATAAATACACTTGAAAGTGAGTGATATAGATAGATTAAATGTAAAAAAAAACAATTAAAATACTAAAAACTAAATTATATAAGTTGACTTCATTATAAATACAGTAAGTATATTTAATGTATGTATATTTATTTAATAATTTTAGATCATTTGAAGTTATTACTAACACAAGCATTTAGGAAGTCATCAATACAGTAATACTCTTTCTCAGTTAGAATTCTCTTGATTACAGATAGAGCTCTATTTTTTTCCATGTCTTTATTGTATCGGGGAAGTGAATTATACATTTTGATTCCCATATAATGCACACTTCTTTCTTGTGCAGAAGTTCTATGTACCGGTATTAGTAAAGTACGATTAGATTGACGAGTACTGTACGTTGAATTTGCTACTGTGAAATATTGCTTATTATTATAAACATATTTTATTAGTTCATTTATATAAAGACAGTGGAACGTTAGCAAATTGAGAGACTTGAATTTACGGCCAAATTAGCAGATTCTTCGATATCAGAAGGAAGGTCTGTCTCGGATTCAGAACTCATTAATGATCGTTGCTATTAATATGGCCATTAACGCCACTGAAACATTTTTATATAATAAATAATTATAACCACTACACGACACAGACATTTTGCTGTCACTACCGACTTGTGACAGTAAATAGGCGGGGATCGGGGTGACTTGTCTATGTCGTGACCGCGGTCGCCTGGTGTCGCTCAATGTTTCACTTTACCGTCAAGTTTCTCGCAACTGGTACATTTTATGACAAAAAAAAATCAAGTAAAATAATATCTTTGTTTCAGGTACAACAGCAAAATACAAAAAATGGCAACTATATATTTGTTTTTTTATTATTGTTTTTGATTCTTTATGTATGAATATATTGCAGTTTTATAACTTCATCATACTACCTGTACTTACAGATATTATATACTGGAAGAATTATTCAATTATCTTAATTAATAAGCGAGATATATGTAGTCAAAGACAAAAAATGTGTTGAAGATAGAAAGGTGAATTTTTTTAATGTTTGCATTGAGATAGAGTAACGCGATTAACACCATTGGAACCGTCGGAAAATTTTACTGCAGAGGATAAAGGCCGCAATTCATCTTTAAATAAGCGAGCTACGAGTGTCTGAATCTTCAACTAATTGTATACATCTGGCATGTGGCATATTTGACAACAACGTTCAACCTCGTCGAGTCTATTCGCGATTCAAATTAAGATTTATGTATATGCAACTTGCATTGCAGTGACGTCATGTCGGGGATAAATTATTATTGTCTGGTGTTTTCATATGGCAGTAGCTGTCATTCACTTAGTAAAACTTGTTTAACTTGATTATTGTTATTTAACAAGTTGTTTTGAATTTAATTATTTATAATACTTATTACAGGTAAGTGTAATATATCTAATTTGTATATATATATATATAACTTTCATAAGTTTATTAAGCATGTAAATTTAATTCTAGGTTATCATGAGATTACAGTTTCAGCAATATTTTTAATATTTACGTGCACAACACAATTCGAGATGTGTTGCAGAAGGACAGGAAATTATCAATGCAGGGCACATTATTTCATGTGGTGTGATAAAAAAAACTGAAAAGAGCATACACATATATGCTCTATGTGTGCAAACATCTGCCTTGAACGCAAGTCCACATGAAGTACAAGGAGTATTAGTTATACAAAATGATCAACCAAGTACAAATATATCCGTGCAATAAATGGCTTGTTCATGTAAAGCTGGGCAAAGTGGAAGATGTATACATGCATTTGCCGTTCTTATATACTGCACTAGGTGTATTTTTTTTATTTTTAATTCTATATCAATAAATAAAACTTATCAGGAGCTAGAGATTGTGATTGAGATTTCACAAGAACTCCTACAAATTTTGTGTTCTCGTTTCTAAAAAATATTATTTCAGAAATTGTAATATTTTATTTACTTATGGTTAAAAAAGCTGTGTAATAAACAGCCTTATTACTTAAGTACTATTTTATATTTATTATGACAGTCCTTTTTATTCTCATTAATTTTAGAGTATCTTGAGAACAGGTACAAAAAATTTCGTATTCTCGAAATCAAAATTCACAACCTCTATCAATAACTAACGATTTATATTTTAGGGATTTCGCAACTCATTGCCTAATGTTAACGTGACAATTAAAACAAAAACAACATAGTTTCTTCTAATTAAATTGATTAGACTTGCAGAATCCCTTCGTTTGTTATAATCTTAGATTACACTTTATTTTCTTGCTTGGGTTTGTTTTCATTTTAGGAATGATGTGTCTGAACTAAATTTAATTTCCCAAACTGATGTGAAATGTGTTTGAGCATGTAAAAAACAATCAGTAATTGAAAACTATAATACTTTACCATTATTGGAAACTCCGTGTTATAAAAATATTCGTACAAAAATTAATTTTGAAATTGATAGTTTTCAAACGGAAAAATTTCGTGAAATTTTAGAAAGAGCTAACCCAAACAGTGCATTATCGAAACATAAGTACAATTTTCTTTTATTATATACATATATATCTATTTGAATTTTTTTAGAATTGGTAGAAATGTTATTATTATGCAAACAAATATGTCCTCTTCAACCAAAAGTACCTCTGGATTTCAATATTTTGAAGAAATTTTAAATCATAGTGTGCAGTCTAATTATATTACATATTTCGTCAGTTTCAGTTGAATTAAAGGAATGTTGTAAAAGTGTATTTTCAGAATTTTCAGCTACATCTATTTTCTCGCCATGTTTTGGAAATGTGTGATATACTATATTATCTTTATTTCTAACTGATTTGCAACCAAATACACAACAATTAACATTGCTCTTACTAACTTTTGGTTGTTTTTCCATATTTTATGCCAAACTTTTTAATAACAAAGCAGTAAAATTTTATAACAATAAACTTTACACGTCTGCACACGCAAATAGAGTGTAATGACAGTAATTGTATCCCAGACGTGACGTCACAATTTTTAGTTAAAAATTTTGCCGCATGGTGCGTATCGCTTAGCTTGAATCGCGAATTAACTTACTGTTCTTAGATGGAAGCATGTTCCGGGGGTGTGATCAGTTCAATTGTTGACATTAATCTATTACAAGAGCGCCATAAGCTTTATTCTTCTTATATATTTATACTCACTGGTTTGATAAATCAATTAATTAAATCCCAGGACTTTTCACAATCCTTCAGTTAAGAAACAAAATTGTTGACTACATTCCTGTCTATTATTATTTTCATCAACTGTTACAGTCAAAGAATTCATCTTTTCAATAATAACAACAATGTAAATATTATCTAAAAAAATTTTAAATATAAAATGATGCATTGGCTACATGGAAACATGTTGATATCCACTAGTACACAATACCACCGATTTGTGATCACTGTTTAGAAAGATATTGTTTTTATCCCATGATATTACCTATAGAGAACTAGTTTCGGAGCTTCCACTTCATTATTGTATAAACCACAATGGTACAAATTAATATTAAACCAAAAGTCACTTTTTGACAGAATCAAATAACACATATTGTTTTTCGAAGCATCCCACGCCACCGAATCCCATGCCCCGATATTCCACGCGCCCCATTTTCCACGCCACCTAAAATCCACCCGGCCGAAATAGTCTCCCACCACTTTTGTCCACAACACCGAATGTAGTTCTGTCTCACTTTATCATGTACTACGTCAGAACGATGACGATTTTTTGTGATGTCACGGGTGGCGTCACTTAGTCAGTACAAAATTTATCTCATAGATGGCGCGGTATACTACAATAAACCAAATAAATAACAAATATGACAATTTATGAATTAGTTAATACTAATTTAACTGATAATTTCAGTTTTATTTTAATTGAGCATGTAAATTTGACATTAAACTGACGGAAATGCATCAAATGAAATAGTATGTATCAAAGAAAAAATATATATATTTTTTATTTTCGAAAAGGTTATAATTTCAACAAGTTGTATTCGTTGATAATAAGTTTGATTTGTAAACCGCTATATGAGAATAATTTCGAAGTACCTTTAAATTCCTTAGGGACAACTGGCCCTAAGTTATTCATTATTTAGCATTAAGTCAGAATTGTGTTATAGCAAATTTAATTAAAATAATTGACTATTTTGGACAATGATATTATTTAAATAGAGACTCCAATTCAGGATTAAAATTAAACGTAATAAATATACCCAAAAACTACGTTTAATAAAACAACGAAATAATTCGTATGAAAAAATATATGAATGAAATTGAATTTAATTTTAGAATATCCAATTCGAACCGGCTCTTTTTCTTGAACCTGGAACCGAACGATCATGTAGTATCAAACCGACCATGTGAACCGGTTCAAACAGATATTAACTAAATGTTTACAGCAAATGAGTATGTACATTTAAATTGAAAATGTCAGTTTCAGCTATGAATCTTTCAAACAATTTTGCGAGATTATTTAAACGACCATAAATCAACCAACATGTAGAAGTATTCCTAATGTACTTGTATATATAGCAGGCCTGTGACAACAGTATATAAATTTTGACAGTTACTATCATTGTCAGACTTACTTGATTACTTAATGTATCTCCAATAAAATTAATGTAGTTGCCAAGTAAAATATAATCATAGATTATTTTCTTTTATAAGATTGACCCTTAATTATTTTGGTACAACTTAACTTTATTTCATAAAATTATTATCTAATAGACAATTAGTATTGTTTCGATGTAACCGATCCTTAGACCAGCTATTGTTAACTGGTTTCTGTAATTGCATTGTAGAGCATCACGTACAACTTGTATTTGCTAATGAAAAATATTATCAAAATTAACATGTGAACCAAAAGGATGCAGTTAGAAGTGAAATATTTTCAAGATAAGTTTATTTTAATAATAAGTACATTCTATAACAAATTAAAACATATTCTCAATTAATAAACACTTTTTTGCCAAAAATAGGTATGTAATAGGACCCCTCTGGCTACAAAACACACTGGAAATTGTTGTTTGAAGATATGGTACCGTTTTTGGTATTTAAACTTTCAGTTCCTGTTTGAATTGGGCCAAATTTTCTTGAAATTTATTGTATTCTTTTCAACTCTGTTACCTAGTTGAAGATGGACCATGTTTTAGGCTCGAAACGTCTTATTATCCTATAAATACATATGCAAATGGTTCCTTAATCATGCCTATTTAAAATATTTTCTTGTTACTTAATTTGTTAAGGTGAAGCATCCGCTTAATTAAATCTTAAGTTAGCTGCAGAACACTTGATCTGACTTGATCTCTTTCAAATAAGATATCTTTGTTTTTATGAATGAAACTTACGATGAATTGTACATAAGTTTAAAGCCAATACTTCAAGATGTAGTAATAATATACATATTATTAAATTTATGTACAATTAATTGATAGAAAACGGTTCAAAAATGGACTTGAATTTCTCCAAAATGCCGAGTACAATTTTCTTTATTTTTTTTTGTATATTTAAGAATATGGTCCTCTATAACATATACAATTTTTATCCAATTTGAAATTGTAACTTTTGAGAAAAAAAATAAACATGCGAAAAATCGCTCAAAAGCAGGCTTTTTCGGATATTTTGTTTTTTTTTTCAAAAGTTACACATTCAAATTGGTTACAAAAATTATGTGTTATAGAAAACTATGTTCTTAAATATACAGAATTTTTTTAACAAAATCGTACTCGAAATTTTGATATCTTGACCTGTTGCATATCAATTCAAATTTGTTTGTTTTATAGAAATTTCACATTCTTTTTATTATACATATCAAAAAGTCGAATGTTGTGAGATTATTCTGCACTACTTGTTCCTTCAATTAGATGAGAATAAGTATATAAAATATTTTTTTGAAATTTGAATTTGTTGCAGCAACTTGACGAAATACTCATTTTACACACTTGATGTGTGCTTTGTCGTACACTCAGTGCTAAAATGAACATCTAGATTGACAGCTGTCATCCATAATGATATATTTCACTATGTAGATATATACATGTTATGAATGAGTATTTCAGAATTTGTGGTTTGACATATATCTATTTTATTTTTCGTATTATATTACACTAATATTCAAAGTTGTCATTACGATACAACAGGTTTTACTGCAAACATTTGATCAATTTTAGTAGAACAGTATGGTTAGTAATATTGAAATGGATTATTTGTTTTAAAAACCGATATTTTTAACAAAGTTTTTAATTTAACGTTTATACAACAATTGTTATTCTAACCTTAAATATTGCACAAAAGGAAGTAGGAATGTATTTATATTGCTTACAGATTCTAAGATAATTGATAACATAAAACAGAACAAATATACCTCGTCGATCCAAAATTAAATATACGTACATAAATTTATAAACTAATGCTTGTGGGAAAAGTTATCGTAACTCACTCATTAATAGAGTGATGTTGACCTATATTTGAATACGTTGATATATTCTCCCTTTCAATCATTAAATATAAAAGCTGAATAATTGATTCCATGTAGTATCATAAATTCTTATAATAATTTTTGGTACCTTTATTTTGTATTCGCTTTTATAATTCGTGAGAACATATTATTGGCCAGACTATGACTGTTTGTTCTCCTGTATCGTAATAAATAAAATAAATAAATATAACTTTTAAAAATAAATGTCCTAGATGAACTACTTCTGATATATTATTTGATACATGCGCAGAAGTTTCAGCTTCTGGTACCAGTACTCTATCTTTAACTACAAATGCATTATTATTCTTATCATCGTCAAAGTTATTTGGTAAACCAACTACTATCATAGATTCATTAGCGATGAAGCAAGATTTGTCTGTATTCGTGTCTTGAGATGGTTGCCCGTCGCCAGTTTTTATACTTTCTATTCTCTTTTGCTACATTTTGCCTTGTTTTCTTTTTGATGTTATTATAATACGTCTTTAGAGCAAAGGTGGTACTCGTATGAACAGGGACTTATCAAAGGGTAAGTCTTGTCTTCTCTCATTTGTAAAAAAAATTACAAACATTGAATTTCTCGTTAATTATATCTCCATCGAAATATATACTGTTACTTATTTAATCAAAAATAAAATAAAAATTATGTATTAAAAATTATTTAAAATGTATTCGAAATAAGTTTCAATTTTAACAATTCTAATGTCAAATGTCAAAACTATTCAATTCTTTAAAATCAAAATTTAAAGCAAATAAGATTTTTAATAAATTTTGCACAAATTACACACACACACATATTTTATATATATATATATATATGTACAAGCGCGGTGGCCGAGCGTGTTAAAGCACATCTCTTAACATACTGTGACGTCACCCGAACCAAGGTTCGTCAGTTCGAATCCGCCTGTCGACAATGTGTGATTTGTCGTAAAATATAAAATACAGCTACATGTATTTATCACACGCTATAAACTAGTCACTTATACGCCTTAAATAATGTAGCAGTCGACTACGAAAACCGGCAGTACGGCAGTGTAAAAACTGCGGCTCGGTGTGTCCGGTAGGCCCAGGCCCGATTTGGGCTGTAGCGCCACAGATGATGATATATATATATATATATATATATATATATATATATATATATATATGTATATACAGGCTGGCGACTCGCTCAACCGGTCATAGGGATTTAAATGTCCTATATACCAAAGCATAAGAGAACAGTATCTATTTAAGTACAACATTGAAAATGCAACTGACACAAACGTTGTGGATCTATTCAATAATCTTATACCCGAAAAAATAAACGATTTATTTTACTTTATCTTAACTGCTTTCAAAATTCGAAGTTTTTGTTTGAATGAATGATTATCGCACCCTTAATACTCGTAGCTTTGCCAGCCCTGTTAGAAGAACTCGCTGTTTTTCACTCAGATGTTGATCACTTATTTATGTTATTTATTTTTTTCACACCTCTTATTACAATCAGATTAAGAATTTAAACCTACATGTTTTCCTAAAATTATGTTACTACTTACTTTTATTGTCATGTAATATAAATTTATTATAAAAAAAAAACAAACATTTGTGTACAATTAAATATTTTTGTGCTCAAGATGGCAAAATAAATATTATTATTATTATTATTATAAAACACCAACTTGATATCATTTTGTGCAAATTAGCTGATCAGAAAGCAAGCTTACATACGGTATTTTGAAATAATTCTGTTTTGTAGGTAATTGAGGAGTATTCCTGTTTATGACTTCATTCCGATGTAAAATTTTGTTGATCAGAGAAATCGGATAATTATTTTTGAAGAGGCGAATGCGTAAGTTGTTTAAATTCTTTTTAACAAAAGTTTCGTGACATAAATTGATACAACGGTATTTTAAATATTTTATAGTGTTAATGCACGTATTGATTGAATTATAGAATTCTGTTTACTTAAATTATTAGTAGTTATGTTATTTTATCCTGAGACATTGTTATTATATTTTAAATCTTTTCAGGACCACAAAATATGTTATTAAAAAGAGACTTGTATTCATTTTATTTATGCTTATTTTAATTAATTAATTAATAAATTATGAAAATATGCGAGTGTGCTAAATTGTTTTATATGAACCTATAGATGGTTAGTTCGATCCTTGTGATATTATAGAATGAGCTTTTGCATATTTTATATGAATGTTTATTGATTGAAAAGTGATTAAATTATAATATGATTGATTAATTTACGGTAAATGAATTTATAATGTGTATTTTAAAGATACGTATATAATTGTAACAAAATAATTTATTTATGATCGAGACAATATATAATAGAAATTTAAATATTTTTACTATGATATATTATAAATTAAATATCTTTATATAATTACAGAATAATTATATTTGTTAGATATTTGCAATTGCCGTGTTGCAGTTATAGAACTTCTTTCACAAACAAATACTTTGTAATAATCACAAAAAATTACTTTGTAAGTAATTGTGGCAAATTATTCCAGTTTTGTTTATGTTTTTCAGTCTTTTCTTTAATAGGGATTATAATTTAAAATAATTCACATTTGAAGCTCTGCGATTGCAGATCTTTTTTTCTGGGTTTTTTGTTTGTTTTGTTTTTAAATAGTTTCCATATAGATATTTGACTTTCTTATTGTAAATTATCACATTTGTACGTCTGCAATTACAGATCCCTTATCTCATTTTTATTTTTTTGTTTTTAAATATTCTCTATATAGATATTTAAATCTCTTATTTTAAATTATCACATTTGGAGCTCTGCAATTGTAGAGCTCATTTTCCAGTAATTTTTTTTTGTTTATCTTTAGTAGGCATCTCTCCGATTGCAGAGATTTTTCGGTATTTAATTTATATATTTATTGAAAACAAAAATTCAAAATATTTTCAATAGGTATTTTAATTTAATCATAATTTGGATTTAAAGCTATGAACCCCATTTAAGTTTTTTTTTGGTCTTTCTTTGTTTTTCATCAATTTAATAGATATTTTAATTATTTAAATGTTCTTTTCTGTTAGTTTTTAATTTAATAGATATTTTAATTATTTAAAAAAAATGATGACATTTGAAGCTCTGCAATTGCAGATCTCGTTTTTAAGGTATTCATAGAACATTTGTTTTCTCGCAAATTAAAATCTATACGCAAGCTCTACAATTGCAGATCTCATTTCCACTAACAGTAATGGGTAAAAGGCGTGATGATATATTTATTTATTTAATTTTACAAAAAGAAATTAAAATTATCAACGACACGCGATATTCCCAAGCAGTCACCCATCTAAGTACTAATCACGCTCGATGTTGTTTTACTGCAGTGATCGGACGAGAACTTTTTTTTTTCACCGACTTTATTTTTTACTTCCTTGTACGAAGTAAAGGAAGTATTGTAATCTCGAAAATTTTCGGTTCTCAGATTTCAACGGAAATAGGTATTTTGGCCCTCCCTGAATCCATTTTGACTAATTTTTTTCGTGCCGTCTGTACGTACGTACGTACGTATCTCGCATAACTCAAAAACGGTAAGCTGTAGAAAATTGATACTTTATATTTAGTACTGTTATAACATCTAGTTGTGCACCTTCCTTTTTGGTCATTATACAACTACCGGAAGTGGTACTTTATTTGAAGCCTATAATAGATTTTCATGAAAAACTATATTCAAATATAATTTAAAACTTTCCAAATTTGGTATATAAGACAACTATATCAATGGAAATAACATAATAGATTTTGGTTAAAATAGACTAACCGGAAGTGGCACATTACATGAAGCTGCTAACAGTTTTCCTTGAAATTTTTTTTATTATTTTAATTTTAGAAATAAATGCTGCAAATAAAAGTTTTAGAGAATTAAATTCTGCGTCTAGCACATTAAAAAAATTTAAATTAGCTTTTTGCATAAACGAGATATCTAAATTGAAATTTTATATATTTTTTGATTTAAAAAAAAATTAAGTTTGCTATGGATTAGAACAAAAAATAAAAGATTTAATGTCAAATATGTGCAATTAAAAAAACATTTATAGTTTAATACGCGTACAAGGAAGTCATGTGGTGTCCACATCAGATTTTTTATATTCTAAGTACACCACAAACAACGCATTATTTCCTCGCACATGTGTGACTGGCCGATCGGCAGCCGAACGCACTGTATGCTGAGGTGTATCTCAATCCACATGGATTAGCGGATACCCTCAGCATCACAGCGCTACGGTCAGCGCGATCGGTTTCCCACATGGCGAGGAAGACATAGAGCGTTTTACAGGACATAAACTTATATTACAATTCCTGGCACCCAGTGCCTTACTTGCTAATTTGATTTAAACAGAACGAACTTAGAATAATGAAAGGATGCAATGTGTGTGAGTGATATGGGGCGAAATGATATGATTTACAACTATGGGAAAAATATTTACAAAAAACCCATTCCAAACAATTATATAATTAACCTAACTTAAAACTAAATGAATGATAATGGTATATACAATGCGGTGATGATTTACATTACAAATTTGTGATTAAAATGATGTTGTTAGAATGTACATGTTTTTATTGCACTGGAACAGGTTGAAGGGAGAAAATAGGGAGGGTTTGGTAAGGTAACAGGTGTTGGAGTTGAAAGGGTGCATTGCACTCTCTGATGTTTGTGATCGTGCGTGTATGTGGATTATTATGTAATTGCGACGTGTAGAATGTTTGTGACAATTTGTTTATGTATTCATGTATGTATTGTATGTTTGTGCTATCGTGTAAATCTACGATTCGAGAATAGCGGTCTGCGTTATTAACTAAGCGCAGACATTATTCTGTAGTCGCTGCAGCGGTTGCAGTGCTATGTTCGACGCCGAACACCATACTGGAGCTGCGTATGTTAAAATTTCACGAGAATTAATTTGTAAATGACCCCCTCTAGCCATACTTTGTCGAAAGCCCTTTCGACGTCTAGTGGGCCATTACTGTGACTTTCTTTTTGTTAAAGTTTGTAGTTATGTCAGTCACAATTCTCGCTACTTGCTGAACGGTGCTATGTTTGGGACGGAAACCAAACTGGAAAGGTGGGGTTATTTTATGTTTGGTGTCAAAGGAATGGATGCGGGAAACTATCACCTTCTCAGCAACCTTGGATAGGGTATTAAGGAGGCTGATAGGGCGATAGCTGATGGGAAGTTTATGGTTTCTATTTGGTTTTGGAATGGTGATAACTATGGCAGTTTTCCAGGACGCAGGGAAGTAGTGGCATTTAATGATGGAATTGATTATTTAAGTGAGCTGGACAAAGGCTTTACGTGAAAGGTTTTTCAGGACAATGTTTGGAATTGTGTCAGGACCTGGCGCTTTCTGGCTGGGTAGGAATTTAATAATGCTAGCTAACTCGGAGGGTGACGTCATGAGTTTAGCTAGTGTGCGTGTGTTTGTGTCATGTAATGTGTTTATAAAATCGTGTACTGTTTGTGTGATGTGGAATCGGGATCAATGTGATGAGCAGTCTCAAAGGTGTCGGCTAACGCCTCAGCCTTTTCCTCATCGGTAAAAAGGATGCTATTGTTGCGCAATAGCGTAGAAATAGGTTTGGAAGGTTTGCGAAGGGTTTTTGACATTCTCCACAAGAAGTTGTCATGAGGATTGAGTGTTGTGAGTTTTTGGTGCCATGTGTCGTTTTTAGTAGGAGAACAGGATCACTCCGAGACCACTTCAAAGTCACTTGCCTTCACGTAACCTAGTTCAAGGCTAACTCCGTTGGCGATGACGTCCACGAAATTGTGTGTGACGTCATCATGAATTCCATAAATTTCAAGGTTATTGCGAACCCCATGATGAACGCCATTACCGTTTGGGATTGCTCTAGGTTAAAAAAATTAGTTTTGAAAGTTGTCGCTGGATGCCTAGTGTTTTTTTTATTTTAGTGGTACCAAATTAAAACTATGTTTGTTTTTTAGTTTTGAAATATACTCTCAGATGGTTAGTGTGTTTAAAGGTGGAAATTGAGGTTAGGGTTTTCAATGGAAATTTGTAGAAAATAGAGCAGAATATTCTAAAGATATTTATTGTCGAAAATATTATGTAATACAATTACAATTTTTCATGAAATATATGTACTTGTCCTGTCCCAGTCCAGTAAAGGCATGATGTTTTGTAAAAGGAAATTGTTCCATTGTTTATAGTAGTGGGAGGTACTCGTATGTATGACCTGCAGAACTCTCCGCCACATACTGGCCATTTTTTTGGTAGACCTTTGCACTAACGTTTTATACAAAATGAGCACTATTCTTAAAAATAAAATACATATTAAAAATAATTTATTTAAAATCAAGTTAAACTTGCCACATTGTTGTCGTTATTTGTATTGCATTGCGTCACAACAATTTTAATAATGACGTTCTTCATTTTCTTTATTAAAATGTGTCTGCTGCTATAGTAACACATTTTTAAATTTGGATGCTGTCTTAAACAGCGCAAAATATGAAACTGATATTTTTTGTTACTAACAACATGGCTTGGATCTATCGGACATGATTCATATTTTATTGGGAACATTCTGTTAAAAAAAATAAATAAAATAAAGCATTTTAAATATTATAAAATATTTATAATTTTAAAATATATACATAAATTTATTAACATATATAATGACAGTATTTATATAAAAAGATTACAAATATTATCAATTTCAAGTGTTTCAATTTGTAGGTTAGCACCTGTACACATGGGAAGAAAGTGACAAAAATATATTTCTTCACAAAAAATAAAATTATTATTTAGATTCCAAAGATACATTGTTTCCGTTAAGTCAAATATCATATTAATGTCAGTTTCGTTATTAATTATGTTTACTGCTATAGAATCAGAATAAGTAATTTCAGTGTTATTGATGCTGGAAAAAAATATTCAAACAGTGGAAATAATATTTCCAGTTGTTGGACATTCGTACATTCCAATAGATAGAGTATTTGGAAGGATAGAGAAAGTGATTAAAAAAAAAGATACAATAATCTTACCTAACGAATACATTGAAATTTTTAAAGACCACGGAACTGTATATCAATTTGGTACAGAAGTAAAAGTTGTGGATTGAAAGTCCGCTTCTCAACAAGTAGTAAAACCCCCAAGTCAGTGGCATTTTCAATTCAACATGAGCAAGCGATTTATATTAAAACGAGGGAGAAACAATGTTATATCCATACAAGGAGAACAGTCCTACAAATGTAATATTGGACTTCCTAAACTAATATACAGAAAAGGAAAATCTGCTAACATGATAAATCCGTTACCCTTGCCCAATTGCAACTTAATTAAACAAGTGAAAATACAAGATGTTGATAATCTTTTAAAAAAACATTATGGAGAAAATTGGAAAAATCGAGAACATTTAAATTTCTATAAAACGCTCATAGATCAAGATACAACTGAAGAGCAAAATAACAACGATGAAGCTGATGATTATTGCGAAGCTGCAGATGAAATTCTCGAACTTATTGTTTAAATAATAATTAAATATAAATAATTTTTGTATCTGTTGTGCAATATTTTTGTACCTGTTTTTATAGTTTAGTCAGAATGATAATTTTATTTCTTTATTAAATAAAAATGTGTTTTTTACACTAAGATGAAAAATTGGTTATTTATTATTAATAATATCGATATTGTTTGTTTCAAAACCCGCCAAATAACATCATGTATGTTTCAAAATCCGACAAATCGTATATTGTGTTGCAAAACCCGACAAGTGCAGATTAAAATGTTATATAAAATCAATGTGTATAAAAATATTAAGATAATTCTTTGCATTCTAATTTAGAATAGTATATTGAATTATCCTGTAACCATTTTTCTAAAAAAAAGCTATTATAAATAATCAAAATCGTTTTTTGCGTCTTGCTCAAAATGAACCTAAACGGATTTGTCGGGTTTTGAAACTAGACGATTCGTTTGCCCTGTTTTTTTACTGTTGCTATTTTGTCACTGCTTTCATGATGATGGTTTTTGTGTCGTTGTTTCAACCTTGACTCCCAGTCTTTCATTGCTCTCCAAACAACCAACATGTGGTCTCTTAATGTTATCATATTTTTCTAATTTATTTGCAATGTTTTTTTACGCTTGTATACTACTGTTCTCAATTTTACTTCTACCTAATGGTACGTATTTATTTTAATTTGTTTATTTAAATAGTTAAATTATGTTATTTTATTCTAAGACATTTACATTGTTATATTTATTATATTTTATGTGTTTTTTTTTGTTAACTCGTCTGAGGATGAGGATATTTGAAGAGTTTTATTTACTCCCTTGTCCAAATTCCGACCACTTCCAATTTGATTACTAATTACTGGACGCCACTCTATTCGTCACAAATTTTAATATTTTTGGATACAATATTGAATCCACAGATGCTCACAACTCACAAAAGCAGTGTCACATGCGCTAAAATTCATAAACGACACTAATTATAATAACCAAATATAACATCAATAATAAAATCGCACAGAATGTACCGAGTACTAATGATCCAGCTGCAGATGTATCCGAAAATTTTAGAAATAGACAAAAACAGTTCTTTCTTTAGTGAAAATTCAGAATTTGTATTATGCAAGTAACATATCTTTGTCATGCATAATTACTATTCAGATATAATGTAAAAATGAAATATAAGAATAACATCAGCTAAACTTTGATAAATAAAAGAGAATTTTATTTAATATATGAACTGCAGTATCAGTTCTTTAATACGACTCTGTAGCCATAGAAAAACACAATTATAATTGGAATTGTTTAACAATCACAAATAATATTAATGTTAGTTTCCTTGGACACTTTACGAAATACGTTCGTTCATTACCTATTTGTATATTTCTATTTAATAAAATGAACAATTTTATTAATTTTCTACGTTCTTGTTTTGGAAGGAAAAAACAATCAAAATCTAAATGCAAGTGCAATAATAACAAAGCTTTAATATTGACACAAAATTCTATGTTTTATACATATACATGTGCAGATCATGGCATACCGGCTGCGGAAGAAAGTAAGTCATATATAACTTTAGTTATTTGAACAAAATTATAGTTTCTCTGAAGTTTTAGTAATAATAATATTGTTATTATTTTTCTAGATATTAATCAAGATCGAATTATTCTGGATCATGGATCATTTACCAAAATTTGCGAGTGCATTTCCTTTCCGAACGACGCGAATATATTTGGAAAGATCGGAGATACCAAATTTCTTGATATTTTCGTCCACAATAGAAAACTTTTAATCGAGAAACCGTTGTATCAAAATTGGTTAAATGAAGAAGTAGCGACATTTTTTAATAGATTTCGGCTTTCATACAAGTTTAAATTTTACGTAATTCTCATCGCAGATAGAAAATTTGAAAGTGATTCTACACTCTATTTGGATAATTGTATTAAAATTTTAACTTTATCTACATCAAAATCCATTTTGCATCCGAATGATATGGTGGTTGCGGGTCAAATTGTTAGTTTTATAAATGGATTAATCAAAATTAAGAAGTATCATAACATTTTGACCTTGCTTTCAAAATCATCATGTGAAGAAGATGAGATTATCAGAAATAAGAACAAAATTTGGGGCGAAAATTTTAAATGTGTTAAATCGTTCAAAAAATTTTGTAGCCGGTTTAAAAATTTTTGTTATTTCAAAAAGTTCAAATAAAGTTTAATTTTGAAACTTAGTAAATAGATGATTCATTACATTTATATTTAATAATATATAAAACATTAGTCCATCAGTATGGTGATGTGGGCAGCGTTACAGCATTCGATCTCGGAGATCCTGAGTTCACATCTAACTCAAGCCAAAAATATATAAACTACCTCACTGTGGCTCGATTAATCCGAACCCTCTACTGTAATTAGGATTAAGTTCCTGTTGTACAGAGTAGCAGAAATAAATAAACGTAATCAGACTTATTATTTTTAAATTCGTATTAAACGACCTGTGGTCCCACCTTTAAAATTCGGCCGTCAGAGGTATAAATATAGATGGATTCAACGAAGTTTTATTACTAGCATACGCTGATGACTTAGTCCTTCTTTGCTACTCACCAGCAGATGTTAGAAACAAATTAAATCTTTTGTATCAATACGCTACTCTAAACTTACTAGAAGTAAACATTCAGAAGACTAAAATTCTGCAACTTTTTAAAGGTCGGCCCAAACGTATCAATAGACCTTTCATGTATGCTAATTCTCCAATAGAAATCGTTAGTAATTTTAACTACTTAGGCATCTTAATCTCTTCTTCTGCTAAATATAAAGCCGCAGTTAACGAAAATTATAAAAAAAAAATTATAATTGCCACACACCAGATCAAAGACATATTTTATAAAGGTAAATCCGAGGGTTGGGAGGAAAAAGTACAATTATTAAAATCTATAATAAATGCGACTGCTCTCTATGGAGCAGAGATTTGGGGTCCATCGCAAGAAAACTCACTTGAAAAATGTCAGTTACACTATTTGGAATGTGTACTACGTCTTCCTAATAATACTCCAAATACTTATATCAGACTTGAAACAGGTATCTCCCACCTGTCTATCGAAATATAGAAAAGGGTCTTAGTCTGGTGGTCCAAAATTTTAAAAATGAATAACAATAGAATACCGAAAATATTTTAATATAGACTGGTTGAGCTGGACAATTGGGAATTTAATAAGTTAGAGTATAACTGGTGTTCTCAATTGAGAAAGTTCCTTTATCAATTAGGATTTGAAATTACTTGGAAAAATCAACTCATTAGCAAAACGAAAATTCAAGAAATTCAAATTATAAACGAATGTTACTAGAACAAGACTTTGAAATTCTAAAAAAACTCTTCTCTTAATTTTCATTACAAAACGCTTAAACATTTTCCAGATACAGAAAATTATTTAAAAATGAGTCTGCCTATTGTTAAGATCCAATCTATTTGTCAAATTAGACTTTCATAAACATAAAATACGACCTAAAATGTGACGAATTGTGTACAATTTGCAACAAGCAAACTTTAGAATCTCTATACCATTTCATTATTAAATGTCCTATATACCAAAGCATAAGAGAACAGTATCTATTTAAGTACAACATTGAAAATGCAACTGACACAAACGTTGTGGATCTATTCAATAATCTTATACCCGAAAAAATAAACGATTTATTTTACTTTATCTTAACTGCTTTCAAAATTCGAAGTTTTTGTTTGAATGAATGATTATCGCACCCTTAATACTCGTAGCTTTGCCAGCCCTGTTAGAAGAACTCGCTGTTTTTCACTCAGATGTTGATCACTTATTTATGTTATTTATTTTTTTCACACCTCTTATTACAATCAGATTAAGAATTTAAACCTACATGTTTTCCTAAAATTATGTTACTACTTACTTTTATTGTCATGTAATATAAATTTATTATAAAAAAAAAACAAACATTTGTGTACAATTAAATATTTTTGTGCTCAAGATGGCAAAATAAATATTATTATTATTATTATTATAAAACACCAACTTGATATCATTTTGTGCAAATTAGCTGATCAGAAAGCAAGCTTACATACGGTATTTTGAAATAATTCTGTTTTGTAGGTAATTGAGGAGTATTCCTGTTTATGACTTCATTCCGATGTAAAATTTTGTTGATCAGAGAAATCGGATAATTATTTTTGAAGAGGCGAATGCGTAAGTTGTTTAAATTCTTTTTAACAAAAGTTTCGTGACATAAATTGATACAACGGTATTTTAAATATTTTATAGTGTTAATGCACGTATTGATTGAATTATAGAATTCTGTTTACTTAAATTATTAGTAGTTATGTTATTTTATCCTGAGACATTGTTATTATATTTTAAATCTTTTCAGGACCACAAAATATGTTATTAAAAAGAGACTTGTATTCATTTTATTTATGCTTATTTTAATTAATTAATTAATAAATTATGAAAATATGCGAGTGTGCTAAATTGTTTTATATGAACCTATAGATGGTTAGTTCGATCCTTGTGATATTATAGAATGAGCTTTTGCATATTTTATATGAATGTTTATTGATTGAAAAGTGATTAAATTATAATATGATTGATTAATTTACGGTAAATGAATTTATAATGTGTATTTTAAAGATACGTATATAATTGTAACAAAATAATTTATTTATGATCGAGACAATATATAATAGAAATTTAAATATTTTTACTATGATATATTATAAATTAAATATCTTTATATAATTACAGAATAATTATATTTGTTAGATATTTGCAATTGCCGTGTTGCAGTTATAGAACTTCTTTCACAAACAAATACTTTGTAATAATCACAAAAAATTACTTTGTAAGTAATTGTGGCAAATTATTCCAGTTTTGTTTATGTTTTTCAGTCTTTTCTTTAATAGGGATTATAATTTAAAATAATTCACATTTGAAGCTCTGCGATTGCAGATCTTTTTTTCTGGGTTTTTTGTTTGTTTTGTTTTTAAATAGTTTCCATATAGATATTTGACTTTCTTATTGTAAATTATCACATTTGTACGTCTGCAATTACAGATCCCTTATCTCATTTTTATTTTTTTGTTTTTAAATATTCTCTATATAGATATTTAAATCTCTTATTTTAAATTATCACATTTGGAGCTCTGCAATTGTAGAGCTCATTTTCCAGTAATTTTTTTTTGTTTATTGCAGAGATTTTTCGGTATTTAATTTATATATTTATTGAAAACAAAAATTCAAAATATTTTAATTTAATCATAATTTGGATTTAAAGCTATGAACCCCATTTAAGTTTTTTTTTGGTCTTTCTTTGTTTTTCATCAATTTAATAGATATTTTAATTATTTAAATGTTCTTTTCTGTTAGTTTTTAATTTAATAGATATTTTAATTATTTAAAAAAAATGATGACATTTGAAGCTCTGCAATTGCAGATCTCGTTTTTAAGGTATTCATAGAACATTTGTTTTCTCGCAAATTAAAATCTATACGCAAGCTCTACAATTGCAGATCTCATTTCCACTAACAGTAATGGGTAAAAGGCGTGATGATATATTTATTTATTTAATTTTACAAAAAGAAATTAAAATTATCAACGACACGCGATATTCCCAAGCAGTCACCCATCTAAGTACTAATCACGCTCGATGTTGTTTTACTGCAGTGATCGGACGAGAACTTTTTTTTTTCACCGACTTTATTTTTTACTTCCTTGTACGAAGTAAAGGAAGTATTGTAATCTCGAAAATTTTCGGTTCTCAGATTTCAACGGAAATAGGTATTTTGGCCCTCCCTGAATCCATTTTGACTAATTTTTTTCGTGCCGTCTGTACGTACGTACGTACGTATCTCGCATAACTCAAAAACGGTAAGCTGTAGAAAATTGATACTTTATATTTAGTACTGTTATAACATCTAGTTGTGCACCTTCCTTTTTGGTCATTATACAACTACCGGAAGTGGTACTTTATTTGAAGCCTATAATAGATTTTCATGAAAAACTATATTCAAATATAATTTAAAACTTTCCAAATTTGGTATATAAGACAACTATATCAATGGAAATAACATAATAGATTTTGGTTAAAATAGACTAACCGGAAGTGGCACATTACATGAAGCTGCTAACAGTTTTCCTTGAAAATTTTTTTATTATTTTAATTTTAGAAATAAATGCTGCAAATAAAAGTTTTAGAGAATTAAATTCTGCGTCTAGCACATTAAAAAATTTTAAATTAGCTTTTTGCATAAACGAGATATCTAAATTGAAATTTTATATATTTTTTGATTTAAAAAAAAATTAAGTTTGCTATGGATTAGAACAAAAAATAAAAGATTTAATGTCAAATATGTGCAATTAAAAAAACATTTATAGTTTAATACGCGTACAAGGAAGTCATGTGGTGTCCACATCAGATTTTTTATATTCTAAGTACACCACAAACAACGCATTATTTCCTCGCACATGTGTGACTGGCCGATCGGCAGCCGAACGCACTGTATGCTGAGGTGTATCTCAATCCACATGGATTAGCGGATACCCTCAGCATCACAGCGCTACGGTCAGCGCGATCGGTTTCCCACATGGCGAGGAAGACATAGAGCGTTTTACAGGACATAAACTTATATTACAATTCCTGGCACCCAGTGCCTTACTTGCTAATTTGATTTAAACAGAACGAACTTAGAATAATGAAAGGATGCAATGTGTGTGAGTGATATGGGGCGAAATGATATGATTTACAACTATGGGAAAAATATTTACAAAAAACCCATTCCAAACAATTATATAATTAACCTAACTTAAAACTAAATGAATGATAATGGTATATACAATGCGGTGATGATTTACATTACAAATTTGTGATTAAAATGATGTTGTTAGAATGTACATGTTTTTATTGCACTGGAACAGGTTGAAGGGAGAAAATAGGGAGGGTTTGGTAAGGTAACAGGTGTTGGAGTTGAAAGGGTGCATTGCACTCTCTGATGTTTGTGATCGTGCGTGTATGTGGATTATTATGTAATTGCGACGTGTAGAATGTTTGTGACAATTTGTTTATGTATTCATGTATGTATTGTATGTTTGTGCTATCGTGTAAATCTACGATTCGAGAATAGCGGTCTGCGTTATTAACTAAGCGCAGACAATTATTCTGTAGTCGCTGCAGCGGTTGCAGTGCTATGTTCGACGCCGAACACCATACTGGAGCTGCGTATGTTAAAATTTCACGAGAATTAATTTGTAAATGACCCCCTCTAGCCATACTTTGTCGAAAGCCCTTTCGACGTCTAGTGGGCCATTACTGTGACTTTCTTTTTGTTAAAGTTTGTAGTTATGTCAGTCACAATTCTCGCTACTTGCTGAACGGTGCTATGTTTGGGACGGAAACCAAACTGGAAAGGTGGGGTTATTTTATGTTTGGTGTCAAAGGAATGGATGCGGGAAACTATCACCTTCTCAGCAACCTTGGATAGGGTATTAAGGAGGCTGATAGGGCGATAGCTGATGGGAAGTTTATGGTTTCTATTTGGTTTTGGAATGGTGATAACTATGGCAGTTTTCCAGGACGCAGGGAAGTAGTGGCATTTAATGATGGAATTGATTATTTAAGTGAGCTGGACAAAGGCTTTACGTGAAAGGTTTTTCAGGACAATGTTTGGAATTGTGTCAGGACCTGGCGCTTTCTGGCTGGGTAGGAATTTAATAATGCTAGCTAACTCGGAGGGTGACGTCATGAGTTTAGCTAGTGTGCGTGTGTTTGTGTCATGTAATGTGTTTATAAAATCGTGTACTGTTTGTGTGATGTGGAATCGGGATCAATGTGATGAGCAGTCTCAAAGGTGTCGGCTAACGCCTCAGCCTTTTCCTCATCGGTAAAAAGGATGCTATTGTTGCGCAATAGTGTAGAAATAGGTTTGGAAGGTTTGCGAAGGGTTTTTGACATTCTCTACAAGAAGTTGTCATGAGGATTGAGTGTTGTGAGTTTTTGGTGCCATGTGTCGTTTTTAGTAGGAGAACAGGATCACTCCGAGACCACTTCAAAGTCACTTGCCTTCACGTAACCTAGTTCAAGGCTAACTCCGTTGGCGATGACGTCCACGAAATTGTGTGTGACGTCATCATGAACTCCATAAATTTCAAGGTTATTGCGAACCCCATGATGAACGCCATCACCGTTTGGGATTGCTCTAGGTTAAAAAAATTAGTTTTGAAAGTTGTCGCTGGATGCCTAGTGTGTTTTTTATTTTAGTGGTACCAAATTAAAACTATGTTTGTTTTTTAGTTTTGAAATATACTCTCAGATGGTTAGTGTGTTTAAAGGTGGAAATTGAGGTTAGGGTTTTCAATGGAAATTTGTAGAAAATAGAGCAGAATATTCTAAAGATATTTATTGTCGAAAATATTATGTAATACAATTACAATTTTTCATGAAATATATGTACTTGTCCTGTCCCAGTCCAGTAAAGGCATGATGTTTTGTAAAAGGAAATTGTTCCATTGTTTATAGTAGTGGGAGGTACTCGTATGTATGACCTGCAGAACTCTCCGCCACATACTGGCCATTTTTTTGGTAGACCTTTGCACTGACGTTTTATACAAAATGAGCACTATTCTTAAAAATAAAATACATATTAAAAATAATTTATTTAAAATCAAGTTAAACTTGCCACATTGTTGTCGTTATTTGTATTGCATTGCGTCACAACAATTTTAATAATGACGTTCTTCATTTTCTTTATTAAAATGTGTCTGCTGCTATAGTAACACATTTTTAAATTTGGATGCTGTCTTAAACAGCGCAAAATATGAAACTGATATTTTTTGTTACTAACAACATGGCTTGGATCTATCGGACATGATTCATATTTTATTGGGAACATTCTGTTAAAAAAAATAAATAAAATAAAGCATTTTAAATATTATAAAATATTTATAATTTTAAAATATATACATAAATTTATTAACATATATAATGACAGTATTTATATAAAAAGATTACAAATATTATCAATTTCAAGTGTTTCAATTTGTAGGTTAGCACCTGTACACATGGGAAGAAAGTGATAAAAATATATTTCTTCACAAAAAATAAAATTATTATTTAGATTCCAAAGATACATTGTTTCCGTTAAGTCAAATATCATATTAATGTCAGTTTCTTTATTAATTATGTTTACTGCTATAGAATCAGAATAAGTAATTTCAGTGTTATTGATGCTGGAAAAAAATATTCAAACAGTGGAAATAATATTTCCAGTTGTTGGACATTCGTACATTCCAATAGATAGAGTATTTGGAAGGATAGAGAAAGTGATTAAAAAAAAAGATACAATAATCTTACCTAACGAATACATTGAAATTTTTAAAGACCACGGAACTGTATATCAATTTGGTACAGAAGTTAAAGTTGTGGATTGAAAGTCCGCTTCTCAACAAGTAGTAAAACCCCCAAGTCAGTGGCATTTTCAATTCAACATGAGCAAGCGATTTATATTAAAACGAGGGAGAAACAATGTTATATCCATACAAGGAGAACAGTCCTACAAATGTAATATTGGACTTCCTAAACTAATATACAGAAAAGGAAAATCTGCTAACATGATAAATCCGTTACCCTTGCCCAATTGCAACTTAATTAAACAAGTGAAAATACAAGATGTTGATAATCTTTTAAAAAAACATTATGGAGAAAATTGGAAAAATCGAGAACATTTAAATTTCTATAAAACGCTCATAGATCAAGATACAACTGAAGAGCAAAATAACAACGATGAAGTTGATGATTATTGCGAAGCTGCAGATGAAATTCTCGAACTTATTGTTTAAATAATAATTAAATATAAATAATTTTTGTATCTGTTGTGCAATATTTTTGTACCTGTTTTTATAGTTTAGTCAGAATGATAATTTTATTTCTTTATTAAATAAAAATGTAGTTTTTACACTAAGATGAAAAATTGGTTATTTATTATTAATAATATCGATATTGTTTGTTTCAAAACCCGCCAAATAACATCATGTATGTTTCAAAACCCGACAAGTGCAGATTAAAATGTTATATAAAATCAATGTGTATAAAAATATTAAGATAATTCTTTGCATTCTAATTTAGAATAGTATATTGAATTATCCTGTATCCATTTTTCTAAAAAAAGCTATATAAATAATCAAAATCGTTTTTTGCGTCTTGCTCAAAATGAACCTAAACGGATTTGTCGGGTTTTGAAACTAGACGATTCGTTTGCCCTGTTTTTTTACTGTTGCTATTTTGTCACTGCTTTCATGATGATGGTTTTTGTGTCGTTGTTTCAACCTTGACTCCCAGTCTTTCATTGCTCTCCAAACAACCAACATGTGGTCTCTTAATGTTATCATATTTTTCTAATTTATTTGCAATGTTTTTTTACGCTTGTATACTACTGTTCTCAATTTTACTTCTACCTAATGGTACGTATTTATTTTAATTTGTTTATTTAAATAGTTAAATTATGTTATTTTATTCTAAGACATTTACATTGTTATATTTATTATATTTTATGTGTTTTTTTTTGTTAACTCATCTGAGGATGAGGATATTTGAAGAGTTTTATTTACTCCCTTGTCCAAATTCCGACCACTTCCAATTTGATTACTAATTACTGGACGCCACTCTATTCGTCACAAATTTTAATATTTTTGGATACAATATTGAATCCACAGATGCTCACAACTCACAAAAGCAGTGTCACATGCGCTAAAATTCATAAACGACACTAATTATAATAACCAAATATAACATCAATAATAAAATCGCACAGAATGTACCGAGTACTAATGATCCAGCTGCAGATGTATCCGAAAATTTTAGAAATAGACAAAAACAGTTCTTTCTTTAGTGAAAATTCAGAATTTGTATTATGCAAGTAACATATCTTTGTCATGCATAATTACTATTCAGATATAATGTAAAAATGAAATATAAGAATAACATCAGCTAAACTTTGATAAATAAAAGAGAATTTTATTTAATATATGAACTGCAGTATCAGTTCTTTAATACGACTCTGTAGCCATAGAAAAACACAATTATAATTGGAATTGTTTAACAATCACAATTAATATTAATGTTAGTTTCCTTGGACACTTTACGAAATACGTTCGTTCATTACCTATTTGTATATTTCTATTTAATAAAATGAACAATTTTATTAATTTTCTACGTTCTTGTTTTGGAAGGAAAAAACAATCAAAATCTAAATGCAAGTGCAATAATAACAAAGCTTTAATATTGACACAAAATTCTATGTTTTATACATATACATGTGCAGATCATGGCATACCGGCTGCGGAAGAAAGTAAGTCATATATAACTTTAGTTATTTGAACAAAATTATAGTTTCTCTGAAGTTTTAGTAATAATAATATTGTTATTATTTTTCTAGATATTAATCAAGATCGAATTATTCTGGATCATGGATCATTTACCAAAATTTGCGAGTGCATTTCCTTTCCGAACGACGCGAATATATTTGGAAAGATCGGAGATACCAAATTTCTTGATATTTTCGTCCACAATAGAAAACTTTTAATCGAGAAACCGTTGTATCAAAATTGGTTAAATGAAGAAGTAGCGACATTTTTTAATAGATTTCGGCTTTCATACAAGTTTAAATTTTACGTAATTCTCATCGCAGATAGAAAATTTGAAAGTGATTCTACACTCTATTTGGATAATTGTATTAAAATTTTAACTTTATCTACATCAAAATCCATTTTGCATCCGAATGATATGGTGGTTGCGGGTCAAATTGTTAGTTTTATAAATGGATTAATCAAAATTAAGAAGTATCATAACATTTTGACCTTGCTTTCAAAATCATCATGTGAAGAAGATGAGATTATCAGAAATAAGAACAAAATTTGGGGCGAAAAATTTAAATGTGTTAAATCGTTCAAAAAATTTTGTAGCCGGTTTAAAAATTTTTGTTATTTCAAAAAGTTCAAATAAAGTTTAATTTTGAAACTTAGTAAATAGATGATTCATTACATTTATATTTAATAATATATAAAACATTAGTCCATCAGTATGGTGATGTGGGCAGCGTTACAGCATTCGATCTCGGAGATCCTGAGTTCACATCTAACTCAAGCCAAAAATATATAAACTACCTCACTGTGGCTCGATTAATCCGAACCCTCTACTGTAATTAGGATTAAGTTCCTGTTGTACAGAGTAGCAGAAATAAATAAACGTAATCAGACTTATTATTTTTAAATTCGTATTAAACGACCTGTGGTCCCACCTTTAAAATTCGGCCGTCAGAGGTATAAATATAGATGGATTCAACGAAGTTTTATTACTAGCATACGCTGATGACTTAGTCCTTCTTTGCTACTCACCAGCAGATGTTAGAAACAAATTAAATCTTTTGTATCAATACGCTACTCTAAACTTACTAGAAGTAAACATTCAGAAGACTAAAATTCTGCAACTTTTTAAAGGTCGGCCCAAACGTATCAATAGACCTTTCATGTATGCTAATTCTCCAATAGAAATCGTTAGTAATTTTAACTACTTAGGCATCTTAATCTCTTCTTCTGCTAAATATAAAGCCGCAGTTAACGAAAATTATAAAAAAAAAATTATAATTGCCACACACCAGATCAAAGACATATTTTATAAAGGTAAATCCGAGGGTTGGGAGGAAAAAGTACAATTATTAAAATCTATAATAAATGCGACTGCTCTCTATGGAGCAGAGATTTGGGGTCCATCGCAAGAAAACTCTCTTGAAAAATGTCAGTTACACTATTTGGAATGTGTACTACGTCTTCCTAATAATACTCCAAATACTTATATCAGACTTGAAACAGGTATCTCCCACCTGTCTATCGAAATATAGAAAAGGGTCTTAGTCTGGTGGTCCAAAATTTTAAAAATGAATAACAATAGAATACCGAAAATATTTTAATATAGACTGGTTGAGCTGGACAATTGGGAATTTAATAAGTTAGAGTATAACTGGTGTTCTCAATTGAGAAAGTTCCTTTATCAATTAGGATTTGAAATTACTTGGAAAAATCAACTCATTAGCAAAACGAAAATTCAAGAAATTCAAATTATAAACGAATGTTACTAGAACAAGACTTTGAAATTCTAAAAAAACTCTTCTCTTAATTTTCATTACAAAACGCTTAAACATTTTCCAGATACAGAAAATTATTTAAAAATGAGTCTGCCTATTGTTAAGATCCAATCTATTTGTCAAATTAGACTTTCATAAACATAAAATACGACCTAAAATGTGACGAATTGTGTACAATTTGCAACAAGCAAACTTTAGAATCTCTATACCATTTCATTATTAAATGTCCTATATACCAAAGCATAAGAGAACAGTATCTATTTAAGTACAACATTGAAAATGCAACTGACACAAACGTTGTGGATCTATTCAATAATCTTATACCCGAAAAAATAAACGATTTATTTTACTTTATCTTAACTGCTTTCAAAATTCGAAGTTTTTGTTTGAATGAATGATTATCGCACCCTTAATACTCGTAGCTTTGCCAGCCCTGTTAGAAGAACTCGCTGTTTTTCACTCAGATGTTGATCACTTATTTATGTTATTTATTTTTTTCACACCTCTTATTACAATCAGATTAAGAATTTAAACCTACATGTTTTCCTAAAATTATGTTACTACTTACTTTTATTGTCATGTAATATAAATTTATTATAAAAAAAAAACAAACATTTGTGTACAATTAAATATTTTTGTACTCAAGATGGCAAAATAAATATTATTATTATTATTATTATAAAACACCAACTTGATATCATTTTGTGCAAATTAGCTGATCAGAAAGCAAGCTTACATACGGTATTTTGAAATAATTCTGTTTTGTAGGTAATTGAGGAGTATTCCTGTTTATGACTTCATTCCGATGTAAAATTTTGTTGATCAGAGAAATCGGATAATTATTTTTGAAGAGGCGAATGCGTAAGTTGTTTAAATTCTTTTTAACAAAAGTTTCGTGACATAAATTGATACAACGGTATTTTAAATATTTTATAGTGTTAATGCACGTATTGATTGAATTATAGAATTCTGTTTACTTAAATTATTAGTAGTTATGTTATTTTATCCTGAGACATTGTTATTATATTTTAAATCTTTTCAGGACCACAAAATATGTTATTAAAAAGAGACTTGTATTCATTTTATTTATGCTTATTTTAATTAATTAATTAATAAATTATGAAAATATGCGAGTGTGCTAAATTGTTTTATATGAACCTATAGATGGTTAGTTCGATCCTTGTGATATTATAGAATGAGCTTTTACAAATTTTATATGAATGTTTATTGATTGAAAAGTGATTAAATTATAATATGATTGATTAATTTACGGTAAATGAATTTATAATGTGTATTTTAAAGATACGTATATAATTGTAACAAAATAATTTATTTATGATCGAGACAATATATAATAGAAATTTAAATATTTTTACTATGATATATTATAAATTAAATATCTTTATATAATTACAGAATAATTATATTTGTTAGATATTTGCAATTGCCGTGTTGCAGTTATAGAACTTCTTTCACAAACAAATACTTTGTAATAATCACAAAAAATTACTTTGTAAGTAATTGTGGCAAATTATTCCAGTTTTGTTTATGTTTTTCAGTCTTTTCTTTAATAGGGATTATAATTTAAAATAATTCACATTTGAAGCTCTGCGATTGCAGATCTTTTTTTCTGGGGTTTTTGTTTGTTTTGTTTTTAAATAGTTTCCATATAGATATTTGACTTTCTTATTGTAAATTATCACATTTGTACGTCTGCAATTACAGATCCCTTATCTCATTTTTATTTTTTTGTTTTTAAATATTCTCTATATAGATATTTAAATCTCTTATTTTAAATTATCACATTTGGAGCTCTGCAATTGTAGAGCTCATTTTCCAGTAATTTTTTTTTGTTTATTGCAGAGATTTTTCGGTATTTAATTTATATATTTATTGAAAACAAAAATTCAAAATATTTTAATTTAATCATAATTTGGATTTAAAGCTATGAACCCCATTTAAGTTTTTTTTTGGTCTTTCTTTGTTTTTCATCAATTTAATAGATATTTTAATTATTTAAATGTTCTTTTCTGTTAGTTTTTAATTTAATAGATATTTTAATTATTTTAAAAAAATGATGACATTTGAAGCTCTGCAATTGCAGATCTCGTTTTTAAGGTATTCATAGAACATTTGTTTTCTCGCAAATTAAAATCTATACGCAAGCTCTACAATTGCAGATCTCATTTCCACTAACAGTAATGGGTAAAAGGCGTGATGATATATTTATTTATTTAATTTTACAAAAAGAAATTAAAATTATCAACGACACGCGATATTCCCAAGCAGTCACCCATCTAAGTACTAATCACGCTCGATGTTGTTTTACTGCAGTGATCGGACGAGAACTTTTTTTTTTCACCGACTTTATTTTTTACTTCCTTGTACGAAGTAAAGGAAGTATTGTAATCTCGAAAATTTTCGGTTCTCAGATTTCAACGGAAATAGGTATTTTGGCCCTCCCTGAATCCATTTTGACTAATTTTTTTCGTGCCGTCTGTACGTACGTACGTACGTATCTCGCATAACTCAAAAACGGTAAGCTGTAGAAAATTGATACTTTATATTTAGTACTGTTATAACATCTAGTTGTGCACCTTCCTTTTTGGTCATTATACAACTACCGGAAGTGGTACTTTATTTGAAGCCTATAATAGATTTTCATGAAAAACTATATTCAAATATAATTTAAAACTTTCCAAATTTGGTATATAAGACAACTATATCAATGGAAATAACATAATAGATTTTGGTTAAAATAGACTAACCGGAAGTGGCACATTACATGAAGCTGCTAACAGTTTTCCTTGAAAATTTTTTTATTATTTTCATTTTAGAAATAAATGCTGCAAATAAAAGTTTTAGAGAATTAAATTCTGCGTCTAGCACATTAAAAAATTTTAAATTAGCTTTTTGCATAAACGAGATATCTAAATTGAAATTTTATATATTTTTTGATTTAAAAAAAAAATTAAGTTTGCTATGGATTAGAACAAAAAATAAAAGATTTAATGTCAAATATGTGCAATTAAAAAAACATTTATAGTTTAATACGCGTACAAGGAAGTCATGTGGTGTCCACATCAGATTTTTTATATTCTAAGTACACCACAAACAACGCATTATTTCCTCGCACATGTGTGACTGGCCGATCGGCAGCCGAACGCACTGTATGCTGAGGTGTATCTCAATCCACATGGATTAGCGGATACCCTCAGCATCACAGCGCTACGGTCAGCGCGATCGGTTTCCCACATGGCGAGGAAGACATAGAGCGTTTTACAGGACATAAACTTATATTACAATTCCTGGCACCCAGTGCCTTACTTGCTAATTTGATTTAAACAGAACGAACTTAGAATAATGAAAGGATGCAATGTGTGTGAGTGATATGGGGCGAAATGATATGATTTACAACTATGGGAAAAATATTTACAAAAAACCCATTCCAAACAATTATATAATTAACCTAACTTAAAACTAAATGAATGATAATGGTATATACAATGCGGTGATGATTTACATTACAAATTTGTGATTAAAATGATGTTGTTAGAATGTACATGTTTTTATTGCACTGGAACAGGTTGAAGGGAGAAAATAGGGAGGGTTTGGTAAGGTAACAGGTGTTGGAGTTGAAAGGGTGCATTGCACTCTCTGATGTTTGTGATCGTGCGTGTATGTGGATTATTATGTAATTGCGACGTGTAGAATGTTTGTGACAATTTGTTTATGTATTCATGTATGTATTGTATGTCTGTGCTATCGTGTAAATCTACGATTCGAGAATAGCGGTCTGCGTTATTAACTAAGCGCAGACAATTATTCTGTAGTCGCTGCAGCGGTTGCAGTGCTATGTTCGACGCCGAACACCATACTGGAGCTGCGTATGTTAAAATTTCACGAGAATTAATTTGTAAATGACCCCCTCTAGCCATACTTTGTCGAAAGCCCTTTCGACGTCTAGTGGGCCATTACTGTGACTTTCTTTTTGTTAAAGTTTGTAGTTATGTCAGTCACAATTCTCGCTACTTGCTGAACGGTGCTATGTTTGGGACGGAAACCAAACTGGAAAGGTGGGGTTATTTTATGTTTGGTGTCAAAGGAATGGATGCGGGAAACTATCACCTTCTCAGCAACCTTGGATAGGGTATTAAGGAGGCTGATAGGGCGATAGCTGATGGGAAGTTTATGGTTTCTATTTGGTTTTGGAATGGTGATAACTATGGCAGTTTTCCAGGACGCAGGGAAGTAGTGGCATTTAATGATGGAATTGATTATTTAAGTGAGCTGGACAAAGGCTTTACGTGAAAGGTTTTTCAGGACAATGTTTGGAATTGTGTCAGGACCTGGCGCTTTCTGGCTGGGTAGGAATTTAATAATGCTAGCTAACTCGGAGGGTGACGTCATGAGTTTAGCTAGTGTGCGTGTGTTTGTGTCATGTAATGTGTTTATAAAATCGTGTACTGTTTGTGTGATGTGGAATCGGGATCAATGTGATGAGCAGTCTCAAAGGTGTCGGCTAACGCCTCAGCCTTTTCCTCATCGGTAAAAAGGATGCTATTGTTGCGCAATAGTGTAGAAATAGGTTTGGAAGGTTTGCGAAGGGTTTTTGACATTCTCTACAAGAAGTTGTCATGAGGATTGAGTGTTGTGAGTTTTTGGTGCCATGTGTCGTTTTTAGTAGGAGAACAGGATCACTCCGAGACCACTTCAAAGTCACTTGCCTTCACGTAACCTAGTTCAAGGCTAACTCCGTTGGCGATGACGTCCACGAAATTGTGTGTGACGTCATCATGAACTCCATAAATTTCAAGGTTATTGCGAACCCCATGATGAACGCCATCACCGTTTGGGATTGCTCTAGGTTAAAAAAATTAGTTTTGAAAGTTGTCGCTGGATGCCTAGTGTGTTTTTTATTTTAGTGGTACCAAATTAAAACTATGTTTGTTTTTTAGTTTTGAAATATACTCTCAGATGGTTAGTGTGTTTAAAGGTGGAAATTGAGGTTAGGGTTTTCAATGGAAATTTGTAGAAAATAGAGCAGAATATTCTAAAGATATTTATTGTCGAAAATATTATGTAATACAATTACAATTTTTCATGAAATATATGTACTTGTCCTGTCCCAGTCCAGTAAAGGCATGATGTTTTGTAAAAGGAAATTGTTCCATTGTTTATAGTAGTGGGAGGTACTCGTATGTATGACCTGCAGAACTCTCCGCCACATACTGGCCATTTTTTTGGTAGACCTTTGCACTGACGTTTTATACAAAATGAGCACTATTCTTAAAAATAAAATACATATTAAAAATAATTTATTTAAAATCAAGTTAAACTTGCCACATTGTTGTCGTTATTTGTATTGCATTGCGTCACAACAATTTTAATAATGACGTTCTTCATTTTCTTTATTAAAATGTGTCTGCTGCTATAGTAACACATTTTTAAATTTGGATGCTGTCTTAAACAGCGCAAAATATGAAACTGATATTTTTTGTTACTAACAACATGGCTTGGATCTATCGGACATGATTCATATTTTATTGGGAACATTCTGTTAAAAAAAATAAATAAAATAAAGCATTTTAAATATTATAAAATATTTATAATTTTAAAATATATACATAAATTTATTAACATATATAATGACAGTATTTATATAAAAAGATTACAAATATTATCAATTTCAAGTGTTTCAATTTGTAGGTTAGCACCTGTACACATGGGAAGAAAGTGATAAAAATATATTTCTTCACAAAAAATAAAATTATTATTTAGATTCCAAAGATACATTGTTTCCGTTAAGTCAAATATCATATTAATGTCAGTTTCTTTATTAATTATGTTTACTGCTATAGAATCAGAATAAGTAATTTCAGTGTTATTGATGCTGGAAAAAAATATTCAAACAGTGGAAATAATATTTCCAGTTGTTGGACATTCGTACATTCCAATAGATAGAGTATTTGGAAGGATTAAAAAAAAAGATACAATAATCTTACCTAACGAATACATTGAAATTTTTAAAGACCACGGAACTGTATATCAATTTGGTACAGAAGTTAAAGTTGTGGATTGAAAGTCCGCTTCTCAACAAGTAGTAAAACCCCCAAGTCAGTGGCATTTTCAATTCAACATGAGCAAGCGATTTATATTAAAACGAGGGAGAAACAATGTTATATCCATACAAGGAGAACAGTCCTACAAATGTAATATTGGACTTCCTAAACTAATATACAGAAAAGGAAAATCTGCTAACATGATAAATCCGTTACCCTTGCCCAATTGCAACTTAATTAAACAAGTGAAAATACAAGATGTTGATAATCTTTTAAAAAAACATTATGGAGAAAATTGGAAAAATCGAGAACATTTAAATTTCTATAAAACGCTCATAGATCAAGATACAACTGAAGAGCAAAATAACAACGATGAAGTTGATGATTATTGCGAAGCTGCAGATGAAATTCTCGAACTTATTGTTTAAATAATAATTAAATATAAATAATTTTTGTATCTGTTGTGCAATATTTTTGTACCTGTTTTTATAGTTTAGTCAGAATGATAATTTTATTTCTTTATTAAATAAAAATGTAGTTTTTACACTAAGATGAAAAATTGGTTATTTATTATTAATAATATCGATATTGTTTGTTTCAAAACCCGCCAAATAACATCATGTATGTTTCAAAACCCGACAAGTGCAGATTAAAATGTTATATAAAATCAATGTGTATAAAAATATTAAGATAATTCTTTGCATTCTAATTTAGAATAGTATATTGAATTATCCTGTATCCATTTTTCTAAAAAAAGCTATATAAATAATCAAAATCGTTTTTTGCGTCTTGCTCAAAATGAACCTAAACGGATTTGTCGGGTTTTGAAACTAGACGATTCGTTTGCCCTGTTTTTTTACTGTTGCTATTTTGTCACTGCTTTCATGATGATGGTTTTTGTGTCGTTGTTTCAACCTTGACTCCCAGTCTTTCATTGCTCTCCAAACAACCAACATGTGGTCTCTTAATGTTATCATATTTTTCTAATTTATTTGCAATGTTTTTTTACGCTTGTATACTACTGTTCTCAATTTTACTTCTACCTAATGGTACGTATTTATTTTAATTTGTTTATTTAAATAGTTAAATTATGTTATTTTATTCTAAGACATTTACATTGTTATATTTATTATATTTTATGTGTTTTTTTTTGTTAACTCATCTGAGGATGAGGATATTTGAAGAGTTTTATTTACTCCCTTGTCCAAATTCCGACCACTTCCAATTTGATTACTAATTACTGGACGCCACTCTATTCGTCACAAATTTTAATATTTTTGGATACAATATTGAATCCACAGATGCTCACAACTCACAAAAGCAGTGTCACATGCGCTAAAATTCATAAACGACACTAATTATAATAACCAAATATAACATCAATAATAAAATCGCACAGAATGTACCGAGTACTAATGATCCAGCTGCAGATGTATCCGAAAATTTTAGAAATAGACAAAAACAGTTCTTTCTTTAGTGAAAATTCAGAATTTGTATTATGCAAGTAACATATCTTTGTCATGCATAATTACTATTCAGATATAATGTAAAAATGAAATATAAGAATAACATCAGCTAAACTTTGATAAATAAAAGAGAATTTTATTTAATATATGAACTGCAGTATCAGTTCTTTAATACGACTCTGTAGCCATAGAAAAACACAATTATAATTGGAATTGTTTAACAATCACAATTAATATTAATGTTAGTTTCCTTGGACACTTTACGAAATACGTTCGTTCATTACCTATTTGTATATTTCTATTTAATAAAATGAACAATTTTATTAATTTTCTACGTTCTTGTTTTGGAAGGAAAAAACAATCAAAATCTAAATGCAAGTGCAATAATAACAAAGCTTTAATATTGACACAAAATTCTATGTTTTATACATATACATGTGCAGATCATGGCATACCGGCTGCGGAAGAAAGTAAGTCATATATAACTTCAGTTATTTGAACAAAATTATAGTTTCTCTGAAGTTTTAGTAATAATAATATTGTTATTATTTTTCTAGATATTAATCAAGATCGAATTATTCTGGATCATGGATCATTTACCAAAATTTGCGAGTGCATTTCCTTTCCGAACGACGCGAATATATTTGGAAAGATCGGAGATACCAAATTTCTTGATATTTTCGTCCACAATAGAAAACTTTTAATCGAGAAACCGTTGTATCAAAATTGGTTAAATGAAGAAGTAGCGACATTTTTTAATAGATTTCGGCTTTCATACAAGTTTAAATTTTACGTAATTCTCATCGCAGATAGAAAATTTGAAAGTGATTCTACACTCTATTTGGATAATTGTATTAAAATTTTAACTTTATCTACATCAAAATCCATTTTGCATCCGAATGATATGGTGGTTGCGGGTCAAATTGTTAGTTTTATAAATGGATTAATCAAAATTAAGAAGTATCATAACATTTTGACCTTGCTTTCAAAATCATCATGTGAAGAAGATGAGATTATCAGAAATAAGAACAAAATTTGGGGCGAAAAATTTAAATGTGTTAAATCGTTCAAAAAATTTTGTAGCCGGTTTAAAAATTTTTGTTATTTCAAAAAGTTCAAATAAAGTTGAATTTTGAAACTTAGTAAATAGATGATTCATTACATTTATATTTAATAATATATAAAACATTAGTCCATCAGTATGGTGATGTGGGCAGCGTTACAGCATTCGATCTCGGAGATCCTGAGTTCACATCTAACTCAAGCCAAAAATATATAAACTACCTCACTGTGGCTCGATTAATCCGAACCCTCTACTGTAATTAGGATTAAGTTCCTGTTGTACAGAGTAGCAGAAATAAATAAACGTAATCAGACTTATTATTTTTAAATTCGTATTAAACGACCTGTGGTCCCACCTTTAAAATTCGGCCGTCAGAGGTATAAATATAGATGGATTCAACGAAGTTTTATTACTAGCATACGCTGATGACTTAGTCCTTCTTTGCTACTCACCAGCAGATGTTAGAAACAAATTAAATCTTTTGTATCAATACGCTACTCTAAACTTACTAGAAGTAAACATTCAGAAGACTAAAATTCTGCAACTTTTTAAAGGTCGGCCCAAACGTATCAATAGACCTTTCATGTATGCTAATTCTCCAATAGAAATCGTTAGTAATTTTAACTACTTAGGCATCTTAATCTCTTCTTCTGCTAAATATAAAGCCGCAGTTAACGAAAATTATAAAAAAAAAATTATAATTGCCACACACCAGATCAAAGACATATTTTATAAAGGTAAATCCGAGGGTTGGGAGGAAAAACTACAATTATTAAAATCTATAATAAATGCGACTGCTCTCTATGGAGCAGAGATTTGGGGTCCATCGCAAGAAAACTCACTTGAAAAATGTCAGTTACACTATTTGGAATGTGTACTACGTCTTCCTAATAATACTCCAAATACTTATATCAGACTTGAAACAGGTATCTCCCACCTGTCTATCGAAATATAGAAAAGGGTCTTAGTCTGGTGGTCCAAAATTTTAAAAATGAATAACAATAGAATACCGAAAATATTTTAATATAGACTGGTTGAGCTGGACAATTGGGAATTTAATAAGTTAGAGTATAACTGGTGTTCTCAATTGAGAAAGTTCCTTTATCAATTAGGATTTGAAATTACTTGGAAAAATCAACTCATTAGCAAAACGAAAATTCAAGAAATTCAAATTATAAACGAATGTTACTAGAACAAGACTTTGAAATTCTAAAAAAACTCTTCTCTTAATTTTCATTACAAAACGCTTAAACATTTTCCAGATACAGAAAATTATTTAAAAATGAGTCTGCCTATTGTTAAGATCCAATCTATTTGTCAAATTAGACTTTCATAAATATAAAATACGACCTAAAATGTGACGAATTGTGTACAATTTGCAACAAGCAAACTTTAGAATCTCTATACCATTTCATTATTAAATGTCCTATATACCAAAGCATAAGAGAACAGTATCTATTTAAGTACAACATTGAAAATGCAACTGACACAAACGTTGTGGATCTATTCAATAATCTTATACCCGAAAAAATAAACGATTTATTTTACTTTATCTTAACTGCTTTCAAAATTCGAAGTTTTTGTTTGAATGAATGATTATCGCACCCTTAATACTCGTAGCTTTGCCAGCCCTGTTAGAAGAACTCGCTGTTTTTCACTCAGATGTTGATCACTTATTTATGTTATTTATTTTTTTCACACCTCTTATTACAATCAGATTAAGAATTTAAACCTACATGTTTTCCTAAAATTATGTTACTACTTACTTTTATTGTCATGTAATATAAATTTATTATAAAAAAAAAACAAACATTTGTGTACAATTAAATATTTTTGTGCTCAAGATGGCAAAATAAATATTATTATTATTATTATAAAACACCAACTTGATATCATTTTGTGCAAATTAGCTGATCAGAAAGCAAGCTTACATACGGTATTTTGAAATAATTCTGTTTTGTAGGTAATTGAGGAGTATTCCTGTTTATGACTTCATTCCGATGTAAAATTTTGTTGATCAGAGAAATCGGATAATTATTTTTGAAGAGGCGAATGCGTAAGTTGTTTAAATTCTTTTTAACAAAAGTTTCGTGACATAAATTGATACAACGGTATTTTAAATATTTTATAGTGTTAATGCACGTATTGATTGAATTATAGAATTCTGTTTACTTAAATTATTAGTAGTTATGTTATTTTATCCTGAGACATTGTTATTATATTTTAAATCTTTTCAGGACCACAAAATATGTTATTAAAAAGAGACTTGTATTCATTTTATTTATGCTTATTTTAATTAATTAATTAATCAATTATGAAAATATGCGAGTGTGCTAAATTGTTTTATATGAACCTATAGATGGTTAGTTCGATCCTTGTGATATTATAGAATTAGCTTTTGCAAATTTTATATGAATGTTTATTGATTGAAAAGTGATTAAATTATAATATGATTGATTAATTTACGGTAAATGAATTTATAATGTGTATTTTAAAGATACGTATATAATTGTAACAAAATAATTTATTTATGATCGAGACAATATATAATAGAAATTTAAATATTTTTACTATGATATATTATAAATTAAATATCTTTATATAATTACAGAATAATTATATTTGTTAGATATTTGCAATTGCCGTGTTGCAGTTATAGAACTTCTTTCACAAACAAATACTTTGTAATAATCACAAAAAATTACTTTGTAAGTAATTGTGGCAAATTATTCCAGTTTTGTTTATGTTTTTCAGTCTTTTCTTTAATAGGGATTATAATTTAAAATAATTCACATTTGAAGCTCTGCGATTGCAGATCTTTTTTTCTGGGGTTTTTGTTTGTTTTGTTTTTAAATAGTTTCCATATAGATATTTGACTTTCTTATTGTAAATTATCACATTTTTACGTCTGCAATTACAGATCCCTTATCTCATTTTTATTTTTTTGTTTTTAAATATTCTCTATATAGATATTTAAATCTCTTATTTTAAATTATCACATTTGGAGCTCTGCAATTGTAGAGCTCATTTTCCAGTAATTTTTTTTTGTTTATTGCAGAGATTTTTCGGTATTTAATTTATATATTTATTGAAAACAAAAATTCAAAATATTTTAATTTAATCATAATTTGGATTTAAAGCTATGAACCCCATTTAAGTTTTTTTTTGGTCTTTCTTTGTTTTTCATCAATTTAATAGATATTTTAATTATTTAAATGTTCTTTTCTGTTAGTTTTTAATTTAATAGATATTTTAATTATTTAAAAAAAATGATGACATTTGAAGCTCTGCAATTGCAGATCTCGTTTTTAAGGTATTCATAGAACATTTGTTTTCTCGCAAATTAAAATCTATACGCAAGCTCTACAATTGCAGATCTCATTTCCACTAACAGTAATGGGTAAAAGGCGTGATGATATATTTATTTATTTAATTTTACAAAAAGAAATTAAAATTATCAACGACACGCGATATTCCCAAGCAGTCACCCATCTAAGTACTAATCACGCTCGATGTTGTTTTACTGCAGTGATCGGACGAGAACTTTTTTTTTTCACCGACTTTATTTTTTACTTCCTTGTACGAAGTAAAGGAAGTATTGTAATCTCGAAAATTTTCGGTTCTCAGATTTCAACGGAAATAGGTATTTTGGCCCTCCCTGAATCCATTTTGACTAATTTTTTTCGTGCCGTCTGTACGTACGTACGTACGTATCTCGCATAACTCAAAAACGGTAAGCTGTAGAAAATTGATACTTTATATTTAGTACTGTTATAACATCTAGTTGTGCACCTTCCTTTTTGGTCATTATACAACTACCGGAAGTGGTACTTTATTTGAAGCCTATAATAGATTTTCATGAAAAACTATATTCAAATATAATTTAAAACTTTCCAAATTTGGTATATAAGACAACTATATCAATGGAAATAACATAATAGATTTTGGTTAAAATAGACTAACCGGAAGTGGCACATTACATGAAGCTGCTAACAGTTTTCCTTGAAAATTTTTGTATTATTTTAATTTTAGAAATAAATGCTGCAAATAAAAGTTTTAGAGAATTAAATTCTGCGTCTAGCACATTAAAAAATTTTAAATTAGCTTTTTGCATAAACGAGATATCTAAATTGAAATTTTATATATTTTTTGATTTAAAAAAAAATTAAGTTTGCTATGGATTAGAACAAAAAATAAAAGATTTAATGTCAAATATGTGCAATTAAAAAAACATTTATAGTTTAATACGCGTACAAGGAAGTCATGTGGTGTCCACATCAGATTTTTTATATTCTAAGTACACCACAAACAACGCATTATTTCCTCGCACATGTGTGACTGGCCGATCGGCAGCCGAACGCACTGTATGCTGAGGTGTATCTCAATCCACATGGATTAGCGGATACCCTCAGCATCACAGCGCTACGGTCAGCGCGATCGGTTTCCCACATGGCGAGGAAGACATAGAGCGTTTTACAGGACATAAACTTATATTACAATTCCTGGCACCCAGTGCCTTACTTGCTAATTTGATTTAAACAGAACGAACTTAGAATAATGAAAGGATGCAATGTGTGTGAGTGATATGGGGCGAAATGATATGATTTACAACTATGGGAAAAATATTTACAAAAAACCCATTCCAAACAATTATATAATTAACCTAACTTAAAACTAAATGAATGATAATGGTATATACAATGCGGTGATGATTTACATTACAAATTTGTGATTAAAATGATGTTGTTAGAATGTACATGTTTTTATTGCACTGGAACAGGTTGAAGGGAGAAAATAGGGAGGGTTTGGTAAGGTAACAGGTGTTGGAGTTGAAAGGGTGCATTGCACTCTCTGATGTTTGTGATCGTGCGTGTATGTGGATTATTATGTAATTGCGACGTGTAGAATGTTTGTGACAATTTGTTTATGTATTCATGTATGTATTGTATGTTTGTGCTATCGTGTAAATCTACGATTCGAGAATAGCGGTCTGCGTTATTAACTAAGCGCAGACAATTATTCTGTAGTCGCTGCAGCGGTTGCAGTGCTATGTTCGACGCCGAACACCATACTGGAGCTGCGTATGTTAAAATTTCACGAGAATTAATTTGTAAATGACCCCCTCTAGCCATACTTTGTCGAAAGCCCTTTCGACGTCTAGTGGGCCATTACTGTGACTTTCTTTTAGTTAAAGTTTGTAGTTATGTCAGTCACAATTCTCGCTACTTGCTGAACGGTGCTATGTTTGGGACGGAAACCAAACTGGAAAGGTGGGGTTATTTTATGTTTGGTGTCAAAGGAATGGATGCGGGAAACTATCACCTTCTCAGCAACCTTGGATAGGGTATTAAGGAGGCTGATAGGGCGATAGCTGATGGGAAGTTTATGGTTTCTATTTGGTTTTGGAATGGTGATAACTATGGCAGTTTTCCAGGACGCAGGGAAGTAGTGGCATTTAATGATGGAATTGATTATTTAAGTGAGCTGGACAAAGGCTTTACGTGAAAGGTTTTTCAGGACAATGTTTGGAATTGTGTCAGGACCTGGCGCTTTCTGGCTGGGTAGGAATTTAATAATGCTAGCTAACTCGGAGGGTGACGTCATGAGTTTAGCTAGTGTGCGTGTGTTTGTGTCATGTAATGTGTTTATAAAATCGTGTACTGTTTGTGTGATGTGGAATCGGGATCAATGTGATGAGCAGTCTCAAAGGTGTCGGCTAACGCCTCAGCCTTTTCCTCATCGGTAAAAAGGATGCTATTGTTGCGCAATAGTGTAGAAATAGGTTTGGAAGGTTTGCGAAGGGTTTTTGACATTCTCCACAAGAAGTTGTCATGAGGATTGAGTGTTGTGAGTTTTTGGTGCCATGTGTCGTTTTTAGTAGGAGAACAGGATCACTCCGAGACCACTTCAAAGTCACTTGCCTTCACGTAACCTAGTTCAAGGCTAACTCCGTTGGCGATGACGTCCACGAAATTGTGTGTGACGTCATCATGAACTCCATAAATTTCAAGGTTATTGCGAACCCCATGATGAACGCCATTACCGTTTGGGATTGCTCTAGGGTAAAAAAATTAGTTTTGAAAGTTGTCGCTGGATGCCTAGTGTGTTTTTTATTTTAGTGGTACCAAATTAAAACTATGTTTGTTTTTTAGTTTTGAAATATACTCTCAGATGGTTAGTGTGTTTAAAGGTGGAAATTGAGGTTAGGGTTTTCAATGGAAATTTGTAGAAAATAGAGCAGAATATTCTAAAGATATTTATTGTCGAAAATATTATGTAATACAATTACAATTTTTCATGAAATATATGTACTTGTCCTGTCCCAGTCCAGTAAAGGCATGATGTTTTGTAAAAGGAAATTGTTCCATTGTTTATAGTAGTGGGAGGTACTCGTATGTATGACCTGCAGAACTCTCCGCCACATACTGGCCATTTTTTTGGTAGACCTTTGCACTAACGTTTTATACAAAATGAGCACTATTCTTAAAAATAAAATACATATTAAAAATAATTTATTTAAAATCAAGTTAAACTTGCCACATTGTTGTCGTTATTTGTATTGCATTGCGTCACAACAATTTTAATAATGACGTTCTTCATTTTCTTTATTAAAATGTGTCTGCTGCTATAGTAACACATTTTTAAATTTGGATGCTGTCTTAAACAGCGCAAAATATGAAACTGATATTTTTTGTTACTAACAACATGGCTTGGATCTATCGGACATGATTCATATTTTATTGGGAACATTCTGTTAAAAAAAATAAATAAAATAAAGCATTTTAAATATTATAAAATATTTATAATTTTAAAATATATACATAAATTTATTAACATATATAATGACAGTATTTATATAAAAAGATTACAAATATTATCAATTTCAAGTGTTTCAATTTGTAGGTTAGCACCTGTACACATGGGAAGAAAGTGACAAAAATATATTTCTTCACAAAAAATAAAATTATTATTTAGATTCCAAAGATACATTGTTTCCGTTAAGTCAAATATCATATTAATGTCAGTTTCGTTATTAATTATGTTTACTGCTATAGAATCAGAATAAGTAATTTCAGTGTTATTGATGCTGGAAAAAAATATTCAAACAGTGGAAATAATATTTCCAGTTGTTGGACATTCGTACATTCCAATAGATAGAGTATTTGGAAGGATAGAGAAAGTGATTAAAAAAAAAGATACAATAATCTTACCTAACGAATACATTGAAATTTTTAAAGACCACGGAACTGTATATCAATTTGGTACAGAAGTTAAAGTTGTGGATTGAAAGTCCGCTTCTCAACAAGTAGTAAAACCCCCAAGTCAGTGGCATTTTCAATTCAACATGAGCAAGCGATTTATATTAAAACGAGGGAGAAACAATGTTATATCCATACAAGGAGAACAGTCCTACAAATGTAATATTGGACTTCCTAAACTAATATACAGAAAAGGAAAATCTGCTAACATGATAAATCCGTTACCCTTGCCCAATTGCAACTTAATTAAACAAGTGAAAATACAAGATGTTGATAATCTTTTAAAAAAACATTATGGAGAAAATTGGAAAAATCGAGAACATTTAAATTTCTATAAAACGCTCATAGATCAAGATACAACTGAAGAGCAAAATAACAACGATGAAGTTGATGATTATTGCGAAGCTGCAGATGAAATTCTCGAACTTATTGTTTAAATAATAATTAAATATAAATAATTTTTGTATCTGTTGTGCAATATTTTTGTACCTGTTTTTATAGTTTAGTCAGAATGATAATTTTATTTCTTTATTAAATAAAAATGTAGTTTTTACACTAAGATGAAAAATTGGTTATTTATTATTAATAATATCGATATTGTTTGTTTCAAAACCCGCCAAATAACATCATGTATGTTTCAAAACCCGACAAGTGCAGATTAAAATGTTATATAAAATCAATGTGTATAAAAATATTAAGATAATTCTTTGCATTCTAATTTAGAATAGTATATTGAATTATCCTGTATCCATTTTTCTAAAAAAAGCTATTATAAATAATCAAAATCGTTTTTTGCGTCTTGCTCAAAATGAACCTAAACGGATTTGTCGGGTTTTGAAACTAGACGATTCGTTTGCCCTGTTTTTTTACTGTTGCTATTTTGTCACTGCTTTCATGATGATGGTTTTTGTGTCGTTGTTTCAACCTTGACTCCCAGTCTTTCATTGCTCTCCAAACAACCAACATTTGGTCTCTTAATGTTATCATATTTTTCTAATTTATTTGCAATGTTTTTTTACGCTTGTATACTACTGTTCTCAATTTTACTTCTACCTAATGGTACGTATTTATTTTAATTTGTTTATTTAAATAGTTAAATTATGTTATTTTATTCTAAGACATTTACATTGTTATATTTATTATATTTTATGTGTTTTTTTTTGTTAACTCGTCTGAGGATGAGGATATTTGAAGAGTTTTATTTACTCCCTTGTCCAAATTCCGACCACTTCCAATTTGATTACTAATTACTGGACGCCACTCTATTCGTCACAAATTTTAATATTTTTTGATACAATATTGAATCCACAGATGCTCACAACTCACAAAAGCAGTGTCACATGCGCTAAAATTCATAAACGACACTAATTATAATAACCAAAAATAACATCAATAATAAAATCGCACAGAATGTACCGAGTACTAATGATCCAGCTGCAGATGTATCCGAAAATTTTAGAAATAGACAAAAACAGTTCTTTCTTTAGTGAAAATTCAGAATTTGTATTATGCAAGTAACATATCTTTGTCATGCATAATTACTATTCAGATATAATGTAAAAATGAAATATAAGAATAACATCAGCTAAACTTTGATAAATAAAAGAGAATTTTATTTAATATATGAACTGCAGTATCAGTTCTTTAATACGACTCTGTAGCCATAGAAAAACACAATTATAATTGGAATTGTTTAACAATCACAATTAATATTAATGTTAGTTTCCTTGGACACTTTACGAAATACGTTCGTTCATTACCTATTTGTATATTTCTATTTAATAAAATGAACAATTTTATTAATTTTCTACGTTCTTGTTTTGGAAGGAAAAAACAATCAAAATCTAAATGCAAGTGCAATAATAACAAAGCTTTAATATTGACACAAAATTCTATGTTTTATACATATACATGTGCAGATCATGGCATACCGGCTGCGGAAGAAAGTAAGTCATATATAACTTTAGTTATTTGAACAAAATTATAGTTTCTCTGAAGTTTTAGTAATAATAATATTGTTATTATTTTTCTAGATATTAATCAAGATCGAATTATTCTGGATCATGGATCATTTACCAAAATTTGCGAGTGCATTTCCTTTCCGAACGACGCGAATATATTTGGAAAGATCGGAGATACCAAATTTCTTGATATTTTCGTCCACAATAGAAAACTTTTAATCGAGAAACCGTTGTATCAAAATTGGTTAAATGAAGAAGTAGCGACATTTTTTAATAGATTTCGGCTTTCATACAAGTTTAAATTTTACGTAATTCTCATCGCAGATAGAAAATTTGAAAGTGATTCTACACTCTATTTGGATAATTGTATTAAAATTTTAACTTTATCTACATCAAAATCCATTTTGCATCCGAATGATATGGTGGTTGCGGGTCAAATTGTTAGTTTTATAAATGGATTAATCAAAATTAAGAAGTATCATAACATTTTGACCTTGCTTTCAAAATCATCATGTGAAGAAGATGAGATTATCAGAAATAAGAACAAAATTTGGGGCGAAAATTTTAAATGTGTTAAATCGTTCAAAAAATTTTGTAGCCGGTTTAAAAATTTTTGTTATTTCAAAAAGTTCAAATAAAGTTTAATTTTGAAACTTAGTAAATAGATGATTCATTACATTTATATTTAATAATATATAAAACATTAGTCCATCAGTATGGTGATGTGGGCAGCGTTACAGCATTCGATCTCGGAGATCCTGAGTTCACATCTAACTCAAGCCAAAAATATATAAACTACCTCACTGTGGCTCGGTTAATCCGAACCCTCTACTGTAATTAGGATTAAGTTCCTGTTGTACAGAGTAGCAGAAATAAATAAACGTAATCAGACTTATTATTTTTAAATTCGTATTAAACGACCTGTGGTCCCACCTTTAAAATTCGGCCGTCAGAGGTATAAATATAGATGGATTCAACGAAGTTTTATTACTAGCATACGCTGATGACTTAGTCCTTCTTTGCTACTCACCAGCAGATGTTAGAAACAAATTAAATCTTTTGTATCAATACGCTACTCTAAACTTACTAGAAGTAAACATTCAGAAGACTAAAATTCTGCAACTTTTTAAAGGTCGGCCCAAACGTATCAATAGACCTTTCATGTATGCTAATTCTCCAATAGAAATCGTTAGTAATTTTAACTACTTAGGCATCTTAATCTCTTCTTCTGCTAAATATAAAGCCGCAGTTAACGAAAATTATAAAAAAAAAATTATAATTGCCACACACCAGATCAAAGACATATTTTATAAAGGTAAATCCGAGGGTTGGGAGGAAAAAGTACAATTATTAAAATCTATAATAAATGCGACTGCTCTCTATGGAGCAGAGATTTGGGGTCCATCGCAAGAAAACTCACTTGAAAAATGTCAGTTACACTATTTGGAATGTGTACTACGTCTTCCTAATAATACTCCAAATACTTATATCAGACTTGAAACAGGTATCTCCCACCTGTCTATCGAAATATAGAAAAGGGTCTTAGTCTGGTGGTCCAAAATTTTAAAAATGAATAACAATAGAATACCGAAAATATTTTAATATAGACTGGTTGAGCTGGACAATTGGGAATTTAATAAGTTAGAGTATAACTGGTGTTCTCAATTGAGAAAGTTCCTTTATCAATTAGGATTTGAAATTACTTGGAAAAATCAACTCATTAGCAAAACGAAAATTCAAGAAATTCAAATTATAAACGAATGTTACTAGAACAAGACTTTGAAATTCTAAAAAAACTCTTCTCTTAATTTTCATTACAAAACGCTTAAACATTTTCCAGATACAGAAAATTATTTAAAAATGAGTCTGCCTATTGTTAAGATCCAATCTATTTGTCAAATTAGACTTTCATAAACATAAAATACGACCTAAAATGTGACGAATTGTGTACAATTTGCAACAAGCAAACTTTAGAATCTCTATACCATTTCATTATTAAATGTCCTATATACCAAAGCATAAGAGAACAGTATCTATTTAAGTACAACATTGAAAATGCAACTGACACAAACGTTGTGGATCTATTCAATAATCTTATACCCGAAAAAATAAACGATTTATTTTACTTTATCTTAACTGCTTTCAAAATTCGAAGTTTTTGTTTGAATGAATGATTATCGCACCCTTAATACTCGTAGCTTTGCCAGCCCTGTTAGAAGAACTCGCTGTTTTTCACTCAGATGTTGATCACTTATTTATGTTATTTATTTTTTTCACACCTCTTATTACAATCAGATTAAGAATTTAAACCTACATGTTTTCCTAAAATTATGTTACTACTTACTTTTATTGTCATGTAATATAAATTTATTATAAAAAAAAAACAAACATTTGTGTACAATTAAATATTTTTGTGCTCAAGATGGCAAAATAAATATTATTATTATTATTATTATAAAACACCAACTTGATATCATTTTGTGCAAATTAGCTGATCAGAAAGCAAGCTTACATACGGTATTTTGAAATAATTCTGTTTTGTAGGTAATTGAGGAGTATTCCTGTTTATGACTTCATTCCGATGTAAAATTTTGTTGATCAGAGAAATCGGATAATTATTTTTGAAGAGGCGAATGCGTAAGTTGTTTAAATTCTTTTTAACAAAAGTTTCGTGTCATAAATTGATACAACGGTATTTTAAATATTTTATAGTGTTAATGCACGTATTGATTGAATTATAGAATTCTGTTTACTTAAATTATTAGTAGTTATGTTATTTTATCCTGAGACATTGTTATTATATTTTAAATCTTTTCAGGACCACAAAATATGTTATTAAAAAGAGACTTGTATTCATTTTATTTATGCTTATTTTAATTAATTAATTAATAAATTATGAAAATATGCGAGTGTGCTAAATTGTTTTATATGAACCTATAGATGGTTAGTTCGATCCTTGTGATATTATAGAATGAGCTTTTGCATATTTTATATGAATGTTTATTGATTGAAAAGTGATTAAATTATAATATGATTGATTAATTTACGGTAAATGAATTTATAATGTGTATTTTAAAGATACGTATATAATTGTAACAAAATAATTTATTTATGATCGAGATAATATATAATAGAAATTTAAATATTTTTACTATGATATATTATAAATTAAATATCTTTATATAATTACAGAATAATTATATTTGTTAGATATTTGCAATTGCCGTGTTGCAGTTATAGAACTTCTTTCACAAACAAATACTTTGTAATAATCACAAAAAATTACTTTGTAAGTAATTGTGGCAAATTATTCCAGTTTTGTTTATGTTTTTCAGTCTTTTCTTTAATAGGGATTATAATTTAAAATAATTCACATTTGAAGCTCTGCGATTGCAGATCTTTTTTTCTGGGTTTTTTTTTTGTTTTGTTTTTAAATAGTTTCCATATAGATATTTGACTTTCTTATTGTAAATTATCACATTTGTACGTCTGCAATTACAGATCCCTTATCTCATTTTTATTTTTTTGTTTTTAAATATTCTCTATATAGATATTTATATCTCTTATTTTAAATTATCACATTTGGAGCTCTGCAATTGCAGAGCTCATTTTCCAGTAATTTTTTTTGTTTATTGCAGAGATTTTTCGGTATTTAATTTATATATTTATTGAAAACAAAAATTCAAAATATTTTAATTTAATCATAATTTGGATTTAAAGCTATGAACCCCATTTAAGTTTTTTTTTGGTCTTTCTTTGTTTTTCATCAATTTAATAGATATTTTAATTATTTAAATGTTCTTTTCTGCTAGTTTTTAATTTAATAGATATTTTAATTATTTTAAAAAAATGATGACATTTGAAGCTCTGCAATTGCAGATCTCGTTTTTAAGGTATTCATAGAACATTTGTTTTCTCGCAAATTAAAATCTATACGCAAGCTCTACAATTGCAGATCTCATTTCCACTAACAGTAATGGGTAAAAGGCGTGATGATATATTTATATATTTAATTTTACAAAAAGAAATTAAAATTATCAACGACACGCGATATTCCCAAGCAGTCACCCATCTAAGTACTAATCACGCTCGATGTTGTTTTACTGCAGTGATCGGACGAGAACTTTTTTTTTTCACCGACTTTATTTTTTACTTCCTTGTACGAAGTAAAGGAAGTATTGTAATCTCGAAAATTTTCGGTTCTCAGATTTCAACGGAAATAGGTATTTTGGCCCTCCCTGAATCCATTTTGACTAATTTTTTTCGTGCCGTCTGTACGTACGTACGTACGTATCTCGCATAACTCAAAAACGGTAAGCTGTAGAAAATTGATACTTTATATTTAGTACTGTTATAACATCTAGTTGTGCACCTTCCTTTTTGGTCATTATACAACTACCGGAAGTGGTACTTTATTTGAAGCCTATAATAGATTTTCATGAAAAACTATATTCAAATATAATTTAAAACTTTCCAAATTTGGTATATAAGACAACTATATCAATGGAAATAACATAATAGATTTTGGTTAAAATAGACTAACCGGAAGTGGCACATTACATGAAGCTGCTAACAGTTTTCCTTGAAAATTTTTTTATTATTTTAATTTTAGAAATAAATGCTGCAAATAAAAGTTTTAGAGAATTAAATTCTGCGTCTAGCACATTAAAAAATTTTAAATTAGCTTTTTGCATAAACGAGATATCTAAATTGAAATTTTATATATTTTTTGATTTAAAAAAAAATTAAGTTTGCTATGGATTAGAACAAAAAATAAAAGATTTAATGTCAAATATGTGCAATTAAAAAAACATTTATAGTTTAATACGCGTACAAGGAAGTCATGTGGTGTCCACATCAGATTTTTTATATTCTAAGTACACCACAAACAACGCATTATTTCCTCGCACATGTGTGACTGGCCGATCGGCAGCCGAACGCACTGTATGCTGAGGTGTATCTCAATCCACATGGATTAGCGGATACCCTCAGCATCACAGCGCTACGGTCAGCGCGATCGGTTTCCCACATGGCGAGGAAGACATAGAGCGTTTTACAGGACATAAACTTATATTACAATTCCTGGCACCCAGTGCCTTACTTGCTAATTTGATTTAAACAGAACGAACTTAGAATAATGAAAGGATGCAATGTGTGTGAGTGATATGGGGCGAAATGATATGATTTACAACTATGGGAAAAATATTTACAAAAAACCCATTCCAAACAATTATATAATTAACCTAACTTAAAACTAAATGAATGATAATGGTATATACAATGCGGTGATGATTTACATTACAAATTTGTGATTAAAATGATGTTGTTAGAATGTACATGTTTTTATTGCACTGGAACAGGTTGAAGGGAGAAAATAGGGAGGGTTTGGTAAGGTAACAGGTGTTGGAGTTGAAAGGGTGCATTGCACTCTCTGATGTTTGTGATCGTGCGTGTATGTGGATTATTATGTAATTGCGACGTGTAGAATGTTTGTGACAATTTGTTTATGTATTCATGTATGTATTGTATGTTTGTGCTATCGTGTAAATCTACGATTCGAGAATAGCGGTCTGCGTTATTAACTAAGCGCAGACAATTATTCTGTAGTCGCTGCAGCGGTTGCAGTGCTATGTTCGACGCCGAACACCATACTGGAGCTGCGTATGTTAAAATTTCACGAGAATTAATTTGTAAATGACCCCCTCTAGCCATACTTTGTCGAAAGCCCTTTCGACGTCTAGTGGGCCATTACTGTGACTTTCTTTTTGTTAAAGTTTGTAGTTATGTCAGTCACAATTCTCGCTACTTGCTGAACGGTGCTATGTTTGGGACGGAAACCAAACTGGAAAGGTGGGGTTATTTTATGTTTGGTGTCAAAGGAATGGATGCGGGAAACTATCACCTTCTCAGCAACCTTGGATAGGGTATTAAGGAGGCTGATAGGGCGATAGCTGATGGGAAGTTTATGGTTTCTATTTGGTTTTGGAATGGTGATAACTATGGCAGTTTTCCAGGACGCAGGGAAGTAGTGGCATTTAATGATGGAATTGATTATTTAAGTGAGCTGGACAAAGGCTTTACGTGAAAGGTTTTTCAGGACAATGTTTGGAATTGTGTCAGGACCTGGCGCTTTCTGGCTGGGTAGGAATTTAATAATGCTAGCTAACTCGGAGGGTGACGTCATGAGTTTAGCTAGTGTGCGTGTGTTTGTGTCATGTAATGTGTTTATAAAATCGTGTACTGTTTGTGTGATGTGGAATCGGGATCAATGTGATGAGCAGTCTCAAAGGTGTCGGCTAACGCCTCAGCCTTTTCCTCATCGGTAAAAAGGATGCTATTGTTGCGCAATAGCGTAGAAATAGGTTTGGAAGGTTTGCGAAGGGTTTTTGACATTCTCCACAAGAAGTTGTCATGAGGATTGAGTGTTGTGAGTTTTTGGTGCCATGTGTCGTTTTTAGTAGGAGAACAGGATCACTCCGAGACCACTTCAAAGTCACTTGCCTTCACGTAACCTAGTTCAAGGCTAACTCCGTTGGCGATGACGTCCACGAAATTGTGTGTGACGTCATCATGAACTCCATAAATTTCAAGGTTATTGCGAACCCCATGATGAACGCCATTACCGTTTGGGATTGCTCTAGGTTAAAAAAATTAGTTTTGAAAGTTGTCGCTGGATGCCTAGTGTGTTTTTTATTTTAGTGGTACCAAATTAAAACTATGTTTGTTTTTTAGTTTTGAAATATACTCTCAGATGGTTAGTGTGTTTAAAGGTGGAAATTGAGGTTAGGGTTTTCAATGGAAATTTGTAGAAAATAGAGCAGAATATTCTAAAGATATTTATTGTCGAAAATATTATGTAATACAATTACAATTTTTCATGAAATATATGTACTTGTCCTGTCCCAGTCCAGTAAAGGCATGATGTTTTGTAAAAGGAAATTGTTCCATTGTTTATAGTAGTGGGAGGTACTCGTATGTATGACCTGCAGAACTCTCCGCCACATACTGGCCATTTTTTTGGTAGACCTTTGCACTAACGTTTTATACAAAATGAGCACTATTCTTAAAAATAAAATACATATTAAAAATAATTTATTTAAAATCAAGTTAAACTTGCCACATTGTTGTCGTTATTTGTATTGCATTGCGTCACAACAATTTTAATAATGACGTTCTTCATTTTCTTTATTAAAATGTGTCTGCTGCTATAGTAACACATTTTTAAATTTGGATGCTGTCTTAAACAGCGCAAAATATGAAACTGATATTTTTTGTTACTAACAACATGGCTTGGATCTATCGGACATGATTCATATTTTATTGGGAACATTCTGTTAAAAAAAAATAAATAAAATAAAGCATTTTAAATATTATAAAATATTTATAATTTTAAAATATATACATAAATTTATTAACATATATAATGACAGTATTTATATAAAAAGATTACAAATATTATCAATTTCAAGTGTTTCAATTTGTAGGTTAGCACCTGTACACATGGGAAGAAAGTGACAAAAATATATTTCTTCACAAAAAATAACATTATTATTTAGATTCCAAAGATACATTGTTTCCGTTAAGTCAAATATCATATTAATGTCAGTTTCGTTATTAATTATGTTTACTGCTATAGAATCAGAATAAGTAATTTCAGTGTTATTGATGCTGGAAAAAAATATTCAAACAGTGGAAATAATATTTCCAGTTGTTGGACATTCGTACATTCCAATAGATAGAGTATTTGGAAGGATAGAGAAAGTGATTAAAAAAAAAGATACAATAATCTTACCTAACGAATACATTGAAATTTTTAAAGACCACGGAACTGTATATCAATTGGGTACAGAAGTAAAAGTTGTGGATTGAAAGTCCGCATCTCAACAAGTAGTAAAACCCCCAAGTCAGTGGCATTTTCAATTCAACATGAGCAAGCGATTTATATTAAAACGAGGGAGAAACAATGTTATATCCATACAAGGAGAACAGTCCTACAAATGTAATATTGGACTTCCTAAACTAATATACAGAAAAGGAAAATCTGCTAACATGATAAATCCGTTACCCTTGCCCAATTGCAACTTAATTAAACAAGTGAAAATACAAGATGTTGATAATCTTTTAAAAAAACATTATGGAGAAAATTGGAAAAATCGAGTACATTTAAATTTTTATAAAACGCTCATAGATCAAGATACAACTGAAGAGCAAAATAACAACGATGAAGCTGATGATTATTGCGAAGCTGCAGATGAAATTCTCGAACTTATTGTTTAAATAATAATTAAATATAAATAATTTTTGTATCTGTTGTGCAATATTTTTGTACCTGTTTTTATAGTTTAGTCAGAATGATAATTTTATTTCTTTATTAAATAAAAATGTGTTTTTTACACTAAGATGAAAAATTGGTTATTTATTATTAATAATATCGATATTGTTTGTTTCAAAACCCGTTAAATAACATCATGTATGTTTCAAAATCCGACAAATCGTATATTGTGTTGCAAAACCCGACAAGTGCAGATTAAAATGTTATATAAAATCAATGTGTATAAAAATATTAAGATAATTCTTTGCATTCTAATTTAGAATAGTATATTGAATTATCCTGTAACCATTTTTCTAAAAAAAGCTATTATAAATAATCAAAATCGTTTTTTGCGTCTTGCTCAAAATGAACCTAAACGGATTTGTCGGGTTTTGAAACTAGACGATTCGTTTGCCCTGTTTTTTTACTGTTGCTATTTTGTCACTGCTTTCATGATGATGGTTTTTGTGTCGTTGTTTCAACCTTGACTCCCAGTCTTTAATTGCTCTCCAAACAACCAACATGTGGTCTCTTAATGTTATCATATTTTTCTAATTTATTTGCAAAGTTTTTTTACGCTTGTATACTACTGTTCTCAATTTTACTTCTACCTAATGGTACGTATTTATTTTAATTTGTTTATTTAAATAGTTAAATTATGTTATTTTATTCTAAGACATTTACATTGTTATATTTATTATATTTTATGTGTTTTTTTTTGTTAACTCGTCTGAGGATGAGGATATTTGAAGAGTTTTATTTACTCCCTTGTCCAAATTCCGACCACTTCCAATTTGATTACTAATTACTGGACGCCACTCTATTCGTCACAAATTTTAATATTTTTGGATACAATATTGAATCCACAGATGCTCACAACTCACAAAAGCAGTGTCACATGCGCTAAAATTCATATACGACACTAATTATAATAACCAAATATAACATCAATAATAAAATCGCACAGAATGTACCGAGTACTAATGATCCAGCTGCAGATGTATCCGAAAATTTTAGAAATAGACAAAAACAGTTCTTTCTTTAGTGAAAATTCAGAATTTGTATTATGCAAGTAACATATCTTTGTCATGCATAATTACTATTCAGATATAATGTAAAAATGAAATATAAGAATAACATCAGCTAAACTTTGATAAATAAAAGAGAATTTTATTTAATATATGAACTGCAGTATCAGTTCTTTAATACGACTCTGTAGCCATAGAAAAACACAATTATAATTGGAATTGTTTAACAATCACAATTAATATTAATGTTAGTTTCCTTGGACACTTTACGAAATACGTTCGTTCATTACCTATTTGTATATTTCTATTTAATAAAATGAACAATTTTATTAATTTTCTACGTTCTTGTTTTGGAAGGAAAAAACAATCAAAATCTAAATGCAAGTGCAATAATAACAAAGCTTTAATATTGACACAAAATTCTATGTTTTATACATATACATGTGCAGATCATGGCATACCGGCTGCGGAAGAAAGTAAGTCATATATAACTTTAGTTATTTGAACAAAATTATAGTTTCTCTGAAGTTTTAGTAATAATAATATTGTTATTATTTTTCTAGATATTAATCAAGATCGAATTATTCTGGATCATGGATCATTTACCAAAATTTGCGAGTGCATTTCCTTTCCGAACGACGCGAATATATTTGGAAAGATCGGAGATACCAAATTTCTTGATATTTTCGTCCACAATAGAAAACTTTTAATCGAGAAACCGTTGTATCAAAATTGGTTAAATGAAGAAGTAGCGACATTTTTTAATAGATTTCGGCTTTCATACAAGTTTAAATTTTACGTAATTCTCATCGCAGATAGAAAATTTGAAAGTGATTCTACACTCTATTTGGATAATTGTATTAAAATTTTAACTTTATCTACATCAAAATCCATTTTGCATCCGAATGATATGGTGGTTGCGGGTCAAATTGTTAGTTTTATAAATGGATTAATCAAAATTAAGAAGTATCATAACATTTTGACCTTGCTTTCAAAATCATCATGTGAAGAAGATGAGATTATCAGAAATAAGAACAAAATTTGGGGCGAAAATTTTAAATGTGTTAAATCGTTCAAAAAATTTTGTAGCCGGTTTAAAAATTTTTGTTATTTAAAAAAGTTCAAATAAAGTTTAATTTTGAAACTTAGTAAATAGATGATTCATTACATTTATATTTAATAATATATAAAACATTAGTCCATCAGTATGGTGATGTGGGCAGCGTTACAGCATTCGATCTCGGAGATCCTGAGTTCACATCTAACTCAAGCCAAAAATATATAAACTACCTCACTGTGGCTCGATTAATCCGAACCCTCTACTGTAATTAGGATTAAGTTCCTGTTGTACAGAGTAGCAGAAATAAATAAACGTAATCAGACTTATTATTTTTAAATTCGTATTAAACGACCTGTGGTCCCACCTTTAAAATTCGGCCGTCAGAGGTATAAATATAGATGGATTCAACGAAGTTTTATTACTAGCATACGCTGATGACTTAGTCCTTCTTTGCTACTCACCAGCAGATGTTAGAAACAAATTAAATCTTTTGTATCAATACGCTACTCTAAACTTACTAGAAGTAAACATTCAGAAGACTAAAATTCTGCAACTTTTTAAAGGTCGGCCCAAACGTATCAATAGACCTTTCATGTATGCTAATTCTCCAATAGAAATCGTTAGTAATTTTAACTACTTAGGCATCTTAATCTCTTCTTCTGCTAAATATAAAGCCGCAGTTAACGAAAATTATAAAAAAAAAATTATAATTGCCACACACCAGATCAAAGACATATTTTATAAAGGTAAATCCGAGGGTTGGGAGGAAAAACTACAATTATTAAAATCTATAATAAATGCGACTGCTCTCTATGGAGCAGAGATTTGGGGTCCATCGCAAGAAAACTCACTTGAAAAATGTCAGTTACACTATTTGGAATGTGTACTACGTCTTCCTAATAATACTCCAAATACTTATATCAGACTTGAAACAGGTATCTCCCACCTGTCTATCGAAATATAGAAAAGGGTCTTAGTCTGGTGGTCCAAAATTTTAAAAATGAATAACAATAGAATACCGAAAATATTTTAATATAGACTGGTTGAGCTGGACAATTGGGAATTTAATAAGTTAGAGTATAACTGGTGTTCTCAATTGAGAAAGTTCCTTTATCAATTAGGATTTGAAATTACTTGGAAAAATCAACTCATTAGCAAAACGAAAATTCAAGAAATTCAAATTATAAACGAATGTTACTAGAACAAGACTTTGAAATTCTAAAAAAACTCTTCTCTTAATTTTCATTACAAAACGCTTAAACATTTTCCAGATACAGAAAATTATTTAAAAATGAGTCTGCCTATTGTTAAGATCCAATCTATTTGTCAAATTAGACTTTCATAAACATAAAATACGACCTAAAATGTGACGAATTGTGTACAATTTGCAACAAGCAAACTTTAGAATCTCTATACCATTTCATTATTAAATGTCCTATATACCAAAGCATAAGAGAACAGTATCTATTTAAGTACAACATTGAAAATGCAACTGACACAAACGTTGTGGATCTATTCAATAATCTTATACCCGAAAAAATAAACGATTTATTTTACTTTATCTTAACTGCTTTCAAAATTCGAAGTTTTTGTTTGAATGAATGATTATCGCACCCTTAATACTCGTAGCTTTGCCAGCCCTGTTAGAAGAACTCGCTGTTTTTCACTCAGATGTTGATCACTTATTTATGTTATTTATTTTTTTCACACCTCTTATTACAATCAGATTAAGAATTTAAACCTACATGTTTTCCTAAAATTATGTTACTACTTACTTTTATTGTCATGTAATATAAATTTATTATAAAAAAAAAACAAACATTTGTGTACAATTAAATATTTTTGTGCTCAAGATGGCAAAATAAATATTATTATTATTATTATAAAACACCAACTTGATATCATTTTGTGCAAATTAGCTGATCAGAAAGCAAGCTTACATACGGTATTTTGAAATAATTCTGTTTTGTAGGTAATTGAGGAGTATTCCTGTTTATGACTTCATTCCGATGTAAAATTTTGTTGATCAGAGAAATCGGATAATTATTTTTGAAGAGGCGAATGCGTAAGTTGTTTAAATTCTTTTTAACAAAAGTTTCGTGACATAAATTGATACAACGGTATTTTAAATATTTTATAGTGTTAATGCACGTATTGATTGAATTATAGAATTCTGTTTACTTAAATTATTAGTAGTTATGTTATTTTATCCTGAGACATTGTTATTATATTTTAAATCTTTTCAGGACCACAAAATATGTTATTAAAAAGAGACTTGTATTCATTTTATTTATGCTTATTTTAATTAATTAATTAATCAATTATGAAAATATGCGAGTGTGCTAAATTGTTTTATATGAACCTATAGATGGTTAGTTCGATCCTTGTGATATTATAGAATTAGCTTTTGCAAATTTTATATGAATGTTTATTGATTGAAAAGTGATTAAATTATAATATGATTGATTAATTTACGGTAAATGAATTTATAATGTGTATTTTAAAGATACGTATATAATTGTAACAAAATAATTTATTTATGATCGAGACAATATATAATAGAAATTTAAATATTTTTACTATGATATATTATAAATTAAATATCTTTATATAATTACAGAATAATTATATTTGTTAGATATTTGCAATTGCCGTGTTGCAGTTATAGAACTTCTTTCACAAACAAATACTTTGTAATAATCACAAAAAATTACTTTGTAAGTAATTGTGGCAAATTATTCCAGTTTTGTTTATGTTTTTCAGTCTTTTCTTTAATAGGGATTATAATTTAAAATAATTCACATTTGAAGCTCTGCGATTGCAGATCTTTTTTTCTGGGGTTTTTGTTTGTTTTGTTTTTAAATAGTTTCCATATAGATATTTGACTTTCTTATTGTAAATTATCACATTTGTACGTCTGCAATTACAGATCCCTTATCTCATTTTTATTTTTTTGTTTTTAAATATTCTCTATATAGATATTTAAATCTCTTATTTTAAATTATCACATTTGGAGCTCTGCAATTGTAGAGCTCATTTTCCAGTAATTTTTTTTTGTTTATTGCAGAGATTTTTCGGTATTTAATTTATATATTTATTGAAAACAAAAATTCAAAATATTTTAATTTAATCATAATTTGGATTTAAAGCTATGAACCCCATTTAAGTTTTTTTTTGGTCTTTCTTTGTTTTTCATCAATTTAATAGATATTTTAATTATTTAAATGTTCTTTTCTGTTAGTTTTTAATTTAATAGATATTTTAATTATTTAAAAAAAATGATGACATTTGAAGCTCTGCAATTGCAGATCTCGTTTTTAAGGTATTCATAGAACATTTGTTTTCTCGCAAATTAAAATCTATACGCAAGCTCTACAATTGCAGATCTCATTTCCACTAACAGTAATGGGTAAAAGGCGTGATGATATATTTATTTATTTAATTTTACAAAAAGAAATTAAAATTATCAACGACACGCGATATTCCCAAGCAGTCACCCATCTAAGTACTAATCACGCTCGATGTTGTTTTACTGCAGTGATCGGACGAGAACTTTTTTTTTTCACCGACTTTATTTTTTACTTCCTTGTACGAAGTAAAGGAAGTATTGTAATCTCGAAAATTTTCGGTTCTCAGATTTCAACGGAAATAGGTATTTTGGCCCTCCCTGAATCCATTTTGACTAATTTTTTTCGTGCCGTCTGTACGTACGTACGTACGTATCTCGCATAACTCAAAAACGGTAAGCTGTAGAAAATTGATACTTTATATTTAGTACTGTTATAACATCTAGTTGTGCACCTTCCTTTTTGGTCATTATACAACTACCGGAAGTGGTACTTTATTTGAAGCCTATAATAGATTTTCATGAAAAACTATATTCAAATATAATTTAAAACTTTCCAAATTTGGTATATAAGACAACTATATCAATGGAAATAACATAATAGATTTTGGTTAAAATAGACTAACCGGAAGTGGCACATTACATGAAGCTGCTAACAGTTTTCCTTGAAAATTTTTTTATTATTTTAATTTTAGAAATAAATGCTGCAAATAAAAGTTTTAGAGAATTAAATTCTGCGTCTAGCACATTAAAAAATTTTAAATTAGCTTTTTGCATAAACGAGATATCTAAATTGAAATTTTATATATTTTTTGATTTAAAAAAAAATTAAGTTTGCTATGGATTAGAACAAAAAATAAAAGATTTAATGTCAAATATGTGCAATTAAAAAAACATTTATAGTTTAATACGCGTACAAGGAAGTCATGTGGTGTCCACATCAGATTTTTTATATTCTAAGTACACCACAAACAACGCATTATTTCCTCGCACATGTGTGACTGGCCGATCGGCAGCCGAACGCACTGTATGCTGAGGTGTATCTCAATCCACATGGATTAGCGGATACCCTCAGCATCACAGCGCTACGGTCAGCGCGATCGGTTTCCCACATGGCGAGGAAGACATAGAGCGTTTTACAGGACATAAACTTATATTACAATTCCTGGCACCCAGTGCCTTACTTGCTAATTTGATTTAAACAGAACGAACTTAGAATAATGAAAGGATGCAATGTGTGTGAGTGATATGGGGCGAAATGATATGATTTACAACTATGGGAAAAATATTTACAAAAAACCCATTCCAAACAATTATATAATTAACCTAACTTAAAACTAAATGAATGATAATGGTATATACAATGCGGTGATGATTTACATTACAAATTTGTGATTAAAATGATGTTGTTAGAATGTACATGTTTTTATTGCACTGGAACAGGTTGAAGGGAGAAAATAGGGAGGGTTTGGTAAGGTAACAGGTGTTGGAGTTGAAAGGGTGCATTGCACTCTCTGATGTTTGTGATCGTGCGTGTATGTGGATTATTATGTAATTGCGACGTGTAGAATGTTTGTGACAATTTGTTTATGTATTCATGTATGTATTGTATGTTTGTGCTATCGTGTAAATCTACGATTCGAGAATAGCGGTCTGCGTTATTAACTAAGCGCAGACAATTATTCTGTAGTCGCTGCAGCGGTTGCAGTGCTATGTTCGACGCCGAACACCATACTGGAGCTGCGTATGTTAAAATTTCACGAGAATTAATTTGTAAATGACCCCCTCTAGCCATACTTTGTCGAAAGCCCTTTCGACGTCTAGTGGGCCATTACTGTGACTTTCTTTTTGTTAAAGTTTGTAGTTATGTCAGTCACAATTCTCGCTACTTGCTGAACGGTGCTATGTTTGGGACGGAAACCAAACTGGAAAGGTGGGGTTATTTTATGTTTGGTGTCAAAGGAATGGATGCGGGAAACTATCACCTTCTCAGCAACCTTGGATAGGGTATTAAGGAGGCTGATAGGGCGATAGCTGATGGGAAGTTTATGGTTTCTATTTGGTTTTGGAATGGTGATAACTATGGCAGTTTTCCAGGACGCAGGGAAGTAGTGGCATTTAATGATGGAATTGATTATTTAAGTGAGCTGGACAAAGGCTTTACGTGAAAGGTTTTTCAGGACAATGTTTGGAATTGTGTCAGGACCTGGCGCTTTCTGGCTGGGTAGGAATTTAATAATGCTAGCTAACTCGGAGGGTGACGTCATGAGTTTAGCTAGTGTGCGTGTGTTTGTGTCATGTAATGTGTTTATAAAATCGTGTACTGTTTGTGTGATGTGGAATCGGGATCAATGTGATGAGCAGTCTCAAAGGTGTCGGCTAACGCCTCAGCCTTTTCCTCATCGGTAAAAAGGATGCTATTGTTGCGCAATAGTGTAGAAATAGGTTTGGAAGGTTTGCGAAGGGTTTTTGACATTCTCCACAAGAAGTTGTCATGAGGATTGAGTGTTGTGAGTTTTTGGTGCATGTGTCGTTTTTAGTAGGAGAACAGGATCACTCCGAGACCACTTCAAAGTCACTTGCCTTCACGTAACCTAGTTCAAGGCTAACTCCGTTGGCGATGACGTCCACGAAATTGTGTGTGACGTCATCATGAACTCCATAAATTTCAAGGTTATTGCGAACCCCATGATGAACGCCATTACCGTTTGGGATTGCTCTAGGGTAAAAAAATTAGTTTTGAAAGTTGTCGCTGGATGCCTAGTGTGTTTTTTATTTTAGTGGTACCAAATTAAAACTATGTTTGTTTTTTAGTTTTGAAATATACTCTCAGATGGTTAGTGTGTTTAAAGGTGGAAATTGAGGTTAGGGTTTTCAATGGAAATTTGTAGAAAATAGAGCAGAATATTCTAAAGATATTTATTGTCGAAAATATTATGTAATACAATTACAATTTTTCATGAAATATATGTACTTGTCCTGTCCCAGTCCAGTAAAGGCATGATGTTTTGTAAAAGGAAATTGTTCCATTGTTTATAGTAGTGGGAGGTACTCGTATGTATGACCTGCAGAACTCTCCGCCACATACTGGCCATTTTTTTGGTAGACCTTTGCACTAACGTTTTATACAAAATGAGCACTATTCTTAAAAATAAAATACATATTAAAAATAATTTATTTAAAATCAAGTTAAACTTGCCACATTGTTGTCGTTATTTGTATTGCATTGCGTCACAACAATTTTAATAATGACGTTCTTCATTTTCTTTATTAAAATGTGTCTGCTGCTATAGTAACACATTTTTAAATTTGGATGCTGTCTTAAACAGCGCAAAATATGAAACTGATATTTTTTGTTACTAACAACATGGCTTGGATCTATCGGACATGATTCATATTTTATTGGGAACATTCTGTTAAAAAAAATAAATAAAATAAAGCATTTTAAATATTATAAAATATTTATAATTTTAAAATATATACATAAATTTATTAACATATATAATGACAGTATTTATATAAAAAGATTACAAATATTATCAATTTCAAGTGTTTCAATTTGTAGGTTAGCACCTGTACACATGGGAAGAAAGTGACAAAAATATATTTCTTCACAAAAAATAAAATTATTATTTAGATTCCAAAGATACATTGTTTCCGTTAAGTCAAATATCATATTAATGTCAGTTTCTTTATTAATTATGTTTACTGCTATAGAATCAGAATAAGTAATTTCAGTGTTATTGATGCTGGAAAAAAATATTCAAACAGTGGAAATAATATTTCCAGTTGTTGGACATTCGTACATTCCAATAGATAGAGTATTTGGAAGGATAGAGAAAGTGATTAAAAAAAAAGATACAATAATCTTACCTAACGAATACATTGAAATTTTTAAAGACCACGGAACTGTATATCAATTTGGTACAGAAGTTAAAGTTGTGGATTGAAAGTCCGCTTCTCAACAAGTAGTAAAACCCCCAAGTCAGTGGCATTTTCAATTCAACATGAGCAAGCGATTTATATTAAAACGAGGGAGAAACAATGTTATATCCATACAAGGAGAACAGTCCTACAAATGTAATATTGGACTTCCTAAACTAATATACAGAAAAGGAAAATCTGCTAACATGATAAATCCGTTACCCTTGCCCAATTGCAACTTAATTAAACAAGTGAAAATACAAGATGTTGATAATCTTTTAAAAAAACATTATGGAGAAAATTGGAAAAATCGAGAACATTTAAATTTCTATAAAACGCTCATAGATCAAGATACAACTGAAGAGCAAAATAACAACGATGAAGTTGATGATTATTGCGAAGCTGCAGATGAAATTCTCGAACTTATTGTTTAAATAATAATTAAATATAAATAATTTTTGTATCTGTTGTGCAATATTTTTGTACCTGTTTTTATAGTTTAGTCAGAATGATAATTTTATTTCTTTATTAAATAAAAATGTAGTTTTTACACTAAGATGAAAAATTGGTTATTTATTATTAATAATATCGATATTGTTTGTTTCAAAACCCGCCAAATAACATCATGTATGTTTCAAAACCCGACAAGTGCAGATTAAAATGTTATATAAAATCAATGTGTATAAAAATATTAAGATAATTCTTTGCATTCTAATTTAGAATAGTATATTGAATTATCCTGTATCCATTTTTCTAAAAAAAGCTATTATAAATAATCAAAATCGTTTTTTGCGTCTTGCTCAAAATGAACCTAAACGGATTTGTCGGGTTTTGAAACTAGACGATTCGTTTGCCCTGTTTTTTTACTGTTGCTATTTTGTCACTGCTTTCATGATGATGGTTTTTGTGTCGTTGTTTCAACCTTGACTCCCAGTCTTTCATTGCTCTCCAAACAACCAACATTTGGTCTCTTAATGTTATCATATTTTTCTAATTTATTTGCAATGTTTTTTTACGCTTGTATACTACTGTTCTCAATTTTACTTCTACCTAATGGTACGTATTTATTTTAATTTGTTTATTTAAATAGTTAAATTATGTTATTTTATTCTAAGACATTTACATTGTTATATTTATTATATTTTATGTGTTTTTTTTTGTTAACTCGTCTGAGGATGAGGATATTTGAAGAGTTTTATTTACTCCCTTGTCCAAATTCCGACCACTTCCAATTTGATTACTAATTACTGGACGCCACTCTATTCGTCACAAATTTTAATATTTTTTGATACAATATTGAATCCACAGATGCTCACAACTCACAAAAGCAGTGTCACATGCGCTAAAATTCATAAACGACACTAATTATAATAACCAAATATAACATCAATAATAAAATCGCACAGAATGTACCGAGTACTAATGATCCAGCTGCAGATGTATCCGAAAATTTTAGAAATAGACAAAAACAGTTCTTTCTTTAGTGAAAATTCAGAATTTGTATTATGCAAGTAACATATCTTTGTCATGCATAATTACTATTCAGATATAATGTAAAAATGAAATATAAGAATAACATCAGCTAAACTTTGATAAATAAAAGAGAATTTTATTTAATATATGAACTGCAGTATCAGTTCTTTAATACGACTCTGTAGCCATAGAAAAACACAATTATAATTGGAATTGTTTAACAATCACAATTAATATTAATGTTAGTTTCCTTGGACACTTTACGAAATACGTTCGTTCATTACCTATTTGTATATTTCTATTTAATAAAATGAACAATTTTATTAATTTTCTACGTTCTTGTTTTGGAAGGAAAAAACAATCAAAATCTAAATGCAAGTGCAATAATAACAAAGCTTTAATATTGACACAAAATTCTATGTTTTATACATATACATGTGCAGATCATGGCATACCGGCTGCGGAAGAAAGTAAGTCATATATAACTTTAGTTATTTGAACAAAATTATAGTTTCTCTGAAGTTTTAGTAATAATAATATTGTTATTATTTTTCTAGATATTAATCAAGATCGAATTATTCTGGATCATGGATCATTTACCAAAATTTGCGAGTGCATTTCCTTTCCGAACGACGCGAATATATTTGGAAAGATCGGAGATACCAAATTTCTTGATATTTTCGTCCACAATAGAAAACTTTTAATCGAGAAACCGTTGTATCAAAATTGGTTAAATGAAGAAGTAGCGACATTTTTTAATAGATTTCGGCTTTCATACAAGTTTAAATTTTACGTAATTCTCATCGCAGATAGAAAATTTGAAAGTGATTCTACACTCTATTTGGATAATTGTATTAAAATTTTAACTTTATCTACATCAAAATCCATTTTGCATCCGAATGATATGGTGGTTGCGGGTCAAATTGTTAGTTTTATAAATGGATTAATCAAAATTAAGAAGTATCATAACATTTTGACCTTGCTTTCAAAATCATCATGTGAAGAAGATGAGATTATCAGAAATAAGAACAAAATTTGGGGCGAAAATTTTAAATGTGTTAAATCGTTCAAAAAATTTTGTAGCCGGTTTAAAAATTTTTGTTATTTCAAAAAGTTCAAATAAAGTTTAATTTTGAAACTTAGTAAATAGAAGATTCATTAAATTTATATTTAATAATATATAAAACATTAGTCCATCAGTATGGTGATGTGGGCAGCGTTACAGCATTCGATCTCGGAGATCCTGAGTTCACATCTAACTCAAGCCAAAAATATATAAACTACCTCACTGTGGCTCGATTAATCCGAACCCTCTACTGTAATTAGGATTAAGTTCCTGTTGTACAGAGTAGCAGAAATAAATAAACGTAATCAGACTTATTATTTTTAAATTCGTATTAAACGACCTGTGGTCCCACCTTTAAAATTCGGCCGTCAGAGGTATAAATATAGATGGATTCAACGAAGTTTTATTACTAGCATACGCTGATGACTTAGTCCTTCTTTGCTACTCACCAGCAGATGTTAGAAACAAATTAAATCTTTTGTATCAATACGCTACTCTAAACTTACTAGAAGTAAACATTCAGAAGACTAAAATTCTGCAACTTTTTAAAGGTCGGCCCAAACGTATCAATAGACCTTTCATGTATGCTAATTCTCCAATAGAAATCGTTAGTAATTTTAACTACTTAGGCATCTTAATCTCTTCTTCTGCTAAATATAAAGCCGCAGTTTACGAAAATTATAAAAAAAAAAATTATAATTGCCACACACCAGATCAAAGACATATTTTATAAAGGTAAATCCGAGGGTTGGGAGGAAAAAGTACAATTATTAAAATCTATAATAAATGCGACTGCTCTCTATGGAGCAGAGATTTGGGGTCCATCGCAAGAAAACTCACTTGAAAAATGTCAGTTACACTATTTGGAATGTGTAATACGTCTTCCTAATAATACTCCAAATACTTATATCAGACTTGAAACAGGTATCTCCCACCTGTCTATCGAAATATAGAAAAGGGTCTTAGTCTGGTGGTCCAAAATTTTAAAAATGAATAACAATAGAATACCGAAAATATTTTAATATAGACTGGTTGAGCTGGACAATTGGGAATTTAATAAGTTAGAGTATAACTGGTGTTCTCAATTGAGAAAGTTCCTTTATCAATTAGGATTTGAAATTACTTGGAAAAATCAACTCATTAGCAAAACGAAAATTCAAGAAATTCAAATTATAAACGAATGTTACTAGAACAAGACTTTGAAATTCTAAAAAAACTCTTCTCTTAATTTTCATTACAAAACGCTTAAACATTTTCCAGATACAGAAAATTATTTAAAAATGAGTCTGCCTATTGTTAAGATCCAATCTATTTGTCAAATTAGACTTTCATAAACATAAAATACGACCTAAAATGTGACGAATTGTGTACAATTTGCAACAAGCAAACTTTAGAATCTCTATACCATTTCATTATTAAATGTCCTATATACCAAAGCATAAGAGAACAGTATCTATTTAAGTACAACATTGAAAATGCAACTGACACAAACGTTGTGGATCTATTCAATAATCTTATACCCGAAAAAATAAACGATTTATTTTACATTATCTTAACTGCTTTCAAAATTCGAAGTTTTTGTTTGAATGAATGATTATCGCACCCTTAATACTCGTAGCTTTGCCAGCCCTGTTAGAAGAACTCGCTGTTTTTCACTCAGATGTTGATCACTTATTTATGTTATTTATTTTTTTCACACCTCTTATTACAATCAGATTAAGAATTTAAACCTACATGTTTTCCTAAAATTATGTTACTACTTACTTTTATTGTCATGTAATATAAATTTATTATAAAAAAAAAACAAACATTTGTGTACAATTAAATATTTTTGTGCTCAAGATGGCAAAATAAATATTATTATTATTATTATAAAACACCAACTTGATATCATTTTGTGCAAATTAGCTGATCAGAAAGCAAGCTTACATACGGTATTTTGAAATAATTCTGTTTTGTAGGTAATTGAGGAGTATTCCTGTTTATGACTTCATTCCGATGTAAAATTTTGTTGATCAGAGAAATCGGATAATTATTTTTGAAGAGGCGAATGCGGAAGTTGTTTAAATTCTTTTTAACAAAAGTTTCGTGACATAAATTGATACAACGGTATTTTAAATATTTTATAGTGTTAATGCACGTATTGATTGAATTATAGAATTCTGTTTACTTAAATTATTAGTAGTTATGTTATTTTATCCTGAGACATTGTTATTATATTTTAAATCTTTTCAGGACCACAAAATATGTTATTAAAAAGAGACTTGTATTCATTTTATTTATGCTTATTTTAATTAATTAATTAATCAATTATGAAAATATGCGAGTGTGCTAAATTGTTTTATATGAACCTATAGATGGTTAGTTCGATCCTTGTGATATTATAGAATGAGCTTTTGCAAATTTTATATGAATGTTTATTGATTGAAAAGTGATTAAATTATAATATGATTGATTAATTTACGGTAAATGAATTTATAATGTGTATTTTAAAGATACGTATATAATTGTAACAAAATAATTTATTTATGATCGAGACAATATATAATAGAAATTTAAATATTTTTACTATGATATATTATAAATTAAATATCTTTATATAATTACAGAATAATTATATTTGTTAGATATTTGCAATTGCCGTGTTGCAGTTATAGAACTTCTTTCACAAACAAATACTTTGTAATAATCACAAAAAATTACTTTGTAAGTAATTGTGGCAAATTATTCCAGTTTTGTTTATGTTTTTCAGTCTTTTCTTTAATAGGGATTATAATTTAAAATAATTCACATTTGAAGCTCTGCGATTGCAGATCTTTTTTTCTGGGTTTTTTTTTTGTTTTGTTTTTAAATAGTTTCCATATAGATATTTGACTTTCTTATTGTAAATTATCACATTTGTACGTCTGCAATTACAGATCCCTTATCTCATTTTTATTTTTTTGTTTTTAAATATTCTCTATATAGATATTTATATCTCTTATTTTAAATTATCACATTTGGAGCTCTGCAATTGCAGAGCTCATTTTCCAGTAATTTTTTTTTGTTTATTGCAGAGATTTTTCGGTATTTAATTTATATATTTATTGAAAACAAAAATTCAAAATATTTTAATTTAATCATAATTTGGATTTAAAGCTATGAACCCCATTTAAGTTTTTTTTTGGTCTTTCTTTGTTTTTCATCAATTTAATAGATATTTTAATTATTTAAATGTTCTTTTCTGCTAGTTTTTAATTTAATAGATATTTTAATTATTTTAAAAAAATGATGACATTTGAAGCTCTGCAATTGCAGATCTCGTTTTTAAGGTATTCATAGAACATTTGTTTTCTCGCAAATTAAAATCTATACGCAAGCTCTACAATTGCAGATCTCATTTCCACTAACAGTAATGGGTAAAAGGCGTGATGATATATTTATATATTTAATTTTACAAAAAGAAATTAAAATTATCAACGACACGCGATATTCCCAAGCAGTCACCCATCTAAGTACTAATCACGCTCGATGTTGTTTTACTGCAGTGATCGGACGAGAACTTTTTTTTTTCACCGACTTTATTTTTTACTTCCTTGTACGAAGTAAAGGAAGTATTGTAATCTCGAAAATTTTCGGTTCTCAGATTTCAACGGAAATAGGTATTTTGGCCCTCCCTGAATCCATTTTGACTAATTTTTTTCGTGCCGTCTGTACGTACGTACGTACGTATCTCGCATAATTCAAAAACGGTAAGCTGTAGAAAATTGATACTTTATATTTAGTACTGTTATAACATCTAGTTGTGCACCTTCCTTTTTGGTCATTATACAACTACCGGAAGTGGTACTTTATTTGAAGCCTATAATAGATTTTCATGAAAAACTATATTCAAATATAATTTAAAACTTTCCAAATTTGGTATATAAGACAACTATATCAATGGAAATAACATAATAGATTTTGGTTAAAATAGACTAACCGGAAGTGGCACATTACATGAAGCTGCTAACAGTTTTCCTTGAAAATTTTTTTATTATTTTAATTTTAGAAATAAATGCTGCAAATAAAAGTTTTAGAGAATTAAATTCTGCGTCTAGCACATTAAAAAATTTTAAATTAGCTTTTTGCATAAACGAGATATCTAAATTGAAATTTTATATATTTTTTGATTTAAAAAAAAATTAAGTTTGCTATGGATTAGAACAAAAAATAAAAGATTTAATGTCAAATATGTGCAATTAAAAAAACATTTATAGTTTAATACGCGTACAAGGAAGTCATGTGGTGTCCACATCAGATTTTTTATATTCTAAGTACACCACAAACAACGCATTATTTCCTCGCACATGTGTGACTGGCCGATCGGCAGCCGAACGCACTGTATGCTGAGGTGTATCTCAATCCACATGGATTAGCGGATACCCTCAGCATCACAGCGCTACGGTCAGCGCGATCGGTTTCCCACATGGCGAGGAAGACATAGAGCGTTTTACAGGACATAAACTTATATTACAATTCCTGGCACCCAGTGCCTTACTTGCTAATTTGATTTAAACAGAACGAACTTAGAATAATGAAAGGATGCAATGTGTGTGAGTGATATGGGGCGAAATGATATGATTTACAACTATGGGAAAAATATTTACAAAAAACCCATTCCAAACAATTATATAATTAACCTAACTTAAAACTAAATGAATGATAATGGTATATACAATGCGGTGATGATTTACATTACAAATTTGTGATTAAAATGATGTTGTTAGAATGTACATGTTTTTATTGCACTGGAACAGGTTGAAGGGAGAAAATAGGGAGGGTTTGGTAAGGTAACAGGTGTTGGAGTTGAAAGGGTGCATTGCACTCTCTGATGTTTGTGATCGTGCGTGTATGTGGATTATTATGTAATTGCGACGTGTAGAATGTTTGTGACAATTTGTTTATGTATTCATGTATGTATTGTATGTTTGTGCTATCGTGTAAATCTACGATTCGAGAATAGCGGTCTGCGTTATTAACTAAGCGCAGACAATTATTCTGTAGTCGCTGCAGCGGTTGCAGTGCTATGTTCGACGCCGAACACCATACTGGAGCTGCGTATGTTAAAATTTCACGAGAATTAATTTGTAAATGACCCCCTCTAGCCATACTTTGTCGAAAGCCCTTTCGACGTCTAGTGGGCCATTACTGTGACTTTCTTTTTGTTAAAGTTTGTAGTTATGTCAGTCACAATTCTCGCTACTTGCTGAACGGTGCTATGTTTGGGACGGAAACCAAACTGGAAAGGTGGGGTTATTTTATGTTTGGTGTCAAAGGAATGGATGCGGGAAACTATCACCTTCTCAGCAACCTTGGATAGGGTATTAAGGAGGCTGATAGGGCGATAGCTGATGGGAAGTTTATGGTTTCTATTTGGTTTTGGAATGGTGATAACTATGGCAGTTTTCCAGGACGCAGGGAAGTAGTGGCATTTAATGATGGAATTGATTATTTAAGTGAGCTGGACAAAGGCTTTACGTGAAAGGTTTTTCAGGACAATGTTTGGAATTGTGTCAGGACCTGGCGCTTTCTGGCTGGGTAGGAATTTAATAATGCTAGCTAACTCGGAGGGTGACGTCATGAGTTTAGCTAGTGTGCGTGTGTTTGTGTCATGTAATGTGTTTATAAAATCGTGTACTGTTTGTGTGATGTGGAATCGGGATCAATGTGATGAGCAGTCTCAAAGGTGTCGGCTAACGCCTCAGCCTTTTCCTCATCGGTAAAAAGGATGCTATTGTTGCGCAATAGTGTAGAAATAGGTTTGGAAGGTTTGCGAAGGGTTTTTGACATTCTCCACAAGAAGTTGTCATGAGGATTGAGTGTTGTGAGTTTTTGGTGCCATGTGTCGTTTTTAGTAGGAGAACAGGATCACTCCGAGACCACTTCAAAGTCACTTGCCTTCACGTAACCTAGTTCAAGGCTAACTCCGTTGGCGATGACGTCCACGAAATTGTGTGTGACGTCATCATGAACTCCATAAATTTCAAGGTTATTGCGAACCCCATGATGAACGCCATTACCGTTTGGGATTGCTCTAGGTTAAAAAAATTAGTTTTGAAAGTTGTCGCTGGATGCCTAGTGTGTTTTTTATTTTAGTGGTACCAAATTAAAACTATGTTTGTTTTTTAGTTTTGAAATATACTCTCAGATGGTTAGTGTGTTTAAAGGTGGAAATTGAGGTTAGGGTTTTCAATGGAAATTTGTAGAAAATAGAGCAGAATATTCTAAAGATATTTATTGTCGAAAATATTATGTAATACAATTACAATTTTTCATGAAATATATGTACTTGTCCTGTCCCAGTCCAGTAAAGGCATGATGTTTTGTAAAAGGAAATTGTTCCATTGTTTATAGTAGTGGGAGGTACTCGTATGTATGACCTGCAGAACTCTCCGCCACATACTGGCCATTTTTTTGGTAGACCTTTGCACTGACGTTTTATACAAAATGAGCACTATTCTTAAAAATAAAATACATATTAAAAATAATTTATTTAAAATCAAGTTAAACTTGCCACATTGTTGTCGTTATTTGTATTGCATTGCGTCACAACAATTTTAATAATGACGTTCTTCATTTTCTTTATTAAAATGTGTCTGCTGCTATAGTAACACATTTTTAAATTTGGATGCTGTCTTAAACAGCGCAAAATATGAAACTGATATTTTTTGTTACTAACAACATGGCTTGGATCTATCGGACATGATTCATATTTTATTGGGAACATTCTGTTAAAAAAAATAAATAAAATAAAGCATTTTAAATATTATAAAATATTTATAATTTTAAAATATATACATAAATTTATTAACATATATAATGACAGTATTTATATAAAAAGATTACAAATATTATCAATTTCAAGTGTTTCAATTTGTAGGTTAGCACCTGTACACATGGGAAGAAAGTGACAAAAATATATTTCTTCACAAAAAATAAAATTATTATTTAGATTCCAAAGATACATTGTTTCCGTTAAGTCAAATATCATATTAATGTCAGTTTCTTTATTAATTATGTTTACTGCTATAGAATCAGAATAAGTAATTTCAGTGTTATTGATGCTGGAAAAAAATATTCAAACAGTGGAAATAATATTTCCAGTTGTTGGACATTCGTACATTCCAATAGATAGAGTATTTGGAAGGATAGAGAAAGTGATTAAAAAAAAAGATACAATAATCTTACCTAACGAATACATTGAAATTTTTAAAGACCACGGAACTGTATATCAATTTGGTACAGAAGTAAAAGTTGTGGATTGAAAGTCCGCATCTCAACAAGTAGTAAAACCCCCAAGTCAGTGGCATTTTCAATTCAACATGAGCAAGCGATTTATATTAAAACGAGGGAGAAACAATGTTATATCCATACAAGGAGAACAGTCCTACAAATGTAATATTGGACTTCCTAAACTAATATACAGAAAAGGAAAATCTGCTAACATGATAAATCCGTTACCCTTGCCCAATTGCAACTTAATTAAACAAGTGAAAATACAAGATGTTGATAATCTTTTAAAAAAACATTATGGAGAAAATTGGAAAAATCGAGAACATTTAAATTTCTATAAAACGCTCATAGATCAAGATACAACTGAAGAGCAAAATAACAACGATGAAGTTGATGATTATTGCGAAGCTGCAGATGAAATTCTCGAACTTATTGTTTAAATAATAATTAAATATAAATAATTTTTGTATCTGTTGTGCAATATTTTTGTACCTGTTTTTATAGTTTAGTCAGAATGATAATTTTATTTCTTTATTAAATAAAAATGTAGTTTTTACACTAAGATGAAAAATTGGTTATTTATTATTAATAATATCGATATTGTTTGTTTCAAAACCCGCCAAATAACATCATGTATGTTTCAAAACCCGACAAGTGCAGATTAAAATGTTATATAAAATCAATGTGTATAAAAATATTAAGATAATTCTTTGCATTCTAATTTAGAATAGTATATTGAATTATCCTGTATCCATTTTTCTAAAAAAAGCTATTATAAATAATCAAAATCGTTTTTTGCGTCTTGCTCAAAATGAACCTAAACGGATTTGTCGGGTTTTGAAACTAGACGATTCGTTTGCCCTGTTTTTTTACTGTTGCTATTTTGTCACTGCTTTCATGATGATGGTTTTTGTGTCGTTGTTTCAACCTTGACTCCCAGTCTTTCATTGCTCTCCAAACAACCAACATGTGGTCTCTTAATGTTATCATATTTTTCTAATTTATTTGCAATGTTTTTTACGCTTGTATACTACTGTTCTCAATTTTACTTCTACCTAATGGTACGTATTTATTTTAATTTGTTTATTTAAATAGTTAAATTATGTTATTTTATTCTAAGACATTTACATTGTTATATTTATTATATTTTATGTGTTTTTTTTTGTTAACTCGTCTGAGGATGAGGATATTTGAAGAGTTTTATTTACTCCCTTGTCCAAATTCCGACCACTTCCAATTTGATTACTAATTACTGGACGCCACTCTATTCGTCACAAATTTTAATATTTTTTGATACAATATTGAATCCACAGATGCTCACAACTCACAAAAGCAGTGTCACATGCGCTAAAATTCATAAACGACACTAATTATAATAACCAAATATAACATCAATAATAAAATCGCACAGAATGTACCGAGTACTAATGATCCAGCTGCAGATGTATCCGAAAATTTTAGAAATAGACAAAAACAGTTCTTTCTTTAGTGAAAATTCAGAATTTGTATTATGCAAGTAACATATCTTTGTCATGCATAATTACTATTCAGATATAATGTAAAAATGAAATATAAGAATAACATCAGCTAAACTTTGATAAATAAAAGAGAATTTTATTTAATATATGAACTGCAGTATCAGTTCTTTAATACGACTCTGTAGCCATAGAAAAACACAATTATAATTGGAATTGTTTAACAATCACAATTAATATTAATGTTAGTTTCCTTGGACACTTTACGAAATACGTTCGTTCATTACCTATTTGTATATTTCTATTTAATAAAATGAACAATTTTATTAATTTTCTACGTTCTTGTTTTGGAAGGAAAAAACAATCAAAATCTAAATGCAAGTGCAATAATAACAAAGCTTTAATATTGACACAAAATTCTATGTTTTATACATATACATGTGCAGATCATGGCATACCGGCTGCGGAAGAAAGTAAGTCATATATAACTTTAGTTATTTGAACAAAATTATAGTTTCTCTGAAGTTTTAGTAATAATAATATTGTTATTATTTTTCTAGATATTAATCAAGATCGAATTATTCTGGATCATGGATCATTTACCAAAATTTGCGAGTGCATTTCCTTTCCGAACGACGCGAATATATTTGGAAAGATCGGAGATACCAAATTTCTTGATATTTTCGTCCACAATAGAAAACTTTTAATCGAGAAACCGTTGTATCAAAATTGGTTAAATGAAGAAGTAGCGACATTTTTTAATAGATTTCGGCTTTCATACAAGTTTAAATTTTACGTAATTCTCATCGCAGATAGAAAATTTGAAAGTGATTCTACACTCTATTTGGATAATTGTATTAAAATTTTAACTTTATCTACATCAAAATCCATTTTGCATCCGAATGATATGGTGGTTGCGGGTCAAATTGTTAGTTTTATAAATGGATTAATCAAAATTAAGAAGTATCATAACATTTTGACCTTGCTTTCAAAATCATCATGTGAAGAAGATGAGATTATCAGAAATAAGAACAAAATTTGGGGCGAAAATTTTAAATGTGTTAAATCGTTCAAAAAATTTTGTAGCCGGTTTAAAAATTTTTGTTATTTCAAAAAGTTCAAATAAAGTTTAATTTTGAAACTTAGTAAATAGAAGATTCATTAAATTTATATTTAATAATATATAAAACATTAGTCCATCAGTATGGTGATGTGGGCAGCGTTACAGCATTCGATCTCGGAGATCCTGAGTTCACATCTAACTCAAGCCAAAAATATATAAACTACCTCACTGTGGCTCGATTAATCCGAACCCTCTACTGTAATTAGGATTAAGTTCCTGTTGTACAGAGTAGCAGAAATAAATAAACGTAATCAGACTTATTATTTTTAAATTCGTATTAAACGACCTGTGGTCCCACCTTTAAAATTCGGCCGTCAGAGGTATAAATATAGATGGATTCAACGAAGTTTTATTACTAGCATACGCTGATGACTTAGTCCTTCTTTGCTACTCACCAGCAGATGTTAGAAACAAATTAAATCTTTTGTATCAATACGCTACTCTAAACTTACTAGAAGTAAACATTCAGAAGACTAAAATTCTGCAACTTTTTAAAGGTCGGCCCAAACGTATCAATAGACCTTTCATGTATGCTAATTCTCCAATAGAAATCGTTAGTAATTTTAACTACTTAGGCATCTTAATCTCTTCTTCTGCTAAATATAAAGCCGCAGTTTACGAAAATTATAAAAAAAAAAATTATAATTGCCACACGCCAGATCAAAGACATATTTTATAAAGGTAAATCCGAGGGTTGGGAGGAAAAAGTACAATTATTAAAATCTATAATAAATGCGACTGCTCTCTATGGAGCAGAGATTTGGGGTCCATCGCAAGAAAACTCACTTGAAAAATGTCAGTTACACTATTTGGAATGTGTAATACGTCTTCCTAATAATACTCCAAATACTTATATCAGACTTGAAACAGGTATCTCCCACCTGTCTATCGAAATATAGAAAAGGGTCTTAGTCTGGTGGTCCAAAATTTTAAAAATGAATAACAATAGAATACCGAAAATATTTTAATATAGACTGGTTGAGCTGGACAATTGGGAATTTAATAAGTTAGAGTATAACTGGTGTTCTCAATTGAGAAAGTTCCTTTATCAATTAGGATTTGAAATTACTTGGAAAAATCAACTCATTAGCAAAACGAAAATTCAAGAAATTCAAATTATAAACGAATGTTACTAGAACAAGACTTTGAAATTCTAAAAAAACTCTTCTCTTAATTTTCATTACAAAACGCTTAAACATTTTCCAGATACAGAAAATTATTTAAAAATGAGTCTGCCTATTGTTAAGATCCAATCTATTTGTCAAATTAGACTTTCATAAACATAAAATACGACCTAAAATGTGACGAATTGTGTACAATTTGCAACAAGCAAACTTTAGAATCTCTATACCATTTCATTATTAAATGTCCTATATACCAAAGCATAAGAGAACAGTATCTATTTAAGTACAACATTGAAAATGCAACTGACACAAACGTTGTGGATCTATTCAATAATCTTATACCCGAAAAAATAAACGATTTATTTTACATTATCTTAACTGCTTTCAAAATTCGAAGTTTTTGTTTGAATGAATGATTATCGCACCCTTAATACTCGTAGCTTTGCCAGCCCTGTTAGAAGAACTCGCTGTTTTTCACTCAGATGTTGATCACTTATTTATGTTATTTATTTTTTTCACACCTCTTATTACAATCAGATTAAGAATTTAAACCTACATGTTTTCCTAAAATTATGTTACTACTTACTTTTATTGTCATGTAATATAAATTTATTATAAAAAAAAAACAAACATTTGTGTACAATTAAATATTTTTGTGCTCAAGATGGCAAAATAAATATTATTATTATTATTATAAAACACCAACTTGATATCATTTTGTGCAAATTAGCTGATCAGAAAGCAAGCTTACATACGGTATTTTGAAATAATTCTGTTTTGTAGGTAATTGAGGAGTATTCCTGTTTATGACTTCATTCCGATGTAAAATTTTGTTGATCAGAGAAATCGGATAATTATTTTTGAAGAGGCGAATGCGGAAGTTGTTTAAATTCTTTTTAACAAAAGTTTCGTGACATAAATTGATACAACGGTATTTTAAATATTTTATAGTGTTAATGCACGTATTGATTGAATTATAGAATTCTGTTTACTTAAATTATTAGTAGTTATGTTATTTTATCCTGAGACATTGTTATTATATTTTAAATCTTTTCAGGACCACAAAATATGTTATTAAAAAGAGACTTGTATTCATTTTATTTATGCTTATTTTAATTAATTAATTAATCAATTATGAAAATATGCGAGTGTGCTAAATTGTTTTATATGAACCTATAGATGGTTAGTTCGATCCTTGTGATATTATAGAATGAGCTTTTGCAAATTTTATATGAATGTTTATTGATTGAAAAGTGATTAAATTATAATATGATTGATTAATTTACGGTAAATGAATTTATAATGTGTATTTTAAAGATACGTATATAATTGTAACAAAATAATTTATTTATGATCGAGACAATATATAATAGAAATTTAAATATTTTTACTATGATATATTATAAATTAAATATCTTTATATAATTACAGAATAATTATATTTGTTAGATATTTGCAATTGCCGTGTTGCAGTTATAGAACTTCTTTCACAAACAAATACTTTGTAATAATCACAAAAAATTACTTTGTAAGTAATTGTGGCAAATTATTCCAGTTTTGTTTATGTTTTTCAGTCTTTTCTTTAATAGGGATTATAATTTAAAATAATTCACATTTGAAGCTCTGCGATTGCAGATCTTTTTTTCTGGGTTTTTTTTTTGTTTTGTTTTTAAATAGTTTCCATATAGATATTTGACTTTCTTATTGTAAATTATCACATTTGTACGTCTGCAATTACAGATCCCTTATCTCATTTTTATTTTTTTGTTTTTAAATATTCTCTATATAGATATTTATATCTCTTATTTTAAATTATCACATTTGGAGCTCTGCAATTGCAGAGCTCATTTTCCAGTAATTTTTTTTTGTTTATTGCAGAGATTTTTCGGTATTTAATTTATATATTTATTGAAAACAAAAATTCAAAATATTTTAATTTAATCATAATTTGGATTTAAAGCTATGAACCCCATTTAAGTTTTTTTTTGGTCTTTCTTTGTTTTTCATCAATTTAATAGATATTTTAATTATTTAAATGTTCTTTTCTGCTAGTTTTTAATTTAATAGATATTTTAATTATTTTAAAAAAATGATGACATTTGAAGCTCTGCAATTGCAGATCTCGTTTTTAAGGTATTCATAGAACATTTGTTTTCTCGCAAATTAAAATCTATACGCAAGCTCTACAATTGCAGATCTCATTTCCACTAACAGTAATGGGTAAAAGGCGTGATGATATATTTATATATTTAATTTTACAAAAAGAAATTAAAATTATCAACGACACGCGATATTCCCAAGCAGTCACCCATCTAAGTACTAATCACGCTCGATGTTGTTTTACTGCAGTGATCGGACGAGAACTTTTTTTTTTCACCGACTTTATTTTTTACTTCCTTGTACGAAGTAAAGGAAGTATTGTAATCTCGAAAATTTTCGGTTCTCAGATTTCAACGGAAATAGGTATTTTGGCCCTCCCTGAATCCATTTTGACTAATTTTTTTCGTGCCGTCTGTACGTACGTACGTACGTATCTCGCATAATTCAAAAACGGTAAGCTGTAGAAAATTGATACTTTATATTTAGTACTGTTATAACATCTAGTTGTGCACCTTCCTTTTTGGTCATTATACAACTACCGGAAGTGGTACTTTATTTGAAGCCTATAATAGATTTTCATGAAAAACTATATTCAAATATAATTTAAAACTTTCCAAATTTGGTATATAAGACAACTATATCAATGGAAATAACATAATAGATTTTGGTTAAAATAGACTAACCGGAAGTGGCACATTACATGAAGCTGCTAACAGTTTTCCTTGAAAATTTTTTTATTATTTTAATTTTAGAAATAAATGCTGCAAATAAAAGTTTTAGAGAATTAAATTCTGCGTCTAGCACATTAAAAAATTTTAAATTAGCTTTTTGCATAAACGAGATATCTAAATTGAAATTTTATATATTTTTTGATTTAAAAAAAAATTAAGTTTGCTATGGATTAGAACAAAAAATAAAAGATTTAATGTCAAATATGTGCAATTAAAAAAACATTTATAGTTTAATACGCGTACAAGGAAGTCATGTGGTGTCCACATCAGATTTTTTATATTCTAAGTACACCACAAACAACGCATTATTTCCTCGCACATGTGTGACTGGCCGATCGGCAGCCGAACGCACTGTATGCTGAGGTGTATCTCAATCCACATGGATTAGCGGATACCCTCAGCATCACAGCGCTACGGTCAGCGCGATCGGTTTCCCACATGGCGAGGAAGACATAGAGCGTTTTACAGGACATAAACTTATATTACAATTCCTGGCACCCAGTGCCTTACTTGCTAATTTGATTTAAACAGAACGAACTTAGAATAATGAAAGGATGCAATGTGTGTGAGTGATATGGGGCGAAATGATATGATTTACAACTATGGGAAAAATATTTACAAAAAACCCATTCCAAACAATTATATAATTAACCTAACTTAAAACTAAATGAATGATAATGGTATATACAATGCGGTGATGATTTACATTACAAATTTGTGATTAAAATGATGTTGTTAGAATGTACATGTTTTTATTGCACTGGAACAGGTTGAAGGGAGAAAATAGGGAGGGTTTGGTAAGGTAACAGGTGTTGGAGTTGAAAGGGTGCATTGCACTCTCTGATGTTTGTGATCGTGCGTGTATGTGGATTATTATGTAATTGCGACGTGTAGAATGTTTGTGACAATTTGTTTATGTATTCATGTATGTATTGTATGTTTGTGCTATCGTGTAAATCTACGATTCGAGAATAGCGGTCTGCGTTATTAACTAAGCGCAGACAATTATTCTGTAGTCGCTGCAGCGGTTGCAGTGCTATGTTCGACGCCGAACACCATACTGGAGCTGCGTATGTTAAAATTTCACGAGAATTAATTTGTAAATGACCCCCTCTAGCCATACTTTGTCGAAAGCCCTTTCGACGTCTAGTGGGCCATTACTGTGACTTTCTTTTTGTTAAAGTTTGTAGTTATGTCAGTCACAATTCTCGCTACTTGCTGAACGGTGCTATGTTTGGGACGGAAACCAAACTGGAAAGGTGGGGTTATTTTATGTTTGGTGTCAAAGGAATGGATGCGGGAAACTATCACCTTCTCAGCAACCTTGGATAGGGTATTAAGGAGGCTGATAGGGCGATAGCTGATGGGAAGTTTATGGTTTCTATTTGGTTTTGGAATGGTGATAACTATGGCAGTTTTCCAGGACGCAGGGAAGTAGTGGCATTTAATGATGGAATTGATTATTTAAGTGAGCTGGACAAAGGCTTTACGTGAAAGGTTTTTCAGGACAATGTTTGGAATTGTGTCAGGACCTGGCGCTTTCTGGCTGGGTAGGAATTTAATAATGCTAGCTAACTCGGAGGGTGACGTCATGAGTTTAGCTAGTGTGCGTGTGTTTGTGTCATGTAATGTGTTTATAAAATCGTGTACTGTTTGTGTGATGTGGAATCGGGATCAATGTGATGAGCAGTCTCAAAGGTGTCGGCTAACGCCTCAGCCTTTTCCTCATCGGTAAAAAGGATGCTATTGTTGCGCAATAGCGTAGAAATAGGTTTGGAAGGTTTGCGAAGGGTTTTTGACATTCTCCACAAGAAGTTGTCATGAGGATTGAGTGTTGTGAGTTTTTGGTGCCATGTGTCGTTTTTAGTAGGAGAACAGGATCACTCCGAGACCACTTCAAAGTCACTTGCCTTCACGTAACCTAGTTCAAGGCTAACTCCGTTGGCGATGACGTCCACGAAATTGTGTGTGACGTCATCATGAACTCCATAAATTTCAAGGTTATTGCGAACCCCATGATGAACGCCATTACCGTTTGGGATTGCTCTAGGTTAAAAAAATTAGTTTTGAAAGTTGTCGCTGGATGCCTAGTGTGTTTTTTATTTTAGTGGTACCAAATTAAAACTATGTTTGTTTTTTAGTTTTGAAATATACTCTCAGATGGTTAGTGTGTTTAAAGGTGGAAATTGAGGTTAGGGTTTTCAAGGGAAATTTGTAGAAAATAGAGCAGAATATTCTAAAGATATTTATTGTCGAAAATATTATGTAATACAATTACAATTTTTCATGAAATATATGTACTTGTCCTGTCCCAGTCCAGTAAAGGCATGATGTTTTGTAAAAGGAAATTGTTCCATTGTTTATAGTAGTGGGAGGTACTCGTATGTATGACCTGCAGAACTCTCCGCCACATACTGGCCATTTTTTTGGTAGACCTTTGCACTAACGTTTTATACAAAATGAGCACTATTCTTAAAAATAAAATACATATTAAAAATAATTTATTTAAAATCAAGTTAAACTTGCCACATTGTTGTCGTTATTTGTATTGCATTGCGTCACAACAATTTTAATAATGACGTTCTTCATTTTCTTTATTAAAATGTGTCTGCTGCTATAGTAACACATTTTTAAATTTGGATGCTGTCTTAAACAGCGCAAAATATGAAACTGATATTTTTTGTTACTAACAACATGGCTTGGATCTATCGGACATGATTCATATTTTATTGGGAACATTCTGTTAAAAAAATAAATAAAATAAAGCATTTTAAATATTATAAAATATTTATAATTTTAAAATATATACATAAATTTATTAACATATATAATGACAGTATTTATATAAAAAGATTACAAATATTATCAATTTCAAGTGTTTCAATTTGTAGGTTAGCACCTGTACACATGGGAAGAAAGTGACAAAAATATATTTCTTCACAAAAAATAACATTATTATTTAGATTCCAAAGATACATTGTTTCCGTTAAGTCAAATATCATATTAATGTCAGTTTCGTTATTAATTATGTTTACTGCTATAGAATCAGAATAAGTAATTTCAGTGTTATTGATGCTGGAAAAAAATATTCAAACAGTGGAAATAATATTTCCAGTTGTTGGACATTCGTACATTCCAATAGATAGAGTATTTGGAAGGATAGAGAAAGTGATTAAAAAAAAAGATACAATAATCTTACCTAACGAATACATTGAAATTTTTAAAGACCACGGAACTGTATATCAATTGGGTACAGAAGTAAAAGTTGTGGATTGAAAGTCCGCATCTCAACAAGTAGTAAAACCCCCAAGTCAGTGGCATTTTCAATTCAACATGAGCAAGCGATTTATATTAAAACGAGGGAGAAACAATGTTATATCCATACAAGGAGAACAGTCCTACAAATGTAATATTGGACTTCCTAAACTAATATACAGAAAAGGAAAATCTGCTAACATGATAAATCCGTTACCCTTGCCCAATTGCAACTTAATTAAACAAGTGAAAATACAAGATGTTGATAATCTTTTAAAAAAACATTATGGAGAAAATTGGAAAAATCGAGTACATTTAAATTTTTATAAAACGCTCATAGATCAAGATACAACTGAAGAGCAAAATAACAACGACGAAGCTGATGATTATTGCGAAGCTGCAGATGAAATTCTCGAACTTATTGTTTAAATAATAATTAAATATAAATAATTTTTGTATCTGTTGTGCAATATTTTTGTACCTGTTTTTATAGTTTAGTCAGAATGATAATTTTATTTCTTTATTAAATAAAAATGTGTTTTTTACACTAAGATGAAAAATTGGTTATTTATTATTAATAATATCGATATTGTTTGTTTCAAAACCCGCCAAATAACATCATGTATGTTTCAAAATCCGACAAATCGTATATTGTGTTGCAAAACCCGACAAGTGCAGATTAAAATGTTATATAAAATCAATGTGTATAAAAATATTAAGATAATTCTTTGCATTCTAATTTAGAATAGTATATTGAATTATCCTGTAACCATTTTTCTAAAAAAAGCTATTATAAATAATCAAAATCGTTTTTTGCGTCTTGCTCAAAATGAACCTAAACGGATTTGTCGGGTTTTGAAACTAGACGATTCGTTTGCCCTGTTTTTTTACTGTTGCTATTTTGTCACTGCTTTCATGATGATGGTTTTTGTGTCGTTGTTTCAACCTTGACTCCCAGTCTTTAATTGCTCTCCAAACAACCAACATGTGGTCTCTTAATGTTATCATATTTTTCTAATTTATTTGCAATGTTTTTTTACGCTTGTATACTACTGTTCTCAATTTTACTTCTACCTAATGGTACGTATTTATTTTAATTTGTTTATTTAAATAGTTAAATTATGTTATTTTATTCTAAGACATTTACATTGTTATATTTATTATATTTTATGTGTTTTTTTTTGTTAACTCGTCTGAGGATGAGGATATTTGAAGAGTTTTATTTACTCCCTTGTCCAAATTCCGACCACTTCCAATTTGATTACTAATTACTGGACGCCACTCTATTCGTCACAAATTTTAATATTTTTGGATACAATATTGAATCCACAGATGCTCACAACTCACAAAAGCAGTGTCACATGCGCTAAAATTCATATACGACACTAATTATAATAACCAAATATAACATCAATAATAAAATCGCACAGAATGTACCGAGTACTAATGATCCAGCTGCAGATGTATCCGAAAATTTTAGAAATAGACAAAAACAGTTCTTTCTTTAGTGAAAATTCAGAATTTGTATTATGCAAGTAACATATCTTTGTCATGCATAATTACTATTCAGATATAATGTAAAAATGAAATATAAGAATAACATCAGCTAAACTTTGATAAATAAAAGAGAATTTTATTTAATATATGAACTGCAGTATCAGTTCTTTAATACGACTCTGTAGCCATAGAAAAACACAATTATAATTGGAATTGTTTAACAATCACAATTAATATTAATGTTAGTTTCCTTGGACACTTTACGAAATACGTTCGTTCATTACCTATTTGTATATTTCTATTTAATAAAATGAACAATTTTATTAATTTTCTACGTTCTTGTTTTGGAAGGAAAAAACAATCAAAATCTAAATGCAAGTGCAATAATAACAAAGCTTTAATATTGACACAAAATTCTATGTTTTATACATATACATGTGCAGATCATGGCATACCGGCTGCGGAAGAAAGTAAGTCATATATAACTTTAGTTATTTGAACAAAATTATAGTTTCTCTGAAGTTTTAGTAATAATAATATTGTTATTATTTTTCTAGATATTAATCAAGATCGAATTATTCTGGATCATGGATCATTTACCAAAATTTGCGAGTGCATTTCCTTTCCGAACGACGCGAATATATTTGGAAAGATCGGAGATACCAAATTTCTTGATATTTTCGTCCACAATAGAAAACTTTTAATCGAGAAACCGTTGTATCAAAATTGGTTAAATGAAGAAGTAGCGACATTTTTTAATAGATTTCGGCTTTCATACAAGTTTAAATTTTACGTAATTCTCATCGCAGATAGAAAATTTGAAAGTGATTCTACACTCTATTTGGATAATTGTATTAAAATTTTAACTTTATCTACATCAAAATCCATTTTGCATCCGAATGATATGGTGGTTGCGGGTCAAATTGTTAGTTTTATAAATGGATTAATCAAAATTAAGAAGTATCATAACATTTTGACCTTGCTTTCAAAATCATCATGTGAAGAAGATGAGATTATCAGAAATAAGAACAAAATTTGGGGCGAAAATTTTAAATGTGTTAAATCGTTCAAAAAATTTTGTAGCCGGTTTAAAAATTTTTGTTATTTCAAAAAGTTCAAATAAAGTTTAATTTTGAAACTTAGTAAATAGATGATTCATTACATTTATATTTAATAATATATAAAACATTAGTCCATCAGTATGGTGATGTGGGCAGCGTTACAGCATTCGATCTCGGAGATCCTGAGTTCACATCTAACTCAAGCCAAAAATATATAAACTACCTCACTGTGGCTCGATTAATCCGAACCCTCTACTGTAATTAGGATTAAGTTCCTGTTGTACAGAGTAGCAGAAATAAATAAACGTAATCAGACTTATTATTTTTAAATTCGTATTAAACGACCTGTGGTCCCACCTTTAAAATTCGGCCGTCAGAGGTATAAATATAGATGGATTCAACGAAGTTTTATTACTAGCATACGCTGATGACTTAGTCCTTCTTTGCTACTCACCAGCAGATGTTAGAAACAAATTAAATCTTTTGTATCAATACGCTACTCTAAACTTACTAGAAGTAAACATTCAGAAGACTAAAATTCTGCAACTTTTTAAAGGTCGGCCCAAACGTATCAATAGACCTTTCATGTATGCTAATTCTCCAATAGAAATCGTTAGTAATTTTAACTACTTAGGCATCTTAATCTCTTCTTCTGCTAAATATAAAGCCGCAGTTAACGAAAATTATAAAAAAAAAATTATAATTGCCACACACCAGATCAAAGACATATTTTATAAAGGTAAATCCGAGGGTTGGGAGGAAAAAGTACAATTATTAAAATCTATAATAAATGCGACTGCTCTCTATGGAGCAGAGATTTGGGGTCCATCGCAAGAAAACTCACTTGAAAAATGTCAGTTACACTATTTGGAATGTGTACTACGTCTTCCTAATAATACTCCAAATACTTATATCAGACTTGAAACAGGTATCTCCCACCTGTCTATCGAAATATAGAAAAGGGTCTTAGTCTGGTGGTCCAAAATTTTAAAAATGAATAACAATAGAATACCGAAAATATTTTAATATAGACTGGTTGAGCTGGACAATTGGGAATTTAATAAGTTAGAGTATAACTGGTGTTCTCAATTGAGAAAGTTCCTTTATCAATTAGGATTTGAAATTACTTGGAAAAATCAACTCATTAGCAAAACGAAAATTCAAGAAATTCAAATTATAAACGAATGTTACTAGAACAAGACTTTGAAATTCTAAAAAAACTCTTCTCTTAATTTTCATTACAAAACGCTTAAACATTTTCCAGATACAGAAAATTATTTAAAAATGAGTCTGCCTATTGTTAAGATCCAATCTATTTGTCAAATTAGACTTTCATAAACATAAAATACGACCTAAAATGTGACGAATTGTGTACAATTTGCAACAAGCAAACTTTAGAATCTCTATACCATTTCATTATTAAATGTCCTATATACCAAAGCATAAGAGAACAGTATCTATTTAAGTACAACATTGAAAATGCAACTGACACAAACGTTGTGGATCTATTCAATAATCTTATACCCGAAAAAATAAACGATTTATTTTACATTATCTTAACTGCTTTCAAAATTCGAAGTTTTTGTTTGAATGAATGATTATCGCACCCTTAATACTCGTAGCTTTGCCAGCCCTGTTAGAAGAACTCGCTGTTTTTCACTCAGATGTTGATCACTTATTTATGTTATTTATTTTTTTCACACCTCTTATTACAATCAGATTAAGAATTTAAACCTACATGTTTTCCTAAAATTATGTTACTACTTACTTTTATTGTCATGTAATATAAATTTATTATAAAAAAAAAACAAACATTTGTGTACAATTAAATATTTTTGTGCTCAAGATGGCAAAATAAATATTATTATTATTATTATTATAAAACACCAACTTGATATCATTTTGTGCAAATTAGCTGATCAGAAAGCAAGCTTACATACGGTATTTTGAAATAATTCTGTTTTGTAGGTAATTGAGGAGTATTCCTGTTTATGACTTCATTCCGATGTAAAATTTTGTTGATCAGAGAAATCGGATAATTATTTTTGAAGAGGCGAATGCGTAAGTTGTTTAAATTCTTTTTAACAAAAGTTTCGTGTCATAAATTGATACAACGGTATTTTAAATATTTTATAGTGTTAATGCACGTATTGATTGAATTATAGAATTCTGTTTACTTAAATTATTAGTAGTTATGTTATTTTATCCTGAGACATTGTTATTATATTTTAAATCTTTTCAGGACCACAAAATATGTTATTAAAAAGAGACTTGTATTCATTTTATTTATGCTTATTTTAATTAATTAATTAATAAATTATGAAAATATGCGAGTGTGCTAAATTGTTTTATATGAACCTATAGATGGTTAGTTCGATCCTTGTGATATTATAGAATGAGCTTTTGCATATTTTATATGAATGTTTATTGATTGAAAAGTGATTAAATTATAATATGATTGATTAATTTACGGTAAATGAATTTATAATGTGTATTTTAAAGATACGTATATAATTGTAACAAAATAATTTATTTATGATCGAGACAATATATAATAGAAATTTAAATATTTTTACTATGATATATTATAAATTAAATATCTTTATATAATTACAGAATAATTATATTTGTTAGATATTTGCAATTGCCGTGTTGCAGTTATAGAACTTCTTTCACAAACAAATACTTTGTAATAATCACAAAAAATTACTTTGTAAGTAATTGTGGCAAATTATTCCAGTTTTGTTTATGTTTTTCAGTCTTTTCTTTAATAGGGATTATAATTTAAAATAATTCACATTTGAAGCTCTGCGATTGCAGATCTTTTTTTCTGGGTTTTTTTTTTGTTTTGTTTTTAAATAGTTTCCATATAGATATTTGACTTTCTTATTGTAAATTATCACATTTGTACGTCTGCAATTACAGATCCCTTATCTCATTTTTATTTTTTTGTTTTTAAATATTCTCTATATAGATATTTATATCTCTTATTTTAAATTATCACATTTGGAGCTCTGCAATTGCAGAGTTCATTTTCCAGTAATTTTTTTTGTTTATTGCAGAGATTTTTCGGTATTTAATTTATATATTTATTGAAAACAAAAATTCAAAATATTTTAATTTAATCATAATTTGGATTTAAAGCTATGAACCCCATTTAAGTTTTTTTTTGGTCTTTCTTTGTTTTTCATCAATTTAATAGATATTTTAATTATTTAAATGTTCTTTTCTGCTAGTTTTTAATTTAATAGATATTTTAATTATTTTAAAAAAATGATGACATTTGAAGCTCTGCAATTGCAGATCTCGTTTTTAAGGTATTCATAGAACATTTGTTTTCTCGCAAATTAAAATCTATACGCAAGCTCTACAATTGCAGATCTCATTTCCACTAACAGTAATGGGTAAAAGGCGTGATGATATATTTATATATTTAATTTTACAAAAAGAAATTAAAATTATCAACGACACGCGATATTCCCAAGCAGTCACCCATCTAAGTACTAATCACGCTCGATGTTGTTTTACTGCAGTGATCGGACGAGAACTTTTTTTTTTCACCGATTTTATTTTTTACTTCCTTGTACGAAGTAAAGGAAGTATTGTAATCTCGAAAATTTTCGGTTCTCAGATTTCAACGGAAATAGGTATTTTGGCCCTCCCTGAATCCATTTTGACTAATTTTTTTCGTGCCGTCTGTACGTACGTACGTACGTATCTCGCATAACTCAAAAACGGTAAGCTGTAGAAAATTGATACTTTATATTTAGTACTGTTATAACATCTAGTTGTGCACCTTCCTTTTTGGTCATTATACAACTACCGGAAGTGGTACTTTATTTGAAGCCTATAATAGATTTTCATGAAAAACTATATTCAAATATAATTTAAAACTTTCCAAATTTGGTATATAAGACAACTATATCAATGGAAATAACATAATAGATTTTGGTTAAAATAGACTAACCGGAAGTGGCACATTACATGAAGCTGCTAACAGTTTTCCTTGAAAATTTTTTTATTATTTTAATTTTAGAAATAAATGCTGCAAATAAAAGTTTTAGAGAATTAAATTCTGCGTCTAGCACATTAAAAAATTTTAAATTAGCTTTTTGCATAAACGAGATATCTAAATTGAAATTTTATATATTTTTTGATTTAAAAAAAAATTAAGTTTGCTATGGATTAGAACAAAAAATAAAAGATTTAATGTCAAATATGTGCAATTAAAAAAACATTTATAGTTTAATACGCGTACAAGGAAGTCATGTGGTGTCCACATCAGATTTTTTATATTCTAAGTACACCACAAACAACGCATTATTTCCTCGCACATGTGTGACTGGCCGATCGGCAGCCGAACGCACTGTATGCTGAGGTGTATCTCAATCCACATGGATTAGCGGATACCCTCAGCATCACAGCGCTACGGTCAGCGCGATCGGTTTCCCACATGGCGAGGAAGACATAGAGCGTTTTACAGGACATAAACTTATATTACAATTCCTGGCACCCAGTGCCTTACTTGCTAATTTGATTTAAACAGAACGAACTTAGAATAATGAAAGGATGCAATGTGTGTGAGTGATATGGGGCGAAATGATATGATTTACAACTATGGGAAAAATATTTACAAAAAACCCATTCCAAACAATTATATAATTAACCTAACTTAAAACTAAATGAATGATAATGGTATATACAATGCGGTGATGATTTACATTACAAATTTGTGATTAAAATGATGTTGTTAGAATGTACATGTTTTTATTGCACTGGAACAGGTTGAAGGGAGAAAATAGGGAGGGTTTGGTAAGGTAACAGGTGTTGGAGTTGAAAGGGTGCATTGCACTCTCTGATGTTTGTGATCGTGCGTGTATGTGGATTATTATGTAATTGCGACGTGTAGAATGTTTGTGACAATTTGTTTATGTATTCATGTATGTATTGTATGTTTGTGCTATCGTGTAAATCTACGATTCGAGAATAGCGGTCTGCGTTATTAACTAAGCGCAGACAATTATTCTGTAGTCGCTGCAGCGGTTGCAGTGCTATGTTCGACGCCGAACACCATACTGGAGCTGCGTATGTTAAAATTTCACGAGAATTAATTTGTAAATGACCCCCTCTAGCCATACTTTGTCGAAAGCCCTTTCGACGTCTAGTGGGCCATTACTGTGACTTTCTTTTTGTTAAAGTTTGTAGTTATGTCAGTCACAATTCTCGCTACTTGCTGAACGGTGCTATGTTTGGGACGGAAACCAAACTGGAAAGGTGGGGTTATTTTATGTTTGGTGTCAAAGGAATGGATGCGGGAAACTATCACCTTCTCAGCAACCTTGGATAGGGTATTAAGGAGGCTGATAGGGCGATAGCTGATGGGAAGTTTATGGTTTCTATTTGGTTTTGGAATGGTGATAACTATGGCAGTTTTCCAGGACGCAGGGAAGTAGTGGCATTTAATGATGGAATTGATTATTTAAGTGAGCTGGACAAAGGCTTTACGTGAAAGGTTTTTCAGGACAATGTTTGGAATTGTGTCAGGACCTGGCGCTTTCTGGCTGGGTAGGAATTTAATAATGCTAGCTAACTCGGAGGGTGACGTCATGAGTTTAGCTAGTGTGCGTGTGTTTGTGTCATGTAATGTGTTTATAAAATCGTGTACTGTTTGTGTGATGTGGAATCGGGATCAATGTGATGAGCAGTCTCAAAGGTGTCGGCTAACGCCTCAGCCTTTTCCTCATCGGTAAAAAGGATGCTATTGTTGCGCAATAGCGTAGAAATAGGTTTGGAAGGTTTGCGAAGGGTTTTTGACATTCTCCACAAGAAGTTGTCATGAGGATTGAGTGTTGTGAGTTTTTGGTGCCATGTGTCGTTTTTAGTAGGAGAACAGGATCACTCCGAGACCACTTCAAAGTCACTTGCCTTCACGTAACCTAGTTCAAGGCTAACTCCGTTGGCGATGACGTCCACGAAATTGTGTGTGACGTCATCATGAACTCCATAAATTTCAAGGTTATTGCGAACCCCATGATGAACGCCATTACCGTTTGGGATTGCTCTAGGTTAAAAAAATTAGTTTTGAAAGTTGTCGCTGGATGCCTAGTGTGTTTTTTATTTTAGTGGTACCAAATTAAAACTATGTTTGTTTTTTAGTTTTGAAATATACTCTCAGATGGTTAGTGTGTTTAAAGGTGGAAATTGAGGTTAGGGTTTTCAATGGAAATTTGTAGAAAATAGAGCAGAATATTCTAAAGATATTTATTGTCGAAAATATTATGTAATACAATTACAATTTTTCATGAAATATATGTACTTGTCCTGTCCCAGTCCAGTAAAGGCATGATGTTTTGTAAAAGGAAATTGTTCCATTGTTTATAGTAGTGGGAGGTACTCGTATGTATGACCTGCAGAACTCTCCGCCACATACTGGCCATTTTTTTGGTAGACCTTTGCACTAACGTTTTATACAAAATGAGCACTATTCTTAAAAATAAAATACATATTAAAAATAATTTATTTAAAATCAAGTTAAACTTGCCACATTGTTGTCGTTATTTGTATTGCATTGCGTCACAACAATTTTAATAATGACGTTCTTCATTTTCTTTATTAAAATGTGTCTGCTGCTATAGTAACACATTTTTAAATTTGGATGCTGTCTTAAACAGCGCAAAATATGAAACTGATATTTTTTGTTACTAACAACATGGCTTGGATCTATCGGACATGATTCATATTTTATTGGGAACATTCTGTTAAAAAAAAATAAATAAAATAAAGCATTTTAAATATTATAAAATATTTATAATTTTAAAATATATACATAAATTTATTAACATATATAATGACAGTATTTATATAAAAAGATTACAAATATTATCAATTTCAAGTGTTTCAATTTGTAGGTTAGCACCTGTACACATGGGAAGAAAGTGACAAAAATATATTTCTTCACAAAAAATAACATTATTATTTAGATTCCAAAGATACATTGTTTCCGTTAAGTCAAATATCATATTAATGTCAGTTTCGTTATTAATTATGTTTACTGCTATAGAATCAGAATAAGTAATTTCAGTGTTATTGATGCTGGAAAAAAATATTCAAACAGTGGAAATAATATTTCCAGTTGTTGGACATTCGTACATTCCAATAGATAGAGTATTTGGAAGGATAGAGAAAGTGATTAAAAAAAAAGATACAATAATCTTACCTAACGAATACATTGAAATTTTTAAAGACCACGGAACTGTATATCAATTGGGTACAGAAGTAAAAGTTGTGGATTGAAAGTCCGCATCTCAACAAGTAGTAAAACCCCCAAGTCAGTGGCATTTTCAATTCAACATGAGCAAGCGATTTATATTAAAACGAGGGAGAAACAATGTTATATCCATACAAGGAGAACAGTCCTACAAATGTAATATTGGACTTCCTAAACTAATATACAGAAAAGGAAAATCTGCTAACATGATAAATCCGTTACCCTTGCCCAATTGCAACTTAATTAAACAAGTGAAAATACAAGATGTTGATAATCTTTTAAAAAAACATTATGGAGAAAATTGAAAAAATCGAGTACATTTAAATTTCTATAAAACGCTCATAGATCAAGATACAACTGAAGAGCAAAATAACAACGATGAAGCTGATGATTATTGCGAAGCTGCAGATGAAATTCTCGAACTTATTGTTTAAATAATAATTAAATATAAATAATTTTTGTATCTGTTGTGCAATATTTTTGTACCTGTTTTTATAGTTTAGTCAGAATGATAATTTTATTTCTTTATTAAATAAAAATGTGTTTTTTACACTAAGATGAAAAATTGGTTATTTATTATTAATAATATCGATATTTTTTGTTTCAAAACCCGTTAAATAACATCATGTATGTTTCAAAATCCGACAAATCGTATATTGTGTTGCAAAACCCGACAAGTGCAGATTAAAATGTTATATAAAATCAATGTGTATAAAAATATTAAGATAATTCTTTGCATTCTAATTTAGAATAGTATATTGAATTATCCTGTAACCATTTTTCTAAAAAAAGCTATTATAAATAATCAAAATCGTTTTTTGCGTCTTGCTCAAAATGAACCTAAACGGATTTGTCGGGTTTTGAAACTAGACGATTCGTTTGCCCTGTTTTTTTACTGTTGCTATTTTGTCACTGCTTTCATGATGATGGTTTTTGTGTCGTTGTTTCAACCTTGACTCCCAGTCTTTAATTGCTCTCCAAACAACCAACATGTGGTCTCTTAATGTTATCATATTTTTCTAATTTATTTGCAAAGTTTTTTTACGCTTGTATACTACTGTTCTCAATTTTACTTCTACCTAATGGTACGTATTTATTTTAATTTGTTTATTTAAATAGTTAAATTATGTTATTTTATTCTAAGACATTTACATTGTTATATTTATTATATTTTATGTGTTTTTTTTTGTTAACTCGTCTGAGGATGAGGATATTTGAAGAGTTTTATTTACTCCCTTGTCCAAATTCCGACCACTTCCAATTTGATTACTAATTACTGGACGCCACTCTATTCGTCACAAATTTTAATATTTTTTGATACAATATTGAATCCACAGATGCTCACAACTCACAAAAGCAGTGTCACATGCGCTAAAATTCATATACGACACTAATTATAATAACCAAATATAACATCAATAATAAAATCGCACAGAATGTACCGAGTACTAATGATCCAGCTGCAGATGTATCCGAAAATTTTAGAAATAGACAAAAACAGTTCTTTCTTTAGTGAAAATTCAGAATTTGTATTATGCAAGTAACATATCTTTGTCATGCATAATTACTATTCAGATATAATGTAAAAATGAAATATAAGAATAACATCAGCTAAACTTTGATAAATAAAAGAGAATTTTATTTAATATATGAACTGCAGTATCAGTTCTTTAATACGACTCTGTAGCCATAGAAAAACACAATTATAATTGGAATTGTTTAACAATCACAATTAATATTAATGTTAGTTTCCTTGGACACTTTACGAAATACGTTCGTTCATTACCTATTTGTATATTTCTATTTAATAAAATGAACAATTTTATTAATTTTCTACGTTCTTGTTTTGGAAGGAAAAAACAATCAAAATCTAAATGCAAGTGCAATAATAACAAAGCTTTAATATTGACACAAAATTCTATGTTTTATACATATACATGTGCAGATCATGGCATACCGGCTGCGGAAGAAAGTAAGTCATATATAACTTTAGTTATTTGAACAAAATTATAGTTTCTCTGAAGTTTTAGTAATAATAATATTGTTATTATTTTTCTAGATATTAATCAAGATCGAATTATTCTGGATCATGGATCATTTACCAAAATTTGCGAGTGCATTTCCTTTCCGAACGACGCGAATATATTTGGAAAGATCGGAGATACCAAATTTCTTGATATTTTCGTCCACAATAGAAAACTTTTAATCGAGAAACCGTTGTATCAAAATTGGTTAAATGAAGAAGTAGCGACATTTTTTAATAGATTTCGGCTTTCATACAAGTTTAAATTTTACGTAATTCTCATCGCAGATAGAAAATTTGAAAGTGATTCTACACTCTATTTGGATAATTGTATTAAAATTTTAACTTTATCTACATCAAAATCCATTTTGCATCCGAATGATATGGTGGTTGCGGGTCAAATTGTTAGTTTTATAAATGGATTAATCAAAATTAAGAAGTATCATAACATTTTGACCTTGCTTTCAAAATCATCATGTGAAGAAGATGAGATTATCAGAAATAAGAACAAAATTTGGGGCGAAAATTTTAAATGTGTTAAATCGTTCAAAAAATTTTGTAGCCGGTTTAAAAATTTTTGTTATTTCAAAAAGTTCAAATAAAGTTTAATTTTGAAACTTAGTAAATAGATGATTCATTACATTTATATTTAATAATATATAAAACATTAGTCCATCAGTATGGTGATGTGGGCAGCGTTACAGCATTCGATCTCGGAGATCCTGAGTTCACATCTAACTCAAGCCAAAAATATATAAACTACCTCACTGTGGCTCGATTAATCCGAACCCTCTACTGTAATTAGGATTAAGTTCCTGTTGTACAGAGTAGCAGAAATAAATAAACGTAATCAGACTTATTATTTTTAAATTCGTATTAAACGACCTGTGGTCCCACCTTTAAAATTCGGCCGTCAGAGGTATAAATATAGATGGATTCAACGAAGTTTTATTACTAGCATACGCTGATGACTTAGTCCTTCTTTGCTACTCACCAGCAGATGTTAGAAACAAATTAAATCTTTTGTATCAATACGCTACTCTAAACTTACTAGAAGTAAACATTCAGAAGACTAAAATTCTGCAACTTTTTAAAGGTCGGCCCAAACGTATCAATAGACCTTTCATGTATGCTAATTCTCCAATAGAAATCGTTAGTAATTTTAACTACTTAGGCATCTTAATCTCTTCTTCTGCTAAATATAAAGCCGCAGTTAACGAAAATTATAAAAAAAAAATTATAATTGCCACACACCAGATCAAAGACATATTTTATAAAGGTAAATCCGAGGGTTGGGAGGAAAAAGTACAATTATTAAAATCTATAATAAATGCGACTGCTCTCTATGGAGCAGAGATTTTGGGTCCATCGCAAGAAAACTCACTTGAAAAATGTCAGTTACACTATTTGGAATGTGTACTACGTCTTCCTAATAATACTCCAAATACTTATATCAGACTTGAAACAGGTATCTCCCACCTGTCTATCGAAATATAGAAAAGGGTCTTAGTCTGGTGGTCCAAAATTTTAAAAATGAATAACAATAGAATACCGAAAATATTTTAATATAGACTGGTTGAGCTGGACAATTGGGAATTTAATAAGTTAGAGTATAACTGGTGTTCTCAATTGAGAAAGTTCCTTTATCAATTAGGATTTGAAATTACTTGGAAAAATCAACTCATTAGCAAAACGAAAATTCAAGAAATTCAAATTATAAACGAATGTTACTAGAACAAGACTTTGAAATTCTAAAAAAACTCTTCTCTTAATTTTCATTACAAAACGCTTAAACATTTTCCAGATACAGAAAATTATTTAAAAATGAGTCTGCCTATTGTTAAGATCCAATCTATTTGTCAAATTAGACTTTCATAAACATAAAATACGACCTAAAATGTGACGAATTGTGTACAATTTGCAACAAGCAAACTTTAGAATCTCTATACCATTTCATTATTAAATGTCCTATATACCAAAGCATAAGAGAACAGTATCTATTTAAGTACAACATTGAAAATGCAACTGACACAAACGTTGTGGATCTATTCAATAATCTTATACCCGAAAAAATAAACGATTTATTTTACATTATCTTAACTGCTTTCAAAATTCGAAGTTTTTGTTTGAATGAATGATTATCGCACCCTTAATACTCGTAGCTTTGCCAGCCCTGTTAGAAGAACTCGCTGTTTTTCACTCAGATGTTGATCACTTATTTATGTTATTTATTTTTTTCACACCTCTTATTACAATCAGATTAAGAATTTAAACCTACATGTTTTCCTAAAATTATGTTACTACTTACTTTTATTGTCATGTAATATAAATTTATTATAAAAAAAAAACAAACATTTGTGTACAATTAAATATTTTTGTGCTCAAGATGGCAAAATAAATATTATTATTATTATTATTATAAAACACCAACTTGATATCATTTTGTGCAAATTAGCTGATCAGAAAGCAAGCTTACATACGGTATTTTGAAATAATTCTGTTTTGTAGGTAATTGAGGAGTATTCCTGTTTATGACTTCATTCCGATGTAAAATTTTGTTGATCAGAGAAATCGGATAATTATTTTTGAAGAGGCGAATGCGTAAGTTGTTTAAATTCTTTTTAACAAAAGTTTCGTGTCATAAATTGATACAACGGTATTTTAAATATTTTATAGTGTTAATGCACGTATTGATTGAATTATAGAATTCTGTTTACTTAAATTATTAGTAGTTATGTTATTTTATCCTGAGACATTGTTATTATATTTTAAATCTTTTCAGGACCACAAAATATGTTATTAAAAAGAGACTTGTATTCATTTTATTTATGCTTATTTTAATTAATTAATTAATAAATTATGAAAATATGCGAGTGTGCTAAATTGTTTTATATGAACCTATAGATGGTTAGTTCGATCCTTGTGATATTATAGAATGAGCTTTTGCATATTTTATATGAATGTTTATTGATTGAAAAGTGATTAAATTATAATATGATTGATTAATTTACGGTAAATGAATTTATAATGTGTATTTTAAAGATACGTATATAATTGTAACAAAATAATTTATTTATGATCGAGACAATATATAATAGAAATTTAAATATTTTTACTATGATATATTATAAATTAAATATCTTTATATAATTACAGAATAATTATATTTGTTAGATATTTGCAATTGCCGTGTTGCAGTTATAGAACTTCTTTCACAAACAAATACTTTGTAATAATCACAAAAAATTACTTTGTAAGTAATTGTGGCAAATTATTCCAGTTTTGTTTATGTTTTTCAGTCTTTTCTTTAATAGGGATTATAATTTAAAATAATTCACATTTGAAGCTCTGCGATTGCAGATCTTTTTTTCTGGGTTTTTTGTTTGTTTTGTTTTTAAATAGTTTCCATATAGATATTTGACTTTCTTATTGTAAATTATCACATTTGTACGTCTGCAATTACAGATCCCTTATCTCATTTTTATTTTTTTGTTTTTAAATATTCTCTATATAGATATTTAAATCTCTTATTTTAAATTATCACATTTGGAGCTCTGCAATTGTAGAGTTCATTTTCCAGTAATTTTTTTTTGTTTATTGCAGAGATTTTTCGGTATTTAATTTATATATTTATTGAAAACAAAAATTCAAAATATTTTAATTTAATCATAATTTGGATTTAAAGCGATGAACCCCATTTAAGTTTTTTTTGGTCTTTCTTTGATTTTCATCAATTTAATAGATATTTTAATTATTTAAATGTTCTTTTCTGTTAGTTTTTAATTTAATAGATATTTTAATTATTTAAAAAAAATGATGACATTTGAAGCTCTGCAATTGCAGATCTCGTTTTTAAGGTATTCATAGAACATTTGTTTTCTCGCAAATTAAAATCTATACGCAAGCTCTACAATTGCAGATCTCATTTCCACTAACAGTAATGGGTAAAAGGCGTGATGATATATTTATTTATTTAATTTTACAAAAAGAAATTAAAATTATCAACGACACGCGATATTCCCAAGCAGTCACCCATCTAAGTACTAATCACGCTCGATGTTGTTTTACTGCAGTGATCGGACGAGAACTTTTTTTTTTCACCGACTTTATTTTTTACTTCCTTGTACGAAGTAAAGGAAGTATTGTAATCTCGAAAATTTTCGGTTCTCAGATTTCAACGGAAATAGGTATTTTGGCCCTCCCTGAATCCATTTTGACTAATTTTTTTCGTGCCGTCTGTACGTACGTACGTACGTATCTCGCATAACTCAAAAACGGTAAGCTGTAGAAAATTGATACTTTATATTTAGTACTGTTATAACATCTAGTTGTGCACCTTCCTTTTTGGTCATTATACAACTACCGGAAGTGGTACTTTATTTGAAGCCTATAATAGATTTTCATGAAAAACTATATTCAAATATAATTTAAAACTTTCCAAATTTGGTATATAAGACAACTATATCAATGGAAATAACATAATAGATTTTGGTTAAAATAGACTAACCGGAAGTGGCACATTACATGAAGCTGCTAACAGTTTTCCTTGAAAATTTTTTTATTATTTTAATTTTAGAAATAAATGCTGCAAATAAAAGTTTTAGAGAATTAAATTCTGCGTCTAGCACATTAAAAAATTTTAAATTAGCTTTTTGCATAAACGAGATATCTAAATTGAAATTTTATATATTTTTTGATTTAAAAAAAAATTAAGTTTGCTATGGATTAGAACAAAAAATAAAAGATTTAATGTCAAATATGTGCAATTAAAAAAACATTTATAGTTTAATACGCGTACAAGGAAGTCATGTGGTGTCCACATCAGATTTTTTATATTCTAAGTACACCACAAACAACGCATTATTTCCTCGCACATGTGTGACTGGCCGATCGGCAGCCGAACGCACTGTATGCTGAGGTGTATCTCAATCCACATGGATTAGCGGATACCCTCAGCATCACAGCGCTACGGTCAGCGCGATCGGTTTCCCACATGGCGAGGAAGACATAGAGCGTTTTACAGGACATAAACTTATATTACAATTCCTGGCACCCAGTGCCTTACTTGCTAATTTGATTTAAACAGAACGAACTTAGAATAATGAAAGGATGCAATGTGTGTGAGTGATATGGGGCGAAATGATATGATTTACAACTATGGGAAAAATATTTACAAAAAACCCATTCCAAACAATTATATAATTAACCTAACTTAAAACTAAATGAATGATAATGGTATATACAATGCGGTGATGATTTACATTACAAATTTGTGATTAAAATGATGTTGTTAGAATGTACATGTTTTTATTGCACTGGAACAGGTTGAAGGGAGAAAATAGGGAGGGTTTGGTAAGGTAACAGGTGTTGGAGTTGAAAGGGTGCATTGCACTCTCTGATGTTTGTGATCGTGCGTGTATGTGGATTATTATGTAATTGCGACGTGTAGAATGTTTGTGACAATTTGTTTATGTATTCATGTATGTATTGTATGTTTGTGCTATCGTGTAAATCTACGATTCGAGAATAGCGGTCTGCGTTATTAACTAAGCGCAGACAATTATTCTGTAGTCGCTGCAGCGGTTGCAGTGCTATGTTCGACGCCGAACACCATACTGGAGCTGCGTATGTTAAAATTTCACGAGAATTAATTTGTAAATGACCCCCTCTAGCCATACTTTGTCGAAAGCCCTTTCGACGTCTAGTGGGCCATTACTGTGACTTTCTTTTTGTTAAAGTTTGTAGTTATGTCAGTCACAATTCTCGCTACTTGCTGAACGGTGCTATGTTTGGGACGGAAACCAAACTGGAAAGGTGGGGTTATTTTATGTTTGGTGTCAAAGGAATGGATGCGGGAAACTATCACCTTCTCAGCAACCTTGGATAGGGTATTAAGGAGGCTGATAGGGCGATAGCTGATGGGAAGTTTATGGTTTCTATTTGGTTTTGGAATGGTGATAACTATGGCAGTTTTCCAGGACGCAGGGAAGTAGTGGCATTTAATGATGGAATTGATTATTTAAGTGAGCTGGACAAAGGCTTTACGTGAAAGGTTTTTCAGGACAACGTTTGGAATTGTGTCAGGACCTGGCGCTTTCTGGCTGGGTAGGAATTTAATAATGCTAGCTAACTCGGAGGGTGACGTCATGAGTTTAGCTAGTGTGCGTGTGTTTGTGTCATGTAATGTGTTTATAAAATCGTGTACTGTTTGTGTGATGTGGAATCGGGATCAATGTGATGAGCAGTCTCAAAGGTGTCGGCTAACGCCTCAGCCTTTTCCTCATCGGTAAAAAGGATGCTATTGTTGCGCAATAGCGTAGAAATAGGTTTGGAAGGTTTGCGAAGGGTTTTTGACATTCTCCACAAGAAGTTGTCATGAGGATTGAGTGTTGTGAGTTTTTGGTGCCATGTGTCGTTTTTAGTAGGAGAACAGGATCACTCCGAGACCACTTCAAAGTCACTTGCCTTCACGTAACCTAGTTCAAGGCTAACTCCGTTGGCGATGACGTCCACGAAATTGTGTGTGACGTCATCATGAACTCCATAAATTTCAAGGTTATTGCGAACCCCATGATGAACGCCATTACCGTTTGGGATTGCTCTGGGTTAAAAAAATTAGTTTTGAAAGTTGTCGCTGGATGCCTAGTGTGTTTTTTATTTTAGTGGTACCAAATTAAAACTATGTTTGTTTTTTAGTTTTGAAATATACTCTCAGATGGTTAGTGTGTTTAAAGGTGGAAATTGAGGTTAGGGTTTTCAATGGAAATTTGTAGAAAATAGAGCAGAATATTCTAAAGATATTTATTGTCGAAAATATTATGTAATACAATTACAATTTTTCATGAAATATATGTACTTGTCCTGTCCCAGTCCAGTAAAGGCATGATGTTTTGTAAAAGGAAATTGTTCCATTGTTTATAGTAGTGGGAGGTACTCGTATGTATGACCTGCAGAACTCTCCGCCACATACTGGCCATTTTTTTGGTAGACCTTTGCACTAACGTTTTATACAAAATGAGCACTATTCTTAAAAATAAAATACATATTAAAAATAATTTATTTAAAATCAAGTTAAACTTGCCACATTGTTGTCGTTATTTGTATTGCATTGCGTCACAACAATTTTAATAATGACGTTCTTCATTTTCTTTATTAAAATGTGTCTGCTGCTATAGTAACACATTTTTAAATTTGGATGCTGTCTTAAACAGCGCAAAATATGAAACTGATATTTTTTGTTACTAACAACATGGCTTGGATCTATCGGACATGATTCATATTTTATTGGGAACATTCTGTTAAAAAAAATAAATAAAATAAAGCATTTTAAATATTATAAAATATTTATAATTTTAAAATATATACATAAATTTATTAACATATATAATGACAGTATTTATATAAAAAGATTACAAATATTATCAATTTCAAGTGTTTCAATTTGTAGGTTAGCACCTGTACACATGGGAAGAAAGTGACAAAAATATATTTCTTCACAAAAAATAACATTATTATTTAGATTCCAAAGATACATTGTTTCCGTTAAGTCAAATATCATATTAATGTCAGTTTCGTTATTAATTATGTTTACTGCTATAGAATCAGAATAAGTAATTTCAGTGTTATTGATGCTGGAAAAAAATATTCAAACAGTGGAAATAATATTTCCAGTTGTTGGACATTCGTACATTCCAATAGATAGAGTATTTGGAAGGATAGAGAAAGTGATTAAAAAAAAAGATACAATAATCTTACCTAACGAATACATTGAAATTTTTAAAGACCACGGAACTGTATATCAATTGGGTACAGAAGTAAAAGTTGTGGATTGAAAGTCCGCTTCTCAACAAGTAGTAAAACCCCCAAGTCAGTGGCATTTTCAATTCAACATGAGCAAGCGATTTATATTAAAACGAGGGAGAAACAATGTTATATCCATACAAGGAGAACAGTCCTACAAATGTAATATTGGACTTCCTAAACTAATATACAGAAAAGGAAAATCTGCTAACATGATAAATCCGTTACCCTTGCCCAATTGCAACTTAATTAAACAAGTGAAAATACAAGATGTTGATAATCTTTTAAAAAAACATTATGGAGAAAATTGGAAAAATCGAGTACATTTAAATTTCTATAAAACGCTCATAGATCAAGATACAACTGAAGAGCAAAATAACAACGATGAAGCTGATGATTATTGCGAAGCTGCAGATGAAATTCTCGAACTTATTGTTTAAATAATAATTAAATATAAATAATTTTTGTATCTGTTGTGCAATATTTTTGTACCTGTTTTTATAGTTTAGTCAGAATGATAATTTTATTTCTTTATTAAATAAAAATGTGTTTTTTACACTAAGATGAAAAATTGGTTATTTATTATTAATAATATCGATATTGTTTGTTTCAAAACCCGTTAAATAACATCATGTATGTTTCAAAATCCGACAAATCGTATATTGTGTTGCAAAACCCGACAAGTGCAGATTAAAATGTTATATAAAATCAATGTGTATAAAAATATTAAGATAATTCTTTGCATTCTAATTTAGAATAGTATATTGAATTATCCTGTAACCATTTTTCTAAAAAAAGCTATTATAAATAATCAAAATCGTTTTTTGCGTCTTGCTCAAAATGAACCTAAACGGATTTGTCGGGTTTTGAAACTAGACGATTCGTTTGCCCTGTTTTTTTACTGTTGCTATTTTGTCACTGCTTTCATGATGATGGTTTTTGTGTCGTTGTTTCAACCTTGACTCCCAGTCTTTAATTGCTCTCCAAACAACCAACATGTGGTCTCTTAATGTTATCATATTTTTCTAATTTATTTGCAAAGTTTTTTTACGCTTGTATACTACTGTTCTCAATTTTACTTCTACCTAATGGTACGTATTTATTTTAATTTGTTTATTTAAATAGTTAAATTATGTTATTTTATTCTAAGACATTTACATTGTTATATTTATTATATTTTATGTGTTTTTTTTTGTTAACTCGTCTGAGGATGAGGATATTTGAAGAGTTTTATTTACTCCCTTGTCCAAATTCCGACCACTTCCAATTTGATTACTAATTACTGGACGCCACTCTATTCGTCACAAATTTTAATATTTTTGGATACAATATTGAATCCACAGATGCTCACAACTCACAAAAGCAGTGTCACATGCGCTAAAATTCATATACGACACTAATTATAATAACCAAATATAACATCAATAATAAAATCGCACAGAATGTACCGAGTACTAATGATCCAGCTGCAGATGTATCCGAAAATTTTAGAAATAGACAAAAACAGTTCTTTCTTTAGTGAAAATTCAGAATTTGTATTATGCAAGTAACATATCTTTGTCATGCATAATTACTATTCAGATATAATGTAAAAATGAAATATAAGAATAACATCAGCTAAACTTTGATAAATAAAAGAGAATTTTATTTAATATATGAACTGCAGTATCAGTTCTTTAATACGACTCTGTAGCCATAGAAAAACACAATTATAATTGGAATTGTTTAACAATCACAATTAATATTAATGTTAGTTTCCTTGGACACTTTACGAAATACGTTCGTTCATTACCTATTTGTATATTTCTATTTAATAAAATGAACAATTTTATTAATTTTCTACGTTCTTGTTTTGGAAGGAAAAAACAATCAAAATCTAAATGCAAGTGCAATAATAACAAAGCTTTAATATTGACACAAAATTCTATGTTTTATACATATACATGTGCAGATCATGGCATACCGGCTGCGGAAGAAAGTAAGTCATATATAACTTTAGTTATTTGAACAAAATTATAGTTTCTCTGAAGTTTTAGTAATAATAATATTGTTATTATTTTTCTAGATATTAATCAAGATCGAATTATTCTGGATCATGGATCATTTACCAAAATTTGCGAGTGCATTTCCTTTCCGAACGACGCGAATATATTTGGAAAGATCGGAGATACCAAATTTCTTGATATTTTCGTCCACAATAGAAAACTTTTAATCGAGAAACCGTTGTATCAAAATTGGTTAAATGAAGAAGTAGCGACATTTTTTAATAGATTTCGGCTTTCATACAAGTTTAAATTTTACGTAATTCTCATCGCAGATAGAAAATTTGAAAGTGATTCTACACTCTATTTGGATAATTGTATTAAAATTTTAACTTTATCTACATCAAAATCCATTTTGCATCCGAATGATATGGTGGTTGCGGGTCAAATTGTTAGTTTTATAAATGGATTAATCAAAATTAAGAAGTATCATAACATTTTGACCTTGCTTTCAAAATCATCATGTGAAGAAGATGAGATTATCAGAAATAAGAACAAAATTTGGGGCGAAAATTTTAAATGTGTTAAATCGTTCAAAAAATTTTGTAGCCGGTTTAAAAATTTTTGTTATTTCAAAAAGTTCAAATAAAGTTTAATTTTGAAACTTAGTAAATAGATGATTCATTACATTTATATTTAATAATATATAAAACATTAGTCCATCAGTATGGTGATGTGGGCAGCGTTACAGCATTCGATCTCGGAGATCCTGAGTTCACATCTAACTCAAGCCAAAAATATATAAACTACCTCACTGTGGCTCGATTAATCCGAACCCTCTACTGTAATTAGGATTAAGTTCCTGTTGTACAGAGTAGCAGAAATAAATAAACGTAATCAGACTTATTATTTTTAAATTCGTATTAAACGACCTGTGGTCCCACCTTTAAAATTCGGCCGTCAGAGGTATAAATATAGATGGATTCAACGAAGTTTTATTACTAGCATACGCTGATGACTTAGTCCTTCTTTGCTACTCACCAGCAGATGTTAGAAACAAATTAAATCTTTTGTATCAATACGCTACTCTAAACTTACTAGAAGTAAACATTCAGAAGACTAAAATTCTGCAACTTTTTAAAGGTCGGCCCAAACGTATCAATAGACCTTTCATGTATGCTAATTCTCCAATAGAAATCGTTAGTAATTTTAACTACTTAGGCATCTTAATCTCTTCTTCTGCTAAATATAAAGCCGCAGTTAACGAAAATTATAAAAAAAAAATTATAATTGCCACACACCAGATCAAAGACATATTTTATAAAGGTAAATCCGAGGGTTGGGAGGAAAAAGTACAATTATTAAAATCTATAATAAATGCGACTGCTCTCTATGGAGCAGAGATTTGGGGTCCATCGCAAGAAAACTCACTTGAAAAATGTCAGTTACACTATTTGGAATGTGTACTACGTCTTCCTAATAATACTCCAAATACTTATATCAGACTTGAAACAGGTATCTCCCACCTGTCTATCGAAATATAGAAAAGGGTCTTAGTCTGGTGGTCCAAAATTTTAAAAATGAATAACAATAGAATACCGAAAATATTTTAATATAGACTGGTTGAGCTGGACAATTGGGAATTTAATAAGTTAGAGTATAACTGGTGTTCTCAATTGAGAAAGTTCCTTTATCAATTAGGATTTGAAATTACTTGGAAAAATCAACTCATTAGCAAAACGAAAATTCAAGAAATTCAAATTATAAACGAATGTTACTAGAACAAGACTTTGAAATTCTAAAAAAACTCTTCTCTTAATTTTCATTACAAAACGCTTAAACATTTTCCAGATACAGAAAATTATTTAAAAATGAGTCTGCCTATTGTTAAGATCCAATCTATTTGTCAAATTAGACTTTCATAAACATAAAATACGACCTAAAATGTGACGAATTGTGTACAATTTGCAACAAGCAAACTTTAGAATCTCTATACCATTTCATTATTAAATGTCCTATATACCAAAGCATAAGAGAACAGTATCTATTTAAGTACAACATTGAAAATGCAACTGACACAAACGTTGTGGATCTATTCAATAATCTTATACCCGAAAAAATAAACGATTTATTTTACATTATCTTAACTGCTTTCAAAATTCGAAGTTTTTGTTTGAATGAATGATTATCGCACCCTTAATACTCGTAGCTTTGCCAGCCCTGTTAGAAGAACTCGCTGTTTTTCACTCAGATGTTGATCACTTATTTATGTTATTTATTTTTTTCACACCTCTTATTACAATCAGATTAAGAATTTAAACCTACATGTTTTCCTAAAATTATGTTACTACTTACTTTTATTGTCATGTAATATAAATTTATTATAAAAAAAAAACAAACATTTGTGTACAATTAAATATTTTTGTGCTCAAGATGGCAAAATAAATATTATTATTATTATTATAAAACACCAACTTGATATCATTTTGTGCAAATTAGCTGATCAGAAAGCAAGCTTACATACGGTATTTTGAAATAATTCTGTTTTGTAGGTAATTGAGGAGTATTCCTGTTTATGACTTCATTCCGATGTAAAATTTTGTTGATCAGAGAAATCGGATAATTATTTTTGAAGAGGCGAATGCGGAAGTTGTTTAAATTCTTTTTAACAAAAGTTTCGTGACATAAATTGATACAACGGTATTTTAAATATTTTATAGTGTTAATGCACGTATTGATTGAATTATAGAATTCTGTTTACTTAAATTATTAGTAGTTATGTTATTTTATCCTGAGACATTGTTATTATATTTTAAATCTTTTCAGGACCACAAAATATGTTATTAAAAAGAGACTTGTATTCATTTTATTTATGCTTATTTTAATTAATTAATTAATCAATTATGAAAATATGCGAGTGTGCTAAATTGTTTTATATGAACCTATAGATGGTTAGTTCGATCCTTGTGATATTATAGAATGAGCTTTTGCAAATTTTATATGAATGTTTATTGATTGAAAAGTGATTAAATTATAATATGATTGATTAATTTACGGTAAATGAATTTATAATGTGTATTTTAAAGATACGTATATAATTGTAACAAAATAATTTATTTATGATCGAGACAATATATAATAGAAATTTAAATATTTTTACTATGATATATTATAAATTAAATATCTTTATATAATTACAGAATAATTATATTTGTTAGATATTTGCAATTGCCGTGTTGCAGTTATAGAACTTCTTTCACAAACAAATACTTTGTAATAATCACAAAAAATTACTTTGTAAGTAATTGTGGCAAATTATTCCAGTTTTGTTTATGTTTTTCAGTCTTTTCTTTAATAGGGATTATAATTTAAAATAATTCACATTTGAAGCTCTGCGATTGCAGATCTTTTTTTCTGGGTTTTTTGTTTGTTTTGTTTTTAAATAGTTTCCATATAGATATTTGACTTTCTTATTGTAAATTATCACATTTGTACGTCTGCAATTACAGATCCCTTATCTCATTTTTATTTTTTTGTTTTTAAATATTCTCTATATAGATATTTAAATCTCTTATTTTAAATTATCACATTTGGAGCTCTGCAATTGTAGAGTTCATTTTCCAGTAATTTTTTTTTGTTTATTGCAGAGATTTTTCGGTATTTAATTTATATATTTATTGAAAACAAAAATTCAAAATATTTTAATTTAATCATAATTTGGATTTAAAGCGATGAACCCCATTTAAGTTTTTTTTGGTCTTTCTTTGATTTTCATCAATTTAATAGATATTTTAATTATTTAAATGTTCTTTTCTGTTAGTTTTTAATTTAATAGATATTTTAATTATTTAAAAAAAATGATGACATTTGAAGCTCTGCAATTGCAGATCTCGTTTTTAAGGTATTCATAGAACATTTGTTTTCTCGCAAATTAAAATCTATACGCAAGCTCTACAATTGCAGATCTCATTTCCACTAACAGTAATGGGTAAAAGGCGTGATGATATATTTATTTATTTAATTTTACAAAAAGAAATTAAAATTATCAACGACACGCGATATTCCCAAGCAGTCACCCATCTAAGTACTAATCACGCTCGATGTTGTTTTACTGCAGTGATCGGACGAGAACTTTTTTTTTTCACCGACTTTATTTTTTACTTCCTTGTACGAAGTAAAGGAAGTATTGTAATCTCGAAAATTTTCGGTTCTCAGATTTCAACGGAAATAGGTATTTTGGCCCTCCCTGAATCCATTTTGACTAATTTTTTTCGTGCCGTCTGTACGTACGTACGTACGTATCTCGCATAACTCAAAAACGGTAAGCTGTAGAAAATTGATACTTTATATTTAGTACTGTTATAACATCTTGTTGTGCACCTTCCTTTTTGGTCATTATACAACTACCGGAAGTGGTACTTTATTTGAAGCCTATAATAGATTTTCATGAAAAACTATATTCAAATATAATTTAAAACTTTCCAAATTTGGTATATAAGACAACTATATCAATGGAAATAACATAATAGATTTTGGTTAAAATAGACTAACCGGAAGTGGCACATTACATGAAGCTGCTAACAGTTTTCCTTGAAAATTTTTTTATTATTTTAATTTTAGAAATAAATGCTGCAAATAAAAGTTTTAGAGAATTAAATTCTGCGTCTAGCACATTAAAAAATTTTAAATTAGCTTTTTGCATAAACGAGATATCTAAATTGAAATTTTATATATTTTTTGATTTAAAAAAAAATTAAGTTTGCTATGGATTAGAACAAAAAATAAAAGATTTAATGTCAAATATGTGCAATTAAAAAAACATTTATAGTTTAATACGCGTACAAGGAAGTCATGTGGTGTCCACATCAGATTTTTTATATTCTAAGTACACCACAAACAACGCATTATTTCCTCGCACATGTGTGACTGGCCGATCGGCAGCCGAACGCACTGTATGCTGAGGTGTATCTCAATCCACATGGATTAGCGGATACCCTCAGCATCACAGCGCTACGGTCAGCGCGATCGGTTTCCCACATGGCGAGGAAGACATAGAGCGTTTTACAGGACATAAACTTATATTACAATTCCTGGCACCCAGTGCCTTACTTGCTAATTTGATTTAAACAGAACGAACTTAGAATAATGAAAGGATGCAATGTGTGTGAGTGATATGGGGCGAAATGATATGATTTACAACTATGGGAAAAATATTTACAAAAAACCCATTCCAAACAATTATATAATTAACCTAACTTAAAACTAAATGAATGATAATGGTATATACAATGCGGTGATGATTTACATTACAAATTTGTGATTAAAATGATGTTGTTAGAATGTACATGTTTTTATTGCACTGGAACAGGTTGAAGGGAGAAAATAGGGAGGGTTTGGTAAGGTAACAGGTGTTGGAGTTGAAAGGGTGCATTGCACTCTCTGATGTTTGTGATCGTGCGTGTATGTGGATTATTATGTAATTGCGACGTGTAGAATGTTTGTGACAATTTGTTTATGTATTCATGTATGTATTGTATGTTTGTGCTATCGTGTAAATCTACGATTCGAGAATAGCGGTCTGCGTTATTAACTAAGCGCAGACAATTATTCTGTAGTCGCTGCAGCGGTTGCAGTGCTATGTTCGACGCCGAACACCATACTGGAGCTGCGTATGTTAAAATTTCACGAGAATTAATTTGTAAATGACCCCCTCTAGCCATACTTTGTCGAAAGCCCTTTCGACGTCTAGTGGGCCATTACTGTGACTTTCTTTTTGTTAAAGTTTGTAGTTATGTCAGTCACAATTCTCGCTACTTGCTGAACGGTGCTATGTTTGGGACGGAAACCAAACTGGAAAGGTGGGGTTATTTTATGTTTGGTGTCAAAGGAATGGATGCGGGAAACTATCACCTTCTCAGCAACCTTGGATAGGGTATTAAGGAGGCTGATAGGGCGATAGCTGATGGGAAGTTTATGGTTTCTATTTGGTTTTGGAATGGTGATAACTATGGCAGTTTTCCAGGACGCAGGGAAGTAGTGGCATTTAATGATGGAATTGATTATTTAAGTGAGCTGGACAAAGGCTTTACGTGAAAGGTTTTTCAGGACAACGTTTGGAATTGTGTCAGGACCTGGCGCTTTCTGGCTGGGTAGGAATTTAATAATGCTAGCTAACTCGGAGGGTGACGTCATGAGTTTAGCTAGTGTGCGTGTGTTTGTGTCATGTAATGTGTTTATAAAATCGTGTACTGTTTGTGTGATGTGGAATCGGGATCAATGTGATGAGCAGTCTCAAAGGTGTCGGCTAACGCCTCAGCCTTTTCCTCATCGGTAAAAAGGATGCTATTGTTGCGCAATAGCGTAGAAATAGGTTTGGAAGGTTTGCGAAGGGTTTTTGACATTCTCCACAAGAAGTTGTCATGAGGATTGAGTGTTGTGAGTTTTTGGTGCCATGTGTCGTTTTTAGTAGGAGAACAGGATCACTCCGAGACCACTTCAAAGTCACTTGCCTTCACGTAACCTAGTTCAAGGCTAACTCCGTTGGCGATGACGTCCACGAAATTGTGTGTGACGTCATCATGAACTCCATAAATTTCAAGGTTATTGCGAACCCCATGATGAACGCCATTACCGTTTGGGATTGCTCTAGGTTAAAAAAATTAGTTTTGAAAGTTGTCGCTGGATGCCTAGTGTGTTTTTTATTTTAGTGGTACCAAATTAAAACTATGTTTGTTTTTTAGTTTTGAAATATACTCTCAGATGGTTAGTGTGTTTAAAGGTGGAAATTGAGGTTAGGGTTTTCAATGGAAATTTGTAGAAAATAGAGCAGAATATTCTAAAGATATTTATTGTCGAAAATATTATGTAATACAATTACAATTTTTCATGAAATATATGTACTTGTCCTGTCCCAGTCCAGTAAAGGCATGATGTTTTGTAAAAGGAAATTGTTCCATTGTTTATAGTAGTGGGAGGTACTCGTATGTATGACCTGCAGAACTCTCCGCCACATACTGGCCATTTTTTTGGTAGACCTTTGCACTAACGTTTTATACAAAATGAGCACTATTCTTAAAAATAAAATACATATTAAAAATAATTTATTTAAAATCAAGTTAAACTTGCCACATTGTTGTCGTTATTTGTATTGCATTGCGTCACAACAATTTTAATAATGACGTTCTTCATTTTCTTTATTAAAATGTGTCTGCTGCTATAGTAACACATTTTTAAATTTGGATGCTGTCTTAAACAGCGCAAAATATGAAACTGATATTTTTTGTTACTAACAACATGGCTTGGATCTATCGGACATGATTCATATTTTATTGGGAACATTCTGTTAAAAAAAATAAATAAAATAAAGCATTTTAAATATTATAAAATATTTATAATTTTAAAATATATACATAAATTTATTAACATATATAATGACAGTATTTATATAAAAAGATTACAAATATTATCAATTTCAAGTGTTTCAATTTGTAGGTTAGCACCTGTACACATGGGAAGAAAGTGACAAAAATATATTTCTTCACAAAAAATAACATTATTATTTAGATTCCAAAGATACATTGTTTCCGTTAAGTCAAATATCATATTAATGTCAGTTTCGTTATTAATTATGTTTACTGCTATAGAATCAGAATAAGTAATTTCAGTGTTATTGATGCTGGAAAAAAATATTCAAACAGTGGAAATAATATTTCCAGTTGTTGGACATTCGTACATTCCAATAGATAGAGTATTTGGAAGGATAGAGAAAGTGATTAAAAAAAAAGATACAATAATCTTACCTAACGAATACATTGAAATTTTTAAAGACACCACGGAACTGTATATCAATTTGGTACAGAAGTAAAAGTTGTGGATTGAAAGTCCGCTTCTCAACAAGTAGTAAAACCCCCAAGTCAGTGGCATTTTCAATTCAACATGAGCAAGCGATTTATATTAAAACGAGGGAGAAACAATGTTATATCCATACAAGGAGAACAGTCCTACAAATGTAATATTGGACTTCCTAAACTAATATACAGAAAAGGAAAATCTGCTAACATGATAAATCCGTTACCCTTGCCCAATTGCAACTTAATTAAACAAGTGAAAATACAAGATGTTGATAATCTTTTAAAAAAACATTATGGAGAAAATTGGAAAAATCGAGAACATTTAAATTTCTATAAAACTCTCATAGATCAAGATACAACTGAAGAGCAAAATAACAACGATGAAGCTGATGATTATTGCGAAGCTGCAGATGAAGTTCTCGAACTTATTGTTTAAATAATAATTAAATATAAATAATTTTTGTATCTGTTGTGCAATATTTTTGTACCTGTTTTTATAGTTTAGTCAGAATGATAATTTTATTTCTTTATTAAATAAAAATGTATTTTTTACACTAAGATGAAAAATTGGTTATTTATTATTAATAATATCGATATTGTTTGTTTCAAAACCCGCCAAATAACATCATGTATGTTTCAAAACCCGACAAGTGCAGATTAAAATGTTATATAAAATCAATGTGTATAAAAATATTAAGATAATTCTTTGCATTCTAATTTAGAATAGTATATTGAATTATCCTGTAACCATTTTTCTAAAAAAAGCTATTATAAATAATCAAAATCGTTTTTTGCGTCTTGCTCAAAATGAACCTAAACGGATTTGTCGGGTTTTGAAACTAGACGATTCGTTTGCCCTGTTTTTTTACTGTTGCTATTTTGTCACTGCTTTCATGATGATGGTTTTTGTGTCGTTGTTTCAACCTTGACTCCCAGTCTTTCATTGCTCTCCAAACAACCAACATGTGGTCTCTTAATGTTATCATATTTTTCTAATTTATTTGCAATGTTTTTTTACGCTTGTATACTACTGTTCTCAATTTTACTTCTACCTAATGGTACGTATTGATTTTAATTTGTTTATTTAAATAGTTAAATTATGTTATTTTATTCTAAGACATTTACATTGTTATATTTATTATATTTTATGTGTTTTTTTTTGTTAACTCATCTGAGGATGAGGATATTTGAAGAGTTTTATTTACTCCCTTGTCCAAATTCCGACCACTTCCAATTTGATTACTAATTACTGGACGCCACTCTATTCGTCACAAATTTTAATATTTTTGGATACAATATTGAATCCACAGATGCTCACAACTCACAAAAGCAGTGTCACATGCGCTAAAATTCATAAACGACACTAATTATAATAACCAAATATAACATCAATAATAAAATCACACAGAATGTACCGAGTACTAATGATCCAGGTGCAGATGTATCCGAAAATTTTAGAAATAGACAAAAACAGTTCTTTCTTTAGTGAAAATTCAGAATTTGTATTATGCAAGTAACATATCTTTGTCATGCATAATTACTATTCAGATATAATGTAAAAATGAAATATAAGAATAACATCAGCTAAACTTTGATAAATAAAAGAGAATTTTATTTAATATATGAACTGCAGTATCAGTTCTTTAATACGACTCTGTAGCCATAGAAAAACACAATTATAATTGGAATTGTTTAACAATCACAATTAATATTAATGTTAGTTTCCTTGGACACTTTACGAAATACGTTCGTTCATTACCTATTTGTATATTTCTATTTAATAAAATGAACAATTTTATTAATTTTCTACGTTCTTGTTTTCGAAGGAAAAAACAATCAAAATCTAAATGCAAGTGCAATAATAACAAAGCTTTAATATTGACACAAAATTCTATGTTTTATACATATACATGTGCAGATCATGGCATACCGGCTGCGGAAGAAAGTAAGTCATATATAACTTTAGTTATTTGAACAAAATTATAGTTTCTCTGAAGTTTTAGTAATAATAATATTGTTATTATTTTTCTAGATATTAATCAAGATCGAATTATTCTGGATCATGGATCATTTACCAAATTTTGCGAGTGCATTTCCTTTCCGAACGACGCGAATATATTTGGAAAGATCGGAGATACCAAATTTCTTGATATTTTCGTCCACAATAGAAAACTTTTAATCGAGAAACCGTTGTATCAAAATTGGTTAAATGAAGAAGTAGCGACATTTTTTAATAGATTTCGGCTTTCATACAAGTTTAAATTTTACGTAATTCTCATCGCAGATAGAAAATTTGAAAGTGATTCTACACTCTATTTGGATAATTGTATTAAAATTTTAACTTTTTAAAGGTCGGCCCAAACGTATCAATAGACCTTTCATGTATGCTAATTCTCCAATAGAAATCGTTAGTAATTTTAACTACTTAGGCATCTTAATCTCTTCTTCTGCTAAATATAAAGCCGCAGTTAACGAAAATTATAAAAAAAAAATTATAATTGCCACACACCAGATCAAAGACATATTTTATAAAGGTAAATCCGAGGGTTGGGAGGAAAAAGTACAATTATTAAAATCTATAATAAATGCGACTGCTCTCTATGGAGCAGAGATTTGGGGTCCATCGCAAGAAAACTCACTTGAAAAATGTCAGTTACACTATTTGGAATGTGTACTACGTCTTCCTAATAATACTCCAAATACTTATATCAGACTTGAAACAGGTATCTCCCACCTGTCTATCGAAATATAGAAAAGGGTCTTAGTCTGGTGGTCCAAAATTTTAAAAATGAATAACAATAGAATACCGAAAATATTTTAATATAGACTGGTTGAGCTGGACAATTGGGAATTTAATAAGTTAGAGTATAACTGGTGTTCTCAATTGAGAAAGTTCCTTTATCAATTAGGATTTGAAATTACTTGGAAAAATCAACTCATTAGCAAAACGAAAATTCAAGAAATTCAAATTATAAACGAATGTTACTAGAACAAGACTTTGAAATTCTAAAAAAACTCTTCTCTTAATTTTCATTACAAAACGCTTAAACATTTTCCAGATACAGAAAATTATTTAAAAATGAGTCTGCCTATTGTTAAGATCCAATCTATTTGTCAAATTAGACTTTCATAAACATAAAATACGACCTAAAATGTGACGAATTGTGTACAATTTGCAACAAGCAAACTTTAGAATCTCTATACCATTTCATTATTAAATGTCCTATATACCAAAGCATAAGAGAACAGTATCTATTTAAGTACAACATTGAAAATGCAACTGACACAAACGTTGTGGATCTATTCAATAATCTTATACCCGAAAAAATAAACGATTTATTTTACATTATCTTAACTGCTTTCAAAATTCGAAGTTTTTGTTTGAATGAATGATTATCGCACCCTTAATACTCGTAGCTTTGCCAGCCCTGTTAGAAGAACTCGCTGTTTTTCACTCAGATGTTGATCACTTATTTATGTTATTTATTTTTTTCACACCTCTTATTACAATCAGATTAAGAATTTAAACCTACATGTTTTCCTAAAATTATGTTACTACTTACTTTTATTGTCATGTAATATAAATTTATTATAAAAAAAAAACAAACATTTGTGTACAATTAAATATTTTTGTGCTCAAGATGGCAAAATAAATATTATTATTATTATTATAAAACACCAACTTGATATCATTTTGTGCAAATTAGCTGATCAGAAAGCAAGCTTACATACGGTATTTTGAAATAATTCTGTTTTGTAGGTAATTGAGGAGTATTCCTGTTTATGACTTCATTCCGATGTAAAATTTTGTTGATCAGAGAAATCGGATAATTATTTTTGAAGAGGCGAATGCGGAAGTTGTTTAAATTCTTTTTAACAAAAGTTTCGTGACATAAATTGATACAACGGTATTTTAAATATTTTATAGTGTTAATGCACGTATTGATTGAATTATAGAATTCTGTTTACTTAAATTATTAGTAGTTATGTTATTTTATCCTGAGACATTGTTATTATATTTTAAATCTTTTCAGGACCACAAAATATGTTATTAAAAAGAGACTTGTATTCATTTTATTTATGCTTATTTTAATTAATTAATTAATCAATTATGAAAATATGCGAGTGTGCTAAATTGTTTTATATGAACCTATAGATGGTTAGTTCGATCCTTGTGATATTATAGAATGAGCTTTTGCAAATTTTATATGAATGTTTATTGATTGAAAAGTGATTAAATTATAATATGATTGATTAATTTACGGTAAATGAATTTATAATGTGTATTTTAAAGATACGTATATAATTGTAACAAAATAATTTATTTATGATCGAGACAATATATAATAGAAATTTAAATATTTTTACTATGATATATTATAAATTAAATATCTTTATATAATTACAGAATAATTATATTTGTTAGATATTTGCAATTGCCGTGTTGCAGTTATAGAACTTCTTTCACAAACAAATACTTTGTAATAATCACAAAAAATTACTTTGTAAGTAATTGTGGCAAATTATTCCAGTTTTGTTTATGTTTTTCAGTCTTTTCTTTAATAGGGATTATAATTTAAAATAATTCACATTTGAAGCTCTGCGATTGCAGATCTTTTTTTCTGGGTTTTTTGTTTGTTTTGTTTTTAAATAGTTTCCATATAGATATTTGACTTTCTTATTGTAAATTATCACATTTGTACGTCTGCAATTACAGATCCCTTATCTCATTTTTATTTTTTTGTTTTTAAATATTCTCTATATAGATATTTAAATCTCTTATTTTAAATTATCACATTTGGAGCTCTGCAATTGTAGAGTTCATTTTCCAGTAATTTTTTTTTGTTTATTGCAGAGATTTTTCGGTATTTAATTTATATATTTATTGAAAACAAAAATTCAAAATATTTTAATTTAATCATAATTTGGATTTAAAGCTATGAACCCCATTTAAGTTTTTTTTGGTCTTTCTTTGTTTTTCATCAATTTAATAGATATTTTAATTATTTAAATGTTCTTTTCTGTTAGTTTTTAATTTAATAGATATTTTAATTATTAAAAAAAAATGATGACATTTGAAGCTCTGCAATTGCAGATCTCGTTTTTAAGGTATTCATAGAACATTTGTTTTCTCGCAAATTAAAATCTATACGCAAGCTCTACAATTGCAGATCTCATTTCCACTAACAGTAATGGGTAAAAGGCGTGATGATATATTTATTTATTTAATTTTACAAAAAGAAATTAAAATTATCAACGACACGCGATATTCCCAAGCAGTCACCCATCTAAGTACTAATCACGCTCGATGTTGTTTTACTGCAGTGATCGGACGAGAACTTTTTTTTTTCACCGACTTTATTTTTTACTTCCTTGTACGAAGTAAAGGAAGTATTGTAATCTCGAAAATTTTCGGTTCTCAGATTTCAACGGAAATAGGTATTTTGGCCCTCCCTGAATCCATTTTGACTAATTTTTTTCGTGCCGTCTGTACGTACGTACGTACGTATCTCGCATAACTCAAAAACGGTAAGCTGTAGAAAATTGATACTTTATATTTAGTACTGTTATAACATCTAGTTGTGCACCTTCCTTTTTGGTCATTATACAACTACCGGAAGTGGTACTTTATTTGAAGCCTATAATAGATTTTCATGAAAAACTATATTCAAATATAATTTAAAACTTTCCAAATTTGGTATATAAGACAACTATATCAATGGAAATAACATAATAGATTTTGGTTAAAATAGACTAACCGGAAGTGGCACATTACATGAAGCTGCTAACAGTTTTCCTTGAAAATTTTTTTATTATTTTAATTTTAGAAATAAATGCTGCAAATAAAAGTTTTAGAGAATTAAATTCTGCGTCTAGCACATTAAAAAATTTTAAATTAGCTTTTTGCATAAACGAGATATCTAAATTGAAATTTTATATATTTTTTGATTTAAAAAAAAATTAAGTTTGCTATGGATTAGAACAAAAAATAAAAGATTTAATGTCAAATATGTGCAATTAAAAAAACATTTATAGTTTAATACGCGTACAAGGAGGTCATGTGGTGTCCACATCAGATTTTTTATATTCTAAGTACACCACAAACAACGCATTATTTCCTCGCACATGTGTGACTGGCCGATCGGCAGCCGAACGCACTGTATGCTGAGGTGTATCTCAATCCACATGGATTAGCGGATACCCTCAGCATCACAGCGCTACGGTCAGCGCGATCGGTTTCCCACATGGCGAGGAAGACATAGAGCGTTTTACAGGACATAAACTTATATTACAATTCCTGGCACCCAGTGCCTTACTTGCTAATTTGATTTAAACAGAACGAACTTAGAATAATGAAAGGATGCAATGTGTGTGAGTGATATGGGGCGAAATGATATGATTTACAACTATGGGAAAAATATTTACAAAAAACCCATTCCAAACAATTATATAATTAACCTAACTTAAAACTAAATGAATGATAATGGTATATACAATGCGGTGATGATTTACATTACAAATTTGTGATTAAAATGATGTTGTTAGAATGTACATGTTTTTATTGCACTGGAACAGGTTGAAGGGAGAAAATAGGGAGGGTTTGGTAAGGTAACAGGTGTTGGAGTTGAAAGGGTGCATTGCACTCTCTGATGTTTGTGATCGTGCGTGTATGTGGATTATTATGTAATTGCGACGTGTAGAATGTTTGTGATAATTTGTTTATGTATTCATGTATGTATTGTATGTTTGTGCTATCGTGTAAATCTACGATTCGAGAATAGCGGTCTGCGTTATTAACTAAGCGCAGACAATTATTCTGTAGTCGCTGCAGCGGTTGCAGTGCTATGTTCGACGCCGAACACCATACTGGAGCTGCGTATGTTAAAATTTCACGAGAATTAATTTGTAAATGACCCCCTCTAGCCATACTTTGTCGAAAGCCCTTTCGACGTCTAGTGGGCCATTACTGTGACTTTCTTTTTGTTAAAGTTTGTAGTTATGTCAGTCACAATTCTCGCTACTTGCTGAACGGTGCTATGTTTGGGACGGAAACCAAACTGGAAAGGTGGGGTTATTTTATGTTTGGTGTCAAAGGAATGGATGCGGGAAACTATCACCTTCTCAGCAACCTTGGATAGGGTATTAAGGAGGCTGATAGGGCGATAGCTGATGGGAAGTTTATGGTTTCTATTTGGTTTTGGAATGGTGATAACTATGGCAGTTTTCCAGGACGCAGGGAAGTAGTGGCATTTAATGATGGAATTGATTATTTAGGTGAGCTGGACAAAGGCTTTACGTGAAAGATTTTTCAGGACAATGTTTGGAATTGTGTCAGGACCTGGCGCTTTCTGGCTGGGTAGGAATTTAATAATGCCTCGTTACATGGGGATAGTGCCAGATTTCTACTGGCTAAAAACCTCTCCCCTTACCACGATCCACCTATCCTGGAACCGTATTTCTGTATGACATCGAGGGTAGGGACCTGACTTTCTACAAAAAAGAAAACGTAACACTTATCTATAATATATACTTACTGCCTACGAATTACTGTCAGTAGCTCGCTCGTTTTTCTCTTTGGCGCGTATGACTGCGATGAAATATTCCGCAGTTCTGTTCCACGTTTCTTCATTTTGCAGCATATAGCCTACTGCGTTCTCCGGTGTTAGGACCTCTCCCAACAACTTCTCCAACTTTTCCTTTCTTGTTACCCACTGCGGACATTTAAAGAGCGTATGTTCTGCTGTGTCCTCCTCCGCTGCACAGTAGCGACAAATGCCATTTCTGACTTTCCCGATTCTTTTCAGATACGCCTCATAACACCCATGCCCTGAGAAAGCCTGTGTCAGATGGAATGACATCTCTCCGTGCTTTTTGCTTGCCCATGCCTGGACGTCCGGAATAAGTCTTCTCGTCCAACTACCCTTCGCACCGCTACTCCATCTTCGTTGCCACCGCTCCATCGTTTCCTCCTTCGCTCGCCGCTTGAGCTCACCCTTAGTGAGACTCCCTCAGCATCTCCCCTCATCACTGAGGACCGCTATGTCACCAGGAGGTCGATGGGAGGAATCCCAGCCAGAACCTGTTCCGCCTCCCATGATACGGTGCAGTATGCGCTCACTACGCGTAGTGCCACCTTTCTCTGCACCTTGGCAAGCAGTTGGCACGCTCGCTTGGTGTTTAGCGCATGGGTCTACGTTGGTGCCGCATATAGCATTACCGAGTGGGCCACGCTTGCGAGCATCCGCCTCCTGCTCGGTTTCGGTCCACCAACGTTGGGCATCAACTTGGAGAGGGCGGCCACCGTTGCCCCAGCTTTCGCGCCCACTGCTCTAACGTGGGGAATCATCGTGCCCTCTCTGTCGATCTCCACCCCCAGGTACCTCACACTGCGCGTAGGAGATATCTCTTCGCCCAGTATCTCGAAGGTGGTTGTTATAATGCGCCGCCTGTCTGTCAGCAAAATTATTTCCGTCTTCTCCGGCGCAATGCGGAGCCCCTTCTCTTCCATCCACCTCGTCAAAGTGTCTACTGATTCCTCTACTTTTGCCTTGCATTCTACCTCCGTCTTCGCCGTTACTACCAGGGTTACGTCGTCCGCGTACCCTACCATAGTTGTTCCCTCCGGAAGTCTTACGTTCAGGACCCCATCGTACAGTACGTTCCACAAGGTAGGTCCCAGGACTGAGCCCTGTGGGACCTCGCACGTAACCCTTATCTCCTCCTGTCCTTCCTCGCTGTCTACCAGGATCCACCTGTCCTTGAGGTAGCTGTGTATCAGTTGACACAAATACGCAGCTATCCCGCGCCTCCGAAGCTCCTGCCCTATCTTTCTCCAGGCTGCCGAGTTGAAGGCATTCCTCACATCTACTCTGATCAAGACGCACATCCTTCTCGTCCTATGCGTGCCCTGTCTCGCCCTGTACGCCAGCTTTAGCACCTTCTCTATAGTCCCTATCGTGCTTCTTCCTTCTCTAAAGCCATGTTGATGTACGGAGAGTTCCCCCGTCCGAGCTATCTCTTCCTTAAACCTCTTCAACATCAGTTGTTCCATCAGCTTCCCGATGGTGTTGAGTAGGCAGAGTGGGCGGTACGACGTTGGCTCCTCGATCGGCTTGTTCCCTTTTCTTAGAAGTACCAGCCTTGCACGTTTCCATCGTGATGGGAACTCGCCTTCCGGCATGAGTCCATTCATCACTTGCAGTAGCACCTCTGGCTCTGAGAAGCAGCGCTTGCTGCTCTTAGCCGTTTCTTGGCCTCCTTGAAGGCAAGCCTCTTAAGCACACACTCTTCCTCCGTTCCCCTTCTTCTCTTTCGCTGATACTGTCGCCTTGCTACCAGGATTTATTTCCGCAAGACGGCTATGTTAGTGTTCCACCAGTACACAGGTCTCCTGGTTGTATGGCGTTTCCTGGACATGGATACATCACATGCCAGCTGCAGCTTCCTTGGTGTGGTGACCTCTTCTCGGCCTATGGCCTCCCCGAGGTACCCTCGGAAACGCTGTAAGTCCAGCGTCCTCACCGACCATCCGCTGGATTTGCCTTTCCTCTGTTGACTCTTCGCCTTATCACTAACCACAAATCAGATGTAATTGTGAGGGCTAAGGCTCTCCTCTTCCAGTACCTCCCATCCGCTGATTTCTGGAGCTATGTCCACGGTGGCCCATGTCAAGTCGATGATGAATCGTGATGGTCCCCGACAGAAGGTTGGGGCTGCACCCTCATTTATAATAACGAGGTTTAGCCCAGCGGCCCAGTATGTGAGCCTGTCTCCTCTTACGTCCATCCTGTCCGCCCCCCACTCCTATGACTTGGCGTTAAAGTCACCCGTGATAATGGCTCTCCCTCCTGTGCTCCGAATGCTATCATGGAGCTCCCGAAGGAAGTCATCATATTCTTCTATCCTTCTGTTGGGGGAGAAGTAGCAACTGTAGATCGTCCACCGCGTACTCCTTACCCAGACAAATCCCTCTCCACTGCCCCATGTCATTATCGCTAGGACACTTTCCTGTTGCTACACTGTGTCCCTCCTTCCGACAGAGGAGACAGAAGAAATCTCCCTTGCACACCTTAGCCCCATGTCCACTCTTTCCACATCGGTAGCACAGGGTGGTCCTGTCTTCCTTTTCGCAGTGCTCTTTGGTGTGCCCGTATTCGTGGCAGCGATAGCATCTCTGCAGAGTAACCCATTGTCGTACTCTGCACGTGACGAAACCCACCTTGCATCTTCCATTTCCCTGTACTAGCAAGTGGTTCGCCACTTCAAATGGGACCTTTAGCATGGCATCCTGTGTAACAGCACTTGCCGGTCTGAGGGGCCCTTGGAGTTTACACTCCGCTGCTAGCTCAGCCTTACTACATGTATTCCTTACTGCTTCAAGTAACTCGTCTCCCGTGGTAGTAACGTCAATGTCTCTGAGGCAGATTATCTGCTTAGCATCCGCCCCCAGTGTCTTTCATCAATATCGCTTCTCAGCGTCTCTGGTTTCCCAGCCTTGAGGTCAACTGTGAGGATCAGATGATCTCCATCCCTGGTCTTCCGCATGGAGACTACTCCCACCGTGTTTCGGCCATTCAGGGCTGGCTTTACCTTTTTCACCAGATCAGCGTAACTTAATTCTTGGTTTACCCTTTTAACCACGATGGCGCAGGTATTTCTCCCCGCTGCTATTTTACCCTTCCTGGTTACACCATCGCCCGCGTCTCCTCTTTTTTCTGGCTTGGGGGCATTTCCTCCCTGTGGTGGTGCTGGTCTGTTCTTCCTTTTCCCCCCACAGTCGCCCAATCCTCTGCCTCTTTCCCTTTACCTTCGTTGACCATGTTTCCCGTTTTCTTCAGTTTCTTCGGTCTCACCTTGCCCCTAGCGTAGTACGCAACTACTGTGATGCCCGTACTGTGGAAAATGTTTATTAGCATCTTACTCACTAGTCCCCATTTGAGCCGTCCGCCATCACCACCCTCCATCCTAGGAACAGCGACTAGCGTGAAATTGAGGTCGGACAAAGTGGTCGAGCCCATCCATGTCGCTTTCTGATTTGGATCTATCTGCTGTTGGGGATCGAAAGAGCGTTCTTATCGAGCTCAGAGACCTCTCCAGTAGCTTATCCAGTATTGCGTTCACCGCTGAGTCTATAGCGACCCTTCCCGCGGATTGCTTCACCTCTATTTCCCCTCCTAGACTCTTCCTCCTTTCTAGCTCTGTGAAATAGCTTTCCAGGGGTCTCGCCATATCTTCTGGCGTGCTGGTTCCCTCTTCGTGTATCTCTGTTCTTTCCGTCGGTGTTTGTGCTGTCCCCCTCCTGCCGAAGATTTCCTTTTCCTCTTCTTCCTCTGTACTTGGTCCGTAATCACGTCCGTAGTTGTCATCGTTAGATCCGCCTTCTCTTCACCCCTTGTCGCACCGCAGTTTGAACACCCACCGACCACGGCTGGCCGGCCAGGTTTGGAAGAGCGAAAGGCTTTTTGAACCACCTTTTCTAGGTCCGTCCTCCATGGAGGGGAGCAGGCTATCTCTAAATAGGGTTGCTCCGCCACATCGGGGCAAGCCGGACGTGAGTTTCCGCCATTCCTCTCGAACGACGGGTTAATCGGATGCCGCCTTCGTGCCGGGAATCGGCTAAGGGCTGTTAACCCTGCCTCCACTGCCTATCCCGGTCGCCGCTGGGATTGTTGGTCCGTGTCATGCATCACGTGTTTGATCTGCTGTTCCTGGACAGCAAAGCAAACATTAAATCATTCATTCCTCCACACACCATTTGTACACCATTCACACTTGCTTTGATTTCAGTGTGTCCTTCTCCTAGGCGGGTTGCCCTCACTGGCTAACGACTCCCGCCGACCCGTGGTTTGATTTCGGAGTGTCCTTCTCCTAGACAGGCTGCCTACCACGGCTACCGAGCCCTGTCTACCCGTGGTTTATATTCAGAGTGTCCTTTTCCTAGATAGGTGGTCTATCACGACTAACGAGTCCATATCCACCCGGGCTAGAATACAACCGGAGTGCGCCACCTCCAGAGGTTGACCTCACTAGACTGATCATCTATCCAGCCACGCATCCCTTCGGACGGGTCACCCTACCTTGAGATTTAGGATTTTGCATGAGGTATGCTTTTCTCGGATTGGGTCGTGAGCCCAATCCCTCCCCAACATGTCTACTCCGTGGGTCGAACCACAGTCAGCAGAGAGTCGTATGGTCTATCGACGGCCGCGTACCGAGATAGACAGACCGTCGACATCGTTCTTCTCTGGTGCAAACCTTTGGCTACGACACGACAGCCAGGTCAGAGGGGCTGGTCCGCGGTGGCAGCCTTAGTGGAACCCATCTAGGGTGTCAAGCCTAGAGAGCCCCACTTATAGCTACCACTAACCATGTCCTTGCAAACATGGCCGCTCATCATCTGAGAAGGTCAAGCATACAGACTATACGCGTGGTTGTCTCTTGAGTTTTATTTGCAAATTACTGTTATATCTATAACAAAAATTATAAATCTTTTGTGTTTGGTAAATTGCGAAGCAGTGTTTTTCATCAGTGTGCTGTAGTTGTTGTGTTATTTGTGCTACATCTGCTATTAATTAGTGAACTTCTGTCAGCTGTAAGTACTGTCTTTTAAGGCGATAACTGCTTATATTGCCCCTTCCTAATTAATCGTGTCGTTTGGCGCATCAACATCTACTCATCTCTGTCGCACCATCCACAAACTAAACTTGTTCGGGTGTATTCGCGTCTACTCGTCTCACATTGCAACATGTCCAATTGTCCAAATTACAACAAATCTGTAAATAAGGATGATAAGTCTATTGCTTGTGACGGATGCCGCACACTCACTCACTTAACCTGTGTAAATCTTACATCTGATGATCTTAAACGTTTCACCAGATCCTCTACTAAATCTGTCAAAATTTTTTGTACCAAATGTGTTAATGAATTAGATACAATCATTAGCTTAAAAAAATATCTTACAACTGCAAGCGGACATGCTTAAATTACAAAAGAAACTTATTGATTTTCGCAATATTGAAATTTCAATTGAAACCATTATAAATGAAATAAACCAAAGAGAGTTGCGACAAAAAAATTTCATTATTTCTGGTGTTCCTGAGTCGAATGAGCAAAATCTTAATTGTCAAATCACTACAATTATTATTAAAATAGAACCGAGTATTGATCTAACTGATATTAAAATTCAGAGGCTAGGTATTGTAAACAACACCAATACTCAACCAAGGCTTATTAAAATTCACTTCCAAAATATCGATGATGCTAAAAAACTTCTACTCTCTGCTAAAAAGGCTAGAAATTATCCTGAATTAAAAAGTATATATATATATATATATATATATTAGGCTGGGTCGAAAATTTTAGATTTGAGACGGGTAGTGAAAAAATTATAGTTTTTATGATTCTATGTAAGGGAGCGACCGTGGTTTCGATCATGGGTTTACCCCCAGCTCGCACAAATGCCTCCAAAATGGCCATTTTGGTAGTTTTTTCATATTTCACCCAATAGCTCATACTGTACATGTTATATGTGCGACTTTTTGGTCACAAATTACTCATGGGTCTTCAACCTTTAGATAAAGTCCATTGGGACCATATTTTGATGGTAAACCGGTAGAGTTATTGCCCTCTGAAAATATCGATTTTTGGGGGTAAAACTGCGAGATGCTTGTTAAAATGATAAATAGGTAATATTTAGATTCTAAACCACTCCATTTACTAATTTAGACTCTAAACTGCACCGCAAGCGCATGAAGTTGGTTTTCGACAGAAGAAAAACTTTGTTTTTGACATTCATTTTCGATTTTTTACCTCAAATTGGCGAAAAAACACGAGACTCTTATTAAAGTGATTAATAGGTGATGATTCGCTTCTAATCCACTCATTGTATACGTTTAGAATCTAAACTGCACTGCAAGCTTATGTAGTTCACTTTCGACCGAAGGAAAATTTTGTTTTTGCCGTTTACATTCGACTTTTTAGCTCGTCAAGATAATATCACCGAATTAATTAAACAAGATTAATCCATATTATTATTCGGTGCAAGATTGTGTTCGAAATTCAAGTTTCAACCTCATTTGGACTCCTTAATTCGGTATCAGTTAAGATTGCTTGCTAAATTATTGCAAACAATGATAACTTTGGACTCTTCTATTTCTTGCCTTTTGGATTATTTCAAAATAGGCCAATGGAAAAATATTATTTCTGCAGTAATGAAATTTTGCAAGTACAATTCTGAAAAGCGACATTTTAAATCTCCAACAAGTGCATTTAGGAACGGTGTTACAGAATTGTTGTACGTCTTTAATTTCACATTATATGCAAATACACTGCGACGTAATAAAAGGACAGATTGACAATGTTAAATCACTTGTTCGTACGGAGTATCGTAAAGCAGTAACTCGCGTATGTATGACAAATTTACCTGACAATCGAAGAAATAAATGTAAATCTGTTCCATTAACTGAGGATATTGTAAAATTAAATAAATATGTGAAAGAACAAGAGGGTAAAGCTTTCCAAATTCTACAAAATAATTTTTCTTATATTACTTGGTATAATTTAGCTTGCTTTACCATGACTTATATATTTTAATTTAATAGAAAACGCACAGGTGAGACTGAGCGATTACGTGGGGATAATTATAACACGAAACAAAAAATACTAAAAGATTCTGATATTTATAAGACATTAAGTGAATCAGAGAAAGTGTTTAGCGACAAATTTCATCGGATGGAAATTAGAGAAAATGGGAAAGAAATGTTCCAGTATTATTGACTGATATTATGATACAGTATATTGACACTCTTCTCAAATTTATAAACAATGCAACAGTTTCTCCAGATAATGAATATATTTTTGGTCTGGCGGCCTCTACAAACTCTCATCTATCAGGAACAAAAGTTCTTCGAGAAGCTTCCATTGAATGTGAAGCCATTAATCCATTGACTCTGCGTGGAACAAGTTTAAGAAAACAAATCGCTACGTTAACGCAAAATGCTCGAGAGTCAAATATTAGAAACACTTTAGATTCTCAGAAGAAAATGCCAACGTTCGAGACAAAACGAGATTATAGACTGTAATATTATAAATAAAAATAAATGAAAACATAATAATGCATCATACTTTTCATTACACTTCTTTCAGTTATATAGTTGTGTGCCTCTGCAAATGTATCATTTTCCTGAATCCATATCTTATGAATCTGATATCAAGTTAATGTGCTCAATGAGTGTAGAGAATTAGTTTAGTACACTATATTCAACATTTTGTTAACCAAACCTGACATAGGCACATCAGGAAATAAAAAGTCGAAAATAGGCTTAAACAAAAGTTTTCTTCGGTCGGAATTCAGTTTAATGAGCTAACGGTGAAGTTAAGATGTTAAATTAGGACAGAGAGTGGTTTTTAAATCCACATTTAGAAAATTTATCACAGCAATAATCATCTCGACATTTTCGACAATTTAAGCTAAAAAGTCGAAAGTAAACGGCAAAAACAAAGTTTTCCTTCGGTCGAAAGTGAACTACATAAGCTTGCAGTGCAGTTTAGATTCTAAACGTATACAATGAGTGGATTAGAAGCTAATCATCACCTATTAATCACTTTAATAAGAGTCTCGTGTTCTTTCGCCAATTTGAGGTAAAAAATCGAAAATGAATGTCAAAAATAAAGTTTTTCTTCGGTCGAAAACCAACTTCATGCGCTTGCGGTGCAGTTTAGAGTCTAAATTAGTAAATGGAGTGGTTTAGAATCTAATTATTACCTATTTATCATTTTAACAAGCATCTCGCAGTTTTACCCCCAAAAATCGATATTTTCAGAGGGCAATAACTCTACCGGTTTACCATCAAAATATGGTCCCAATGGACTTTCTCTAAAGGTTGAAGACCCATGAGTAATTTGTGATCAAAAAGTCGCACATATAACATGTACAGTATGAGCTATTGGGTGAAATATGAAAAAACTACCAAAATGGCCATTTTGGAGGCATTTGTGCGAGCTGGGGGTAAACCCATGATCGAAACCGCGGTCGCTCCCTTACATAGAATCATAAAAACTATCATTTTTTCACTACCCGTCTCAAATCTAAAATTTTCGACCCACCCTAATATATATATATATATATATCAATCATGACAAACCTCCTCTGCAACAACAACAATATAAGAAAATTAGATCTGAATTAATTGCTCGTAAATCTCGGGGTGAAAATAATTTATTAATTTGTTATGAGAAAGGATTTCCTCAAATAGTTGAAAAAAACTAATGAACTCACTACCCACCAACATGTCGCAAATTTCAATCTCTTATAAAAACGTCCAGGGTCTCAATATGAAGATAAAACAATTGTATTCGTTACTACCATCCCTCAACTTCGATATCATCTGTTTCACTGAAACTTGGTTGACCAACAGTGTGTTTGACTCTGAAATAAGTTCTGGATCACATTTTGTTTTTCGCACTGATCGCAATTTTGTACAGTGTGGTGTTAACCGTGGTGGTGGTGTGTTAACACTAATTAATAGAAAATTTACCGCCATTAATGTTCTTCTTCTATGGCACTACAGTCCTGTGTGGACCTTGGCCTCTTCGACAATTTTTCTCCATTCTATCCTATTCACAGCTTTATTTCTCCAGTTCGTTACTCCTAACACCTTTAAGTCTTCGGTAACTTGGTCTTGCCATCTTTTTCTTGGACGACCTCTTTTTCTCTTCCCGTATAGACGAGTATTCGTTACATTTTTTGCTAGTCTTTTCTCGTCCATCCTTTCTACATGCCCTAGCCATCGTATTCTTTGTGCCTTTATATATCTTACTATGTCTTCGTTATTTAACAGCTCTTCAATTTCAAAGTTATATCTGCTTCGCCACAAATTATTTTCCTGCACTGGGCCATAAATTTTTCTTACGATTCTTCTTTCAAAACAGCGCAATTCGTTTTCTTCTTTCTTAGTGATGGTCCAGGTTTCTGATCCATATGTAACTATAGGGCGGATTAGTGTCTTATACAACCTTGTTTTTGTACTTTGGGATAATAATTTTGATTTCATTAAGTTCGCGTATCTATAGTACGTATTATTACCGGCCTGTATACTCCTTTGGATAGCTTCTCTTATTGAATTTTCGTTGTTTAATATATCTCCTAGGTATGTGAAATTCTGGACCCCTTCGAAGTTCCAACTGTCGGTTATAAAGTTTTGCAAAGTTCTTCGTGCCTGGGACGCAGACATTTTCATATATTTTGTTTTATTTTCATTAATGTTTTTCATTGCTGTTTTCGCAGCATGTTCGGCTAATATTTCTAGGGCTTCTCTTAGTTCGTTAGTGCCCTTCGTGACAAGCGCAATGTCGTCGGCATACGCACATACTTGTATCATTTTGTATGCTATATTACCACTGTTTGCTATTTGGCGAATCACTGAATCTAATGTTATGTTGAATAATAGTGCAGAGAGCGCGTCTCCCTGCTTCACTCCAGTGCTGATATTGAAGCTTTCTGTGTTCTTGTTATCTATTCTTACTCTTGCCTTTACATTCTCTAGTGTCATTGCTGCTAGAGATATTAATTTATTCGGTATTCCTATTCCTTCCATTATTTTATAAAGAGCTTTTCTTGAGATTGAATCAAATGCCTGTTTAAAATCGATAAAAAAAATATGAAGGTCTCTACCGTATTCTAACGCTTTTTCCATGCTTTGTATCATAGTAAATATCTGATCTGTGGTGCTTCTGTTTGGTCTAAAGCCACACTGATAGTCTCCTCGGAGTAAATAGAGAGCCTAGTATATAAGATATTGGAAAAGATCTTATAAGCGCCATTTAATAATGTGATTCCCCTGTAGTTGTTGCATACTCTTTTATCCCCTTTCTTCAATATGGGGTGTATTATGCCTTCATTCCAGTCTGTGGGCATTTTTTCTTGTCTCCATATTGCTATTAGTAAGCTGTGTAATTTGGTTACTAGTTCTTGTCCACCGTTTTTTATTAACTCAGCAGTAATTGTATCTGCTCCTGGAGCTTTCTTCATTTTCATTTTATTTATCGCTTCGCTAACCTCTGTCGACGTAGGTTCTTCAATTAGAGGGTCTGCTGTTTGGCATGCAGGTGATTCGTTTCCTCCAATCTCTGTTTCTTCCCTGTTTAGCAATGTTTCAAAATGTTCTTTCCATCTGTTCATTATTTTTTCCTTCCCTTCTAATATTTTACCCTGCTTGTTTTTGATGCCTTGGATGTTTGGTTGATATTCTTTAGTTTGTTCGTTTATTGTTTTGTAAAACATCCTGACATTTCCATTCTTATTTAGTTCTTTTATTTCTATAACTTTGTTCTTCATCATTTCTTTCTTTTTCTTTTTACAGAGTGCGTTAGCTTTCTTTCGGCATTCTTTGTAAATGTCAGTGTTTCCTCTGGTTTCCTTACATAACATTTTCTTTCTAGCTTCGTTTTTAATTTGTATTGCTTTTCTACATTCTTCATCAAACCATTCCGCATTTCTAGTTTTCTTTTCTTTTCCAATAGATTGTGTATCTATAATTGCATTTTTAATGATGTTCCATTCGTCGTCTATTTCTAGGTTTGTTTTTTGCCGATAATTTTCTTTTAGTTTTGCTTCTAACGATTCCTTGTATGAGTCTAGTACTGATTCTACTCCCAATTTATCTGTGTCCCATCTCTCGTTCTTTTTGCTTGTGATCTTATGCACATTCGATAGTCGTTCTCGCATAGTAGCCTGTACCAAGAAATGGTCTGAGTCGCAGTTGGGTCCTCTATAAGTTCTAATATCCATTACTGATGATGCATGTCTTTTAGAGATTAAGATATGATCTATTTGATTTAATGTTTTGTTATTTGGGCTGATCCATGTTCCTTTATGTATGGTTTTATGTTCAAAGAAAGTACTTTTAATGATCATATTTCTGCCCGCAGCAAAGTGACCCAACATTTTCCCGTTATCGTTTGTTCTTATGTGCATAGTTTGCTTGCCGGCTACCTGTGACATAAAATCTTCCTGACCAAATTGGGCGTTAAAGTCGCCTAGGATCACTAGAACGTCGTATTTTGGGACTTTATCGCATTGTTTTTCTAATGTGTCGTAGAATATTTCTTTTTCTTCAGTGTCCTTGTTCTCCGTTGGAGCATGGACTGAGATCAATGTTATGTTTCGGTACTTTCCTTTTAGTCTTAACATGCATAAGCGTTCATTTATTGGTTCAAAAGCAACAACCTTGTTTATCATCTTTTTCTTTATCAAGAATCCCGTACCGAATTCTCCTGCCTTATGCGCATTGCCGCTGTAGTAAATTGTTGCCGACTTTTTATTTATAATGCCGTGTGATTTCCAGCGAATTTCTTGTATTGCTAAGATGTCTATTTGTGTTTTATTTAATTCGTCTATGATTTCGTTTAATTTCCCTGGCTTTAGCATCGTCCTGACGTTCCAAGTTGCTAGTCGTAAATCATTGTCCTTTATTCTTTGCTTTGTTCTGTTTTCCTTGTGAATCTGTCCTAACCGAGGCAATTGTCTGGGTTTCGTAACGTGTTCTTTTTTCCACGATAGGGTTGTTGGCCCTAAGCGTAACCCCCTTTTCGGAGGACCATTTCTCCCGCTTCCGTTAGCCCTGAGCGATTCAGGTTACCGGGGTTCACCACGAGGAGGTGGAAGTCGGAATTGGGTAGGAGAGGCTAAGCTGTGGTGCGCATACGCTACCCTTTAAACCCCATTAATGTTAGTCTTACTAATTTTCTGCACTTATTACCTTGTAATGTAGATATTGTATGTTGCAAATTGGCCTTTAATAATATACATTTATACATATTTACAATTTATATACCCCCTGGAATGAACAGTAATCTATATAGTACCATTTTTGATTTTTTTGAAAATCTGCCATTTTTATATTAATATTTATTTTTTATTATGTTATTTGTATATTGTATTTTTAATTACGTTTTTTGTAATTTGCTTCTTTTTGTATTAATTCTAGTTTTTTGTTCCTACCCTGTTATTGCGACTCCTCCCGTTGGGTAGTGTATATTTAAATAAATAAATAAATAAATAAATCCCCTATCCCCGACCTGGGGACGCGCCCGGTAGTTTACCCAAACCCCGGGAACCTAACCTAACCTAATCTAACTTTTTTTTTTTGAGGTAGGAGAGAATGCTCATGCACACCCAGTGTGATGCCGAGGCAGCGCATACCCTCCCGAAGGAGTAAAGGTTGTGTGGGACTCTAGGCATCCGCTTTCGCCTCATCTGCCTAACCTACCCACTATACTCTTCCGTCCCCTGGCCCAGGCTCAGCAAGGTATCGTTATTCACATTCCTTCTTGCTGCCCCGCGTCTTACTCTATTCCGGTCTTCGCTCTAGTGACCTTTCATATGTTTCCTTCTGCAGCATTAGCTCCTTACAAAACTGGTGAATAGTCTGCCACTTCCCTTCCTCCTGTAGCATTAGGGGGATTATATTCTCTGGGGTCATTAAGATGCCGAGAATGCTGTTCATCTCCTCTTTTTCCTTGTGCCATTTTTTACAGCTAAATACTGTATGCTCTGCCGTATCCCTATCTTTACAGTACCAACAATCCTCAATTTCCGACTTTCCGATTTTCTTCAGGTATGCTTTGTAGCAGCCATGTCCTGAGTCGTTTTCCCTCCACCTGTTTTGCCACTTCTGCAAGGTTTCTTTTCTGGCAACCACTTTTAGGGGCTTATTTAGTCCCATTGTTATAGTTCTTTCTTGTGCCAGCAAGTCGATTGGTATAAGTCCAGTTATTACTCCAACCGCCACTGCTGGGGCCGTCCTGTATGCTCCACTTACACCAACCGCCAGCTGCTTGTACAATTTCAGGACAACCCCCTCGTATTTTTTTATTTTCAGTACGTCCACCCATACTGGGGCAGCATATAATATTATTGAATTCCCAACCGATGCTAGGACCTTGCTCTTGCTGCTCTTGGGGCCACCAAGTCTTGACATTAATCTCCTAAGGGTCTGTATTCTTTTACTTGCTGTCTTTGCAGCCTCTAGTATGTGTGGGCCGAATCTCAGGTGCTTGTCTTGAGTAACGCCAAGGTACTTCACAGATTCTTTAGGTATTATAGTTGTTCCTCTTAGTTCGAATACTATTGGTGCGTAGCGTTTCCTGCCTACCAAAATTATAGCTTCCGTTTTTTGTATGACAAGTTCGAATCCCTTGCTAGTCAGCCATGTGTTCTTATCCCTAAGCATTTTGTTCATTTTCCATACTAGGTTTTCCTGATCCCTATCTACATCTATGATACCCAAATCGACTGCGAACGCTATTGACGTCACTCCGTCAGGCTTTTGTAGCGTCAGCACTCCGTTGAATATTAAATTCCAGAGTCGTGGTCCAAGACCTGAACCCTGTGGGACCCCGCTATTAATTTCGACCTCCTCTTGTCCCGTATATAAGATTCTTCCACGTAGGTAACTCCCTAAAATCTTTTTTAGATAAGGTGGCAGTATCTCTGCCTCCTGCATTATTATATCCTATCTGGCGTTATTGAACGCATTACGTATGTCTTACAACAACAATGCACAAAGCCCTCTGGTTTTCAATGTTTTTATCATCACCCCTCTAGCTATCTCACATACCCGGAATATGGCATCAATCGTTGATTTTCCAGCCCGGAAGCCATATTGATCCTCAGCCAGTATTTTTTCCTTGTCAAGAAAAACTTGCAATCTGTTAGCAACTAGCTGCTCATACACCTTGCCCATGGAGTTTAAAATACATAGCGGCCTGAACGCCGATGGGTCCAGCCCTTCTTTCCCCGGCTTCCGTAGAAGGACCAACCTGGCTTCCTTCCACTCCTTGGGAAAGCTTCCATTCTTCATCAGATCGTTTAACACCTCACACACATATTCCGGGTTTTCTTCTACTAATATCTTTATCACCTCTACAGGGATAAGGTCCGGTCCTACCGCCTTCCCAAACTTTAGCCGTCTCCGTATATTTGTTATCTCTTCTTTTCTGCATTTTTCAACTTCAACATTTCCTACGGAGGGCTAATTGTTTATCCCATGGTCAGGGAACAGAGCTTGGACCACTTCTCTCTCGTCACTTGGCTCTAGCTGTACGGGTTTTCCTCAGCTGTGGTTAAGAAATCCAGCCCTGCAACATGGAATATGGTTTCCTTCCTTCGTTTCCTTACCTTAGTGCCTTCCATATTCTCATTGATAATTTTCTCTAGATCCTGGGCCTTGATCCTGTTGCCCTCAATCACGATCAGCGGGTTGCCCAGAACCGTCTGTCTGACAGTCCTGATTCAAACGTCCTTTTCTCCTAAGGTTTTGTCAAGGGCTTTTAGACCCGCCACAGTTTGGGCAAAAGTTTTCCCTCCTTTCTCTAGGACTAGGCACTTCGGTGTTTTTATTCCGGGATCTATTCTCCTGGCCAGCTCTTGCTCTTGTCTGGAATGTATTTTTTGGGTTATCTAACCTGCCATTCACCGTGTAAAATTTAGCTTCATCTGCTAGCCTAACGTATCTTATTAGTTTACGAATGGGGAGTAGGTCATCTCGCAAAGTACTGGCCACCTATAGTGTAGCTGGCACTGGGCCATTGTATGCTTAGGACCTCCTTAGTTTCGTTGAAGTCCCTGGCCGCTCTCAGCATTTCCGCAATTTCGTAAGCATCCGGAAGTTTTGGGCCCTCCAATTGCACAGCATCTGGTGAGGCGCCAGACGACCTAGTCGCTGTCTGCGTTTCAGCATCACGGGTTGGGCGGTCATCGCATGTATGTGCCCCACTTTCTCTGGTCGGTACTTTACGTCGAATAGCTTCATGTAGGAGTTTGTCCAACTTCGTTCTCTCATCCCTGAGTCGTCTGATCTCAGCAATCAGTTTCCGGCATTGGTCCTTTATCAGGTTATTTACGTTTTTCCCGTGGGTCAGGAGCAAGTCCTCCAGTCTGACACTGTGCTCCACACTGGATGTCATCACCTTGTCAAAACTCACCCAGGGGTTTTGGGTCTGGGGGTGTGTACTGGATTTTGCGATTTGGGGGGGGGGGATGGGATTGGGATTTGCGTTCTGACTTAGTGGCTGGTTCAGGTTATCCAGGGTCTTCCTCTTGTGCATCTCTTCAGGTGGAGTTGTTTGGTCAGCACTCTTTCTTCTCTTTATTTCCTCCTTTATTCCATCAGGGATGCCCCTGTCCTCTCCGGGGTACTGGCTGATCTTGCTCTGGGGCCGTGAGATATCGTGGGGAGCAGGGCCTCTGTCAAACCTCCGGTTGATGGTTTCACAGCTTCCACAGTCAGCAAGTTTCGCATTCGCTCCGCCTTTCTCTCCTTCTTACTTTTCTTCTTGTTGGCTTCGTTGGTTCCGCCCTTATCCGCCTCTTGTGCTTGTGTCATTTCCTTTCTCTGTTTCCTATCGTTATCTTTTATAGTGGGCGCCCTGTCGTTCCGTTTTCTGCTTATTTCCTTTCTTTTGGCCATTTCTCTTTCTCTTTGTTCCCGGACGTGGGCGTCTTCAGCCGTACCTTGGCTATCCTCAAACCAATTACAACACCTTTGTGGTCCCGCAGGAGGGGTCATCCTCAGGGAGCTGTATCCTCTTTTATCCCTCTGTTCAAGGATCGCAGGGTCCTCCCCTGCGGGTCGCTCCTGCTCTCCACGCTCCTGTTCCCCCTCTGACCGTTTCACTGTTTCCTCCTCCTTATTCTTCCTGCTCACAGCCGAGGCTCCCAGCTGTCTCCCTGTAAGCTATCCGTTGCCTTTGCCTTGTCCGTCATCTGTTGGTTTCCGTCCCATGTCGTTCTCTCGTTGTCCGTTGCCGTCGCTGTTGTCGTGCCGTTTATCCAATTTGGGGGGTTCCATTCGGTTCCCACGAGTAAGACAGAAGGGAACCGAACACCGGTACAGTGCTCCTTGCTACGGCTAGGCTAAAGACTGCAGACCGCGCCACTGCATCTACAGGTCACCGTTAGCGGTGGACTCACGCACCACCATGAGCCCTTCAGCACGGTCCGACGTAACACCTTAAAGCCACGGCTTTTTTAACGAGGTGTGCTCCCCGCTCGTGTCAGTGTCTCGCCATGTCGTCAGCTGCGTTTCCTGGATTCAGAAGAGTCTGGGATCTCCCTGCTGCCAGTTCCTGCGGTCCGTCCTCGGTTTAATTTCGGAGTTTCCCTCTCCTAGGCAGGCTGCTGTCCCCAGCTACCGAGCCCTGCCTGCCCGTTGGTTTGATTTCGGAGTGTCCTTCTCCTACACGGGTTGCCTTCACCACGGCTAACGAGTCCCATCTACCCGCGGGTGGCCGCCCACTCTGGGTCAGACGCCACCACCGTTGCGGGTTTTCTTAGTCTTCCGGCTACCGGTGAGTTCCGGCCTACCGTACTAAGTCCCCCCCTCCACCACGACAAGGTGAACACCCATGGGGGGAACCTAACCTAACCTAAACTAACCTAACCTAACCTTTTTTTCTACGAGGGTAGGGGAAAAATCTGCATACAGACACCTTGTGCCATCCCGGATCACAGAGTAGTGCTGGGTTTCCGATGGGTTAACCAAAAACAGCTGGTTCCGTTGTGGACACTAGCTAAAAAACCCCTCCCTTTTTTTAGTTAGCAGTACGCGGGCCTATTAGGTATAAGCCTTTTAGTCCAGAGCCCCTTCTCCGAACTACTCCATTTTTCCTGCCAGGCTTCTCGGATTCTCCTTTCCCTTTCTGCTTTGGGAAGCTTTCCCTCGATCTTGCTTACTCTTCTATCCTCTGCCAGTAGCTCTACGGGTGGGAGTCCCGCCAGCGTAAATGCCGCGTCTGCCGACATCGTCCTGTAACCACTGATTATTCTATATGCTACCTTACGCAGAACCGCTCCAAGTTTCCTTCTGTGTACTTCTTTTTTAAGTACGTGCGCCCAGACTGTGGCTGCATATAACATCACCGACGTTACGACATGACCGTAGGCCTTTCTTTTACTGGCTCTGGGCCCTCCGATGCTATGCATCAGTCTTGCCAACGCAGAGCACGTTCTTTCCGCCTTGCTTGTCACGCTATAAATGTGTGCGGCAAACATGCCCTGGCAATCTATTATGACTCCCAAGTACTTAATTGCGCTATTTGGGACCACGTCATATCCGCCCACCCTGAACTGGAGGACTTCGCACTTCCTGCCCCCTGCCAGGACGACTGCCTCCGTCTTCTGCGTTGCGAGCTCAAGGCCTCTCTTTTGTAGTCTCGCGGCGATTTGCTCGAGGGCTTTGTTGGCCTTAGTTGTCAGTTCTGTCGGCGTCTTAGCTGTAAACACAACCCCTGTATCATCGGCGTAGGCAATTATGTTCACTCCTTCCAGGGCCGGTGCTGAAATAACTTTGTCAAAGAGGACATTCCACATCGTAGGTCCCATTATGGATCATTAGCTCATTAAGATATTCAGGAGGTACCCAGGGATCTTAAGTTCCCTTGAGTGTCCTTATAATCTTTCTCCACGAGGCCGAATTAAAGGCGTTGCGGATATCGAGTGCAATAAGGGCGCAGAGCTTTCTGTTCCTCCAATTTCCATCCTTTACCCCAGCTGCAATGTCGAGCACCCTCTTAATGGCATCCACTGTGCTCCTTCTTTCCCGGAAGCCATACTGGTCTTCCGAGATTCCCTCTTTCACCTGAATCTCTTTCCTAAAGCGCTCATTAATTAGTTGTTCATGGAGCTTCCCCATTGTGTCCAGGAGGCACAGTGGTCTAAGGGAGCTCGGGTCCTCTGCAGGTTTGCCAGTCTTCCTGATAAGTACCAGTCTGGCCGTCTTCCATTCTTTGGGGAAAGTTCCTTCCACCAGTAACCTGTTCATTAGGTCTAAGATGATTTGCGTGTTCTCTTGTACTGCCACTTTTACTACATCTGGGGGGATGCCATGCTAACTTGTATACCAGAGTTTCGGAAGGTTACCCCTGGTAATGTCGGAACTGCGATGACTCCATCGAAGAGGACATTCCAGTTGGACCAAGGATGGAGCCCTGGGGAACCCCGCTGTGGACTTGGAAGGTCAGTTTTCCTTCATCGCTGTCGGCCTGTATCCAGCGTCCAGAGAGGTAATCTCTGAGGATAGTCAGTAAGTACCCCGAGATGTTTAGGTCTCGTAGTTCCCTATTGCCTACCCTCCACGAGGCCGAATTAAATGCGTTGGGTATGTCCAATGTTATAAAGACGCAGATCTTCCTTTGTCTCCAGTTCCCGCTTCTGGCTTCTCTAGCGATGTCCATTATCTTTTTAATGGCATCTACAGTACTCTTTTTTTCTCGGAATTCCATCAGGGCCAGGTGTTTTCCTAGTTTTGATTTTTTCCGCAGCCACTTTTATTTCTGCGTTCGTGACGTTCTCTACCTCTTCTGTCGGTATCCGTTCCCAAGCCTCACTGGCCTTTGTAGGGAATAGGTGCGCTATTTTTTTTTTTTAATTTATACATCGGACCAACTACTATTATTTTTTGTTCTGTTTTCTCCTCCGGAATTTGTACGTCCATATTAGTTATTTTAACTACAATTTGATATGGCTTTCCCCATATAACATCTTCCACCGTGTCAATGAGCTCTTTCCACTTCTTTGCTTTTTCCCTATGTATTTCCATACTGAGCTGCTTCCTTTTGTCTCTATATCTAGCCCGTGCATCTTCTATGATCTGCATGCTGGGGCTTCTTGCAATACTTCTTTGATATATCCTCCTCGCATGGTGGCACTCTTTCCGAAGGTCAAAGATTTGGTTTGTCCGCCAGTATACTTGCCTTCTTCTCGGGCTGTGAGAGAAACTCTTCATTGTTTTGCTGCATAATTTTATTAGCTGTGTTTTCCTTGCAGCTTTTTGCCGTCTGTAGCTTTCCTATTTCGACCTAACATTGTTCGCTCTTCAATATTTTGACATTCCATTTTTTCTTTGCTAATTCCATTTGTAGAATTTTGTTTATTGTATTTATTTCAAAGTAAATTTGTCTAAGTGGACTGAAAGATTATTTCTCTACTTCTACCCTCCAGTTTGATATCCTCGGCAAAAGTGCTTCTGCACATGTCGTGATATCAATGAAGGAACGTCCATTCGCATTGTGGAACGTAGGCGTCTTTCCTGTATTGCAAATATATATATATATATATATATATATATATATATATATATATATATATATATATATATATATATAGGTATGTCAAATCAACCTATTGGGGACCAAAACGAACATAAAATCGACTGTTTGGGTACACTGGCGACTATTTGGGACCAGGTCTAGTAGAGTCGTACTAAAGATCGACCATTTGAGGACTCTACTTTTTGCCGCTGTTTCATGGCGCTGCTGATGTCGTGTAACATGTGAACTAAATACGAACCGCCAGGTGACACTACTTGATCATATTTTTGCAACATGTAAGTGTGGTTGCCTTACGTGTTATGCTGCACTGGAAACAAAACTGATTGGCTCCAAGTTTGATACAAATATAAATAAAAATTCAGTTTAACACCTAAACATATTAAAGTGTCAGATCGCCGCAAATGGCGCTTTTAAGTAAATATCATCGTATCAATCACTTTCGAAATCATATCAGTATTTTATAAATTTGATATAATTGTGCTTATGCCAATTTAATTTTCAAAATTTTACACCATACTTTGTTATATTTTTAAAATCTTATATCATCATGGGACATTTTAAAAGAATATGTTACTAACACATTTGACGAATTGATAATGTTTTGTACACTGATTCGAAATATGTTGCAAAAAGATTACTTATTTCATTCTCGTATATAGCTGTATCATTATTTAGGAACATAGAATTAGGTATGGTGCTACCCTTTCATATAGTTTTTGTATGTTGCCAGAAGCATTTAACATTATTTTCAATATTGTATTCAATCAATTTGAAGTAGTTACAGTGGTCTTGATACATTACGGTTTTTATTCTTTTGTGGAGGTTTGAAAAAGTGTCGCGGTCATGAGAGTTACCATAAATTTTGCATTTCTTGTGGTATTTATCTTTTTATTTAATAATTTTTATGAGAGAATGGGAAAACCATTGCGGATATTATGTGTTCTTACAGTTGTATGTGGGACAATAAGTGTCTAGAAAGTTGTAAATAATATTGTAAATTATTTAACATTGTCATCAATATTTTTATGTATGAGTATTGTATCCCAATTGACAGTCGATAATTGATAAATAAGACTTTCATAATCAAATTTTTTTCAATTATATCGTGAAATATTATTACGTAGAAGCGGTTTAAAACATAAGAAATCACAGTTAATTTCCAAAGTAGAGTGAAAAAATATAATTTGCTGATAGGTTCATTACATTTAGAAACATTAATATTGAAAGTACAGAATACTAAATCCAACATAATACCCTGATGATTAAGAATGTTATTATGTTGGGTTGAATTACAAAAAGACATTGTATTGAATAGGACGGTATGAGTATCAGTTCTTCGATGGACATGGATATTTGATTCTTTAGCTATATTATTATTAAAATCGCTGTTTCTTATCAGTTTACATAGAATATACATAAACAAATGATGATTAAGTATTCTTAAGTTAAATTAATTCATTTATTGAACTAAATAACGCGATTCATTCAAATCAATTGTAAAATACATAAATAAATGTGGTATAAGTATTCACAATCAGTTGTAAAATGCAATGCAATATTTAGCTTTTATACAGAGTCCGCACACTGGGGTGGATCAAATGTTTTTCGAATAGATGATACCTTCTCGTTGGCAGGCCATTACAGTAGCAATGGTGCTTTGAATTGTAGCAAATCGTATTTTCGTATCTAAATATTTTCTTTTCAATGTTTCGTAATGTATTTTCAAATGGCTATGTACTAGTAATGTATGAAAACAATAACTTTTGAAATTCGTTTGAAAATAAGTGTCTAACTGTCGTTTCAAAACCATCATCTGACGGATCTTGTATTTGATTTTTTAACAGTAATATTATTAAAACCGGATATTTGCTTATCAGTACTCACAGAATATACATAAACAAATGATGATTGAGTATTTATTTGTTGAACTAAAACAACGCGATTCATTCTAAACAATTGTAAAATGCGATAAGATAATTAGCTTTTATATTTGATATTTTAGCAATGCTATTATTAAAATGAATGAGATTTTTAACAGTTCACATAGAATATACATAAACAAATGATGATTGAGTATTCATTTGTTGAACTAAAACAACGCGATTCATTCTAAACAACATTGTATTGAATAGGACGGTATGAGTGTCAGTTCTTCGATGGACATGGATATTTGATTCTTTAGCTATATTATTATTAAAATCGCTGTTTCTTATCAGTTTACATAGAATATACATAATCAAATGATGAGTAAGTATTCATAAATTAAATTAATTTATTTGTTGAACTAAAACAACGCGATTCTTTCTAAACAATTGTAAAATGCGATGAGATAAGTAGCTATTATATTTAATATTTTAGCAATTTTATTATTAAAATCAATGAGATTTTTATCAGTTCACATAAAATATACATAAACAAATGATGATTAAGTATTCATAAGAAAATTAATTTATTTGTTGATCTAAAATAACGCGATTCATTCTAAACAATTGTAAAATGCGATGAGATAATTAGCTATTATATTTGATATTTTAGCAATGCTATTATTAATATCAATGAGATTTTTATCACTTCACATAGAATATACATAAACAAATGATGATTAAGTACTCATTTGTTGGACTAAAACAACGCGGTTCATTCTAAACAACATTGTATTGAATAGGACGATATGAGTGTCAGTTCTTCGATGGACATGCATATTTGATTATTTAGCTATATTATTATTAAAATCGCTGTTTCTTATCAGTTTACATAGAATATACATAAACAAATGTAGGCGCGGTGGCCAAGCGTGTTAAGGCACATCTCTTAGCATACTGTGACGTCACCCGAACCAAGGTTCGTCGGTTCGAATCCGCCTGCCGACAACGTGTGATTTGTCGTAAAATATAAAAATACAGTTTCATGTATTCATCACACACATTAAATAATCTGACTAAAGAAACCGGCAGTACGGCAGCGTAAAAACTGCGGCTCGGTGTGTCCGGCCCCTATGTTCCGACACGGAATGATGGGACTCAAAGAAGATACATAAACAAATGATGATTAAGTATTCATAAGTTAAATTAATTCATTTGTTGAACTAAAACAACGCGATTCATTCTAAACAATTGTAAAATGCGATGAGATAATTATCTATTATATTTGATATTTTAGCAATATTATTATTAAAATCAATGAGATTTTTATCAGTTCCCATAAAATATACATAAACAAATGATGATTAAGTATTCATAAGAAAATTAATTTATTTGTTGATCTAAAATAACGCGATTCATTCTAAACAATTGTAAAATGCGATGAGATAATTAGCTATTATATTTGATATTTTAGCAATGCTATTATTAATATCAATGATATTTTTATTACTTCACATAGAATATTCATAAACAAATGATGATTAAGTACTCATTTGTTGGACTAAAACAACGCGATTCTTTCTAAACAATTGTAAAATGCGATGAGATAAGTAGCTATTATATTTGATATTTTAGCAATTTTATTATTACAATCAATGAGATTTTTATCAGTTCACATAAAATATACATAAACTAATGATGATTAAGTATTCATTTGTTGAACTAAAACAACGCGATTCATTCTAAACAACATTGTATTGAATAGGACGGTATGAGTGTCAGTTCTTCGATGGACATGCATATTTGATTCTTTAGCTATATTATTATTAAAATCGCGGTTTCTTATCAGTTTACATAGAATATACATAAACAAATGATGATTAAGTATTCATAAGTTAAATTAATTCATTTGTTGAACTAAAACAACGCGATTCATTCTAAACAATTGTAAAATGCGATGAGATAATTAGCTATTATATTTGATATTTTAGCAATATTATTATTACAATCAATGAGATTTTTATCAGTTCACATAAAATATACATAAACAAATGATGATTAAGTATTCATAAGAAAATTAATTTATTTGTTGATCTAAAATAACGCGATTCATTCTAAACAATTGTAAAATGCGATGAGATAATTAGCTATTATATTTGATATTTTAGCAATGCTATTATTAATATCAATGAGATTTTTATCACTTCACATAGAATATACATAAACAAATGATGATTAAGTACTCATTTGTTGGACTAAAACAACGCGGTTCATTCTAAACAACATTGTATTGAATAGGACGATATGAGTGTCAGTTCTTCGATGGACATGCATATTTGATTATTTAGCTATATTATTATTAAAATCGCTGTTTCTTATCAGTTTACATAGAATATACATAAACAAATGTAGGCGCGGTGGCCAAGCGTGTTAAGGCACATCTCTTAGCAAACTGTGACGTCACCCGAACCAAGGTTCGTCGGTTCGAATCCGCCTGCCGACAACGTGTGATTTGTCGTAAAATATAAAAATACAGTTTCATGTATTCATCACACACATTAAATAATCTGACTAAAGAAACCGGCAGTACGGCAGCGTAAAAACTGCGGCTCGGTGTGTCCGGCCCCTATGTTCCGACACGGAATGATGGGACTCAAAGAAGATACATAAACAAATGATGATTAAGTATTCATAAGTTAAATTAATTCTTTTGTTGAACTAAAACAACGCGATTCATTCTAAACAATTGTAAAATGCGATGAGATAATTATCTATTATATTTGATATTTTAGCAATATTATTATTAAAATCAATGAGATTTTTATCAGTTCACATAAAATATACATAAACAAATGATGATTAAGTATTCATAAGAAAATTAATTTATTTGTTGATCTAAAATAACGCGATTCATTCTAAACAATTGTAAAATGCGATGAGATAATTAGCTATTATATTTGATATTTTAGCAATGCTATTATTAATATCAATGAGATTTTTATTACTTCACATAGAATATTCATAAACAAATGATGATTAAGTACTCATTTGTTGGACTAAAACAACGCGATTCTTTCTAAACAATTGTAAAATGCGATGAGATAAGTAGCTATTATATATGATATTTTAGCAATTTTATTATTACAATCAATGAGATTTTTATCAGTTCACATAAAATATACATAAACTAATGATGATTAAGTATTCATTTGTTGAACTAAAACAACGCGATTCATTCTAAACAACATTGTATTGAATAGGACGGTATGAGTGTCAGTTCTTCGATGGACATGCATATTTGATTCTTTAGCTATATTATTATTAAAATCGCTGTTTCTTATCAGTTTATATAGAATATACATAAACAAATGATGATTAAGTATTCATAAGTTAAATTAATTAATTTGTTGACCTAAAACAACGCGATTCATTCTAAACAATTGTAAAATGCGATGAGATAATTAGCTATTATATTTGATATTTTAGCAATATTATTATTACAATCAATGAGATTTTTATTAGTTCTCATAGAATATACATAAACAAATGATGATTAAGTATTCATAAGTAAATTATTTCATTTGTTGAACTAAAATAACGCGATTCATTCTAAACAATTGTAAAATGCGATGAGATAATTAGCTATTATATTTGATATTTTAGCAATGCTATTATTAAAATCAATGAGATTTTTATCAGTTCACATAGAATATACATAACAAATGGTGATTAAGTATTTATAAGTAAATTAATTCATTTGTTGAACTAAAATAACGCGATTCATTCTAAACAATTGTAAAATGCGATGAGATAATTAGCTATTATATTTGATATTTTAGCAATGATATTATTAATATCAATGAGATTATTATCAGTTCACATAGAATATACATAAACAAATGATGATTGAGTAGTCATTTGTTTGTTACGGGAAATCACCCCGTGTGTTTCCGCCGCTGATTACGTCGAGTAACACACTTTTAAATTGGTTAAAATAGATATATTTAATAACAAATAATATACAAATAATAATATAATACAACTGAGTTAGAAATATGTGAAGTTGATTTTAAATGTTTTTGCTTCGAATTCTGTGGATCAAGTGTTAGTTCAAGTTCAAGTGTAAGTTCAAGAGTAAGTTTCAAGTGTTTGTACAAGTGTCTGATTTTTTGGGTTCGAGACTCTTTTAAGGAAACTTGCTAACCAACCCCTAAAAGGAGGGGTTGACGAGGAGGACCAATGAGATGAAGTACCACCCACTTGGGAGGTTGATTTGGGTGGTTTGAAAGTTGGAAGGGAAACCAACTACTCGAGGTCACAAGAGTAATAATTTTAAATAAAACTCGGGAATATCCTGGAAAGAAGGTTTTGGGAAAAAGGGTTCGAAAAGTTGTATAAAAGAAATTTAGGAGAGACTGTGTGAACGGAAGTCATCTAGGAATCGTGGACAAAGACATCTTTACAAAAATAAATACAACTGTAACAAGAAAAAATATCTTTTAAAAGAGAACAATTTGGGTTAAAATTGCTCGGAGCGAATTGCAGATGCTATATTTTTACAACTCAAAGGTTTCACGGGATACTTATAGAAATGGTTAAAAAGTCACTGTAATAAATCTAACTACGTACTAAGAATATATGAACAGAACAACAAACTAAAGTAAGATAACTATGTTATGTATAATAATATACTTATGAACTAAGACAAATTATTAGTTAAATGTAATTAACTAATTAAAATTAAAGGTTGTGGAGCGGTTCCATAACATGTTGAACTAAAACAATGCGATTCATTCTAAACAACATTGTATTGAATAGGACGGTATGAGTGTCAGTTCTTCGATGGACATGGATATTTGATTCTTTATCTATATTATTATTAAAATCGCTGTTTCTTATCAGTTTACATAGAATATACATAACAAATGGTGATTAAGTATTTATAAGTAAATTAATTCATTTGTTGAACTAAAACAACGCGATTCTTTCTAAACAATTGTAAAATGCGATGAGATAAGTAGCTATTATATTTGATATTTTGCAATTTTATTATTAAAATCAATGAGATTTTTATCAGTTCACATAAAATATACATAAACAAATGATGATTAAGTATTCATAAGAAAATTAATTTATTTGTTGATCTAAAATAACGCGATTCATTCTAAACAATTGTAAAATGCGATGAGATAATTAGCTATTATATTTGATATTTTAGCAATGCTATTATTAATATCAATGAGATTTTTATCACTTCACATAGAATATACATAAACAAATGATGATTAAGTACTCATTTGTTGGACTAAAACAACGCGATTCATTCTAAACAACATTGTATTGAATAGGACGATATGAGTGTCAGTTCTTCGATGGACATGCATATTTGATTCTTTAGCTATATTATTATTAAAATCGCTGTTTCTTATCAGTTTACATAGAATATACATAAACAAATGTAGGCGCGGTGGCCAAGCGTGTTAAGGCACATCTCTTAGCATACTGTGACGTCACCCGAACCAAGGTTCGTCGGTTCGAATCCGCCTGCCGACAACGTGTGATTTGTCGTAAAATATAAAAATACAGTTTCATGAATTCATCACACACATTAAATAATCTGACTAAAGAAACCGGCAGTACGGCAGCGTAAAAACTGCGGCTCGGTGTGTTCGGCCCCTATGTTCCGACACGGAATGATGGGACTCAAAGAAGATACATAAACAAATGATGATTAAGTATTCATAAGTTAAATTAATTCATTTGTTGAACTAAAACAACGCGATTCATTCTAAACAATTGTAAAATGCGATGAGATAATTATCTATTATATTTGATATTTTAGCAATATTATTATTAAAATCAATGAGATTTTTATCAGTTCACATAAAATATACATAAACAAATGATGATTAAGTATTCATAAGAAAATTAATTTATTTGTTGATCTAAAATAACGCGATTCATTCTAAACAATTGTAAAATGCGATGAGATAATTAGCTATTATATTTGATATTTTAGCAATGCTATTATTAATATCAATGAGATTTTTATCACTTCACATAGAATATACATAAACAAATGATGATTAAGTACTCATTTGTTGGACTAAAACAACGCGGTTCATTCTAAACAACATTGTATTGAATAGGACGGTATGAGTGTCAGTTCCTCGATGGACATGGATATTTGATTCTTTAGCTATATTATTATTAAAATCGCTGTTTCTTATCAGTCAGATCATATTTTGAGTTCCTTTGTAAACGTAATTGCGGTGCATTTAATCGTTTTATGCCGATCCCTCGAGTTTAAAATGAAAATAGTATACATACATACCTACCTACGTACAGACGTCACGACGAAAGTAGTCAAAATGAATTCAGGGATGATCAAAATGGATATTTTCGCTGAAATCTGGGAACCGAAAATTTTCGCGATTACAATACTTCGTTTACTTCGTACAGGGAAGTAAAAAGAATCACTTCCAAATCTCATATTTATAATTTAAATGTATAAATTAGGATCTGATTATATTGTGCTACCAATACGTAAATTTTTGCTGTTTTATTAAGTAGGTACATGCGATTTAAGAACATTTGGACTTTATGGAATACATTCAAAGATTCCATGGCTGAAGCTATCCTGATGAGATAAAAAGAATTATAGCGCAATCAAAAATAATTTACAGTGAAAACATTAATATTTCCCGCTAAGAAATCCATATAAATTGTTGTTTCATAACCAAAGTCATAAACAAAGTCCTGTTAAAATACTGAATCAATAAATCCATGCTTTAAAATAATTTGCTGATTTTCAAACTAATTTTTAATACCCAGTGAATCAATAATTCTACTCATGTCTTAAAACAATTTGGAGGATTTCAATGGGGTATCGAGTCGGCCTGTGAATCTTGAGAACCCTGGTTTGATCCCCACAGCCGACAAACAATTTTCATCAATTTAAATCTACCCCTGTGGCTGCCCCTCCACTAATATCTTTTGGGGGCGTGATTTGACGGCTGGTAACCGCACTTCTTTCTAAAAAATATATCACTCACCGAGATCTGCTTAGGCAGAGTGCCACACTCAGTAATGGGTAAAAGGCGTGATTATATATTTATTTATTTATTTTTCAAATTAATTCTTACTACCAGTGATTTAATAATTCAAAATTAATTTACAGTACAAACATTAATATTTCTTTTGTTTAACCAGAAATAGTTATGAACAAATTATTGTTAAAATACTAATCATTAATTCTGCAAATTATTTACAACTTCGAAATTTTCAAATTAATTGTTAATACCAGTGACAGGATTCAAAAATAATTTACAATAAAAACAGTATGTCGCGCTGAAAAATCCACTTAAAATTTTATTTCATCGTTTCACAGTTCTGAACAAATTACTGTTAAAATACATAATATATAATTTTACAGTTGATTTAAAACAACTTAATTTTATACCAGTGATTTAAGAATTCAAAAAAATAGTTTAGAATGTACCGAGTTGATTTTCATTTGAAACAAAACATTTCTTATTTTGTTACTTATTAATGTGTAATAAATATAGCATTGTATTCTCGAAATAAATACCAAAAATTTCTATAATTTGATGTTTTTAATATCTCAAAATTAACTTTTTCATAATAACATTAATATCAACTTCGCACTATAATCCTTTTTATTCTGAACCTTATATTTTCTATCAATAGAGTCTACTTTGAAAGTATATTTTTTACTTATGACAGTGCTTCATATTTCGCACTAGGTACTGACGTCTCACTATTTTAGCCTATTATTTAGCGTATGACCATTTAATAAATAATATCTTATTACTTGTATTTACTTATTAAATAGTATGACTGTGTAAATGGAGGAGTACGCCACTGGTATTGTGTACGCGACTGGTATAGAGAACGCCACTTGTATGGAAAACGCCAGTACAACGCCAAATGTTGAGCGGACGAGTTCATGTGGTGTGCTGGTGCGCATTGTGCAATAGTTTACGGAGTGACTGCGTGGTGAAAATAGTAAGAACTTCAATTCAGTCCAGTCTATTTGTATTAGGTAGCAAGGTTAAATCTGTGTGGCTTTTCGCCATTTTGAATTCAATATCTACTGCGTATGTGAATATAAAAGAGGTAAATATATTATTTACTTTATGATTGGTGATTTTAATTACATACATGTTTTGTTTAAATTAAGTACAGCAATTGATAAGGTTATTGGTGTATATTAACCCTCCGTCCTTCGGGTGCCTTTCTTAAACATTTTAGATCGGGAGTGGTCTTTGAAGACCAAAATAAAATAGCATCAGTTTATTTTTGAAGTTATAAATCAAAATATAATATTCTCTGAAGGGTACCAACATGCCTTCCAGTGCTAATTTCCCTTAAATATGTTTTATACGAACCTGTTTCTATATAATGCCTATTACAGAATTAAGTTCAAACAATTTAAGATTATAAAACAAATCAAACAACTACATTAAAAAGATTTCAATTTCTTCTTTTAAACTGTACCAAATTGAATAAGAATATTTTTCATTCAACCCTTATTATTATTTTGTTTTTGCTATTTCTTTTAGATGGCTTATGCACTAGTAAAATATATACAAGATGATGTCCTGTATATAACACAAAAAATTCATACGAGACCTACCAAAAAGAAGAATATTTTTTCAGTGCGATATTCTGATGGTTATTTTTATCAAGCACATATATTAAATACTGGAGGTATTGAGTACACAAAAGTGGCAAGTAGAATCGAATGTTACGTATTATTGAAATTGTTTTGTAGATGAAGACTATTTAAAAATAATACAGCAATCATTAAACCGAGAAAAAACTCCAGAGAAGTCTCGCGAAAAATACCGGAATCCATTAATTCCTTTGACTCCTCGTATAGGTAAATATTTTCGAACCTAAAATTAGATTGAAAATGATGGATAAAAAACAAAGTAATAGAAAATTATATTCCTATTGCAAATGTTTTTTTTTATTGCAGCATCAAAAATCAAAGCGCATGCTATGATTTGAATTTTCCTTCTCATATATTTGTTCAAATTTATTGAGAAACTTAACTCTGTGGATGGTTAAAATAATTGAAACGTTTACAACGAGCGATTTATTTATTATCCTGTTTTTGTCCATTATCCGATAATTATTTTCAATCAAATTTGTTATTGTTGTATTCTATTAAATTTTGAATTACAGTTTTATCGCCTGTTTTGAGAAATACAGCATCGGCTCCAGTCCCAATAATTAATAATAATACCGAAATTTGTGACACAAGTTATATTACGCAGGATATATTAACAAAAAAAGGTAAGTTTTTAAAATAAAATTCAGACTTTTTAATTTCTCTCAGAAAGTTTTTAAAATTACGCTCCCAGGTCAAGAAATTATTTTTTGTTATTAATTCAATATTGTTGCTAACGAACAAATATTTTAGGAATAGACCCTTTGAAACCAGCAACATCATTCATAATAAATGAATTAATTAATGAATCGACTCCAAATCCAGTGATTGATAATGATTCCAAAATTATGGAGACAAGTCATATTACACAGGATATACTAATAAAGGAAACACCAGAAGGTAAATTTTGGAATAAAATATACATTTTTAAAAATTTCACGCTAGTGGTAAGACTCGAAGAGAGTTTTACAAACTATGCTAATAGGACACGAAGAAAGTGTATGTAATTATCAAATATTGTTACTGACTAATAAATATTTTAGAAACAGACCCTGCGAAACTAGCAACTCCATACATAGTAAATGAATCAAATACAGGTACAAAAAAACATTTTTGTATATATTGCAAGAAATTAGTTGCAAAAATTGCAAGACATCTAACAGGAGTACATAAAAATGAACATGAAGTGCAGAGAATACTCGCATTGCCGAAAAGTAAGTTTTTGTCAATAGAAAGTAGTAATAACTCTCGGTTTTTTTGTTTCAAAATAATTTAATGATTGATATTGATGTACATTTCGGTTGTTACACCATCTTCAGAATGACAACAAATAGTGTTCTTACTCTAAATATATAGTAGTCTGTACAGGTATAAGAATAGAGACTTAAGAGATTCCCAGCTATAATAGCTTCCTATTCTTATTTTTAAGTTTCTTTTTTAAAATCTTGTAAATGTAGTTTTTGTTATAACCGTTATTTAATGCGATTTGACCAATTGTGTTTAATTCAGTATTAAAATCAGTTTTTGATAATGGAATATTAACTAACCTGTGAATCATACTTTGAAAAACTGCTGCTTTTATGTTAGGATGGTGTTTTGAACTAGCCGGAATTACCGCGTCTGAATATGTTTCTTTCCTGTAAATACTGTATTTGAAATGTTTGTCTCCTCGGGTAATAGATAAAACTAAATTTCCTAGATTTATCTATTACCCGAGGAGACAAAAATTTAAAATACAGTATTTACAGGAAAGAAACATGTTCAGACGCGGTAATTCCGGCTAGTTCAAAACACCATCCTAACATAAAAGCAGCAGCATTTCAAAGTATGATTCACAGGTTAGTTAATATTCCATTATCAAAAACTGATTTTAATACTGAATTAAACACAATTGGTCAAATCGCATTAAATAACGGTTATAACAAAAACTACATTTACAAGATTTTAAAAAAGAAACTTAAAAATAACAATGGATCCAGAAGCAAAGGATAAAATCTATAGAAAATTAAATTTTATTGGAAAAACTAGTATAAAAATAGCAAATCATATGAAATCATTTAAAGTTCACACAGCATTCTACAATAAACGAAATTTAAAATCAATTTTAGTTAACAATAAAATCAAAAAACGAGATAAAATGAAAAACAGTGGTATATACCAAATTGATTGCAATGATTGTGCTTGCAGTTATATTGGAAAAACCTCACGTAATTTCGGCATAAGATTCAAAGAACATCTAAGCAGCTGGAGACTCAATAAAATTGAATCTTCCAATGTAGCTAAACATTTAATTCAAAACAACCATAAATGTAATATTGATAATTTTAAAATACTTCATAGAGAGACTAAAGGTTTAAGAATGGATTTACTAGAAGCGCTGGAAATTCAAACAGCAAATATTAACGGAATGAACTTAATGAACGAACAAATAGATCTATATAAATCCCCGCTTCTGGGAATCTCTTAAGCCTCTATTCTTATACCTGTACAGACTACTATATATTTAGAGTAAGAACACTATTTGTTGTCATTCTGAAGATGGTGTAACAACCGAAATGTACATCAATGTCAATCATTAAATTATTTTGAAACAAAAAAAACCGAGAGTTATTACTACTATTTATTTGAATATGTTTCAACGAGAGCCAACACACACGTCCATAGAAATTATTTTGTCAATAGGTTCCGCGGCCCTATAGTTAGGTTAGTTTTTATTGTACATCGAATATTCGATATTGCAGATATTTCAAATGAAAAATATTTGTTTACACTTTCCTAAAACTATTAAATGAAATGCGATAAAAGTTTTGCCAAAGCCCTTTAATTAGATACCAAATACTATATGACTCGGAACACTTCTTGTTCCAAAACAAAAGCCGATCGTAAAATTTAAATTTGGTTAATTTTGTTTAAAAGTTCTGCCAAAATCCTTTCATATATTACCAAATACAATTTGATTCGGAATAATTTTTCTCTGAAGAAGATTCATGTGGGGTAGAAACCAATTGGAGGAGAAATAAAGCTTTTTGAATATTGACTGAATTCCAATAATTTATCATTCACGTAATTTTCGTGGTGCATCGATTCGGGTTTTCATGCTTGATACCACGAATCTAAATAGCCAAATTTTGTTTTACATTTGTACTTGCTAATATATTTAGTTTTTTTATAGAGAGTTTCGAGAGATGTCAGATTATAGAAAAATTAAGATTAAGAGGTGATTTCGAATTTAATACAAATGCCGCATTAAATACAGGAGAGCTAATCGTTTCCCGTAGACCAAATGTTAATAAAAAGAAAAATGTAGATCATTATATTCCATGTAGAAAATGCAAAAACTTTTATAGCAAAATTACAATTCACAGACACATAAAAAAATGTGAAAATTTACAGAATTGTAGAAATCTTGCTGGTTATCGTGGATTTCAGACTGACGGCCGGAAGTTAATTACATATGTACATAAACAAGCAAATTATATAATGACGCAAAAAATTTGTCCTAAATTGCAGCCAGGTATTATTAATAGTTTAATACGATCCGATGAACTAATAGTTTTGTTTGGAAACAAATTGACTTGCAAATACAGGCAACCCTACTTGTATTATCATATTCGTCAAATTTTAAGAACAATGGGTAGATTTCTGTATGAGGTTAAAAACAAGGATCCAGAGATTTCTGAACTGAAGGATATATTCGATCCCAAAAAGTATGATTCTGTTCTAGCCGCAATAAACTCTTTAGCAAAATTAAATTCTGAAACAAATGAGTATGACATCCCATCTTTAGCGCTGAGACTAGGAAATTACATTAAGAAATGTGCTAGACTATTAATCACAGATTGTATAAAAAGGAGTGATGATATAAAAATGAAAAAAGTAAAAAAATTTATAGAAATTCATGAAGAAGATTATGGGACCTCTGTTAATAAAACAGCAGTTGAAACTCAAACTAAGTACAAAAGAAATAAATCTATAGATCTCCCCGTTCACAATGATATTAAAAAACTACATGAATATTTGGAGTCCGAAAAGGAAAAATGTTATTTGAAATTAAAAAATCAGTTTTCGTATGTTTCATGGATGCGTCTTTCTAAATGTGTCTTAATTTCCGTTCAACTATTCAACAGGAAACGCGCAGGAGAAATAGAACGGCTTTTAATAACCGATTTTGAAAAAAGACAATCTATAGATAAAGACAAGAATTCTGATTTATATAAATCTTTGAATGAAGTAGAGCAAATACTTGCCGAAAGATATGTAAAAATTGAACTTAGAGGAAAATTAGGACGAACGGTTCCAATTTTACTTGGTTACGCTGAAGTTCAATATATTGAATACTTATTGGCCACTAGATTTGAAGCGCAAGTAGATGCAAATAATGTGTACGTATTTGGAAGACCTGGGGCTGTAGATAATTACTTTCGTGCTTGTATAGTACTAAGAGAATTTTCTGTGCAATGTGGAGCTACAAGTCCAAATAATTTACGTGGTACTTTGTTGAGAAAACAAGAAGCTACTGTCGTGCAAATGTTAAATCTGAACGAAACCGAACTTCAACAGTTAGCAAATTTCATGGGACATGATATAAGAATACATACCGAACATTATCGCCTACCTAGCACAGCAGTACAAATTGGCCAGTTATCTAAACTTTTCATATTAATGCAGAACGGTAATATGGGCAACCATATGGGAAAAAATTTACGAGAAATAAATGTTGGTAAGGGATTTATTTCTTTGTTGTACTTTATTTCAGTTTAGAAATTAAAAAAAAAAGGATTTTAGTTAAATTATATAGGAATCCAGATTTCGACAGGATAACAAGGCTAGCTTTTAAAATGTAAGTGCTACTACGACTTCGGTTAAATGGGACTCTTTAAGCACCATGAAGAAAACATCGAAAAATTCTCGTAGATTACCACAAGTTAATAACTGCGAAAAACGGAAATTGGTTATTCTCAAATAACGTCAAGCTAATTTAAATGAAAGAAAATATATCAAAGATACCAATTTTTATTGTGTAATCACCGACGTAGTAAATAATTAGTTTTCCGTGCAAATTTACAAGATGAGATATTTTTTTACGGAATCAATAGATAAAAATACTCTATAAAAAATTCTATTTTGTTGTGATTTCACTGCTATGATGTAGTTTAAAACGTATTGCACAATGCTAATTAATTTTTTTAATCAGATCGCCCCTATTTCGATAGAAGTGAATTTATAATAAAATGACATAATTGAAATTTATTTTAATTTGTGGTGAAATATACAGTTAAAACTAAGTTGTAACACCCGAAAACAGCAGTAAGAACTCATTGAAACAAACAACTTTTCTTAGTTTAAATTTTGGATTTGGAGCCCAGGTTCATAGTTAGTGGCGTTCTTTTGTTTTTTGAAAAATCGTCATTACTGCCTTATTTTAAGGAATATTTTTAAAATACATTAAAACTTTCAGCATTTTTTTTCGATTCTCTAAAACATTTGTATTTACAATTATTTTCTATTGGATCGAGTGGTTTTCAAAATATTTTGCTTTTAAATTTTTGATTGGTCACCATTTTATTATTTGACAATATAGAAAATAATTGTAAATATAAATGTTTTAAAAACCGAAAGCAAATGCTGAAAGTTTTTGTATTTTTTTAAATATTCCTTAAAATAAGGAAATAATGACGAATTTTCGAAAAACAAAAGAACGCCAATAACTATTCCAAATAAAAAATTTTAACTAAGAAAAGTTGTTTGTTTCAATGAGTTCTAACTACCGTTTTCGGGTGTTTATTATTATTATTATGTATCAATTGGATATAGCAAGAATGTTTTAAATTTACAAATCATAGCAAGCTTGATATCGTTAAAATAAGAAAAAAACCCAGGATTTTTCTAAAGTAGGCATTTTTATTAATTAGTTATATATAAAAATAAATATTTAGTCATATCTTGAAAATGAACCTGAAAAAAATAAATACTACGTCATTGATCAGTCAATTTAAATATTTTCCTCAATTAGAAATGGCTTAGAAGTTATTTGAGATAGAATAAATTGACCAATTTCAGTTTATCGCCATTATCTAGTAGTCTATGAGAATTTTTTGGCTAACAAAAACACATCTAAGATGACCCTGCAATAGTGCATAAAAAATCCTATTTAACCGAAGTCATAGCTCTCATAGTCAGTCATGTTATCCTTGCGATTTCGGATACCTGTATAATAAAAAAATAATAATAATAAATAATTGTCTTTATTTTTACTTACATTATAAATTGCAGATCCTAGTATATATTCAATCCCATCAGCTTCAAATGTGGAAGTCACTCCAAATAAAGCATTTCCAGGTTAGTAAAAATCAAATTACACAAACTTCTAAACTATGTGATATAAGTGAAATTTCCATATGTACGAGTATTTTGACTGGAGTACTGAGTGTTCGTCTGTGCCATTGGTTTTCTTTTTAAGAGAATTAAAATGTTGATAAATGGAAAATAGAATTATGTTAGCATACTCCACCTATCAGTAATCGTTTAAATGTTAACTTTCATAGTTCAGCATGTCTAATCTAGTTTTTTTGTACATTAAATTTTACTTATACAATAATATTATTTCAGACACAAATTTGGAAACTTCTCCTGACCTAGAAACTAGTGATCCACCTTATGAGACCAGATTGAACAGAAGAGAATTACACAAATCACCTAATAATATCAAAAAGCGACTTTGTAAGTGATTGAAAAATTTGTGTTACCCAATATGAGACTGAAAAAAAATATTTTTTTAAAGATGCAAAAAATGAATTTCTTAATTAAATTTTTTTTCGAGTGTAATATCAATATTTGAGTACCTTTCAATGATAATTAAAAATAAAAATATTCAAATATCCATGAAAATAAACTCAAATTTAAAACTTCATTCCGAACAACATTATTACGAAATTACGGAATAATTTGAATTTTTTTAATTTTGAGTTCATTGTTATACTACATTATTATCTTACAAAAGTTAGTAGTTATTATATCATTAATTTCACTAGTATTAATAAAAGACTTTGTTTTTTGAGCACATCTCATATTAATAAATCTATAAGAAATTTAAAGAAATGAGACTGAACCCAAAATTATATTTAATAACATCACGTGATTTAAATTTCGGTTTATTTAAATTACATGTTTTATTTCATACCCAGTCTGATTAATATCGTTATAGATTTTAAGTAGTTACCATTACCATTTGTAAGGGAGAATATAATTCACTAGAATTTATTTTGTAGTTACTATTTAAATATTCTTATTTACAGTTACAACACCTAAAGTTCGTGGCATGATCGATGTTCGACGAAAACGTGTTGGTATGTAATATTACATTTAAATAATTTGATTTTTGTTACAAAATATTATTATTTAGCTCCGGTGTCACCTATGGGAAAAATAAAAAGAACAACTTGGACTACTCCTGAAAAGCTGATAGCTAGGCGATTATTTAAACCATATTTGAAGAATGGATACTTACCACCTCAAAAAGAATGTTCAGAAGCTATTCGAGAAAATCCAGAATTAAGAAATAGATCTTCAGCCCACTTAAAAGCCTGGATATATAATCAAATAAAAAAATCTAATAGGTCTGATTCTAAATTCTACTTAGATTCAGTATAAACATTTCTGCATTGTTATTAAATAATATAAAATAATAAAATTTTATTGAAAATATAAAAAAATTTAAAAATATCAAATAATTACCCATTGTTAGAACTCATTGAAACAAACAACTTTTCTTAGTTTAAATTTTTGGTTTGGAGCGCAGGTTCATAGTTATTGGCGTTCTTTTGTTTTTTAAAAAATCGTCATTACTCCCTTATTTTAAGGAATATTTAAAAAATACAACAGCTTTCAGCATTTGCTTTCGGTTCTCTAAAACATTTGTATTTACAATTATTTTCTAATTTATCAAATAACAAAATTGCGACCAATCAAAAATTTCAAAACAACATATTTTGAAAATCACCCGATCGATTTTTGAAAATAAAACATTTGTAAAATCCTTAAACTATCTACCATAACATTTAACTGAAACATTTTTTTCAATCTGCTCAAAAAAAGTTTTTATACAAATTTAATTACAAGATAAATTTTAACAAACTGTAACAATCATTTAATATCTTTTTCGCGCAAGCCTACTTTGTTTTAAATGATTGTTGCAGTTTGTTAAAATTTATTTTGTAATTCAATTTGAATAAAAACTTTTTTTGGACAGATCGAAAAAAATGTTTCCGACATATGTTATAGTAGATAGTTTAAGGATTTTATAAATGTTTTATTTTCAAAAATCGATCGAGTGGTTTTCAAAATATCTTGTTTTGAATTTTTTTATTGGTTGCCATTTTGTTATTTGATAAATTAGAATATAATTCTAACTACAAATATTTTAGAGAACCGAAAGCAAATGCTGAAAGTTTTTGTATTTTTAAATATTCCTTAAAATAAGGGAGTAATGACGATTTTTCGAAAAACAAAAGAACGCCAATAAGTATAAACTGTGGCTTCAAATCAAACATAAATGTTGAATTAGTGTATAAGAAAGTCTTATGCCCACACCAGACTTTAAAAAAATTAGTTTAGTTGTTTTTTTGTGCTGGCTTGGGTTTAAGTTTCCTAGATCAAACTATTTCATGAGAGAATTAGCCCCTGTTTGGATTGACAGACACCATGATTGAACGATGGAACCTAGACGGCAATGCATGCGAAAGGATAAGTTGGAGAGTGAACCACAGCTGCGTCTATGACAAGAAACAAGAAAGATACAACTTCCTAGAGCCAGAGCTTCTTAACTTCCAAGCTGTTAACACATTTCTTTCTGCTGCCACAACGCTGTTCACCTCCGGGTCTGCTCCGCTTCGTTCGGGAAAGAAGATTTACATAATTACCACCGTACATCCGACAGTAGTTTGTTGCTAGTTAAATTTAAAGCTAGTACAATTTTTTTTAATATCTATAAATTAGTTCGTAGTAGACTTGAAGCTCAGTCAAAATTTAATTTATTAAATAAAGTACTACTTCGTATTGTATTACATTCCCTTTCGTTCCTTACGTGCGAGTTTTCCAAATTTCCTTTTATCGCCGTAGTAACACAGAATACGTATGTAACTATATTTATTTTAGATGGGTTCTGAAAATTTCTTCTACCTTAAAAAAATACAAGTGACCCACGAATCGAAAATAAAAAAATTTGATATACTAACTAAACGACTAATTGCTTTTGCACAATACGTTTTTAATGAAATATGAATAGACAACGTATGATAATGAGTTGGTGACAACTGAATTTATCGAAATCGGAAATTCTAAAAAAAAATTATCAATAGTTTGTCATTAAAACATTTGGGCTAAGTACGGATCTGACGTGGAAACTAGGTTAAGTTCACGGATAGCTGTCATTAAAACCTCTCCCAATGTGAAATATGATGTATCAATGTAAAATTATTTGTTTGGCAAATAACATAACAAAATTGCAGGTAAGATAATATAATAAGTACAATCAAGATTATAAATTATGGATTGTTTTATTCCAGGAAATAATTACAACCTAATGTTCAGCTTAACCTAAATTATTGTTTGTTTAAACAGAGATATTTACTACAATTGAAAGACGAATATTAATTACAAGAAATATAACAAGTAAGGTAATTATATTTTATTATCTTAATAAATAAAACATATATATAACTATAGCTGGTAAAACATTTTATATGAATTTTTTAGCTGGAAATATCATGTTTTCATTTCCAATTTGTTTTAAAACATCTTTGGAATTATTGATTAAATATTTTAACAGTAATTTGTTCATAACCTATGGCTGATGAAACAACATTTAAATTGATTGCATTATATTACAGAGTATATTGCCGAAAATCTCGAACTAGCACAAGATCCACGTATCAAGCCACTCAAACCTGGCAGAAAGGATTGCAGAAGGGTCAGTGTCACTATAACGCTCTTACCACGGCTCGAATTCAACAATTCACCAAGCCATGGGACACGATCGCCGAGAACATCATTGTCAGCTGTTTATTTTTAAACATTAAATATGTGATTAAACGGAACAATGAATTCAATGTACTAACAATAAATGATGAATTACTTTAGATTAGAAAATATGAAGACAAGCATTATTAAAACAACGAAACGATCTGTTTATGTAATAGGAAATACTAATATCAAGACTTTTATTAAATTTAATCACTACAAATAAATGTAAAAGATTTCAAAACTAAAATAATGTTACTTGTCTAATACTAGCTACTTGTTCTAATTTATGTACAAATAATAATTATAAATAAATAAATATATATATATATATATATATATATATATATATATATATATATATATATATATATATATAAACATATTGCATCATTATATGGGTCTTGTAGTATTGTATAGTATATGAAAATAACAAAATAGTGTTATTTTTAACAATGTTGTAAAATTATTAATATTTTATACCATTAATAACGGTCTCTACATTACCGACATCGAGATGTCCCCAAACAGTAGCCTTTATGTGTTATGTCAGAAACAATGGAAAAACTGGTTTTTAAATACTTCTACGTAATATTTTATTGCAAATTTGAAATTATATGTACAGTAATCTATGAGGAATACGACCGTACTGAAATTTTGGATTGGTCCCGAACAGTCGATATTATATATATATATATATATATATATATATATATATATATATATATATATATATATATATATATATATATATATATATATATACTTATATATCTAACATTACTGAAGACGACATCGTACTTGCGATTAGGAAACTTAAATCTTCTCGTAATCCTGGCCCTGATCACTTACCCTCATATATCATTAAAGCATGTAGTCACTTTCTTGTTAAACCATTATATTTTCTTTTTAATCTATCTTTATCAACTAATCGCTTTCCTTCTATTCTTAAAAAATCATTCATTTGTCCTATCTTCAAAACTGGTGACAATACAGATATCGCAAATTATCGTCCTATTACTATACTTTCTAATATCTCTAAAATCTTTGAATCAATTCTATATAAGTATTTATATAACTCAACTTCTACACATATTTCTCGCCATCAACATGGATTCATGTCCGGTAGATCTACCGTGACTAACCTTATGAATTTCACTGAATTCACCCTTAATTCTATACGTGACAACTATCAAGTTGATGTGATATATACTGATTTTAAAAAGGCTTTCGACAGTGTAAATCACAGTGTACTTCTGGAAAAACTTGAAAAATTTTTTCACTTCAGCGATGATCTTCATTTTTTCAATTCCTACCTTACAGATCGTGAAATGACTGTGTATTTTAATAACTTTAAATCAAACTCGTTCATTGCTACTTCTGGTGTGCCCCAAGGTTCGAATTTAGGCCCCCTGTTATTCAATCTTTTCATTAACGATGTGGTGGACTCCATTCAACATTCTTAAATACTTTTGTAAGCTGATGACATAAAAATTTATAAAACTATTAACTCAATTAATGATTGTATTCTGTTACAAAACGACATCTACAATATTAAAATGGTCTCATAATTCAAAATTATTCTTTAATTTCAGCAAATGCAAAATAATGAGTTATTTAGTTAAAAAATATGTTTACACTTATGCATACCAAATGGAAACTATTTCGCTTGAGAGAGTAACTCAGTTTAAAGATCTTGGGATTATATTTGACACAAAATTATCATTTAATGTACACATTGAGACTACTGTAAGAACATCCTACAAAAATCTCGGACTTGTAATTAGAAACTGTCGGTCTTTCTGTAAAATAAGAACACTTAAAAGCTTATATTGCGCATTTGTCCGTTCTAAGCTAGAATATTGTCTACAAATCTGGAATCCAATTTATAACAGATACGTAGCTAAAATTGAGTCTATTCAGCATAAATTTATGAAATATTGTTATTTTAAATTGCATGGACAATATCCTAGTTGGGACCAAGACTATTCTAATTTATTGCCTGAAGTGAACTTAATGTCATTAAGTAGCAGAAAAACTTTACAATCATCTCTCTACTTATATAAATTAATTAATAACAATATTGATGATGCATGTAGTCTTGAGCTAATATTATTTCATATTCCACGGGTCACTTCAAGAAATAAAGCACTATTTCATTGCAAAAAGCTAGGACTAATTATGAATTAAAATCCCCTATAAGACAACTCTGTGTAGCATATAATAATATATCATGTATCATTGACATTGACATATTTAGCGATTCCTTACCTAGATTTAAGCGTTTATTAATTAATTATTTCTCTGTTTAAGTTACTTGTATATTTTCTTATATTTCTGTCTATTTCTTGTGTGACAACTCATTCTTTTATTTTTTGTATTCTGTATAATAAATAAATAAATAAATAAATTTATATATATATATATATATATATATATAAGTTATAGTGCTCCACTCACCACCAAACTGCTGACATAGACACCTTCCCCCGAACGTGACATTTGTAATATGTAAAGTTATTTAGTATGTAGATGTAGCAATGTTAGTCAGTTCAGATTCAGACTTAGAAGTAGAAACACATGTAATTGTAATACTTTAATAAATCTTTTTTAAAAACTAAGTTGGTGGTTTGAGAAAGTTAAGTGGCGCAGTCCTGGTAGGATAGTCAATACAAATTAACGAATATAATTTGTTTCACATTGTGATTAAATTGGCTATCGAACAAGAAAAAAGAAAAACGAAAAATCAAAACCTCTCCGAACCACACCAACCGGAGCAACTCGAGACTACATCAGAAGCCAAGATTCGACATCCGTAACCATCTGAACGAACATCAGAGAACTTCGGCCGTCATTCTTTACCCCGTGGACGACTTCAGGGCACATGAAGTGGACACTAATATTTCTGTAAGTCATACATGTCATTTAGAGACACTATTTTTATTAATTCTGAGTCAAGCTCAAATTCAGAATCTGAACCAGATCTTGAAGATTTTATTGAAACTAATTTAAATACAAATTTTATTATAAGACAACCCCAATTTACAATGGCAGTGCCAGTTCTAAAAAAAGAATACCTTGATATGCTGCCTGAATTTCATGGCGAACGTGAAATATTACCTCGTTTTATTGATATTTGTGAAAAACTTGTAAACAAATTTTATATTGTCGCCGACCCGACAGATTTCCAAAATGAATATCTGATGAATAGTATAATAACAAAAATGAAGGGCGACGCTGCAATTAATATTGCAAGTTGTTAGCAGAAGAACTATTTAATATTGAAGACATAGAACAAGCTAATAATTTAGGAAATTATGATTGTGACGAACAAGAACAACTTACTGACCAAACCGAAATATATAACGATAATATTCCTGATCAATCCGCTAACTGTTTTTTAGGAGAAACAGCCTCGGACATCGATCCTTTCCAACAATCGAACTATTAAATCTTACTAACCACCAAAGCAAACTTCCCTTCATCATAACCCCCGAGCATAATTTAAAAATTCTCGTTGACACTGGATGTACTAAATCGTTCATTAAACCAGACATAGCACATAAATATTACAAGAATTCCATTCGCAATGACCCGTTTCAAATTACCACTGCTCACGGCACGTCCACTGAGCTACACAGTACAAGAGTTCCCATTTCAAAGATATTTAATAACAAAGATAAGAAATTGTCACATCTTAAGTATCATCTTTTTAACTTTCATGAACAATTCGACTTACTTTTAGGCATGGATAATCTAAAATTATTAAAAATTCTAATTGATACACATAAGGATTTAATTATAACACCCAATGCAAAAATCAAAATACAATTTCATAAATCATTAAATGACTCTGATGTAAATAATATATCAGTTATAAATAAGAATATTGTAGAACCAAATTCCGAAAAGATTATTAAAATTAAAATAGATATAGAACAAGGAACTGTATTAATACCACAAATAAAAACGACACATTTGAGAATACCAGAGTGCATTACGGTCGCAGATAACTACCACGCATTATGTTCAATTGTTAACACTTCTGACCAGGCAATAAATTTTAACCTCTTAAAACCAATTATCGCAGAAAAAATTTATAATTATGAAACTTATATCGGTCCAAATTTAAACATGACACACATTGAGAAAACTTATTTTGACTTTTCTAAAATAAGAACAGCACATATGAACTCTGAAGAACAAAATGCTGTGTTAAATTTACTTAAAGACTATCCCGACATATTTTATTCTGATGATCAAAAATTGACTCTTACCAACCAAATAAAACATAGTATTAAAACTCAAGATGAAATTCCAATTTACACTAAATCATATCGATACCCCAACGTACATAGGGAAGAAGTAAGAAATCAGGTAAACAAAATGTTAGAACAAAACATCATTAAGCCTTCCAACTCCCCGTGGTCCTCCCCTATTTGGGTAGTTCCCAAAAAGATTGATGCATCCGGTAAAAGAAAATGGCGCATAGTCATAGACTACCGAAAATTGAACGAAAAGACCATAGGTGACAAATACCCACTACCAAACATTACTGACCTCTTAGAAAACTCGGACGTTGTCAATATTTCACTACACTCGACTTGGCATCGGGCTTCCATCAAATAGCAATGGACAAACAAGACATACCCAAAACTGCATTTAATACTGAAGACGGACACTACGAATTCTTGCGTATGCCGTTTGGTCTAAAAAACGCACCAGCGACATTTCAGCGAATTATGGACAATATTTTACGCGGACTTACACATGACAAATGCCTCGTTTACCTCGACGACATAATTGTGTTTAGCACTAGCCTTCAAAAACATTTGCTTAACTTAAAATTAGTATTCGATCGACTTAGAAAATCTAATTTCAAAATTCAAGTTGACAAGTAGGAATTTTTAAAAAAAGAAGTAGCTTATCTTGGGCACATCGTTACACCCGAAGGCGTGAGACCGAATCCAGATAAAATATCAGCCATCTTAAATTATCCTATACTGAAAAATAGTAAACAAATTAAAGGTTTTTTGGGACTTTTAGGCTATTACCGGAAGTTTATTAAAGACTTTGCAAAATTAACCAAACCACAAAAACCAGAACTTCATAATCTAGTCTATTTAAAATATCAAAATAGATATTTAATTTATTTAATAACAAAAGAAAGATATTTCAACAAACCTACTAAACAAGGTTTATTTTATACACTTTTAAAATTAAAAGAATTCTGTCTAAATAAAAAAATAAAAAATTTGAGCATTCCTAAAATTGCTTGTGGCTTGGACGAATAAAATTGGCATGAAGTTAAATCAATGATAGAGTACATTTTCCAAAATACTGATATAATGATAACAGTTTTCGAACTTCCTGAAATTTCTCGAATTCAATTAAATATAAATGAATCAGATAACATTGAACAATTAAACAAATATATGGAAAATGTTTATAAAGAATTAGAAAAGACTAAAGATAGGAACAACGATGACGATGCACAATCCCTAGCAGTTGAAGTAGGTGACGCGCAATCTACTCAGATAAGCGATGACGACACTCCAAGCGAAAGCGATATCACAGTACACTCTAACAGAGAAAACCCCATTATCGGAATCCCGATTGTAGAATGCCCAGTTAATTATGGGAAAAATCAAATAATAATATCCGAAGTCGAATATAACCCTACACCCCCAAAAATACTTAAATTATATAATCAAACAAAACAAAGGATTCTAGTTGAATTTTCAAAAAATAATTGCAAAAACGAAATGATAACATTTCTTAAAGAATACATTGTTCCTAAGGTAAAATATCACATTTATTTCAAAAATAAATTATATGTAAAACTAAGCTTAATACTTCAAAATTACTTTAAAAATTCTGAGATAAAACTTGTTAAATGCACTCAATATCTAACTGACGTAATCGACGAAGAAGAAATCATACAAATCATAACAAATCACCATCTCAGCAAAACTAATCACCGGGGAATCGACGAAATAGAAAAACGTATAAAACAACAATACTACTGGCCTAAATTAAGGAAATCTATACAAACATTTATTAATAGCTGCGAAACGTGTCAAATAACAAAGTACGACAGAAAACCATTAAAATTAAAATTTAACATCACACCCACAGCTACTAAACCTTTCCAAATTTTGCATATCGACAGCATTACATTAGAACACGTTAAATTCCTAACTATAATAGACTCATTTTCCAAATATGCGCAAGCCTATAAATTAAACTCCGGACAAGGTATAGAAGTCGTTAATAATTTAATTAAATATTTCACACACCATTGTATACCAGAACAAATCATTTCGGACAACGGATAAAAATTTAAAAACTCTGTCGGTAAGGAACTATTACAACTACACAAAATTGACATTCATTTTATAAGTTCGCAGCATCCTGATTCTAATGGTACGATTGAACGTTTTCATTCTACCCTCATCGAACACGTTAGATTGTTTAATAATCAAAACGAATATAAAACCGAACCCATTGAATCCAAAGTAAATTACGCCCTTTTGGCGTATAACAACACAAATCATTCAGTCACAAAACTCAAACCATGTGAAATCATTACCGGTCACCTAGATACAGAATCACCCTTTAATATCGACTTAAATAAACAGCTTATAAATAATTATATAGAAAGCCATAAAAATAAAACAAAATTACTTTACGGAACAATTAACGATAAATTAAAAGAGAACAAGGAAAAAGTGATTGGTAAATTTAATGAAATTAGAGAAAATTTACCCGAGATATCGGATACAGTATATGTCAAAAATAAACAAAAACAGCAAAAAACTAGAAATAAATTCAAACGCGAAAAATTATCTAAACTAAATAAAACACACAAAACTGGCCAATTAAAGCCAACTCATGGTAATACAGTAGAAAAAATACATATTTCTAACATAAAACGACCTCGACACAAAACTTATCAATTTGAATCACTTCCAGGCTGTTCGCATGCGGGCGAGGAGCAATCATAAGAAACATAACAGAAAACATTGGAATCCTTCCCATCAACCTAGGTCCCGCCAAGCTTGAAAAAACTACACACACATTCATACACTACTATAATCTGAAACCTCTTCTAGATCAGTATGATAGTCTAAACACACAATACAAAACACTAAAATCAACAATTTCCAACAACACGCAGTATCTCCATGAACTCAATAATTACGATAAAATATTAGAATTCATCCGAACCAGTATAGACACTAAAATTACCAACATCGGATTACACGCTAGTCACCGAAATAAACGTGGCCTCATAGATGGATTGGGAACTATTTTCAAATCCTTAACCGGAAATTTGGACGCCGAAGACGGTAAAAGGTATAATGACATGTTATCACATATGCAAGAAAATGAGCATAATTTAGAAAATCAAATTAAACTAGCTTATTCAGTAAACCACCAAATTATCACAAATTTTAATAAAACAGTTATTGACATTCAACATAATGAAGAAATACTAAAATCTAAAATTTTACAACTTTCAGAAATAATAAATAATATGCATATCCAAGACATTCTTTATGCCAAAAATATTTACGACCAGCTAATTATACTATATAACTCGGTGCTAAATATCCTACAAGATGTTGAGAACTCTATTACCTTCTGTAAATTAAGAACCCTACACCCGAGTATAATACACCCTCTTGAATTATTGTCAGAACTTAATAAAATATCTAAATTCTATCATGCACAACTGCCATTCGAACCTAGACAAGAAAATGTACTTGATTTTGAATCCTTATTAAAAATTAATTGTAAAGTGAAACCTACACAAATAATTTATTTTATTTCCACCAATCAACTTTGAAAAAAAATTTCGAATTATTTTATTTATATCCTATTCCAACAAAATATGGTTCAGATTTTGTTACAATCTGCTGTCTGTGTTCAGTCAGCAGTCTTCTTAGGTTGCACAGGCAGTCGAACATTGTTTCTTCGTCTGGTTTCCCGTGCTCTTCCGTTTTGTGTATAAGGCAGTAAGTTTTCCTGCCTTTACTTTTTTCTCCTTCTCTAGGCGCCGCATAAAGTATAACACTTTGTGCTGTACTTGCTAATAGTCGTCTTTTAGCTTCTGTTGGTTCTTGGATACAATTTCCGTAATGCCTTAATAGTTTTTCCGCTTTTGCAGTGATTTTTTTTAAATGTGGAATAAAGGTTAATCCCTTATCAAGGTGTACCCTCAAATATTTAATAGTTTGACTTAGCTGGATCTTACTATCACCTAATTTAAAATATTTAATAATATGTTTCTTTTTACCGCATAATATTATCGCTTCTGATTTTTGTGGAACAATTTTTAAACCATTCTTTGAATCCCATTCTTTAACATCTTTTAAAATAAATTCATTTTATTAATTATATCTTCACTGTTTTTGCTTCACCATTATACTTAAATCATCTGCAAAAGCTATTTTCATTGTATCTCCTAAAATCTCATCATAAAAAATAATCCACAATAGTGGTCTTAAGACTGAACCCTGGGGAACACCACACAACATTTCAAATTCCTCGTCTCCATATTGTACCAATCTATTATTTAAATATGTTCTTATTAAATTAATTAAATAATTTGGAATTTTAATTCTTCGTAGAGCTTCAATAATTTTAATCCATGGAACCGATTTAAAAGCATTTTGTATATCTATTGTAGCTAATGCACATAACTTAGGAGCCTTATTACCACGTTTCTTCAATTCCTTATCTACCTCATTGATAACAATTTTTAACGCATCTATAGTCGATCTTCCTTTTCGAAAACCATACTGAAAATCTGATAATACATCATTTTCTTCTAAACAAATTTAAATCCTGTTTGCTATAATATGTTCCACCATTTTTGCTGTTGTATTAAGTAAACATAATGGTCTGAAAGCCTTTGGATCACCAACATTACCGTTCCCAATTTTTGGCATTATTACAAGTTGCGCTTTCCTCCATTCCTCTGGGTATATTCCTGATGTTAAAATTTCTTTTAATACTGACAAACTATTCCGGATTGTTGTTCGTAAATAATTTAACCATATCTGGTGGAACATTATCTCTAACCCTGGTGCTTTACCTTTCTTCATCTTTCTTCCTGCATCTATTCCGTCCCGTGTCACTTGTGGAATAAGATATTCTACCTCATCTATTTCCCACACTTCACTAGGTCTAGTTGGAAATAAATGATTTATAATTGCTTTTAATTTCTCCCCTTCAGGCCGAATTGGAATTTCCATTCCTGTTTTTTTACCTATTAATTTATATGGTGTTCCCCATACGTCCTCCTTTACAGAATTAATAAGTTCTTGCCATTTAGCATTTTTTTCTCTTCTAATTTCCATACTTAACTTAAATTTTACTGTTTTATATTGTTCTTTAGCAACTTCTATTTCCTGTTCATTTCCAGACCGTGCTCTCTTCCTTAAGTATTTTCTTCTTGCTTGATTACATTTCTTACGTATGGTTTCAATATTAGTGCTCCACCAATAAACTGATTTTCTGATGCTCTTTCCCAAATTAGTTCTTTTCATTGTTTTATAGCAAATTTTTCTCATAAAATCTATCAATTCCTCTAGTGATTTACACGGCGATAACATTTTAATTAGTTCTATCGCTGCTTCTATATCCAAGGTTTTAACTATAGTTTTTGATAATTCATCTACTCTCCAATCCTTAATATTTTCTATTAAATGTTCTGATCATGCAGTTATATCAAAAAAAGATGACCCATTTTCATTTTGAAAAGTTGGTATACTACCTGAATTACAAATTATTAAATCACGAGCATGTAACAATACTGCCAACATTTCCCCTCTTAAATCTGGTATTGGTGATTTCCAAATAATGTTTTTCGCATTAAAATCTCCCGATAGTAAAATAAATTTTTTATTTAACGCCAAATTTCTTTCTAAATTAAACAAGAACTTTTCATATGCATCTCTTCCACAATTTGGACTTATATAACATGATATATAATGAAAGCCATTAATTTCTGCAGTAACTATTTCCTTAGATATAGTGAAGGATGCAACATTAACACCTCTATTTACCCATATCCCTGCATCACAACCTATATTAGTAGTATTACAAATCCATCCCTTTTGTCTTTGTGCAATTGCAGTATTCATTTCTGTTGCCAAAACTATATCAACATTAATGCAATTTACCATCCACATTACAGCATCATTAGCATCCCTACTCCTATTTAAATTAATTTGAATAATTCTCATCTTTTTCTTCTTCCTCATTTTCAATTATTGGTCTCCGATTAACCTTCTTTTTTTCTATATCAAAGATCTTCTCTAGACTCAATGTACTCGATATATAATCCATTTCACCTATCTTTTCTACGTCCATTGTTGATTTATCTTTATTCTGAAATCCTTTGTCTTTCACATACTGACTATCATTTCCTTCATTTGAATGCAACTCTATAACCAACTCTTCTTCACCAGTTAACACATCTGCCATAGTACTTTTCTAATTTGTTTGTTTCTCTTTTGATAAATTAGTGTCATATTCCATCATAATGTCTGATAAAGTACTTACACTACTAATTCTTCTTCCATCTTTTCTCCTCTCTCGTTCTATATTTATAGCCTCCCAAAATCTAGGACAAGCTGTAGTATTGGCCCTATGCCCATTCTTTACACACAACATCTAGCATCATTAGTGCATTTTGCTATTACATGATTCTCCTCTCCACACTTCCTGCAACAGTTCCTCCTGTTAGGACCTCTACAATTAACAATATAATGGTAAATTTCTTCACATTTATAACAAATTTTAACATCCACTTTCCTTCTCACCATCCCCTTACTTAATCCAATATTTAAGGTTCTTGTTCCTCTCAATATTTTAGCAAATTCATCATCAGCTTCAATTGTTGCACTTCTTGTTCCATTAGGGCCTTCTCTTAGTGCTTTAACTGTAATATCTCCTTCCCATTTTAGATTTAACCTTATTGATTCTTCGATTTCTTTTTCTGTAGTGAGAATATCCATACCTGTAATATGAAAATTTAAATTTTGCCTCTTTTTAATTTTTAATACAGACTTTGCTTCTTTCATCATCCCTGTTAGTTCTTCTACGTTGTCCCTATTCCCATCTATAATTAGCATGGGATTACCTTCTTTAGTTTTCCTAATCGTCCTTATATTAATTAATTTCTCTTTAAGACTCTTATCAATTGATCTAAACTCTTGTACTACATCAGCAAATGACTGCTTAGTCTTTTCTAAAACAACAACTTCTATATTTTTTTCTTTTCTACTTCTGATCCCTCTTTGATTTTGTTCTATTGTTTTATTAATTTTTCTTATATTATTATTTTCAATTTTTTTTATTGAATAATAAAAAACAACATTTATATCATTTTTTTATATAAATATCTAAACATTTTCCGAAGGTATTGTAAATCCACGTTAGAAATGCTGACTACCTTAAGATTTCCTTACAAATTTTCTGCTCTCTTTCCTAAAAAACTGGTTAATTGATTACATATTTTTCCCAAATAATCTTCCTATCTATTCTTCCACACCATTTGCTGATAGACTTTTAATACTATATATATTTATCTGTTTTTTTTTCCTCCTTTCCATTTATAAAAATTTGACTCTGACATAATAGTTTTGCCAAATTATTATCATTTACCTCTCTCTTTTAATAACCCTATATCCAAGTTATCAGACACCCAATGAAAAATTAGCAGTTCTCCCTCACTTGTTAGTGGATTCTCATTATCCATATCCCAAGTATTAAATATCTCCTCTGACCAATTTTCATCAATTATAGACCAAAACTTATCAAACATTTTTTCGTTGAGTATGCTCATCACTTTACTATTAGTTTATCCTCCAAATATATTTGTAAATAATTCTGAGTTAGTTTGAGTGCATACATCCTTTAATGTATTAGTTGTTTTCTGTTCCTGACGTTTAGTGTACTCCATTCCAATATTTTCTATTTCCTTCTTCTATTCATCCAGCAAAATATGAAAATTTTCTTCCAGTGCTAATTTGGTCTCCACTAATCTCTCTGAATATTCCCTTTCCATCTCAATTTTTGCCTTATGTAATTGATCATCTAATTTGGTATTAAATGTTTCAACTTGCTTAGTAATTACTAGTTTTAATATAACTCCTTCTCATCTGCCTAATTACACTCCTACAATTTGATTTACCTACCACCTTAATGTTTTGTCAAAATTTATCAATTAATTTCGCTAATTCTTTAGTTAATTCATAATCATTCGTTACGGCAGAATCTATCTCAACCCAAACCTCTTCCAATTCATGTGTTCTTTTCTGTTTTGTACCTGATCCCATAAATGAATCAGTTTTTTGTCTTGCATTTTTTTCAAATAAATCTCTCTCTCATTAGTTACATCATCTAATCTAATTGTCTCATTTGGGATACACAATCCTCCCCTCTTTAAAGCAAATATCCCTTCTTCCTCTTGTTCTATAATTTTCTTCATCTTTTTCCTATTAATTTTACTTCCTTCTTTAACAGCTGTTTGTTCGTTATTTTCCATTTATTATTATTATACCCATATCCTGTTTGTAACCAAGGCTCACAAAAACACCCCAATGAGGTAAGATAAAATATTAATAAAGTATAAAAATTTTTTTTGACAGCTGTCACTTCTCAAATAAGTTTTTTCTTTTTTTCAGTCTTTTATACCCTGTAATTAAGTTATATTTTTATTATTAGTATTCAGTATTCATAACTTCACCTCTGTGAAGGATGACACTATAATTAATTAATTATTGATTTTTTTTATATAAAAGCATTTATATGTTTGACAGCAAACTATCTGTTACTAACCTAACCTAACCTAATCTTTTTTTTTTTTGGTAGGGTTGGAGAGAATGCTTTATGCATACCCGAAGATGATGCCGAGGCAGAGCATCTCCCCCGATTGGGTTTGGGTTATGTGGGACTCCGTGATGTTATGGGTACCCACTAAATTTTCCCGTCCCTTCGAAGTCCCTCCCTTCCCGGGTCTGTTTCACACATTACTCAATGTCGGGAGACTTTCAACTATTACCTGTCGTATTTATTTACTAGTCTATGATGTTCTATCTACCTCCTGCCCTCCTCTTCCCTCTCTCTTTGCTCCTTTTCTTGCATGATCCGTGAACAGAATCTGCTAACGGCTTCTAAATGCTCGTTGTTCAGCAGCATCTTATCGATGAGGATCTCAATGTTAATTTCCCCGAACTCTCTGTTCAGATCTTCCCGCTCCTGATCCCAGGCCTTGCATACAAAAACAGTATGTTCGGCGGAGTCTTCCTTCAAGCCGCAGTGTGGGCATGTTGGCGACTATCTTTTCCCGATCCTGTGTAGGTAGGTTTGGAAACATCCATGTCCTGACAGAACCTGCGTCAGGTGGAAGTTGACTTACCCGTGCATCCGTTCGACGCAAGCTCCCACTTTAGGTATGAGTTTGTATGTTCATCTACCGTTCGTGCTTTCTTTCCACCTCTTCTGCCAGTTTAGGAGTACGTAGGTTGAGCGGTCTTTCTTTTTGCCATGTTCTATTCTCCCAAGTACCACGAGGTCGATAGGGGAGAGTCAGCGATGACTAGGATCGCGTCTTCCGATACCGTTTTGTACGCTGCGCAGACTCTGATCCCCGTTTTCCGTTGTACCCTAGCGAGGACTTTGCGGTGGCATGCCGGACCTAGGTCCCCCCACGTTCGGCATTACCCTAGAGAGAGCCATGACAGCTTTTTCCGCAGTCTCGCTGGCCTTCTTAATATGATTGCTGAGGTTGTTACCTCTCGTCAGGGTCATTCCCAGGTATTTCACTTCCTTAGCCGGTTTAATACTGACACCATCAACTCTGAATCGAACGTTCTTGGCCTTCCTCCATCCCACTAGGATGACCGCCTCTGTCTTTTCCGGGGCTAGCGAGAGTGAGTTTTCTGCCAGCCATTCGCATATTATGGTCCCATAGCGTCGGCAATCAACACCCAGGATGCAGAATTGAAGGCGTTTCTGATATCAAACGTGATCAATGCGCAAAGTCTCTTGTCTTTGTTTGGTGCGCTTTTCACCCTGTCCACGAAGCTCATTACTTCCTGGATTGTTTGAACCGTGCTTTTCTTTTTCCGGAACCCGAACTGTAGTGCCGATAACCCATTACTCTCCTCCAGTATGTCTGTGATGCGCTTCTGGATCACTAATTCTAATAGTTCGCCCATAGTATCGAGAAGGCATAAAGGTCTATAGCTTTTCGGTAGGGCTGGATCCTTCCTTGGCTTCTTCAAGAGAATTAGTTCGGCACACTTCCATGGGTCTGGGTATGTCGCTGTGTTTACGCACTCATTGAAGACCCCGAGGAACATGTCTGGGTAGCCAGTTGCTAGGTCTTTAATTATCTCCGGAGGGACCCTGTCAGGGCTTGGTGCCCTTTTGGCCCTCAGGTTCTTGGCTGCCAGGCCCAATTCCTCTTGGGTGATGGCCGGTATCAACCCGTTGTTGTCGTCGTAGGCCCAGGTAACTAGGTTATACCTCGGGAACAGTGTGGATATAATAGTTAACTTCTCCTCCTCGCCTATTAGTGGCAGGGGCTCTCTGATCTTATGCCTTCTTGTGACTATTTTGTATCCTTGTCCCCAGGGGTCTTCATTCAGGTCCTCGCACATTCTCCCCCACGACCTTATTTTCGAATTAGATATCGCGCTCTGTCAAGCCTTTCTTTTTTCTTTGGCTTCCCTTCTTAACACTTCCCAAATCTCTGGTAATCTTTTGGCTCGGGCTCTAATGTATTGTCGCCTCTTGTGCATGGCGTCCTTCCTTAGTGCAGCGATTTTCTCTGACCACCAGTAGACCTATCAGTTCTGTGATGTTACTTGGGGACAGCCTGTATTTTTCCTGGTATGTTGCAAGTAAAAAAATTTCCCTTGCGTATCCGCTGAGGCTCCAGCCCTGGAAACTATTGTCTACCGACGAGTGCCTTATGTCTGTCTCGATGACGATGATCTTATGTAAGCTTAGGCTCTCCTCTGCCAGTATTCGCCATGTTAGCCCACTGCGCATGGCTTTATCGTTAACCCACGTTAAGTCAATGCACGTAGCGCTAGCTCCTCTAACGAAGGTCGGTGATCCATCATTGACTACCGTGAGGTCCAGCGCTGACTCCCAGTCCAGAGTTAATGTACCTCTCCTGTTTTCTACCGCGCTGCCCCAGTACTGCGAGGCGGCGTTGAAGTCACCCGTAATTAGCAGTTTTTATTACTTCTTGCCCGTATTGAGTATTCCATTTCCACGAGGAACTCTTGATACTCTTGGTCCGGCCTGTTAGGAGAGAAGTAGCAACTGTAAATGACCTTATCTCCAATTCTGGCCCAGACGTAGCCCTCCTCTACTCTGTACTCATGAGGGGAATGTTTTAACGTAATGATCTGTGCATTGTTTCTATTATCTTTATGGCTGCCAGGGCTAGTACCGGCAGTTGGTTCCGTGATGCAAATAATATCTACGCCTACCGATTTGGCCGTCGCATACAATAGGTCTTGCGAAGCCCAGCTTCTCCCTATGTTTAACTGTAGGATCTTGAATAGGGTTAGTTGTTAGACACCTCCATGCCTTTACCCCGGTGCATGGCAAAAGAGGTCGAGGGGAGGACAGCCAAGATAATATATCTAATGAACATGCTGCAAAAAAGCATAGGGATTACACACAAGAGATGGCGGACCTACTAGTAGAACTAGATAGGTGGGTCTACGAGAAGGCCTCAAACACCGCAAAATGTGTATACCCTCCTGAAAGTAGCGATCAAAGCAAGAACAAGAGAGTCGGTAAAAGACTACGGCATCGTGGTCGGGCCGGCGGAGTATGAAATTCTTGCGGCAAAAATGACAAAAGCAATCATCTATAGTAAAGGCATAGCTCACTGCTATCTATATAAACAGGTAAGTAGAGCCCGCCAGAGGAGTAGCGTGGCTCAGGGGATGGATGGCGGAATAAGAGATATAGAACAAGTACAGGAGCTACAAGCTCAACACTCAATCCGAGAGGAGCATACCTCATGTAAAATCCTAAATCCCAAGGTGGGGTGACCCGTCCGAAGTGATGCGTGGCTGGATAGAAGATCAGCCTAGTGCGGTCAACCTCTGGAAGTGGCGCACTCCGGTTGTATTCTAGCCCGGGTGCATATGGACTCGTTAGTCGTGACAGACCACCTATCTAGGAGAAGGACATTCCGAAATTAAACCACGGGTAGACAGGGCTCGGTAGCCGTGATAGGCAACCTGTCTAGGAGAAGGACACTCCGAAATAAAACCAAGCATAAATGTTGTGAAAATGGTGTGTGCGGGAGAGAATGGAGTAATGGCTGTGCCGTTTTGTTTGTTTTGTTTTAGGCGGCTGCACTGGAGGCTGTCAGTGAAAACCCCTCGTAACCGAGCGGCCCTCTACAAGCAGCACATGATGTAGCCTACCCAGCTAGGCGAAAGCCTGGGCTACGTTGCAACCGGTCATCTGTTTGTGGCAGGACCTCGTAGCCTTACCGGAGATCGGGAAGAGTCTCCTGGGGAGCTGGACTCTACAAATGATTGTGCTGTGGCTATGGTAACATCTATGCGAGGGGCAGGGGGCAGAGTAGCTGGCAGCCAGGATCCTGACTTTAGGCTGGAAGAGGAAGCCACCTCGGACGACCCAGCCATGGCGACACCCGGTGAGCTTGTAAGGGAGACCAGTTAATATAGCACCGCCTAGGAGCCCGGCAGCCTCCCGAACCCCGTGCAAAGACATGTATTTTGCGGCACTGAGGGAGGGCTGCAGCTACGCGCGGCCATGGACAGGTCCTGCCAAGAGCACGCGTCGGAGCGTTCCGGGGTAAGTGGTCATTGCTATATAACATGGCTTATTCGGCAGGCACGAGTGGAGACACTTTAAATCGAGGCATGGTGGTAAGGATTGATTTTACGGATAACGACACTGCTACGGACAAGGTAAACGACAAGGCCAAGACAGGGTGCAAAGGAACGAGCACGCCGGAAGACGAGGAGGCGAAACCCCTCGTAAATTACTTCGCTGAGATGGAAAGAAGGAGAAGCCTAGGGAATAATGCAGAGAACAAACAAATGGATGCTGACCCTGATATCGAGGCTAATGCAATCCTTGATACGCTTTTGGAGAGGTCATTAGGCTCGAGAAGAGCGCTGTTTCAATCTCCGACCGCAGACAAGTCGAAGTCGGAGAGTTACTTGGCGGAGTTTGAAGAGATGCTTCTGCATCGGATGGAGCGGAAAGCGAAGATAAGGAGAACTCCACCGATGGAGAAACTCTCGGACGTGTTCACCATTGAAGATAGCCCCGTTAAGGTAAGCAGCGCCAAGAGAAAGATGACTTCCCCCGCAGCACAAATGGGCCGTGAAAAGAGGCAGGCGAGGATAGGAAAAACAATTAAAGACAAGGAAGACGTTCCTCTAAGAAAAAAGGGAGAACTTACTGAAATTAAGATTCTACAGAACTTAATAGAGGAATTAAACGATATGGTGAAGAGATACCCCAACACAAAGGTAGAAATTAAAGATATCGCAAAGAGACTAAAGAGACAGGCAGCATACGCAGAAAGGGAGTGTGCTGAGCAAAGGGGTAGTATGGTCGAGAGTACGGAGCGTGGTACCCAGACAAAACGGACCACCAAAGAATGCGAGACCCAGACAGATGTGACCAATAACACAGCACATACGGACGAGAAGGTGGAGATCCACAGGCCTACCTTAGAAGAAGTCCGGAAGGGGATGCTGAAAACCGAAAGCTTTGAAACCTTTCAAATAAATTCCAACAGACCTTGGCCAAGGGAGGTATACCAGCAAACCGTAGAGATGGAGGGACAGCTATGGGAGGCTGATATAGACCATGCGGTCTTACTAGAGACAAAGACAGGGATGATAACAGACAGAGGAAAGCAGGACATGGGACAACACTTATGCCTACTCTCGCAGGGCAGTACGGAGACGTTAAAATACTACAAAAGAAGGAAATAACCCAAGTAGCAATGCCCAGGATTGGAGCAGGGAAGAGGAGACTGAGGTGGGGCTATGTTAAGAAAATGATAGAAACCACCTTCTACAACACGGATGTAAAGATGAAAATATACAGAACGGAAGGGCGAAAGAAAAGAGACAATGCGAATAAGAGGAAAGAGAACTATACCGAGAAAAAGGCCAAAGATAAGGTAAAAGCAAAAACTCCGAGAACCGCGTTGAGGGCTCAAAGCCAGAGACCAAAGGGCGAAGCCATAGTGGTTCCCACCAAAGGGTCGATCTACGCAGATACTCTTAGAAAGATCAAGAGTGACCTTGACTCAGAGGTCCTGGGGGTGGAGATTAAGATGATAAGGAGGACCCAGAAGGGGGATGTATTGATCGAACTGGATAAGAGTGGCTCGAGCGACACATTTAAGACCAAGCTAGAGGGCATTCTTGAAGTAGAAAATAGGCCGATCCTGGTTGGAACTGACCGAACTCGGCTTGTGGTTATTAATCATATTGAGAGTGACAACACACAACATGATGTTGAAGAGGCAATAAAAAGTAACTACGACTCTCTAAGATCTCTCTCGAAGGTCCTCTATCCGCCCCCGAATCCACGCTAATGGACAAGATCGCGAAAATCGAAGCCAAAAGGAAGAGGGGCGTGGTGAGTTTTAAGGAACTGGAAAGGGAACCAGCCCTAACCCAGCACCAGATATGCTATAGGTGCGAAAGCAGACTCTGATCCCCGTTTTCCGTTGTACCCTAGCGAGGACTTTGCGGTGGCATGCCGGACCTAGGTCCCCCCACGTTCGGCATTACCCTAGAGAGAGCCATGACAGCTTTTTCCGCAGTCTCGCTGGCCTTCTTAATATGATTGCTGAGGTTGTTACCTCTCGTCAGGGTCATTCCCAGGTATTTCACTTCCTTAGCCGGTTTAATACTGACACCATCAACTCTGAATCGAACGTTCTTGGCCTTCCTCCATCCCACTAGGATGACCGCCTCTGTCTTTTCCGGGGCTAGCGAGAGTGAGTTTTCTGCCAGCCATTCGCATATTATGGTCCCATAGCGTCGGCAATCAACACCCAGGATGCAGAATTGAAGGCGTTTCTGATATCAAACGTGATCAATGCGCAAAGTCTCTTGTCTTTGTTTGGTGCGCTTTTCACCCTGTCCACGAAGCTCATTACTTCCTGGATTGTTTGAACCGTGCTTTTCTTTTTCCGGAACCCGAACTGTAGTGCCGATAACCCATTACTCTCCTCCAGTATGTCTGTGATGCGCTTCTGGATCACTAATTCTAATAGTTCGCCCATAGTATCGAGAAGGCATAAAGGTCTATAGCTTTTCGGTAGGGCTGGATCCTTCCTTGGCTTCTTCAAGAGAATTAGTTCGGCACACTTCCATGGGTCTGGGTATGTCGCTGTGTTTACGCACTCATTGAAGACCCCGAGGAACATGTCTGGGTAGCCAGTTGCTAGGTCTTTAATTATCTCCGGAGGGACCCTGTCAGGGCTTGGTGCCCTTTTGGCCCTCAGGTTCTTGGCTGCCAGGCCCAATTCCTCTTGGGTGATGGCCGGTATCAACCCGTTGTTGTCGTCGTAGGCCCAGGTAACTAGGTTATACCTCGGGAACAGTGTGGATATAATAGTTAACTTCTCCTCCTCGCCTATTAGTGGCAGGGGCTCTCTGATCTTATGCCTTCTTGTGACTATTTTGTATCCTTGTCCCCAGGGGTCTTCATTCAGGTCCTCGCACATTCTCCCCCACGACCTTATTTTCGAATTAGATATCGCGCTCTGTCAAGCCTTTCTTTTTTCTTTGGCTTCCCTTCTTAACACTTCCCAAATCTCTGGTAATCTTTTGGCTCGGGCTCTAATGTATTGTCGCCTCTTGTGCATGGCGTCCTTCCTTAGTGCAGCGATTTTCTCTGACCACCAGTAGACCTATCAGTTCTGTGATGTTACTTGGGGACAGCCTGTATTTTTCCTGGTATGTTGCAAGTAAAAAAATTTCCCTTGCGTATCCGCTGAGGCTCCAGCCCTGGAAACTATTGTCTACCGACGAGTGCCTTATGTCTGTCTCGATGACGATGATCTTATGTAAGCTTAGGCTCTCCTCTGCCAGTATTCGCCATGTTAGCCCACTGCGCATGGCTTTATCGTTAACCCACGTTAAGTCAATGCACGTAGCGCTAGCTCCTCTAACGAAGGTCGGTGATCCATCATTGACTACCGTGAGGTCCAGCGCTGACTCCCAGTCCAGAGTTAATGTACCTCTCCTGTTTTCTACCGCGCTGCCCCAGTACTGCGAGGCGGCGTTGAAGTCACCCGTAATTAGCAGTTTTTATTACTTCTTGCCCGTATTGAGTATTCCATTTCCACGAGGAACTCTTGATACTCTTGGTCCGGCCTGTTAGGAGAGAAGTAGCAACTGTAAATGACCTTATCTCCAATTCTGGCCCAGACGTAGCCCTCCTCTACTCTGTACTCATGAGGGGAATGTTTTAACGTAATGATCTGTGCATTGTTTCTATTATCTTTATGGCTGCCAGGGCTAGTACCGGCAGTTGGTTCCGTGATGCAAATAATATCTACGCCTACCGATTTGGCCGTCGCATACAATAGGTCTTGCGAAGCCCAGCTTCTCCCTATGTTTAACTGTAGGATCTTGAATAGGATTAGTTGTTAGACACCTCCATGCCTTTACCCCGGTGCATGGCAAAAGAGGTCGAGGGGAGGACAGCCAAGATAATATATCTAATGAACATGCTGCAAAAAAGCATAGGGATTACACACAAGAGATGGCGGACCTACTAGTAGAACTAGATAGGTGGGTCTACGAGAAGGCCTCAAACACCGCAAAATGTGTATACCCTCCTGAAAGTAGCGATCAAAGCAAGAACAAGAGAGTCGGTAAAAGACTACGGCATCGTGGTCGGGCCGGCGGAGTATGAAATTCTTGCGGCAAAAATGACAAAAGCAATCATCTATAGTAAAGGCATAGCTCACTGCTATCTATATAAACAGGTAAGTAGAGCCCGCCAGAGGAGTAGCGTGGCTCAGGGGATGGATGGCGGAATAAGAGATATAGAACAAGTACAGGAGCTACAAGCTCAACACTCAATCCGAGAGGAGCATACCTCATGTAAAATCCTAAATCCCAAGGTGGGGTGACCCGTCCGAAGTGATGCGTGGCTGGATAGAAGATCAGCCTAGTGCGGTCAACCTCTGGAAGTGGCGCACTCCGGTTGTATTCTAGCCCGGGTGCATATGGACTCGTTAGTCGTGACAGACCACCTATCTAGGAGAAGGACATTCCGAAATTAAACCACGGGTAGACAGGGCTCGGTAGCCGTGATAGGCAACCTGTCTAGGAGAAGGACACTCCGAAATAAAACCAAGCATAAATGTTGTGAAAATGGTGTGTGCGGGAGAGAATGGAGTAATGGCTGTGCCGTTTTGTTTGTTTTGTTTTAGGCGGCTGCACTGGAGGCTGTCAGTGAAAACCCCTCGTAACCGAGCGGCCCTCTACAAGCAGCACATGATGTAGCCTACCCAGCTAGGCGAAAGCCTGGGCTACGTTGCAACCGGTCATCTGTTTGTGGCAGGACCTCGTAGCCTTACCGGAGATCGGGAAGAGTCTCCTGGGGAGCTGGACTCTACAAATGATTGTGCTGTGGCTATGGTAACATCTATGCGAGGGGCAGGGGGCAGAGTAGCTGGCAGCCAGGATCCTGACTTTAGGCTGGAAGAGGAAGCCACCACGGACGACCCAGCCATGGCGACACCCGGTGAGCTTGTAAGGGAGACCAGTTAAGATAGCACCGCCTAGGAGCCCGGCAGCCTCCCGAACCCCGTGCAAAGACATGTATTTTGCGGCACTGAGGGAGGGCTGCAGCTACGCGCGGCCATGGACAGGTCCTGCCAAGAGCACGCGTCGGAGCGTTCCGGGGTAAGTGGTCATTGCTATATAACATGGCTTATTCGGCAGGCACGAGTGGAGACACTTTAAATCGAGGCATGGTGGTAAGGATTGATTTTACGGATAACGACACTGCTACGGACAAGGTAAACGACAAGGCCAAGACAGGGTGCAAAGGAACGAGCACGCCGGAAGACGAGGAGGCGAAACCCCTCGTAAATTACTTCGCTGAGATGGAAAGAAGGAGAAGCCTAGGGAATAATGCAGAGAACAAACAAATGGATGCTGACCCTGATATCGAGGCTAATGCAATCCTTGATACGCTTTTGGAGAGGTCATTAGGCTCGAGAAGAGCGCTGTTTCAATCTCCGACCGCAGACAAGTCGAAGTCGGAGAGTTACTTGGCGGAGTTTGAAGAGATGCTTCTGCATCGGATGGAGCGGAAAGCGAAGATAAGGAGAACTCCACCGATGGAGAAACTCTCGGACGTGTTCACCATTGAAGATAGCCCCGTTAAGGTAAGCAGCGCCAAGAGAAAGATGACTTCCCCCGCAGCACAAATGGGCCGTGAAAAGAGGCAGGCGAGGATAGGAAAAACAATTAAAGACAAGGAAGACGTTCCTCTAAGAAAAAAGGGAGAACTTACTGAAATTAAGATTCTACAGAACTTAATAGAGGAATTAAACGATATGGTGAAGAGATACCCCAACACAAAGGTAGAAATTAAAGATATCGCAAAGAGACTAAAGAGACAGGCAGCATACGCAGAAAGGGAGTGTGCTGAGCAAAGGGGTAGTATGGTCGAGAGTACGGAGCGTGGTACCCAGACAAAACGGACCACCAAAGAATGCGAGACCCAGACAGATGTGACCAATAACACAGCACATACGGACGAGAAGGTGGAGATCCACAGGCCTACCTTAGAAGAAGTCCGGAAGGGGATGCTGAAAACCGAAAGCTTTGAAACCTTTCAAATAAATTCCAACAGACCTTGGCCAAGGGAGGTATACCAGCAAACCGTAGAGATGGAGGGACAGCTATGGGAGGCTGATATAGACCATGCGGTCTTACTAGAGACAAAGACAGGGATGATAACAGACAGAGGAAAGCAGGACATGGGACAACACTTATGCCTACTCTCGCAGGGCAGTACGGAGACGTTAAAATACTACAAAAGAAGGAAATAACCCAAGTAGCAATGCCCAGGATTGGAGCAGGGAAGAGGAGACTGAGGTGGGGCTATGTTAAGAAAATGATAGAAACCACCTTCTACAACACGGATGTAAAGATGAAAATATACAGAACGGAAGGGCGAAAGAAAAGAGACAATGCGAATAAGAGGAAAGAGAACTATACCGAGAAAAAGGCCAAAGATAAGGTAAAAGCAAAAACTCCGAGAACCGCGTTGAGGGCTCAAAGCCAGAGACCAAAGGGCGAAGCCATAGTGGTTCCCACCAAAGGGTCGATCTACGCAGATACTCTTAGAAAGATCAAGAGTGACCTTGACTCAGAGGTCCTGGGGGTGGAGATTAAGATGATAAGGAGGACCCAGAAGGGGGATGTATTGATCGAACTGGATAAGAGTGGCTCGAGCGACACATTTAAGACCAAGCTAGAGGGCATTCTTGAAGTAGAAAATAGGCCGATCCTGGTTGGAACTGACCGAACTCGGCTTGTGGTTATTAATCATATTGAGAGTGACAACACACAACATGATGTTGAAGAGGCAATAAAAAGTAACTACGACTCTCTAAGATCTCTCTCGAAGGTCCTCTATCCGCCCCCGAATCCACGCTAATGGACAAGATCGCGAAAATCGAAGCCAAAAGGAAGAGGGGCGTGGTGAGTTTTAAGGAACTGGAAAGGGAACCAGCCCTAACCCAGCACCAGATATGCTATAGGTGCGAAAGCCGGAATATAAAAAAATCCTCGATAAGTCTAAAAAGGAGAGACGATATTCTGCTCTGGGAAATCTATTCAAACCCAAGAAACTTCCGTCTCCCCCAGCTCCATCTTGTAACGCAAATTTCTTTGTGCTACAATAATCAACCTTACGCTCCCTGGATGATGAACCCGGATGGAACGGTTGAACCGCGGCTAAACTCAGTGAAGATGGGAGTGAGTCGGAGAAGAGGTGATAAATCACAAATGAATGGGCGCCAGCCGGCCTGAGCCGCGACCGGTTCAACAAAAGTACTACGGCCGACAAAGTACGGGATACTTCCTAGGACGGGACTACGAGAGGTGCCAACTACTTCAATAACGACATTGGAGTACGGGAAATTGCTAAATATATTCAAACATCTAACGAGCAAAGTATACAGGACACAACAGTTGTTGCTACACGATAACTGGATCGTAAATCCACTTAAGCTGAGAACGAATAAGGACATAAACGAAGGCGGGGCGCTGTGGTTCCCGGTAGCGATTAGGACTGCGGTAACGTCGACACCTAAAATGGTGCTAACAGTGACTCGGCGTATGCAGACGTAAGACGTTTCATTGGCCAATGATACATTTACGCGGCGCGACCGAACGTACGTGATTACGGAAACGCAAACCCTAATAACTATTGCGTTGCACGAACGACACACCTCGTAGGTGACAACAACGTCACGACTAAATGATTCTAACAAAATATTCTTAAATGGATCTTCACAAATAAATATGTAACTACTATTAGTTATCTTGCTCAACAATAACTTAAATAATCTCGTGAGCTGAAGGCACACAAGCCAAAGTGTAACAACACGGTACATAAATCGCAAATACGACAACATAATGATTACAAGAAAAATGAATAAATAAAAACAAATGATTCTGGCTTAACTGTATGGCGTCCAGGCGTGAACGGGACAGGTGGCAGCAGGGACACAACTCGATATGCCAGCCGGATGTCCAGAATCGTCACTTCCCAAGATGGCGGACAAGCACGTGAAATGGGAACGTCACGCAGCGTCACTTCCGCTACACGTGGCTTCTTTTCCCACAGCTGCTGGGCTTTACTCCCTTGGCAAATATTAACAGGAACTCCTCCAATGCAACGCCAACGAGCTAGTGCGCTCACAACAGCTTCGATGCCAGGAACACGGGCACACAGCATAAACCAACAATGGCACGAACAGCTGACCAGCCACAAAAATACGTAAACACGTACAACGTACAACAAAACGTACATAAAAACGAACTAGCTGATGTCAAAAATAAAATGACCAGCTGACGTCAAGAAGAAAAATGGCCGACGTAAAAAGCCTAAAACAAACGACTGCAATTAGGGCCATGTGCGAGGGAAAGCTATTAACAGGCTAACTTTACTTGACTAAAGGCAGATTCACTAACAAATGAACAGACATCTTTACCTGAGTTCTTGGGCGGCTTTCAAGTGGCAGAAAATATGTGATCTTTCCTACTGGGAACCAAATCCGGAACAACTCCGACGAATAATGCAGTAACCTAAACTGCAATATTCCCTAAATGGCACTATTTCCCAAATCCCCACAAGGGTATTTCGCAAACAAAACAGGTTTGCCGAAATATAAATGAAATAGCCCATCTTCCAATATTCAAATCTCACATTTCCGCAACAGACGTCGTTCGAAAAGACAAAACAAAGACCGACTGCGTTCGAAATCGCCTAAATGAATGATGCCGGTAAAAAGGCGCGCCTAGCCGACAATAATATCGGCAGAGCTACTTCGCGGCGAACGGCCACTAATTGTCTGACAGCTAAACAAACAATGTGATAACCTACAAAAATAGCAATGAGAATACTACAAGAAGGAAATCCAACTGATGCTAAGTATTATCAAAATTGATCGGTCAATCGTTAATCGATAATTAAATTTCAGGTGCTGATACATAATAAACAATAAACCGAGTGAAATTCGAAGGAAGGCTCAAAATGAAACGTAACAATCTTCTTCCTTATCGAGTACTCTGCGGGGATACTTCCAACTATCCCCTCCGAGCCCCATGTATTTCCCCTTCCATCGTCATCAGCCTCAGTGGATTTTCCACTTACTCCTGGTCCTGCACACGTCGCACCAGGTCCTCCTAGCCATCCCAGTACTTCTCGGGATTTGCTTCTTCCCCGGTGACGCAGCCAGTAGCACAAAGGCGAAGAGTGAACCAACCTGCGCCTGCCCGACCTTCTGGCACTCCCTCTCGAGGGAAGCGCAAAAAACCCTCGTCACCTGCTTTCCAACATCGCCTGCCTCACAGAGGTTTAGGGCAGCTACTTCGCCCGAACTCCGTTCCGGAAATAACCGATATGATCTTTTTGGATGTCCTCTTTCCAGTCCTCCGATCTGAGGACGAGGCCTCCATTGCCTTGGTCCGCGCCGGCTTATCTGCTTATAAGGAGGATGCTGTCTTTCGCTTTTTGGCCACCGTCTTCCCGACTGCTAAACGTACCAAAGCTAAATCTGGACCTCCTTCCTCTAGGCATTCCCCTTTTCCTCAGCAGCCCACCACAAGTGGCGTTAGACGCGCGGCTGCCTTCAAGCAAAGCCAAGAGCTCTTCAGACGGAATAGGTTTGACTTGGCGAAGAGACTAATAGAGGGGATCCCGCTATCACAGCCTGGTACAAGACCAGACGTCCATAACGTCGAGGCACTTTATAAAAGGATTTTTGAGTCTCAGCCCAAACTCGACCGTGAAGGTTTTACGACTTCAGATTCCATTTCCATTCATCGACCAGTGCTAGAGGATGAAGTGACTGCATCAACCGTTTCTTGGAGCAATTCTGTCCCCGGAACGGATGGGATTTCCATCTCCCTCGTGAAGAGATGTCCAGTACATCGACTCACAACACTGTTCAATCTTGTCCTCTACAGGCGCCATACCCTAGCCTGTTAGAAAGCGAATCGTACTATTTTAGTACCCAAAGAAGGAGGCCTCACAGATCCGTCTAATTGTAGACCTATCACCATCGGCTCGGCCGTGCAGCGCCTTTTCCATCGTATCCTGCACAAACGCCTTGCCCAGGCCGTGGAACTACACGACTACCAGCGGGGTTTCCGAGAGCTGGATGGCGTACTGTCAAATCTATTCACATTAGATCACTACATTAAATTTCGGCGCCTTCATGGGAAAACGTTCAACGTTTTGTCCATCGATATCAGAAAGGCTTTCGATACAGTCACCCACTCTTCCATCATTAGAGGGCTCCGCCGTGTTGGGCTGCATGACGGATCTGTGGAATACATTGCGAGTACACTAGATGCCCACACTACTATCCAAGTGGGCAACACTAAGACTAACTCCATCAAGTTCCTGCGTGGAATCAAACTGGGCGACCCCCTCAGTCCTGTGCTGTTTAACATAGTTATGGACGAGCTGATCTCCCTGCTTAACACCTCACGGCCTGGAGGCACAGTGGTTCTCTCCGGAACCAAAGTTTCAGCGCTTGCTTTTGCTGACGATTTAGTTCTTCTCGAGGATAGAGACGTCGACATGACCATCTCCGCCTACGTCACGGAGCAGTTCCTTCGGTCTCGGGGATGACCGTTAACACAAGGAAGTGCGTCTCAATCGCTGCCGCCATCATCCAGGGCAAGTCGGTCCCACGCACCAAAGGCATTTTCCGATTCTAGGGTCAACTTGTGCGCTCCGTAGTAGATATGCAAACCTTCCATTACCTAGGCTTCCACTTCTCTTCCTCTGGAGTTGCTAAACCAAACCTATTCAACCTGTCCAAATGGCTGACCAACATCCTAAGAGGTCCCGTCAAGCCTGTCCAGAAATATATTCTAATCAGGGACTTTGTTGTCCCGCGTCTATTCCACGGATTTCAGACTCCATTCATCACCGCCGCCATCTTAACGGATAGTGATCGCCTTATCCGTAAATACATCAAGAGAGTATTCCATCTAAGTGACAAAATTGGCAGTCAGTTCATCCACGCTCGAATCCGCGATGGTGGACTTGGCGTTCCGCAGTTAAGATTAAAAATCCCATACATCCTAGCCAATCGGCTCGAACTAGCGAGGAAGGAGAATCCTTCTCTCTGCAGCATCTTCCATGATGAGCCCAGCAGCAACCTCCACCGAAGGATTACCCATCTATCAGCCAAGGGTAATCCTAACCCATACTGGCGAGAGGCCATCTCCACCCGGGCCTTCAGTAAGGGGATCGAAGCAGCCGCAGAAGACAGTGCCAGCAGGAGCTGGCTTTTACATCCCCCCAATGGCTGGTTCGGCAAGGACTTCGTTCGTGCGGTCCAACATAGGACCTATGCGTTACACTGCAAGGGCCTACCATCCGTGCCCCGCCATGCGCGCCGTTTCAGAGCAGGAATCACTGGCACATTCTCCAAGGGCGCTGGGTTACCCGTTTCGAAAGAATCCACCGCCATAACGAGATCGTCAAGAAGCTGACGAAACATACGAGAAAGAAAGGCTGGACGACAGAGGTTGAGCCTCGATTACGACACCGAGAAGGGAAGCTCTTCATACCAGACCTCAGGTCTGTTGGGAGGGCCCTTGGACCCTCGCTCAGAGCTGGGTTCGCAAGCAGGCAATCTATGACACTGCGCTTTTCCATGAAGCAGCCTCCCTTCGTTGGCCCGGCAAGACCATCTTGCATTTGCCGGTCCTGTTTGGAGCCCGTGGTATCTGGGCCCGAGTAAATGAAGCCACCGAAGAAGCCCTCCAGATCTCAAAGGCCTTGAAGGGATCTTGCATCCAACCTGCCTGAAGTGGGGCAATCTACCACCACTTCATGGCCTCTGTTTGGAGGCGTGTTGGACATCTTCCAGGCTGACGAGGGTGTCGCCCCCCCCCCCCCAGACCGTCCAGGATGTAGCCCTTCTTTACAAGCATCAATATTTAAATATATAATGGATGCTCTATTATACGTATTGTAAATAACTTTATCATTATATTATATATTGTACTTATTTTTGCCCACGGCATGCCTACAACTTTGCCGCAATGTATCATGAATGTCCAATAAATGGGGCATTTGGCACAAAAAATATATACAATAGCCAAATGCCTTGTCATCTAATTAGTGATGCGCATGAATAAATTCCCACTGTCCCTATCTACTACTCTGGCCTCTTTTCAAGTTGCGAATAAAGCTTTCGCCCTGAATCCAGATAGAAAAGCAACGACCAACATTCTACTGAGATTCCCAATACCTCTCCACGTAAATCTGGGCTCCCACCTCCACGCCCTTGAGCGTAATAAGAAGAGTTCCTAGGACGGCGAAGAGGTATCATCCTACCTGTCCTATCCTAATCCCCTCCCCAGCCCTAGGGGCTGGTCCACCCACCATGTCCTCTGATGAGGAGGATACTCCAACTCCCGTTGCAAAAATCTGCGAGGGAGTAAATTTTGACCTTGAACGAACGCAAAAATTGGTTAGAGACATTAAGTCACTTATATTAAAAAACAAAGGTGAAGTAATGCCCAGAAACGACAGGCGGCAAATCTACGCTGCACTTGACAGCATCTCCACCAAGACAGGGTCAATTGGCAAATGCCTACTCGCCACAGGGTACAACCTTGACAACGCCAACTGGAGAAGAATAAGAGAAGAAACTGGCAGCCTTAACGTCTCATTAGATCAGAAACGTCTTTGTTTCTAAGATGCTCAACAAGGGTTGCCCCCAAGGATCTGTCCTTGCCCCCCCCTTTGGAACACCTCTGTTGACGAACTACTGGAACTTGAATTCCCTGATGATGCCCAGGTTATAGCATTCACTGATGACATCTTGATATTGTTTCAAGGAAACACCAGAATAGAAATTGAAAACACTGCAGCGCGTAATGAACTGGACCCAAAATCACAAATTCAAATTCTCCCCAACTAAATCAAACCTCCTACTGTTCAAAGGCAAGCTCTCTCGGAACTTAACTATAAAAATTAATAATCAGACGCACTAATAGCACAGTCTGTAATAAAGCTAGGAAACTTATCTTTACCTTAAGGAGATTTATGAAACTTGGCTGGGGAAGACCCCCAGATGGGCTCCTCAACATCTACAACGGTGCAGTTATACCGATAACAACGTATGCTGCAGAAATGTGGGGACACAGGGCACAACTTGCAAGACACAAAAGAAAGCTAATCAGCCTAACTGGACTCTGTGCCAAAGTCATCATTGGCCAATACATTTCATTCCAATGAGGCAGCAGCAGTAATTGCTCTCACCATTCTTCTCCATCTCAAAATTGCAGAAGTCATTGCCAGGAAAACAATTAAAAACGCACGAGAAGCTACTTACTTTGGTAACCATATCATCCAGACCAACTTTCAAAACAAAACCCAACTACTTGAACACATAAGGAAAATCCTCCAAAGGAATTACTACCTTCAACTTTTTCCCTTAATTAGAACAAAGAAAATCTATAAAAATTACGCACAATAAACTGCTGAGCCAAGTCCTTACTGTACATGGAGATTTTATATCTCACCTACACAGAATAGGGAAGCACCCTGACAACCCACTGCATAGAATTTACGATTGCAGCTCTACCAAGAAGATAGGAATACTCTGGAAGCGACTCTTATGCTGTGGCCTTGCTCCCCAGAGGTTCTTATAGAACAGATAGCCACCTTGGTGGGGGACGAAAGCTCCACTTCCAACCCTAACAGCTAACAAAACATCCAGGAAAGTGACCTAACACTATATTAATTCCACCTTTTAGAAGTCTTCGCTGTTAGTGGTTGCCTTTCTCTCTCTCCGCTCTTTTTTGCTCGGCGGTTTTGGGGTAAACCGGTGAGTAACGCTTGTGTGTTGGGTTTAGAAAATTAGATTCAGAGGGGGTGAATTTTGGAAGTGTGTTTTTCCAGGGTTCTGTTTAGAAAATCGGGGATTTTCCGAGTGGTAGCCCCGATCTAGGGTGAAAGGTGTCGAGTAGGGGATAGAAAAGTTTAACCTCGGATTATCCGAGTTTTTACTCGAATTTGCCGGGGATTTTCCGGGTGGATTAGGTGCCGGGAATCTAGAGAAGATTTTTCCGAGGAAAAATTTTTGGGTGCCTTTTTGTCGGCTTCCAGAGCTTTCACTAGAGTGAGATTTTCTTTGGGGCACCTTGTTACAGTTAGATTTAGGGTTCACCACATCGTTGATTTTCATCATCATTATAATCACCTGAAAATCATAACATTAGCATTGTATTTCATTTTTGACTACGTCCCATCCTTTTTTTTAAATGTACTTACCTTATGTCTGCTCTATTTCTGTTCAATCATCTGTGTTATCATTTAGTCATCTGTCAACATTTCACCTTTCACCTTTCTCTTGACATCTCTGGTGCTGCACAACGTCAAGTTAGGACACTAATTATTTACGGTAGCGTATGCAACTGTCACTGCTATTCTGTCGTACAATTCGACGATGGACGCCTTGCAGGGGTAGATGACACTCTTTGGTATTTAACTAGATTTTACTTGTCGCCGGAAATGCGTATGATTTGTAACGGTTTTGCTAATTTTTTTTTTAACTGTTTAACCAGTTTTTGAGCGAGAGAGTTGTGCGACATTTTTTGCAAATTCGCGATAAGTTTGGAAACGAAATTGCCCAGTTCACTGGATCAGCGTCGCTACCGCTCCAAAATAATAATTAGAGTAATTATTAATTACGGAATAATTCCGGATCATTGTTCGCTTCATAAAATTACTTCAAGCCGCATACCAGCTCAGGTAATTAACTAGTATAGTTTTTCCTTAAATCGTTTATTTTACATTCAAATACATTAACAAGTGTTCATCCACTATGCAAGTCGTCTAATCTCGGTTTTGTTTTCAGGCTTTTCATTCCTATTTTCATTTTTATTTTGATTTCTTCCTGACTTTCCGTTTTCTGTGCTTGGTTTCTCATCTCAAGCTCATAAATTTCATCGTGTTTGAGCCACATTTACGTCACGCATCTTCATCGTTTGTTCCTGGGTCTTGGTGTTGTTGCGACCGAGTCATTCCTGAGGAACGACCTTGGATCCTGTTATGTCACGCTTCTCCGTGGACGGACCGCACCCAGTCATCGCCCACCGGCAGCGTCCTGGCTACCCTCGGCAGAGAGAGCACAGCTAAGCCTCATTATTTTATTTTACATTATTGTATATTGGTTATTTACGCTTATTACTCACGACTGATAATTCTTACCTGTATCGCTATTGTAAGAAGTCTAGTCAAGCTACGACTGTTGGCACCATTTAGTTATTTTATTTATTGTTGCACCAGTGTTGTGTAGCTTGTGTTTCGTGGTAGTAGTAGGATTGATTGAGAGTTCAGTATTGTCGGCTAGCGTCGTATACATCGCAGGTACCTCCGATTCATCGACGTTCGTTGCGCCGTATTGTTTCAGTTTTATACCACGTTATCTGGTAGCACAAGGATTGATACAAGCCTCGGGGGGGAGTAATCGCCACCGGATCAATCATGGGTTTGGAAACAAAGGTACGGGTATGCGGTTGAAAGCCTATGCAGGCTAGATGCCGGCAACGGCATCGACGGGTAAGCAGCGTACTGCTCGGGTACTGACCCGCATAGTCAGTAGGGATTTGGATAGGTTCCCTTTCAACAGAGAGGCTGAGAGGCTTGCCCCCCCCCCCAAAACAATATGGTAGACATCGGTCGTATACCTGGTGTACGCTCAGATGTCGCGGTGATTGAGCGTATCCCAATCCCAAACCCATGGGGGTTGTGGCGGATAGAACCGCAAGGCATGTGCCGCCACGTTAAAATTTAAGACACACTCACTCCTTGAGGGTGGGGTGAATCTTATGTCCCTAACTACTAACTTTGCGCAGAGGCGGTGTCATTTAGAGCTCTGCGCCTAAGTTCAAAGATTAAAGGACTAGCGAGCCCTTACACTGTGTGAACCACCTTTCCGTGGTGATATCGATAATATAGTGAAGACGCCAAAGCCCTCCTTTGAAAGACAATCTCGGCTGGCAAGCATGGAATTAAACCCTATCGCATGATCAGAGTTAACAACAAATCGGTCCAAATTGAATCCCGATCAGACGAATTTAACTGCCTAATAAATCTAATAGACACAATTACAACAATGCGCCGCTGTATTTATTATAAATAAAATAATTTGAAATGAATCACTATTACAAGATTTGAAACACTTTCAAAACACTAAATTACACGAATTAGACTATATGAAACTCAATAGAGAAATAAATTTATGAAAAGTACAAAGAAAAACATTACGTAAAGGGGATAATGAAAACCAGCCACTTACGTTCCAAGAATTGTTTGAAATGAAGAATGTCATAAAGGGGCGCAATAAATCTTGAATGGTCAACTAGATCTTCTTAATTGAAAATTAATGGATTGTATAGTGGCCGGCACTACCTAATCAATTCTTTTAATTATCTATACCGTTGTAAGAACCTTTTATCGTCATTGTATTGTTTGGTGGTAATTGAATAGAATACAGAATGAACATAAAATTATGAATAACAAAGCATGTACAATAAATGAAGATTTAATGTCATGATTTTAAATGAATGAACTAAACTTTAAGATGAAAATAAGCCGAAACGGATTTGTAATTCTACAGATATTTATTAAAAGGTACCGGGCGGACATTTTGCGTATATTCTTAAGAGAAAAGTATTATATATCAGTTTCCAGAATGTTAGCTAACAATTTTCCCAAATTGTTATAAGTAACCTGTAACTATGTAATACTCGTAAATTACATTTTTCTTTCTAAATAATAGATTTGTTCTTCATAATATAATGAATCATAATACAAAATAAGACAGGCTATTCAACGGATTTATATATAAATATTGCAAAACATAATTAAACAAATGAAAATCAGAATTACAAATTATAATTTTTATTGCTCTTTTGTCTAATTTTGTACTTAAAATTCATTCAGTCCAATTAATATTAATAATTCTATTTGCAATGAGATATTCAAAACGAACTTAAAAATATTTCAGTACTGATTAAGTTTAAAATATTAATGCAAGAGGAGAAAAATAACTTCAAAATATACATTTGATACTACTTAACCGATAATTTCATTTGTATATTGTCACAACCATTGTTTTTACATAATAAATTGCAACTTATTACATAAACCTGCAGTATATTTAAATTTACAATTCATATTAAAATAAAATCTACAAATTTACTTAGTCCATGATATGTTTATAATTTGGAGAAAAAAACTACATATATTGCAAGCGATGTCTTACCCGAGCAAAACATTGTTAAATTTTATTATCCATAGTAAATATCTTATTCAATAGAAATTATATACCCGTACAAACAAATATCAAACTTTATTACCATGTTCTTCAACCTTATTTAAAAACAGAAATACAGTATTCTGAAATATTTTTTGAGTGACATCTCATCGAACATTAAAACACAAACAGCATCTTTTTTGTCGAATGTTTTTATTTTCATTTCAAATTTTTTTATTAAAGATGTCTCCACTCCTGTTTTCAAATTAAATATTTTTGACCATTGCCTAATTGTCTGTGGAGAAGACGGGATAATATTTGATTTGTCTCTCATATATTTATATAGCGATAATAATGAGACAATGCTAAGGACAATTCATTTAGTGACCATTTCGTTTTATTCTTATGAAATAAATTTTTGTGTGTTCGCTTCCACTGGTAACGTAAATAATGACATCTGAGGACATTTTGTCAGCGAATTATCACAATGAAAATACACACAACAATATATATATATATATATATATATATATATATATATATATATATATATATATATATATATATGTATATATATATATATATATATATATATATATGTATATATATATATATATATATATATATATATATGTATATATATATATATATATATATATATATATATATATATATATATATATATATATATATATATATATGTATATATATATATATATATATATATATATATATATATATTTCAAAAATTCTTTAGAATGTATAAACAGAGTTAATTAGTTATGTACCTATTCAACGATATATTTTTAAATTAAACTAATTAAATATATATATATATATATATATATATATATATATATATATATATATATATATATATATATATATATATATATATTTCAAAAATTCTTTAGAATGAATAAACAGAGTTCATTAGTTATGTACCTACTCAACGATATATTCTTAAATTAAACTAATTAAATTTATTATATATTATTTTGAACACGGGTGATATATTTAAAAATATGTTTCTGATATTTCAATATAATACATTTAGGGAAAAAATACGAACATAAAAATAATTCTTACTTTTTACAGAAATTGTTCATATAATAATACAATAGTAGTGATAACAAAACAAATATTTGAACTTTATCTTCTGATCTGAACCACAAAACACTATTGGCTCCCGATCATAAATAACAACACTAATAATAATAATCGGAATAATAATAACAGTAACAATACTGTAGTGTTTCTCTATCCGAAAGCGAACGTTGCACTGCACAAACCAACGAGAATTGACAATTAAAGTAAATTAATGTTTTATGTAACATTAGATATTGTATAAAATATGACTTGTAAGATTTTAAAATATCATTCATGCAGTATCAATAATCTAGTTGACCGAAGATATAACTCATTTGTTTAAATATGAGGCGTAATTAAGCAACATAAAAAAATGGAACGATATGTTTTATTAAAATAAAATTATATTTTTAATAAACAATGACATACAACTTTGTACTTTTGTTATTTTATGTTTATTATAGTATAATAGCAACATTCTGCATTCTGTTTATAAATAGATTATAATATTTATAAAAAAAGAACTACGATTATTAATTTACATAAAATAGAAATATTTTTACAAAATAAAAGATAATAGTATAATAAAGAACTAGTTTCATAAGGCAATTTGTACACGCACACATGTGAGGACGCGGGGACAATGGAATGGTTGTGAGGACCAATTACGTCATTGTCCAAACATATTTGTTTTTATCTTACAACTTTCCAGAATGCCTCCAATTACATTTATTTGTTTATATTACACATTACTCGTATTTTTGATAACATTTTTGAGGTAAAATTATAGAATTTCACATGTGAGGACCCCAACAATATAATTCAACATATGAGGTCCACTGTGAAACTCTGTTGGTATTGCAGGGATTGCAGTATGTCAGTGTTGGCTCGTCATAAGGGGCTATCGAGAAGATGGGCAATACCCCCCTCCTCTCACCTCACAGAGACAAAATTGACTCCATGACCCCTCCCTAATTCGAAGTCTGGATCCGCCCCTGATACACACTCCACATATCATACGTAGATCAGAATCAGAATATTTCTTAGAGCGCAGCTTGATATTTTTATTGCAAAATAATAATAATAAACACTATTAATCGTGCCCGCAGTGAACAAAGGCCTCTTTCACCTTCGACCAGGACTTTCTGTCTCGTGCTATTCTTCTCCAGTTGTTCCTCTTCGTCTTTCTATGGATGTCGTGTTTCGAGGAACCCATCCTACGCATATACTGACATCTTGAACTTTAGTTTTGATTCTTACGTTAACGTTGGAAACTTTGTCTTAATGTAACTCCTAACATTATCCTCTCCATCTTGCGTTGTGTTATAAGTAATGACTGGATGTTTTTATAGGTAAAGGACCATGTGTGGCAGCCGTAAGTAGGACAGAGAGCACGCACTGGTTGAAGAGTTTGCTTTTAAGGTGCATTGAGAATCGACCCCGGAATATATGGCTAAGACTCCAGAATTTTTCCCAACTGCATTTTCATGTGTTCTAATGCTTGTTCTACTTCTATCAAATGTTCCTCTGATGATAAAGTTCTCGCATTGATTGATTGTATAGTTTAAATTTATTACTTGTTCTTGTAGTATTTCGTTCTAGTTGATTGGGCTGGTTTTGGCATTTATTAGTTGAGTTTTGCGTTGGAGTTTGGTTTATTTTCAAAGTTGGGTTTAATATTAAAGATTGGTTTGGTTGGTTTAATGTTAGACTTGAAGTTGGGGGGTTTTGGTCTACTGTTCCCTTGAAGACCAGTCTGCTAGGAATAGTGTATTCTTTCTGAAAGCGCTTTTTACTTAACGTTTCTTTTGTTGTAGAGTGATTTTTGCCATTTGAGTTTGCTACATTCTTCTTCTTTTCTTCTGCTGCCGTTTACATTAATTGCTATATATTGATATTGATCCCTTGTTTGGGAGCTTCTACGGCTTTGGCTTACGTAGTTTAAAATTGACTCTTTTCCTGGTGTGCTTTGGCTACCTTTGTTTGGAGTTCTTGTTAGTTTACTATTTTCTCCTCTTAAACTCTTGTTGTTCTTAATTTGTTTGTTGGTAATATTTTCAGGTATGTCCGTATCCTCTGAACGTTGTCTCTTCCTCATTGTTTCTAGTTCTTCTTTCGACATTTCTTTCCCATCGACATATAACTTGGCATACTTTAATATGACTAGTTTCCTTTGTTCTCTCTTTTTTTTCATAATTGGTACAAGCGCTCTTCTTTCCTCAATCACTTCTTTTGGCAGATCCTCATATATTGTTAGATTTGTACCTTTTAGATTTTTTCTGCTTTTCAGTATGTCTATTACTTTCCAGAGAGAAAGAAACTTCACCATTACCGGGCGACTCTTGCCTGTATTACGAGCACCTAACCTGAAAATTTGATTTATATCGTTCATGGAAACTGGAACTTTTACTGTCTTATTGAAAACCTCTAGTACAAGATGTTTTAGCTTCTCTTGATTTTCATTACTGTCACGTTTCTCTATACCAGAAATTATGAAATTATTTTTGCGCTTATACTTGTTTTGTTGTATTTGGTTGTTTAGTATTTCTTCGCTACTGTTCAATCTTTCTTCTTGGCTTTCCAGTTTTGGTTTTATGTCCTTCCTTACTTCTGTTTGGATGTTGTTAATATCTTGTTTAATTTCTAGCTTCGTTTTATTGATCGTGTCTAAGATTACATTCTCTTCCATTGCACCTTGCGTTCCTCAACCAGCGCGACAGGATTGTTATGCGTTTAAACGACAGAAGAACAAATATTTTAGTTCATAACTAAAAATGCTAAATTATTAAAAGTTAAAAACAAATGCGAAGAAATATTTGTTCAGTACAAACTTAATTGTTTTATGAGAAAATAAATACGGGAATTAACATGTTTAATAAATGTCAAGGTACTTTTCATAGTAATATTAATACTATATTTACAAGAAGAAAAATTAAATATATCAATATAAAGCAATACACTAATTTCTACAATTCAACTAATATTCTACTAATGCTCAGTTTTTCATTCAACTGTTATGTTCTTGTTACAATTATCTACCTGTTAAATATAGAACAATACATATAATTAGGCATAAACAGGCAGACTCTTGCCCAAACAATACTAGAAGTACATACTCTGTTATGTTAAATGGTGAAATATATTTTTAAATGTGGTTTGCCAAAATCAATTATAAAATATAAATTTACAGGTTTAGAGTTTATTTGTTTTAAAAGTGCACCTTGCCAAGAACAATAATAGATCTTTATTTAGCATTCTCATTAACAACCAAACTATTTACATTAAATAACAGAACAATTCAAAAATATATTTTTTACTTATTTATTAGTCTCTTTAATCTACCACAATTTCTGAAATCTATAGGTAATATATTAAATTCTTGAAAACCACTCATAAATAAAGATTGTGTTTATTTGGTCCATAGCTACTCTCGGAAAGTCCAAGTCACAACCTATCTTTCTGTCTCTTCAAATATAAGAATGAGCTCTCTAATATGTAGGTTTTGAGACAATTGACGAATAAATAAAAAACAATGCATGTGACGCTTTTTAGAGTGATGGAAGTATTCATATCTGAAAATGAACTAGTCAGATTAATCATCTATGAACATGTTTTATTTAATATTGCCGCTGAAAAAGATCACTTAAGTTCGACTCTTTTAGACAAAAAAATATTTCCTTCAATTTTTTTTTATTTTCATAGTTTATAAGTATATATTTTTGGTGCTATAAAAGAGAAAAAGATTAGTATTTGATTATTACATATAATAAGTTTTACTGTGCACACCAAGCTCTATATTTTTGTACAAATTGATTTAATTTATCTTGAAATGCTGTAATGTAACCATGGTCTGTTTTGTTTCTAAATAAATATTTCATCATCATTTGAACTTTAACACTGCCCACTTGTTTCATGATCACTAATCAATAAACATCATCAGTTATGCAATTGGCTATTTTGCTCTAGAAACATATATTGGTTGGTAAAAATTAAGAAAATTTTTATATAGTCTTTTGAATTTTTATTAATATTTCTATTTTGTTACCTCTTGTTTAGAATAGAAAGATAGTCAAAACTTCTTTCTGTTTAGCGCGTCCGATTGTTGCCAAAACTTTAGTCCGCGAATCCGCGAGCTAACTTGTTGTACACGCGTTGCTGACGTGTGCGCCGTTCGGCCCGCTACTATGGCAACGCCGACGTCACAGCATTCCAAAGTACCCCTTCTCCTAGATACAAGGCGAGTAAGCGCTGAACAGTAGAGAAGGGGCGATATTCTAGTTGCGTTTGCCTGTTAGATAGCATCGTTCGTGTATTGCTCCGTGTTTAAACCAAGTAATATTTGTTGTTTGTTACTTAGGTTTCATATTGTTTATAACATTTGGTTATAGTAATAGTTTGTGAATCAAACTGTATTTTTGTTTGCTATTTAAGCGTTAATTAAATTGGGTTGTTAGTCTATTATTTTATATGTGATTTCTTTCAGATCTACATCGTATTGTTTGTTTGGTTGAGATTTATCGTATTTTGTTGATATTTGGTTGGTCGTGTGTATAATTTATGTTTATTGGTTTATTGTCGACTTTTGGAATTCACTAGCAGTTGTGGTCGTTTTCCATCGTCTTATTTGGGTTTGTTTTCTTTCTCGTTTTGATTATTATTTGGTTTGGTTGCTATTAGTTGAATTTTTAGATTTTAGTTTGAATTATATTTAGAATTTATACAGTCCACTTACTCACTCTCTTGTGTATTTTGTTGTTGTTGGGAATAACCTATTTTCCATTTAATTTTTGGTTTGATTTTTTAAACCTGAGCTGTTGAAGTAACACCTCTTATTGTATTAAAAATGTACTAAACCATTCTTGTCATTGCTTTACATCTCCTAGGAAATAATGTCGTAAAAGATTCTTGATTTTGACTTAGTACTTAACATCAAATGAAATTAAACAATGGTAATTACATAAATTCAATAAAAACTGCCAAATGAACGCGAACTCCTATACTACGCAAGCTAAAACAAGAACAGAATGAAAGAAATATGGTGGCCACTGCTGTAGCCAATGAGAATGAAGACCACCATTGGCATCAGTCTCTTTGTAGGCACTCTAGAACTTGGTATCACAGGTAATCCGTATCGTATATACTTATCTTGTGGGTCTTGGATCAATGTACCGTACATCAGAGAAAAAGAAAGTTTAATTTATCGAGTCAAGTCGAGTGCTGTAACATTGGAAAAACTTGTAATATGTAATTTGCATGAAGATGTCCACGTCGAATCAAAAACATAATCGTAGGAAGGAAATCAAGAAAACAAAAAGCAAACCGCATCTAATATAGAGGTTATTGAGAGAAATGAAAAGAAATGCAAAATAGTTAACAAAGTTGTTAAAGTAAGAAGCCAGGAACATACTTTGCGTAGTTTAAGAAACTGTACCAATAGGAATGTTAAAAATACGAGTTATAGAATAGAGAAAAGTGATAGATCAAAAAAACGTTCATCAAAATCGTCAAATGATTTAAATTCTCCTAAAAGACATAAAAGTCGACGAATATAAGACGTGGACTATCAACGAATTTGAGACGTCAACTATCGACGAATTTTAAACGTTGACTGTCAACGTAGCTGTAACGGCAAATGTCAATGTGATTGCAACGTCGATTGTTGGCCACTCAACGACGTAATATTATCATTGATTGAACATTAATATGTATACATAATATAAACACAAAACTGCATTCACAGCACAAAATTATATAAATATATAAAACAAAGACAAAACTGCATTCATAGCACAAAATTATACAATAAATATTTTTAAATATGCAAAACAAATACAAAACTGTATTCACAAAACGAAATTACATATCTTTGGACCGGCTGGAACGTTGTGAAGCATTTTAACCATTTCAAAGACTATTCCTTGAATATTTCTCGAGTCAAGTCTCGGTGTGTTGTTTTAAAAGTATCTAAAATGTATAAGAGAATACAATGTTACAATGAAACCACTGATATACTTTAAAATATTCCTCACAATAAGCAATTTTTTCCATTGCAGTATCTTTAAATATCCTTTTAGGCTGAGTGCCACAAAAATTATAGTCTTTTGCCAAATTCAAAACACCATACACAGATTTATTTATATCCTTTGATGTATATGCCTTTAAATATGAAACCTGAATATACTGAAATAATAAAATATGAAGTATATTGGTTGTAAATACACTACAGTTTTTTAAAAATTATCTTCGTTGGCTACATATTGTTCAAATGTTTCAACATCCTCCAAGTTTCGTAAAGGACATTCGTATATATCATCCTCCTCGATTACTTTAAATTTTGCAGTTAAGTATTTTAATATTTTATCCTGTTCTTTTAATTTTTCCAATATTTTTATTTGATTAATTATGACATCCTCTAACGACCAATTCACTGAGGAAAATAAAATGAAATAGACTGGCATAAATTATTGCAAAAATAATACCTGTTTTGCGGGGAAAATTAGATAGATTTATCTCTCTTGCATTTTCATCAACACAGACTTCGCGTCTGGTTAACAAATTATAGTTGGTAATATCACACATCGGTTGTCTGCCTTGTTTAGAACATTTTGGGCTATTCTGAGTACTGTCGGGAGGCAGTGGTACTTTCTTTTTGATTAATCTTAAATTACAAACAACAAAACAGAAAAAACAATGAAGAAATCAATTTAATTCTGAACGTACCGCTGATTTAATAATACCTTATTCGTTATTATTTGACATTTTGGTGACAGAGGATATTTACTTTTTTTTTCAAGTTTTTACTTATTGTTGTATTAAAAGACTGCGAAATTTCGTTCTCACTACACTCTTCATCCGTAGTATGATGTTCTCGGGTACTCGGACGTATTTTAGCTATCGTGAAAGTTTGTTTTTGGAATTATATGACACATTACTGAAAAAAAAAGTCATTAAAAATTTCGAAACGTTTCAAGTTCAAATATACTTATGTTTTTGTGTATTTTCGTTGAATCTTTGCATCTCGCTGTTCTCAATGTCTTGTTAAGTACTAACAATGTTATTAATTCTTTTTTTTCTCTTTATATTGTTATCTTTTTCTGAATTACTATAAACAGAAATGTATTACCATAGAAGAAGGACTTTTATGTTGAAATATACTTGTGTGTTATTAATGATGTATTTAAATTTTAACTTAAGTTAATCAGAAAAAATATAAATCTAACAAAGAAATATCGAATAATGATGCTAAAGCTGAACGATCAAAACTAACACAGAGTCTAATTAAACAACATAAGAAAAAAAATCAAACTTACAACTTGTAAATATGATAAAGATGTTTCAGATGATAAATCGTCAGAACTATGTACTAAATGAGAACTAAGAGGCAATAATAGTTTAGCCAAGATTCTGGAATTACGGAAATTACCAGATTATGTATGTTTCGATAAGATTTTCTACCATATATATAAAGTGCTTAATTTTTAAGAAAAAATAGATAAATTTTTGAATACACCCCCAAAGACATATTACAAAATAAGTTTACATGCTTCATTAAACGCATTACCAAGAGAGGAATCCGAAACAGTTCATCATTGGAATAAATATTCATTTTTATGCCGGAAAATTGAACAGTGTGTCTTAAATAGAGAATGGTATAACTTGTCAAAATTGTTGATAATTTTAGCAGACTCACCTAAAAAGTTATAAACCGTTTTTACTTAAAGTAATTCTTTAAAAGTAGGTACAATATATTGCTTAGTATTTATTTTTTATTTTTAGTCAACATTGATAAATCTTCTTTGCAATTCGGCAGTGCAGGATAACCAGTCTTTGGTTGAGCGATTTTTAAAAGCTTGTTATTGTTGCCAAAGAGACGAAGATATCAGAAAAGTTCTCGCAGATTTATTCCACATAAAGAATAAAGAACAAGACACCAATGATGAAAAAGGCAGCAGATGAGGCAAGTTATTTGTTCTTACATATATTTACATTTTTTCCACAGGCATCACAACATACAAATATTAATAATATAAAGACAATGAAAGTTCGAAATTCATCTTTTATTTTATTTTTTTGTGGCTTCTTGGCGGACCAACTACTTAGGTCATATGCCGCCATTACGCCCTGATCCGCGTTTTAGGTCTTCTGTCAACAGCAACGCGGGTTTCTCTGGACGGTCACCCATCCAAATACTCCCCGCGCGCAACGTTGCTTAACTCGCGTTATCGCTTGGATCAGTATTGTAACAAAGGGTGTGGCAGTGAAGCACAACCCCCGTCGACGTACCGAATTATACGGGATGACTGAACAAAGTAAATAAATTTATACTTACCTGCGTCACTGCGTCGTCCCTCGACGTCACTGTAAGATGGAAGGTAGCCTCGAATTAGACACGCACAAACGGTGTTGAGAATATAAAGATTGATTGCAAACAATTGAATAAAAGTAAATGGTAACAAAATTGTAGATAATGAAATTAAAATACAGAAAATAATCTAAACTTAAAGCACTAGCCGAACCGCGCGTTCCGGTCTTTTTGGTAACCGAATCGAGAATGGTTTTTCGTTCTCGCAAAAGATCCCAAACTTTCATCGAATCAGGTGGACGACGTCAGCAAAAGCTGGCAATATTCCGCTGCATTTTCATATTTGCAGCGGAAGACCACCAGCCCGCTGTCAGCGATTTCAACAGTCACGGTCATAATGTAAACTCATGAAAATCTAGTACTTTGAACCCGTGACTGTTACATCACCCTCCCCTTTAAACTCGACTTTAATTAAAAATCAAAGTCGAGTCCAATGGTGGTCCATCTGATTTGATCTCGGTTGGGTTGGCTTCTTACTAACTATACTGTCAACGGTGTCCGAAGAATGGCAGCATTGGTGGGCGAACCGGCGTCGTACTACGGTGGATCGGAGTCGGGTTCTCGTATCTGTAGCGGTGGCAATGATGGGTACATCGGAGGCGGGGTAGGTTCCTCACTGCTACTGCTCGGGCCTTGTTGTAGAGATGCGCATTTTTACCCGAAACCCGACCAGACCCGACCCGACCCGCAGTCGGGTTTCGGGTCAGTTGTAAGTTGTACATGTCGGGTCTGGTTTATTTACGGGTAAGTCGGGTCTGGTTCATTTACGGGTAAGTCGGGTCTGGTTCATTACGGGTAAGTCGGGTCTAGTTCATTACGGATAAGTCCGGTCGGGTCTGGGCGGGTTGGATACGGATAAATCGGGTCAGGTTCGTAATTTAATTTATATTTATATGAAATATTCAAGTGCAAAATAAATAAATAAATATATCATCACGCTTTTTACGCATTACATATCTCGGTAAGTGATATATTTCTTCGTGTGAAGTACGATTACCAGCCGTCAAATCACGACTCCCAAAGATATTAGTGGAGGAAAAGTCTCAGGACTAGTTTTAACGTGGTGAAAATTATTTGTCGCCTGTGGGAATGAAATCCGGGTTCTCAATTCTACAGGGCTATAAACCACCTACCCCATTACAAGTATATTTAGAATTTATTTAAAATTTATAGTTAACGCTTGGTCGCTTATACATATTATATACGGGGTGTTAAAAAACGAGAAAAAACTTTGAGGGCTAATACATTTTAATGTGCTGATTATGAATTATAAATAAAATAAAAGTAAATATATTACTACGTAAAAGATGTAATAATAATTCATTATAATTTTAATTAAAAATTACATGTCGGCCAGTGCCTCAGACATATACGCTTCAAGAACCATGCCTTTAATTTAGCGAATTAAAAAAAAAATGTTGCTGAGAATAAGTACAATGAAACGTATATGCCTTAGTTTTTACCCTTTTTGAACATCCTGTATGTTTATAATATTGAGCAGAGGTGAAAATCTAACAGTGCTTGCGCTCTCATTCATGCTTTGTAAACATAAATCAAAGCAATGCTACGATAAAGATGGCATAACAAAACAAGTGTATCAGAAATTGTATATTTTTATAATCCTACTGCCGCTTTTATTCGTATTATCTAATCATGGATTTTAGTATACTTTATGTCATTCCGCTTTAGTATTTATATTTACCACTGGCGCACGCAAGGGGAGGGGTCTTCACTTATATTTCATATTTATTTAAATGTAATTAAATAATTTCTATATATACATATATATATATATATATATATATATATATATATATATATATATATATATATATATTCTTATGTTGTTTAATTAGACTCTGTGTTGGGTCTACTCGATTTACAAATATCCAAGCCCCCTCCAAATATATTTTCTCGGTTCGCCACTGATATTTACTGAATTTTAGTGTAGTCTTTGCTACAAAACCGTAATTTGTACTAAAAATGTGTAACAACTATTAACATTATATATTTGTTTAATAAAATATAATTATTATTAAACCTAGTTTCACCAAGTGAGCATTTAAAGACAATTAATTTTGTCTTTGTTTTTTTTTAATCAAATATTCACTCAAATATTTATACTTATAACAAATCATTTTGAACTACTCGTAAGTATACAAGTAGATTTAAGTAAGTAGTAGTTTTGCACAGTTAATATTAACAGATTTTTTATTGTATCTAATGAAATACTACATATTCCTTGTAAAATTAACTTTCGGATCAGTTGGGTACATATCTGTTCAAGTAGTATACACATAATCGGGTTAGATTGGATATTCATCCGGTCGGGTCGGGTTGGATATCCATCGGGCCGGGTCAGGTTGGATATCCATCGGGTCTGGGTACCCATCGGGTCTGGTCGGGTTGGATATCCATGGGTCTGGTCGGGTCTGGTCGGGTTGGGTACCCATCGGGTCTGGGCGGGTTGGATATCCATCGGGTCGGGTATCCATCGGGTCAGGTTGGGTACCCATCGGGTTCGGGTCGGGTCTGGTTAATTTTTTTTTATAAAATGCGCATCTCTACCTTGTTGACGCGCTAAGTTCACCAGATAGTGTGTTGTGAGGGCGTCCCAGAGGCTGGCTAGCAGAAACCATCTGCGCTGAGGTCGGTCTGGGGCGGCTTTCCTCAAACTAAACAAATTCAAATCACCGTGGCTACATACTTGATAACGTTATATAGAGTATATAGGAGCATGAATACTGAGAAGAGACTTCCCGTGTAGGATAGGAAACCCTACATTTCTTCGGCTGCATTCCATGCCATTTTAGCGAATTCTCCACGCTTGGTAAATGGTAATCTTGGCTGTCGACTTCGCCTCCTGTAACTCGGCGTGTCATCAGGTTAGTGACGGTGCGCCGTTCGTTTGGGAATAGTAGCGTATTCTAGAACGCCTCCATGTCTTGCCTGCTCCACCTCCCACCACTTCCCTCTAGATGAAACATAACCGGAAGCCGACTGTTACAATCCACCTGGGTTCCGTGATCTAAATACTTATTGGGCGGCTTTTTCCTTTAAATGAGCCATCTTCTTGCGCTGCTGGAGATAGTGGTTTTTTTTTCTCTCTCTTAGTCATCTTATAACCCATTAGCGGAACTAGGATCATATTATTCCGCAGGTACTCCGATGGGTTGTATGAAGATTCATCGCACGTATCCCAGCATTCAGCTGATTCAACAGTATATAGTTGCGATTTCAATTCATCCCTGGTGCTGAATTTGGACTTAAAAGACTCGGTGGCAACGGGGACGTCGTCGTCGTCCCAATTTCCAGCACATTCGGCATAAAAAGGCTGTACCTCTGGCGTGTCTTTCACTTCACCCTCGGTGCTGCAATTGGAAGTAAAAACCTGGGAGGAAGCTGTGAAGTCGCCGTTGTCGTCGTCGTCCCAGTTTTCAGCACTCTCAACATAGTAGGGTTGTATCTTTCTCGGATCTCTCACTTCACCCCTGGTGCTGGACTGAGAGTTCAAAACCTCGGCGGAAGCTGTAGCGTCGGTGTTGTCGTTGTCCCAGTTTTCCGCACACTCCACGTAGTACGGCTGTACTTTCGCATCCCAACCAAAACCGTCAAATTCGGAACTCATGTTAATATTATTGCAAAATATACGCTGACAGGTAGACAGTATAATACCTCAAATTTCAAACTAATTAATATTACAAACAATATTGTCGCAAATATTTTAAATATTACGTCAACAACAACGACTCACTAGCAACAATTTTTCCCAAAAATAGGCTGACGCCGCTACTTATACTAAAACTACCATAAATGTCTTAAAAGATAAACTCATGTCTATATCTGTGTGTTTAACTGTCTTCTTCGCTGCGAACTACACACGAGAACTTCGTATCCACGAATGGTCAGGGACGGCTCCGCGACTTCTGGTTGCGTACGTCCGTGGTGGTAGAACTTCTCGTGTGGTTACAAGACTTGCGTCTGACAGGCTAGTGTCGTAGTTTGAAGAAGGGTTGCTACTGGCAGCCGTTGGGTTGGTACTAGTCCTGGAATGACTGGGTTGATCTGAAACTGAAATATTATTATATGGATTGTTCCCAGATATTTCCAATGGTTCCGTAGGCACTTCGGTTGGTTTTACTACAGATTCCCGAGCACACCATGGAATGATAATATTTGTACCGATTTTCTCCGAATGATCGGCCGTCTCAGCTGTGCTAACAGGATTACTAATGACTGCGTCATTGTTAAAATCGTCCTCTGTCATGTAACAAGGTTTCAATCTATTGACATGTACCTTCATTTCTTTACGACTTCGAATTTCTTTAATTACTGCATTTACGTCGCGTATTCCAATTATGCGATACGGTCCTGACCACTTCTTAGCTAGCTTAGCACTAGTGCCGACCTTGATAGCTGGTGTAAACAAATAAACTCGGTCACCAAGTTGAAACTTGACATCGGCAGTTTTTTTATTAAAAGTACGGTGTACACGTTCGATGTTTTTATCTAGTTGTTGGTGGGCATTAGCATGTGCGATTTTCAAGCGTTGCATGAATTCAGCCACATAATTGGAATCCGTATCATATCTAGTTCTGAGGGGACGGATGATTTCGTCGAATGGCAACTCAATGTCGCGTCCGAACTTTAAAAAAAATGGCGTTTCCCCGGTCATAGAATGAGTTGTGCTACAGAAAGCGGAAACTGCGAAGGGCAGCCACTCATCCCAGTCTGTATGATGCGGGTTAACATAATGCGAGAGAATATCTTTGAATGTTCGGTGACTGCGCTCTAAACTCGCATTTGTTTGTGGTCGATATGCTATCGTGAGTAAACGTTCAATGTTTAGTATTGTACATAATTCTTTCATTAGTTTTGACACGAAGTTTGTACCTAGGTCAGTGAGATGTTGTCGGGGTGTTCCGTGTCGCAAAATGATACCTTTTACGAAAGTTTTTGATACCGTTTCTGCAGACTGATCGCGCATTGGAAAGGCTTCTAGATAACGTGTCGCCGCGTCTTGAATTGTTAGAATATATCGGTGTCCAGCTGACGTAACAACAAGAGGTCCTACTACATCCATTGCGATTCGCTCGAACGGTCGAGTAGCTAGATTGAATTTCATTAGTGGGGTAGGTCGTAAATGTGGAGATGTTTTACGCTGCGCACATGATACACATTGTCTGACGTAGGTTTTAACGTCACTTCTCAAATGAGTCCAAAAAAATCTCGCGTTGACTCTCTTAAACGTCTTTTCCATTCCGCCGTGTCCTGAGAGAGGGGATTCATGGCATGCTTGTAAAATATTTTTCCGGAATTTAACGGGTACGACAAGCCGATCTTCGAAACGCTCATCGTCTGATTTTCTATAAATTAAACCATCATCATCAAAATAGAATTCACTATTTCGATCTGACTTTATCTGTTCAGCGTACTTTTCCACAGATGCGTCATTTTGTTGAGCTATTTTCATTGCGTTCCGGTCCCATATCATAGGTTCGTACTGCGTATGAAATAAGACCCGTACTGGTTTTATTTCACAGACAGCTAAGTGACGCGACGGAATTGTGAACTCTTCCGTTGCACGAGTTATAAACTTTTCTTCAGAATCAGTACTTGAGCTACAATTTAGAGTATCAGAACCCGCTACGCTACAATTTTTGTAAAAAATTTGCGTTTCTGAAATTGGCTGAGCCACGCACTCTTCGTTCGGTGCTTGATTAGTTGAATCTAGTTGCTCAGGATCCGCGCAAACATTATTTTGATTAGGGAATTGTGTCTCGACAATTTCCAAATCCGTACAACTACTATTTTAATCCTGACTTCCAGCCTTCAACGTATTTAAGCCTACAATTTGATCATTATTTACTTCTTGATCCGTACTAACAAAATTTTGATTCTGAAACGTGACACTGCTGTCTGCACTATTCGTGCGCATACCGCTGACTGCATTATCAGCGGCAATTACGTTTACGTTCGACTTACGATCTATATTTGTGCTCTTTACAATATCTGACATGGATAGAACTTCCTGATTAATTTTAAAAAGATTTTTAGTCAAATCTATGACTACGTTATGATGTACTAAAAAGTCTACTCCGATCAGTCCATCTGTAGGTAAAAGTAGATCATCTGGACAAACTACAAAACGATGTATTAAAGTTCCTAAATCCGTATCCAATATTATTTTGACGACACCGTCACTACTTAATTGATTTCCTGAAACATCTACTAATACATCGGCCGAGGGTGAGATTGACAATTTATGTTCGGCAACTACTTTTCGTTTTATAAGAGAAACGACGGCTCCTGAATCTACCAAAAAATTCAATTTACTGTTATTAATTTTTAGTTTTATACGTTTAGTTCTATCTATGTCGAATTTTCGACCCGCGGCACAATACAAATATTTTTAGCTAATTTGCTGTCCGACGTTGGGTCGTCGTCTGCACAACTTTGGAGTTTAAAGGGCAGTTTTTATCATCAGCGCGGTGTCCAATGTCAATGCAGTTGTAACATAACGTTTGTTTCGGTTGCGGGCATTTCTTGTATATATGGTCCGTACTACCGCAATTAAAGCAACGTCCGCGCATCTGATGATAACGTTGATCTGTACGGAGCAAATCGTTTCGTTTGTTACTCTGTTTGCTACTTGACCAGGAAGCTTGCTTTGTCGGCGTAGTTTCCGCAGGGTTCGTCGTTAAAGCACGTACGTGCGCCTTGTGTGCATCAGCCTTAGTTTCTCTAAACAGTCGCGCTAATTCTTCTTCACAATATTCGGCACAAGGCAAAGCCTGCTCGACAGTTTCGAACTGTCGAACCCGACAAACTTCATTGGCAAGACGCGTGTCCAGGCCCTCGAAAAATTGTCTCGTTATCAGCGTTTCACGATTTATCCGATTTCGCAGGTTAGTCATAGGATCATCGGATTTTGCAAACATTTTCGCAGCAGCGATTTTTAGACGTAAAGCGAATTTTCGAAGCGATTCATCTTTCCTCCTATAAATTTTGAAAAATTCTCTTTCAGCCATGGCGTAGTCAACCTTTTGTCCAAACAAACTATTTAACCATTCTCTCATAGATGCCACTGTAATGGGCCGCTTATCTGCCGGTAACGAATAATAACAACTTTGCGCTTCACCCCTGAGTTTTAATTTAATGGCTGTAACCGTTTGGTCCTTATTCCATTGGTAACATTCAACTACGAGCGCCACGTTATCCAGAAAAGCCTCGAGCTCGGGTCCGCCAGAATAGGTTTCAATAGTTTTGAGAGCGGACATTGAATTAGGATCGTGGAAAACGTTACTTAGCGGAGGAGTGCTGCTATTCAGACCTTTTTCATGGGAACTGGCAGGTATTTCTTTAGTCCCATAATTTGGAAGATGGTATGAAAATGGAACGTAATAATTTCCGGGATCGGTTAAATGGTTCTCGGTAATGACCGGGAGGTGAGTAGTGATGAAAATAGTTATTCGTTCGTAAGTGATCGGCAGGAGCTAAGGGGTTAATAGTCGATGACCCACCGGGAGAAAATGACGGATTCTCAGAGACGGTTTCGGTGATTGGTACGGTCGGTGGTACTTCTGGGATGACGGGAAGAGGTGCGTTAGGTGTTGTATTGTCTTGAGGCATTTTTACAGTTACAAATAAACCTGTTTATAATTCGATCGAAATGTTCGTACACGTAAATTAATTTTTAATTACGCCTAAATAATCCTGTCCGCAGCGCCAATTGTAACAAAGGGTGTGGCAGTAAAGCACAACCCCCGTCGACGTACCGAATTATACGGAATGACTGACCAAAGTAAATAAATTTATTCTTACCTGCGTCACTGCGTCGTCCCTCGATGTCACTGTAAGATGGATGGCAGCCTCGAATCAGGCACACAAACGGTGTTGATAATATGAAGATTTATTGCAAACAATTGAATAGAAATAAATGGTAACAAAATTGTAGAAAATGAAAAGATACAGAAAATAATCTAAACTATAAGCACTAGCCGAACCGCGCGTTCCGGTCTTTTTCGTAACCGAATCGAGAATGGTTTTTCGTTCTCGCAAAAGACCCCAAACTTGCATCGAATCAGGTGGACGACGTCAGCAAAAGCTGGCAATATTCCGCTGCATTTTCATATTTGCAGCGGAAGACCACCAGTCCACTGTCAGCGATTTCAACAGTCACGGTAATAATGTAAACTCATGAAAATCTAGTACTTTGAACCCGTGACTGTTACATTATCAACTAGTTGTGCCATGGCCGTTGACAACATCTTTTATTAATAATCTATTTATTGGCCAACTGAATATATATATATATACAGGCGCGGTGGCCGAGCGTGTTAAGGCACATCTCTTGACATACTGTGACGTCACCCGAGCCAAGGTTCGTCAGTTCGAATCCGCCTGTCGACAATGTGTGATTTGTCGTAAAATATAAAATACAGCTACATGTATTTATCACACTCGGGCGCTATAAAATAGTCACTTATACGCCCTAAATAATGTAGCATTCGACTACGAAAACCGGCAGTACGGCAGTGTAAAAACTGCGGTTCGGTGTGTCCGGTAGGCCCAGGCCCGATTTGGGCTGTAGCGCCACAGATGATGAATATATATATATATATATATATATATATATATATATATATATATAAAAAAAAGAAAAAAAAAATATATCATCACGCCTTTTACCCATTACTGAGTGTGGCACTCTGCCTAAGCAGATCTCGGTAAGTGATATATTTCTTCGCGTGAAGTGCGGTTACCAGCCGTCAAATCACGGCCTCCAAAGATATTAGTGGTGGAGGAGCCACAGGGGTAGATTTTTTAAATTGGTGAAAATTGTTTGTCGGCTGTGGGGATCGAACCAGGGTTCTCAAGATCCACAGGCCGACTCGATACCACTGAGCCACCTACCTATATATATATATATATATATATATATATATATATATATATATATATATATATATATATATATAAAAGGCATACTAACAGACTTAGTAACAAGGAAAATGTATTATAAAATTGATTTCAAACCTTGTTAACTCATTGCATGTATTAACGGGAATATAATATACATTTTACATACAGAGTTCAGGATAATATATATGAGCAAACGGGTGGTGTTCATGACGTCATCGGTCACACGGCCCCGTTGAATGGTTCCGCAACTGGACCACCTCGTACCGGTCACACCTGCATGACAAAATATAACATGTCATTCCAGTCTCAATCAGCGGTCACTGAGATTTACATTTTAGGTAGTGCTATAGGATTAAGGTTACAGGTACGAATTAGGATGTCCCAGACATCCGTGTGGATCCAATCCACACGAGGTCCCAGACCTCTTCGGTGCGGGTATTTAGACCCGATCGTTGCAGGTATTTAGACCCGATTGATGCGGCCGTGGATGTCCCAGACATCCGTGTGGATCCAATCCACACGAGGTCCCAGACCTCATCGGTGCGGGTATTTAGACCCGATCGTTGCAGGTATTTAGACCCGATTGATGCGGCCGTGGATGTCCCAGACATCCGTGTGGATCCAATCCACACGAGGTCCCAGACCTCATCGGTGCGGGTATTTAGACCCGATCGTTGCAGGTATTTAGACCCGATTGATGCGGCCGTGGATGTCCCAGACATCCGTGTGGATCCAATCCACACGAGGTCCCAGACCTCATCGGTGCGGGTATTTAGACCCGATCGTGGCGGGTATTTAGACCCGATAGTAGCAGGTCCTTCCCAACCTGATCAAGGATCAGTACTGTCGTATGCGCTGAAGACCGCTAAACACAAAAGAGGAGGGACTCCAATTACAGACACAGGTAAATTTCACTCTTTGGTCATTATGTAGCCATTGACGGATGCGCAGCTGGATTCGCAGACCCAGCGCGGAGAGCCCTCAATACGGCCCCGTATGTCACCACCACCTGATTAGCAATTGTAGTATGCTCTTATATGTCGCAACCTGGCGGAGGGACTTCAGTACTGAGTTCTTAAGGAAGGCAAAGTGTGAATACACAGAATAGCACATAATAATATAGAATGTAACATTTGATCAAACACATATATCCCCAAACAAATACCACACCAAAACATAAACATAATGTACTCATTATAACATCAATTTACATGTCATTCAATAAACAACAGACACGTATCAAGTCAGTACAGATCTCCAATCAATACATCATCAATTAATGTGGTATTTAATAAACAACAGATATATGTTAAATCATTGCAGTTCTCAATAAAATAGGATATAACATCTGATCATAAATCATTGCAATTCTCAATAAGATAGAATATAACATCTGATCATAGATCATTGCAGTTCTCAATAAGATAGAATATAACATCTAATCAGTCACATATATCCCCAAACAAATACCACACCAATACATAAACATAATGCACTCATTATATCATCAATTTACGTGTCATTCAATAAATAACAGACACGTATCAAGTCAGTATAGATCTCTAATCAATATATCAATATATCATCAATTAAGGTAGCATTTAATAAACAACAGACATATGTTAAATCACTGCAGTTCTCCGCATACGTTGAACCTAGACCTAGAAAGACAGTGAGATAACTCACCTTTAATTACTGATAATCCAATACAGTGTCCAGGTAACAATGAATGTATTAGTCCTTCACTTCACGTATTCACTTCCACCCCGAATTGTTCGTCACACCCGTGAAACATAGACTGAGCGTCTCAGCGCTGGCAGCCGCCTCAGGCTGCATCGTCATATTTTTCGTTGACAGATATATGACCACCAGCGCTTCCAAAACAGTGGATTGCATTATTAAAATGCATGTCTTACATTTATATATATATATATATATATATATATATATATATATATCATGTGATATACCGCAGTTTGCTCCCACATCAGTTTAAAACCCACGTTAAATACAGTAGGTATGTTTGATTTTATACACGTAACTAATAAATACTGTTACATTGCATCGTATATTAGTGATATAATTTCGTATTTCAATATATTAATATGAAAAATTGATAGTTTTGTAGTCATAATATGTCAATGAAGTTTAGACCCCAATTTTTATGCTATTGTATGAGAGATGGCAGTCTTGATGGGTAAATAAGAAATCTGTTATTAGGGTTCTGCTTTGTGTTCGCGCGTTTTAGTTCTCTAGAATAATATTCCCAGAAGAAATTGTACTACTCATCCTACAAATGTTGATGGTATTAACATATTATTAGTCGCACCAAAAACATTTGACTGAATAATATGTAAAAGTTAATCATTGTATTTTTATTCTTTAAGATATGGAACAATTATATATGTATTTAAAATATCTGATGCGGACACCACATGACTTCCTTGTAAACATATTAAACTATAGATATTTTATGAATTGCTCATATTTGACGTAATTTGCCATTGACATTAAAAAATTTATTTTTTTCTAATTTTTAATCCTAATCCATAGCAAACTTAATTACAAAAACCAAAAAAATATCTAATTTTTAAATTTACGTATTTTGCTTTTACAACGGCGTAATTTAATTCTTGATGTGCTAGACGCAGAATTTATTTCTCTTACACTTTTATTTGTTATTCCATTTTAACACAAATCTATTATGTTATTTCTATTGATATAATAGTCTTATATACCAAATTTTAAAAATTTTGGATTATATTTGAAAGTAGGTAGTTTAACATTAAAATCTATTATAGGCTAAATTTTCTACTTTTTTATATTCATCTTCTATCCTTCTTTTGCCTGTATGACTGTTTCTTTCCCAATTATTCAATAAACACAAAGAGAGGTGCACACCTACATGTTACTCTAAAGCAACAACATTGGCATTAATTTTTCTATTTTATTCTAATTTTTTGTTTTAATCCATTGCAAACTTACAAAAACAAAAAATATATAATCTCGCTTATACAAAAGGCTAATTTAATAATTTTTGTAACAGACGCAGAATTTAAGTCTCTAAAACTTTCGGTTTCCAAATTTCAGCGGAAATATCTATTTTGATCATCCCTGAATCCATTTTGACTAATTTCACCGTGACGTCTGTACGTCTGTACGCACGTATATACGTATGTATCTCGCATAAATCAAAAACGGTAAACCGTAGAAAGTTGAAAGGGGGTAGCGGGATAAGATGGGTGTGGCGGCCCCCGCGTGATTTGACTTGCCATTGTTAAAACCTTGTCTGGAATGTTAAAAAGATTAGATTTGTATGCTCATTAAAGTTAATTGTCGACTTGAGTCTAAAATATTTCCAAAAAAGTGTTTTTCAGTACTTTTTAAACTATAAAATTTTGTGTTCTTTTTTCCGGTCACTTGTATGATCGGATTCGTTTGATTTGATTTTATTATACTCTAAACTAGATCATAGCATTTTTTTCAGATTTTTTTCGGGCCCTGGAACCCGAAAAACTAGGCAAAAACAAAAAAATCGTGAAAAAAATTAGTTTTTTAGGAAATTAATTAGGTTTTAAAAGGGTTCTTGTGCGTCTACAGAAGGGTGCCACATAGCATAAGTAGCCCTATTAATTAGCTACATTTTCCTGGAAACCGCGTGTCAATATCTTTACTTGTTTCCGCGACAACTCAAATTAAGTAAAACTGTTTTCATTACTCGGGGAGGAATTGTCCACATTTCCGCTCTGACGGGCACAAATGCGGGCTTACATCGCCCTCGTAATGAAAAATATCGTTAACACCACGGTGGAAAATTCGATTTCTCACTCGTCTCTTCTATAACTCGGCTTCGCCTCGTTCCGGCAGATTACTCGATTCGAAATGCGAATTTTCCTCCCTAGGTGTGAAATGTACTATTTTTCATAACTTTGTAATAATAATATAATTACTTGAGTGATTAATAAATTATGAATCGTATATAACAGTTTTAACACTTTACACTCTCCCCGCACCACGATATGCCACGAAAGCCGCTTTCTGGGGGAAAACGAACCACCGCGCGCCGGTTGCTTGTGTTGATATTCTCCGCATGTATTGTAATAAGATAGGTAGGTAATAAGATTTACTTAATTTGAGTTGTCGCGGAAACAAGTGAATATATTGACACGCGGTTTCCAGGAAAATGTAGCTAATTAATAGGGCTACTTATGCTATTTGGCACCCTTCTGTAGATGCACAAGAACCCTTTTAAAACCCAATTAATTTCCTAAAAAACTATTTTTTTCACGATTTTTTTTTGTTTTTGCCTATTTTATCGGGTGCAGGGCCCGAAAAAATCTGAAAAAAATGCTATGATCTAGTTTAGAGTATAATAAAATCAAATCAAACGAATCCGATCATACAAGTGACCGGAAAAAAGAACACAAAATTTTATACTTTAAAAAGTACTGAAAAACACTTTTTTGGAAATATTTTAGACACAAGTCGACAATTAACTTTAATGAGCATGCAAATCTAATTTTTTTAACATACCAGACAAGGTTTTAACAATGGCAAGTCAAAACACGCGGGGGCCGCCACACCCATCTTATCCCGCTACCCCCTTTTGTATTTAGGACTGTTATAACATCTAGTTCTGCAACTTCCTTTTTGATGATTATATTACTTCCGGAAGTGGTATTTTACTTCAAACCTATATTAGCTTTTAATGAAAATCTATATTAAAATATAATCCAAAACTTTTCAAATTTGGCATATAAGACTAATATATCAATAGAAATAACATAATTGATTTTGGTTAAAATGGACTAACCGGAAGTGATACATTACATGAAGCTGGTAACAGTTTTTCTTGAAAAAAATTGGTATTATTTTGATTTTAGAAATAAATACTGCATATAAAAGTTTTAGACAATTAAATTCTGCGTCTAGCACATTAAGAATTATTAGATTAGTCTTTTGTATAAGCGAAATATGTAAATTTAAAAATTATATATTTTTTGTTTTTTGTAATTAAGTTTGCTATGGATTAGAACAAAAAATAAGAAAAAAATAAAAAATTCATGTCAATGTCAAATTACATCAAATATGTGCAATAAAAAAATCTATAGTTTAATACGCGTACAAGAAAGTCATGTGGTGTTCACATCAGATTTTTTAATTACACGTAATTGACATAATTGATCATTGACATTAAATTTATATTTTTTTAAATATTTTTTTCCTAATCCATAGCAAACCTAATTACGAAAACCAGAAGGTATATAATATTTAATTAAAATGGATTCAGGGATGGTCAAAATGGATATTGCCGCTGAAGCCTGAGAACTGAAAATTTTCACGATTACAATACTTCATTTACTTCGCACAAGGAAGTAAAAATTACATACCTTTTGGTTTTGGTAATTAAGTTTGCTATGGGATTAGGAGAAAAAAAAATCATAAATTTAATGTAAAAAAATTTGTTGCTTGCAAGTATCTATCAGGTCTATTTTTCTCATCAGTTAAATTTCCTTCCCGGTTTTTTTTTATAACAAAATTTTTTTTCCCTCAAATGAAAGATGTCAATTTCAAAATGCTTGTCAGTTTCTCAAACTGTGAAATACATGAAAAAAGAATTTGTTATTCCAGAATAAAAATATGTTTATTATTATCGAACTCATGGTAACACAGGTTTAAAAAATAACTCTGGATTAACTAATCCCGAAATAAGTAAATATTTATTATTACACATATAATTAAATAAAAACATTTTTTTACTAATAGTAATATTTACTTCTTATACGAAGTAATACTAAAGTATAGCAATAGGGCCAATATTAGAAAAATTTCGCAATGGTTTGTGTGTGTGTATGTGTTAATAATAATTTGTTTAACTTCAGATAATTTCTGTGTTATAGTAATACAGAGTGATTCAAAATGATTGACCGTCACGAGATAATTATAATGAATCAGTTATGAAGGTTTATAATAATATATTATATTTATAATTAACTCAGAATCTTTTATTTAAACAAATAGGTACATTATTAAAAAAAGCCAAGACACCGACTTGTAAGTACTACTTTCAAATCTTAACAAACAAACGACAAATGACATATTCTTCTTCACTGTAAATACTTTGAAAACTAGAAGCTTTTGCATAAGCGAATAAATGTATTTATGTCTGTTTAATTAGATATATTGAAATGGTCTTTATTAAACTTTATATTTTTGTTACCTATAATACTTATATGGTTATGTGTATATTATTCTGGTTATTAATGTACAAAAAATATTGTAAAATAGTCCATAATTAAACACATGGATTTATTTAATTACTTTGTTAAGATAATTTTAACTAGAAAATTAGCCCGCCAATCTATTTGTAAAGAATCTATTCTAATGACATTAAAATTTATCTATTTATCTATATTATTATAATAATAATATATTAGACAACAGATAAATAGCACTATGGTAGCTTTGTTTTGACCGTTGGTAACAGAATCTCAGACGCAAATATATATGTTAAAACTATGTATCTTAAAAATTATTCAAGCTGTTCTCGTGATGAACAATTATATTTCATTTTCATTGTTACATTATTTGGTCCATTTTAGTACTGACATTTTTATGAATATTACATTTTGAATTCACAGCGTTCTTGAAAAAGAAATTCAACTTGGATTTTTGTTCATTTTGTTTGTCATATCTGACAATGGCAACGATGCTTTGAGTAAAAACTATACAGCTGTCAACACCGTGCGAACTCGTCTTGTGGATCGCCATGGAATGTTTGCTTCCGCCACCGCAACCCCCCAACATTAGCACATTGTACAGGGCAGTACTTGTGAAAATGTGTAATGTGTCCACCCCGCTTTTATTCTGTTTATCCAACAGCGTGTGTACAGGGGACAGTAGCCCCTGTCCCATTGAGTATCTTCTGTCGAAAAACTTTCCACACTAATTCGTACATTCATAATGAAACTATATCTATTAGTTTAAGTTAATTTTACTTGTTATTTATTTTATGTAATTGTGAATGGCTTAATTCTGATTAATTTTTATTAATTATGACAAGTCATTGTAACTTTGTTAATTGTTTTAATCATAATTTGTTAATCGCTTTATTTTCAATATTATTTAGTGTGTACTCGACATTAAAAAGTTGCTCGGATTACTACTTATACGTTCGCTTAGTTTAATCTATTTTGAGGATTAAATACTGAAAAATTTAAAAACAAATTACATTAGGTACTGAAGAGTGTCAATTATAATTATCACACTATGGTTTTGTATAAAGGTAAAAAATATACTACATAGGAATAAAATTCGCGACCCGTCTTTTGTCAATAATATACAATTATCTCACTCGCCTAATTTGTACAGAATGTCTTGTGTCATAAAAAGTAATACCTATAAGCTATGTCAATATAAATTCGAGATATTATATATTTTATGATGAACTCAAATAGCACAAATTTATTAATATTATGTCTATGTATTTGTTAATAACTACTATAACTATTAATACCTATATGTTAATATTTGTAGAAACTAAATAACAAATTTCAAGTAAATAGATCTGATAAAATATGAAAATTATACAATTTCGCGTGTGTCTCGTTATAATGGGATGATTTAAAACTTTTCTATAATAATTAAAACAATAACTACTCAATATGCTATCAAGCTCTGATTTTTTACATTTAAAATGTTGCATCAGCTATAGTTATGTTTATGTATGAATTACTGTAACTATGCTTATGCCCGGTTTTATAATGAAAAATTTAATCCTCACTTAACAAAGTGAAACTTAAATTAAATGGTCAGTTAAATTCTGTTACCGTTTTATAAAACAAATTTTGCATCAGGTAACCAAGAGACGATTATTTGCAATTATTTAAAAATTTTATCGTGTAAATAAGAATTTTGACATTTAAGGCTATCTTCACTGTTATTTTAAGATTGTATTATTAGTTATTTACATAAGAGTCAGGAAAATGGTACATTACTGTCCAGGAGCAATATTGAAATACGAGGCACTTGGTCCCGAGTATTTTACGGTTCCGAGTCAAGTGTAGACATGTTACTGAAGAGTTAAGTATTATTTTTTTTCTGAAACCTATGGTTATAATAAAAATTAATTTTAAATTTAATAATTAAATCTGATTTTCTATAAATATCTAGTAGTTCTTCTCTCGTTACTAAGGTGACGGAAAAAATAATAACGAAATTATTTGTGTAAAAAAATTGCCAAAGAAGTAGGATTTTTAAATATAATTGGTAATTATTTATCTATTGAAACGAGAAAATTAATTTACAACACTATCATTCTCCTTCATTTCACTTATGTTTCTATAATTTTATATATGTGCAAACAAACTGACATAAATAGATTACAGTTTCTTCAACGTCGAGGAAAGCGAATTATATTAAAATGTAACAAATACACTAGCATTTGAAGTATGTTGCAAATATTCAATATTAAAACGTTTATCAAGTTCAACTGCTTAGTTTTTGTGCATAAATTAAAGTTGAATTTAATGCCGCAATACATTGTTGATAGTGTGCATTATATGAAAAGAGTATATAGTACTAGAAGTCAGGATGACTTCTTTCTAATAAGAAAAAAAACTATCTGAACTTTATCTTAATTTTTATATCATTATATAAGTAGAATTTCTAAATTATATCTCCAAATACTCGAGGAGGTCGAATGCTTCTTGCATGACCAGTATCAAAGGATAATGTCGTAATATATAAAACATATTACGAAGAAATTCACATAACATCACTAACGTCAAACATGTTCACAATAGATAGAAGAAATAATGAACTATTTAAAAACACTCACAATATAAATTAGAACTTTATTTAGTTAAATTTCTAATCATATCGTACATCAAGGATATTAAAATAGTATTTCATATCTTTGCAGGGGTATCCCGATACGTTCAAAAAAATCATCCGTTAAAATTTAATACTAGGCAATTTTCCACTTCATTTAGGAGAAAATTTACTTAGCAACTAAATTTAAGTGAGCTTTATAAAACCCAAATTTCTACTTAAGTAAATTTACTAGGCTACTAAATTATAAGTGGGGAATATATTTGTTTATAAAACCGGCCTTTAAAGTTTTAAATCAGTTAGAAGATATTCAGAAGCAACATATATAACAACTGTAAACTTTATTCGAATACTGGTCGCCATGAACATCAAGCCAACAGCTGAGAATATTTTGTGCGACACAATTCCAGCGCCGCGGTATCAGGGCCGTATTTATAAATAGGCGCAGGTAGCGCGCGCTTCGGGCCTCATCGTCAGGAGAACCTCCTCACACAAAATAGTGAACTGAAATACATGTGAAACTTTATAATAATACTAAAAAAATCCGTCGCGCAACACAGTACTTCCCCGACATTACAATACTTATAAATAATAATACAGACCGCTTTACGATCATGTTTTTAAGTTCGGAAGTATCTAATCATATAGGTTTGAATTTGTAAGTAAATGAAATAAATAATATTTAATCAAAATTAAAGCTTCTAACTGTATTATACATATGAAAATATAATACATGTCAGAATCAAATATGTTATTTATGAAACAATATTAAATTTTTCTGAAAAAAACGGGTTAACCAGATTATTAAATAGAAATTATCTTTATTTAGAATTCTTATATGGTCATAGAGAAAAATATCTGAAGTAGAGATTGTAGTTAATCGTTTTATGGTTCATTTCAATTATTACGTATTTTGTAATATCCACTAATATCTTTAGGGACGGTTATTTGACGGCTGGTAACCGCACTTCACGCGAAAAAATATATCACTTACCGAGATCTGCTTAGGCAGAGTGCCACACCCAATAATGGGTAAAAAGGCTTGATGATATATATATTTTTTATTTATTTATTTGTGATAAATACTATCGTTTATCAAATAAATGCAAATTTAAAAAAAAGTCAATAAAGTTATGGTACCTATTGTTGTATAAAGCTCATCAACGGATTGAAACTAAGTTTTTTCCTTAAAATCTTAAATATAATTTCGATCTAAAAATGAACAATTTTGACCTGTGTATGTACATATACTCTATCTGTATCATTCCCCCAATATCAACTAATAATATTCCTTATTTCAAAAATCCAATTAATAAAAAAGACTCCTTAACTGTTAGTGCCCATGGCTTCATTTAGCCTTAAGACGGCATTGGAAACACTGAAACTATATTCTAATATTTTATAAAATTAAAAACTATAACTATCAAATCGAATCAAAGTCTCACAAATATTTATTTTTTTGGCATAGTATTATTTAATGTTATAATTTATGTATTCCAATGTGTAGAAATCGTTATACGCTTTCGTGTAATTCGTATTTTATTTTAACCAAAATATACCATAACTGACATCTATCATCAAGAAGTCATAAGAAATATATACTCGCATAATAGTTCCTTAGATTCCTGGCCCAGTGCTGCCATGAAAAAAAGTTTGGAACCCCGTGGTTACAAATTTTTTAAACTAATATTTAAACAACTAAACGTAATGCGAATAAGTACTTTTTTTAAATTTAGGTTAAGAATACCACAACGATTTCGTCTGGCATCGTTTTATTCATCATTAAATACTAATTAAACAGATATTTGTTAAAAACATATCAAAGTTTGGAACCCGGGCTCCGAACTTATTTTGGGGTTCAAACTTCGGTTACCTATTATGACTTCGGGCTCCATAGTACCGCGAAGCACAACCTATATATATATATATATATATATATATATATATATATATATATATATATATATATATATATATATATATATATTTACAGGGTGAGTCTGGGAAGACGCCCCCCCCCCTTTAACTTTTTTATTATGAGTAATAGAAAAAAATGGTTCATATGAAAGTTTTATTATTTTAAATATACTATTTGATGGCAGATGTAGATATTTTTTATAAAGTCAGGTTTACAAGATACGACTATCAACTTTTATTTTTTAAATAGCAACCTATAATTATTTTACTAAAATAAAAACCGCCATTTTTTTCTCTTTTATTTATTTATTTATTTATTACCGCCCTACAGGATAAAAATCCCAATTACAGAGGGTATTTATATACAATAGTATTAAAATGATATAAAAATACATAGCATCTCATCAACAAAAAGAAAAAAAATACATATATATATATATATATATATATAAATCAAATAACAATGCAAATTAACAAATAAAGATCAAAATAATTTACAGAATGGTAATTAAACATAGCAATTCATCAGAGTATAGAATGGTAATTAACATAGTACTTCATCAGAGAGATAAGTCAACACTTTCAGTTTGAAACAATTGAATGAATCATAAAATAAATCATACTGAAAAGTTAATTCATTGAATAATTTGGACATTCGATTAGTTGGTGAATTAAGTTCATAGTTAGTATGGCAATATTGAATATAAAATGTAGAATAAAATCTACAGTTTACACGAGGGACAAAAAAGTTCAATCTTGATAGAGTTTTGCTATCAGAAATCATATTATTAACTAATTTAAAAATATGCAAAACATCTATAAGATTTCTCCGTTTGTCTAACGACAGTAAATTAAATGAACGCAATCCTAAATTGTAATTTAGGTAATTATCATAAACACCATTCTGTTTATACCAACAATATTTAATAAATATCTTCTGTACATTTTCTATCATGTATTTATATTTCGCATAATACGGACACCATATTTGACAGCAATATTCTAATTTTGTTCGTACATAGCAAAAATATAGAGACATGATTGTAGATATTCTTATAAAATTTTTTGAAGATCGAATAACGAAATTTAAATTACGGTATGACGCAGATATGGTGCTCATAATATGCTTATCAAATAATAATTGCTTGTCAAACAATACACCTAGATCTTTGAACTCAACAACTCTCTGCAGTGGCTTATCATTCATGCGATATTTATATAAGATTGGTTGAAGCTTTTTACTATATGTCATTACTTTGCACTTGTCAATATTAAAGAAGAGCAGGGATGATTCAGACCAAGATATTAAACTGTTAATATCCCTCTGAAGATTTAAACAATCAAGTTTTGAATTAACCTTCTTTATCAATTTAATATCGTCCGCATACATTAATATTTTAGAGAAGTGAACTACATCAGTAATGTCTTTAATAAATAGTAAAAATAGTAAAGGACCTAAGTTCGAACCCTGCGGTACACCAGAACTTGCAAGAAAGATATTAGATTTAAATCCATTAACTTGAACAAACTGATAACGATTACTTAAATAGGACAAGAGAAGCTGACAAAGCGGAAGAGAGAAATTGAAGTCATTACACAATTTATTTATCAAAATACCATGATTAACCTTATCAAAAGCCTTAGCAAAGTCTGTATATATAACATCAACTTGAGAATTTTTAAGTAAATTGCTAGAAACATAATCTGTAAAATTCATCAAATTCGTAACAGTAGATTTACCTTTTAAGAAGCCATGCTGATCTGGAGAAATATATTTATCTGTCATATTATGAATGTATTTACAGATAATTGTTTCATATATCATAGAAATATTAGAGAGCAAGGCAATCGGTCGGTAATTCGCTATATTACTGGGGTCGCTAGATTTCAAAACAGGGCAAATGCGAGCTTTCTTTAGTACAGTAGGAAATATACAATTACGGAGAGACAGATTAAATAAGATATGTAATGGTTCAACAAAAATATCTCTACACCCTTTTAATATATACGATGGAAAATTATCAGGACCATTGTTAGGTTTAGATTTTAGATGATCAATTGCATCCAGTATATCACTCTTGGAAATAAGTTTGATTTCTATGTGATCTCGGTTAATATTATGTTCACTATTTAACTGCGTAATATTTGGAGTGTTATTTAGATTGGAATAAACACTAGAGAAAAAATTAGCAAATGCTTCAGCAATATCAGTACCATTATCATATTTGTTACCATTTAAGTGCATATTACGAGGAATACGTGACGTAGATTTTTTACTTTTGAGATGATTCCAAATTAAAGTAGGGTCATCTTTAATATTCTTTTCAGCATTCAACATATAATCTAAGTAAGCTTTCTTAATGTCTTTTTTTATCTTAGCTCTAAGGTATACATAATCAAGTTTGCAAGACTCAATACCATATCGTTTAAAAAGTTGTCTATTTCTCTCTTTAGCTTTTAAATTATTAATTATATCACGAATGAACCAAGGTGGAAATTTAGATGAAAATTTCCTCCTAGTAGGAATATATTCATTAAACATATTTGTGATAATTTCAAAAAAAGCATTAAAAGCTGTATCAACATCATTATAATTATGAAAAATATCCCAATCTGTAGACTCAAGTGATCTGTACAATGACAAAAAATCAGCATTCTTGAAATCATATTCAATTCTATCGGATATATTGAGTGATTCCGTATTAATTGTAAAATGTAATTCAAGAGATAATGCAGGATGATGAGCATCTTCAGTTACCAAAGGAACTGGATCACGCGTGACTGAACATTCAACATTCGCAAGAATAATGTCTAAAATTCTAGAACTTGCATTTACTACTCTGTTGTACTGATTCGATAGAGTGAGGTTACTAAAATCTATAAAATTGGTAATTATAGAGTTCGTGAAACCATTATTATAATAATCAGAAAGTTGAGGAATGTTAATATCACCAGTTATAATAAAGTCATTTGTATATATAAATGGTAGAGATTCAATGCAGTTGTAGAACAAATTCAACTGTTCAGAAGACACAGGCGGCGGAAGATACACTACTAGAACATATATATACTTACATATAGATAACTGGACTTTAACACAAATAATATCAAATTTAGAATTCAAGTCAAGTGGTAAGTTTACAACAGAAGATCCTAAGGCATTATTAACTGCGCAAATAACACCACCACCCCTCATTTTATTAACCCTCTCAAAATCCCTGTCAGCACGATATACAGCAAAATTATCATTAAATAGTTCATTATTTGAAATGGATTCACTAAGCCAAGACTCAGTTATGCAAACGATATCAAAGTCAGAAGAACAGGTATTATTAAAAAAGTCGTTTAGTTTGGAATTTAAACCGCGAACATTTTGATAATAAATACGCATTTGTTCAAATGTTTTACAAAAAAAAGATGAAAAACGAATTATATATTATAATATTGACAAATAAAAATCAATGACATATATAAATTGAACGAACTATACCTACCACTGAAGAATGAGTTGACAAGTTCAATATCAACTAATTAATATTGACAACGATCACGCACAAATACAAATATAAAGACAGAGGTGAATGAACTCAGTTTCAATTCACTAACCAACTAAAACAAGTTTTCTAATTAGAAACTGATGTTAAATGCATAAAAATTTTGAATTTCAATCAAAGAAATAGACAGATTTAAAATTAATAAATTGAAAAATAAACTAACAGTGAAATAGAATATAGAGTATCAGTGTAATTTGATTTTCATAAACACAAATGTAACTCCAAAAAGAGAAAAACAAAAAACACAGATATTTACAATAATATAAGCAACACAAATATGTAATAGCAATAACCATACAAAAATATTATAATATTAAGATAGTTAAATCTGCAGTTGGTCAACGTTACTCATACGCTTCACAGTTCCATCATCTAACTTTGCATATATATTTCCATCATATGACCACGTATTCTTAAAACCGTATACTTTTGAAGCAGCATTCAAAATCTCGAGTCTTTTGGTCGTCAAATCTTCTTTGATGGTTATTTTTGTTCCCTTTAAAAGTTTACGCGATTTTATTATCACTTGACGTGTCTTATATGATACACACTTTATGATGATTGGACGTGGGCGAGATTTCTTTGGATCAGTTTTGCCGGTTCGATGACAACGATCAATGTCACGTGCAGTAACACTCAGCTTGAGTTTATGATTAAGAATGTCACATACCTTGGATTCCACATTCTCACCTGCTTCTTCAACAACACCAAACACACGTAGGCAGTTTCTTCGCGAGTATTGTTCTAATTGATCTAACTCATCACGCAGGCATTGATTTTCTTGTGATAATTTCGCGACTGCTGTCTCATAGTGAAATTTGAGTTCATCAAATTTAGCATCAAGGCGCACACAGACTTTGTCTACCAATTTGGTGATGAAAGAATCATCCAGAAGAAGTGCAGCAAGTGACTCATTGATTGCTGAATGCATATTGCGTGTATTTCCACCCATTTTAAATATTTTCTTATTAGAAAACAGATTATAAAAAATATCTAAAAACACAGCACTAAAAAAATTTTTGGAGCTACAACGAAACACGTCTACTCTCGACGAAGGCGCATTTCAATGATGTATTAGTTTTTATTAATGTATTTGAAAAAATTCGAGAAAAATAAGAAAATTGAGAAATACTAGAAATAATTTTTATACAAATATTATAGGTGAAAATAATTTGTTTTAAGTTGTTTTTGTTACTGAATTTGTTGCTTTAGTTTGTTAAGTTGTATAACACTGTTACATTTTGTTTATTTTCACATAGCCACCTATAATATTAAAAAAAAAATTCAGTGCAATCTTTCATTCGACGTACGTTGCACATGAACAAACCATCCCAATTGACCTATTCTTCTAACAAAATTTTTCCCAATCTCACAGTCATCATACACCAATGTATATCCACACACAACCCGCAAATATTTCATTTCCACAGCAGTTATACGCCGTTCATGTTTCCTCATCCACACCCAACATTCTCTACCATACATCAACGTAGGCACTAATACACCATTATAAACACACAATTGAGCATCTCTGGATACATTCACGTTCCGAGTAAAGGTTCCCAGAGCACCCAATATCGGGTAAGGCTAATGTCGGCGGTGAAATGTTTTTATCATTAGTCGATTGTTTATAAATTATCAGTATTTCACAACATTTAGAAAATTAAGATACAGATTTTTAATATTCAACCATCAAACTTCTTGCATGCAAATATATCAACGCAAATATCGCTGCACAAACACCAAAATCGCCGAAAATGTAGGGCGAAATGCAAAAATTCATAACTTCTCTTCATCGTAGGAACTCAATTTTTATTATCTCTGAAAGTAAAATAAATAAACTTTATCGTCCTGGTGGTTGATTGAGTCCACGATTTTTCGCACACAGTACAAGGTGTAAAATTTTGACATTTTTTTACATCAAGAACCTTAAAGAGAAACTTGAAAATTTTCGGCATTCAAAGATTCATCAATTTTCGATCAAATTCAACCGAGTTATGGCATCTTTTCATAGTTTCATCGATTACAGCTTGCAAAGTTGTTAGCGGAGGAGGAGCCGAAAGAATATATTTAATAATAATAGCCTGGTCTGTTGAATGTAGCTTTAAGTAATTAGTTAAGAATAACTTCTGCAGAGGCAGCTCTAATGCGTAATTTTAGTAACATAGGATATCATCTGATATCGTTTGGAAATGTGTGGTAATTTTCCCTCATTGAGTTTTATACAACACCAAGAATGAGTAAAATATCAGTAATCATTTAATTGAATTCTAAGACTTTTCACAATTCTTCAGTTAAGAAGCTGCCATCTTTATAAACAAAATTGTTGACTACATTCCTGTCTATTATTATTTCCATCATAGTTGAAGAATTCATCAACAACAATGTAAAAAATATATAAAAATGTTTTAAATATAAAATTATGCATTAGCTACATAGTAACATGTTGATATCCATTAGTACACAATACACCGTTTGGCGATCACTGTTTAGCAAGAGATTTTGTTATCCCATGATATTATAGAGAACAAGTTTTACAGCTTCCACTTCATTATTATACACAACTCAATGGTACAAATTAATATATACCAAAAGTCATTTTTTGACAAAATCAAATAAAACATATTGGCTGATAGCACAAGCTTTGTTTTTGGGTGTACTAAGAGGACGGTTTTAACATGTTATAAATAGCTAAAACACTCAAATATACTGCTCTTAAAACAGGCAAAAACAGAGCTTGCGCTACCAGCCAATGTTTTTAACGCTTTCAAATCAGTTACAGAAATGAAATTATCGAATTAAATGTTGCACTGTTTACTAATTTTATGCAAGTACATAAAATACGTACAAAAAAATAACTTTTTGATTAATCCACTCGAGATTGCACTTCCTGTTAGTTTATTTGCACAGGTTAATTAAAATCTACTTACAAGTTCTGGTAGAGCATATACAATTTGTTTTTGTGTTTCTTTGTGAAACACCGCACTTAATTTACTATTGTTCCTTAAACACACGAAACAAATACTGTCTAAGTAATACACTTTAGAACAAATTGCAATATTCAATATTCAAACGGCTACTACAAAACAGAAACATTCACTAAGCACTTATAAACAAAGCTACAAACGTCAGCTGGTGCCGTGATGCCCTGAAAACAACGTACCGAGTAGTATAGTCCTACCGTTTTGTTATATGTTCGTCAGCAAAAATTAAAGTTCTGCATTATTCTTAAACTATTTTAATTTGTAATATCCGCTCGATTTTAATTAACCCTTTGCACTCCAGCCTAAAAACTTATAGAGGATACCAATAACTCCAACACTATATTAGTTTCAAGTACATGCATGTAAAGTAAAAATGTCGCAAGTACGGCGACAACGGAGTTCAAAGGGTTAATTTAATATGATCAGAGAAAATTAGAATAATTTATTATAAATAAGTATATAATATTATTTATGTATATTAGGATATTGGTACAGTTATCTTGCCATAGGAATGCATTTCTATGATATACAAACTGTAAAAAGTAAGTTGAGCACCATATTTGAGAAATTGATTTAAACCTACTTACAAGTTCTTGTAGAACATAATTAACTTCATTATTAGTTTCTTTGTGAATCACTGCACTTAACTTAAAGTTATTACTTAAGCACACAAAACAAATACTGTTTCAGTAATACATTTTAAACAAACAAATTACAATGCTAAACATTCAACGCCAACTACAAAACACAGACACACTGAGCATTATTCGAAGGCTACAGGAATCAGCTGATATTCTGAACAGTGTTGGCAACTACATTTATTTCAATATTAGTTCAAGCATAGACAAATTTCGGTAGTTTTAATAGCTTTGAAAATTTAATTAAATAAATGACTCGTTAAGGTGGGGTTTCGAAACGAAGCTTATGATTACATCCGCTGTATGCTCTCTGTCGGTGCCACCCGTACTTTTGCAAAGCGCGGCATCGCGTACATGTGTACTGTGAGTCAAATAAATAGAGCCATAGCCTCTTTACCAATATTTGGCATTAACGCTTGTAATGACGGCACACGGTCTACGTAAACTATCAACTATCAAGTTGCGTGCAGTTATGAAGCGATATATGTTAGGTATCATTTATAATAATGCCTAGGTTTCGAATGAATGAATATTGAGCGTAGTACAGTTTATATTATATTTATTGTTATACAACTGTTACAAACACATTATTATAAACATAAGTAGGTATAAAATCACAAAATTTACTTAAATATCGTTGAAATATCAATTGTTTATCTTAAATGTCACACAATCTTAATTTCATTAATTCTTCTCTCCGACAAGCACCGAAAACACCAACAATTAGAGATACCTACAGAATGAATAATTATTTTTAAATGAATTTTATGAATTTAGTGCTGTGTTTACCTTCATCATTATAAATTGATCATTATTTGCTTCTTTAATGTATGTATTCGTATCGTAATGTATTAATACGAAAATTAATGGGTTTTCCCATCCCGTTTTGTAATATAATATTACGATACTTATATCGTAAATAACTATTACCTTACTGACATATTTACGAATAATAATTTTTTTTTGCCGTGTTTATAATCATTTAAACTTTTTACAATAAAATTTTTAATTTCCGTTTTTTAATATATTTAGAATTTGACATTTTATAATCTCTAGCTGTAGTATAATTATTAAGCAATATATTTGAGGTTGTTGAAATTATAATGTTTAAAATTTTAGAGAGATTATTTTCACAAGATAAGCAATTTTCTTGTATTATATATTATTATAAACTTTTAAATCTCGTTTTATACCCTTTCGAGTGTTGAGATTATTTTTATTATTATTTCTGTTTGTTTATTTTATTCTATTTTATTAATTAAATCTTTCCATTCTTTCCTATTCCGTGCTTTCTTCTTTGCTTCTTGACAGTTGATTTGGTTCCTGGTTAGTATTTCATCTATATTGTTCTCCCATGTCTTTTTTGGTCTCCCTCTTTTCTTCTTTGGTTTTATTCTTGCTTTCCACGCTATTTTTGTTTGTCTCTCTTCTGGCATTCTTAATAAGTGTCCGTACCATGCTAATTGTTTCTTCTCTATAGCGTTTTGAATACTTTCTATTTGCAAATTATTTCTTATATACTCGTTCCTTACTTTATCCATTTTCGTAACTCCTTCCACCCTCCTAAGATATTTCATTTCCGCAGCCTGTATCTTATTTTTCGCTCTTTGACTGTATTATATAATTCACTGTAAAATATGAAAATACACCTTTTTCGAAATACGCGATTTACCCATAGAAAATGGATGGATAAAAGAAACAGATAGCTATAGTTACCTAGGAGTAAAACTTACTTCGGATGGAAGAGACGACACAGACATCAGAAATAAAATAAATAAAGGACGAATAGCTACAGCAAAACTACACTCTCTTCTATGGACTAATACCATAACAAAACATACGAAACAACAATAATTTTTGTTATATTTAAATTAATTTGTGAATATACGTTCAACAGTTGCACAAGAGTGTGGTAAAGTACATAAATTGAACATTAAATCAGACAAAAGAGGACATGTAAAATAACTGTCCCCCAATTTTAATTATAAAATTTTTGTCCAAAATTCCTGAACATCTAAATTATTAAATTCGGTTAAATTAGGGAGCATTATTGTAGTAACAATACAAACTTACAAACTTTTATCTTTATTGTAAACAATTTTTGAAATGTATTTTTTACTTTTATATTTATTGTAAATAATTTTTGAAAACGCCCAAGATTTATATAATTTTTTATTAAATTCCCTTTCTCCCTAGATGAACCTTAATATCTCTAGATCTAGACCATTTTCCCTAGGTCTGGCAACACTGATGCTTAGTACAAATGAGATGGAATAAGATTCACACTATATCGTTCTAACTAATGTAACGACGTATAAAGCCTTCTTTGTTTATTTTAGATTACCATCAGCGCCATCTGTTACAAAAGCGTTGAACTATTTCGTGTGAAAAATCAAAGCAAATCGTCTGAATTCTTCAAAACTTCACAGTTTTAAGAAAATATAAACAAAGGATTTAGTTCACACTTGAAAATAATCAAACTATACGCAATTCGCTAGGTTTTCATGAAAAGTTTGGAGTAAATAAGGGCTTCAAATTTAAAATATTAGCATTTTAAATAACAAATTTTTGCATCATTTTATGTTTTGGCTCACATATTTTTTCCCAACAAAGTTAGAGTGAATTCAAATACATGAAAACAATCAGCAAATTTTTAGCTATCTTTTGGTATATTACTTAATAATATGAAGTATATAGTTTCGTTTTAAACTGAAGTTCTTCAAAAGCTCTTTCGTAGACTATCGAAACGCCACCTTAAAGCCAAATTTTTTGTAGTTTTAATTATATATGTCTATAATGTTTTTTTTTTTACAATTCATGATCATCATTTACTGGAATTTTGGTACTATTGGCAACACTTATTATGAAAAAAGAATGCGGAGTAGTTATACTTCTATCGTTTTATAAAGTGTTCGGCAGTGAGAGATAAAGTTCTGCTTTATTTTTATACTATTTTATTTGTAATACCTGCTTGATTTTAAGTAGTTTTGACGAGATCATTTGGAGACATGACTCGACTAGAAGAAATTATATTAACTTAAGAATTTAATTATATATTGTAATTTAATGTAGTAGAAGCATATAGCCACACTTTTTTTTATTAATTTGACAAGAAATTTAACACTTCAAAAAAGTGTTTTTCATTTCTGAAAAATAAAAATTTATTACATTGTAGTTTTCGTTTGTCTTTCTTTTTAATTTTTTATGATTAGTAATTTAATTAATAAATTTAAACCTACACGTGTCATTCTACATTATCATATAGGTAATAATTTAAAAAAGTTAAACTATTGACAATCGTCATAAATTTTTGTATTAAAGTTAAAATTATAATTTTAAGCATCATTTTTAAATAATGTACTGTGCTACCTTTTTAAAATAAGGGCATCTACCTGCTTCTGCTATGCAAGGCCAGATAGTATAAGATAAATGTAATATTTTTAAATTTTTGGTAATGTATACAAAAGGAAAAAAGCTTTTAGAAGAATAATTTTAGTGAAAAATTATTTTCCATATTCTTTTACTAGATTCAAACACACTGTATATTTATGCCGCAATATCCTGTCGAAATGCATTTGTCATATACAGGCTGGCTCAAATAGCTTGGTGTACAAGGTCAGCTTAATTAGACCAAACTTACCGCATTAGAAGACTACAAAAATAAAACAATAACAAAATATATAATTCTGTTTTTTATAAAGAATTTACTGGGATTCTCCAAATTTAAGTCCAGTATAGATTCCTGCGGATTAAATTATAGCAACTTTACCTTCTTTCATACAAATAATAGTAAAAATATTATTATTGAAGAGCATATATATTTTTACAATTAATGAAATATAAAGAGTAGGTCCCTTCTACAAACGGTAAAGTTTGATATTAAAACGAGAGGGAATTATGAAACTTGAACACAGATTTCCGGCTTAAGTTGAAAAATGTTTATCTCAAATTTGTTATACAGACTGTAACAAAAAGTGGTGCATTATATTTAACCAGTAATGTCGGGAGCAATAATATTTCTCAATAACTTTTTTTCTAAATCGTTCAGCTATTGAGTTAAAATTCTTTAAATATTTGTTACAAATTTGGTTACGCGCCTATGGAAAACATGGCTGACAAAACTGAAGCTGGCTTCATGCAGTTTTCATTTCATCCGTCATAGATGGCACTAGTGCAGGCGTTGCGGTAAAATAATAATTTAAAATGTTTATTTTTGAACTAAAAAATTTATTCAATCGATGAAAAAGAAATTCTCATGAAAATACCATCCTAAATTACGTAAGCAGCAACATTAGCAACTTTTAAATTATTACCTACTAAATCAAGCAATCAGTATCTAATTTTGTATTGCATCTTAACCTTAATGTCCAAATAATTATTATTACATTTTTCAGCATGCAGAAACAAAAGTTGAGATTTTTTTGTTAAATAAAATAAATGTTCAAAATGGCGATCGTTATTGTCAATACAACACTGAACGCGTCGACGGAATGAATCCTCTACTTTTTCCAGCATCTGTCTGTTGTTGCGTATCTTTCTAGCTGTATTTTCTACCCGTTCCTGCAAAACTTCTATCGTGGCAATAGAAACCGAGTATACCACATTCTTCATGTATTCCAACAAAAAAAATCGCCTAGATTTAAATCTGGCAGGACACTCAACCAGGACCGCTCGTCCTATTTATCTTATCCAGCAGGAAAATTGTCATTTAGTCAATTTCGTCCCACTAGTGCATTGCGACATGGTGCACCATCATGTTTATTAGACGAATTTCCAATGGCAAATCTAGGAATTTAAACAGAATGTTGTTCAAAAAATGAAAAATAGTCGCAGTTAGACTCTTGGAGTGATTCCAAAATTTAGTCATCATGTTTTTCCAACTTTGGATGTAATGTTAATGTAATTTTATAAAATTTTGTTTATATTTATGTAACTTATTTACCAAGCTTTGAAAATGGCCCAATCCCTAGGACCGAATTGTCAGCAATTAAAAAAAAATATATTGAAATAAAAATAGCCTTTAGAATCCATCCAATATAATATTAATATTTACGGTTTATCCAATTTTCCTATTTGAAAACAATCAGCACAATGTCTGTGTACTCGCTGTTTGTAAAGGTACAGATTATAACTTAAATAATAATTATTATTAATCGAATTATTTGTTACTGTCAAAAATTTGAAAATGTTGACAAATGACATTTGTGAAAAATAAATGTTTCATTGCTATTGCTACTTGATCAAATATATATTAAGAAATATTTTTGCTATTGACTAGTACTAGTTAAATTTAATATACTTCTTTTTCTTACAGCCTGCATATATACCTCATATATCAAGAATTTTATGTAGGATTATGGGCAAAGATGCAAATTCAATTTGAGAAATCGTAATATATTTACTTTTTTTCTTTCTTTATGAATAAAAATAAAATAAATATATCATCATGCCTTTTATCCATTACTGGGTGTGGCACTCTGCCTAAGCAGATCTCGGTGAGTCATATATTTTTCGCGTGAAGTGCGATTACCAGCCGTCAAATCACGGCCCCCAAAGATATTAGTGGTGAGGGAGCCACAGGGGTAGATTTAAATTGGTGAATATTGTCTGTCGGCTGTGGGAATCGAACCAGGGTTCTCAAGATACACAGGCCGACTCGATACCACTGAGCCACCTATCCAATATAATCGTCATTCGTCAATATATGTGACAGTAGACAATAGCTTTATTTTATTAAAAATATTCAATAATAATTTTGAAAAATCATGAGCATTCTCCGGGATTTGAACCCAGAACCTTACGTTACTTACAAATGCTCGAAACCTCAGATGTTGAGGGAGAACCACAATTTAAAGTCAATGAACATATTCGTCGAAGAAAACGGACTAAACAATTTCAGTACCAGTATGACGACGAATCATCTCAATCGCGAGAGGATAACGAGTTAACTTCTTTTACACAATTTTAGATAGTGCAATGACTGCCATAAATGATCGATCTGAACAATTAAATTTATTGAGTCGAACAATTTACCGTCGTTCCTTAATTTAAAAATTGCCTTAAGAATATCGCTTACAATACCAGTCAGGGTAGCAAGTGGAGAGAGATCATTTTCTAAATTAAAAATAATTGCAATTGAGAGCGACGTGTGTGGTCACTTAGATATTAATAAACTCTTTGTTCATGTATAACATATTTAATATAATTACCTTTTTTTTATTAAAGTATTAATTTTTTTCATTATTATATTTATTACTTCATATAATATATATTAAAAAAAATAATTTGCATTTTTTTTTCATATTGGCGCGCTTCTCAATAATTTGCAAAAGGGCGCAAGAAACCCAAGCACCGGCCCTGCATGTACCCGCGGGAGGTGTAGCCATCCTAGTTCGCAATACACACCCACATACATTAGTACGCATTCAGCCCACATCCCTAGGGTATTGGTGTAGCACGTATCCACCTCCGATTACTCTTTACCATAAACATGCGTTCAGTACTAGGTCAGGCATGGTTAGGGATATTTTTTTTAATTCAACCAGCTCCAAAACTGATTAAACACCTATTTTAACCCCTTTTGAACCCCTTGAAAAAGTTCATGTGATCAAAATGACCTCGAAAATAGATTTTGACGGTCTCAAAAAACCCCTGGGTAACCAATGTTGAACGCTTAATATTTTGGTATTATTTAATTTAATTTATGGTGATTCTTGCTTTTACCACCTTTCAGGGGTGGTTTGTACCTCTAAAAAGCAACTTCCGGAAGAGAAAAAATAGGGTTTCAATATTTTCTTAGAGTTCTTTTAGTAACTTTCATTTAAATCGGTGGGTGACAGTTGTGTAGTGTTACTTGTTAGTGAAAACCTCGTATTGTCCGATGCTGGTACCACCTGGAGTGTGCTGCATTTCGATAACTTATATAGTTCCAGATGTTAAACTTATTTTTTTCCTATACTCTCAGTGCAGGATCTACATACAAGCTACACAAGCTATTGTCCGAGTGAGCAAATGACAAATGTTTAGCACTGACATATAAAGGACTTATAAAGGACCCCATATCTCAAATAGCTTAGGGTCTTATCAAGCCTAAATCCGACCCTGTGTACTCTATCTTATAGTAATTTTTAAGCGAAGTCTAACACTTACATATTCTTATATCTCTTAAATTAAAATAAATGCAAAATCGTGATAATTTAGCTAATCCCAACAATTACAACAATTTACGCGTTCGAAAAAGTTGAGCTGATAATTTGAACGAAATGTAAAACATAGGAAATAAATTTGATTGTCCGGGTACAATTTATCAAATCATATACATGTCTTGGAGTGGCAGTGAAGGTCATAGTTGTCATAGAAAATATCAGGTTTATTTTTCACTTGTAAACCGTGGAAAAGTGAGTTTAAACTCGGAAAAAACAAACCAAAAGGGAAAGATTAAGGATAAGTACCAGGAAATTATAGATAACATCCAAAGGAGGTTAACAATCCGTACAATACGTGATAGTCAACAAAGCTAACCTATAACAGCAATCAGCACCACACGAAGAGAAGGCAACAAACAGAGCTAAAACAGGGCAAAAAGCAAGGATTTAGTCTTGCAAAGTATCCTTTATATTATAAAATTTAGATATAAGGCAAGAATTAATAAAACTTAACTCGAGACAATACACACCAAGAAATCCCACCGACCTTGCGCGGCCACAACCCGCACAGAACGGAAGAAGGACAGGCCAACCAGCCAGAAGGGGTTTAAAACATCAAGAAGTGTCAGAGAATTAGTTTAACTTTAGTTTTAACTATTAATTATAGAACAAAATTAATATAAGTTATAGTATATAGTATGTTTAAGGGGAATTGTTAAATAATTAATTGAAGAATAGGCTTAAGTTATTTAGTAAAATTAGTTAATATATATACTTGTAGGATACATAAAGTTGAATTGGGCGGCGACAGCTGGACAGGTGATAGAATCAAATGAGTAAAAACACAGAAAGAAGTAGTAGCTTGATCAGAAAACGCGAGGAAGAAGGAGAAGAAGAAAGCAGAGATAGAACATTCAAATGAAGCACTAGAATAGCAAGATCACCAGCAAAAAGAGAAGAAATAAAAACAAATATAAAAGATAAAAGCAAGGAAGAAGAGAAAATGGAAGAAATACTACAACAAATGGCAGACTCAATGAAAAAATTAACAAATAACTTCGAGGATATAAAACAAGATGTAGAGAAAGGCAGAGAAAAAGTAAGAGAAGGAAATAAAACAATAAGAAAAGAAATGGAAGAGTCCTACAAAAAATAATAGATAACATAGAGAATATAAACACAGAAATAGCACATATTAAAGTAAAAGAAAAGAAATGGGAAAAAGAGAAAGCTGAACTGGAAGAAAGAATGAAAAAAATGGAACGGAAAGAAGAGCAAAGAGAAAAGGAAATAAACAAAACCAAGTTCGTCATAACAGGACTAGAAACTGGAACAGATACAGCAGAAGATGTCGAAAAATTCATAGAAAGGAATTTAGGAGTTACGGCCAAAATAATCGAAACCTACAAAATTAAACAGTACTCAGCTTTACCGAAATTAATAGCAAAAGCGAGTACCTGGGAAGATATACAACATATATTTAAAGTGAAACATAAACTAAGGGATCAAAAAATATATATAGACAGATTTCTCACTTATGAAGAGCGCAAGATACAAAATGAGATAATAAAAATAGCAAAAAAAGAAAACGGCAAATCAGTAAAAATATATTATAAGAGAATAAGAATAAATAATAATGACTGGATATGGGATGAAGATAAAAACAATATAAAACCAAAAAACTGAGTATGAAAGATGGAAATACACAAGAGAATAAAACGGAATGTCAAAGAAACGGACAAGAGAAAACAAAAAGTGGAAATTCAAAACAAAATAACACAAAGAAAAAGAGAAACACGAGGCAAAAGAAAAAGAGAAATTAAATAAAAATTAGCACATGGAATGTAAGGACAATGCTGCAACCTGGGAAAATACAAGAAATAGGACAGGAATTGATAAGATACAAGATAAATATAGCCGCTATACAAGAAACAAGGTGGAAAGGTGTAGGAAGAGTTGTCAAAAAAGATTTCACAATACTATACTCAGGAAAGGAGAAACAAGGACAACACGGAGTAGCTTTTATATTAACAGGCAGCCTCAAAGATAAAATAATAGATGTCGAACCAATAAACGAAAGAATAGCATACATAAGATTGGAAGCAACACCCTTCAACATATCGCTAATAAACGTATACGCGCCAACAGAAAATGCCAATAAATTCGAAAAAGAGGAACTCTACGAAAAACTAGAAGAAGAAATCAAGAAAACACTGAAAGCAGACAATCTAATTATCCTAGGAGATTTCAATGTTCAGATAGGCAAAGAAGATTACATACAACAAATAGCTGGAAAACATACTATTCATGAAAAAACGAATGAAAATGGGCAAAGATTATGCGGAATGGCAGCCAAACACAACTTATCTGTTAGCAGTACTATTTATGAGCATCCGAAAAAACATAAAGTCACATGGAGCTCACCAGACCAACAACATCAGACACAAATAAATCATATACTAGTAAAGGATAGAAGGAAATCAATGGTAAAAGATGTTAGAACGTACAGAGGAGCTTGTGCGGAGTCAGATCATTTCTTAGTGACAGCAACATTTAAACAAAAGATCAGGAAAAATATAAGAAGCAAAAACAAATACGCAACATGGAATGTAGAAAAACACAGCATAGAAGATGTTAAATCTGAATACAAAACAGAAATAGACAAGCAAATTCAAATGAAAAATAGAGTCTCAGATGACATAGAAATGAACTGGAACAATATAAAGGAATGCATAAACCAAGCAGCAAGAAAATGTATAGGCGTAAAAAAACGAGTAAAAAACAAAGAATGGTTCAATAAGGAGTGCCAAGAAATAGTAACAAACAAAATAAAATCGAGACTAAAATGGATAAAAACAAACAAGGAGGAAGACAGAGAAGAATACAAAAAAATTAGGAAAACATGTAAAACTACAATAAAAAGGATAAAAAATAACTGGATAAAAAGCAGAATAGAAGAAATCGAGAAAGAAAGAACAAACAGTAACACAAAACTATTTTATCAAAAGGTAAGAGAACAAAACAGAACATATAAATTAAAAGCAGAAAACATAATAGACAAAAATGGAAATAAATCCGAAAACGAGGAACAATACAAACAAACATGGGCTGAATACTTCTAAGATTTGCTAACAGAATATAGACAACAAGAAGAAATACAAACCCAAGAAGAAACAGGGGAGGAAGCAATAGAAGAACCAACAAGAGAGGAAGTAAGACTGGTAATAAGAAACATGAAAAACGGAAAAACACCAGGAGAGGACAAAGTAAACATAGAACTAATTAAATACGGATGAGAGAATCTGCACGAACTTGTATACAAGTTAATCAAAGACATATGGAAAACCGAAAGAATGCCAGACGAATGGAAGAGCGGTCAAATAATAACAATACATAAGAAAGGCGACCAGCAGAACTGTCAAAATTATAGGGGAATCACCCTACTTAGTGTTACTTACAAAATCATGACAACCATATTACAAAGGAGACTAGTACAAGAAACGAAGGACATAATTGGACAACATCAATACGGATTCACCCGAGGGAAATCAACAACAGATGCAATACACATAGTAAAACACATTATAGAAAAAGCACATAAACATACCATAGAAATAGAGATACTCTTCATAGACTTCAAACACGCATTTGACTCAATTAAAAGAGATAAACTACTGACAGCGCTACAAGAATTCAACATAAATGGGAAATTAAGAAGGCTAATAAAAATGACAATGACCAACACGACAGCAAACGTCAGAACACAAAAAGAACAAACACAAGAATTCGAAATAAATAAAGGAGTCAGACAAGGAGACACACTATCAGCAACCCTGTTCAACATAACACTAGAATACGTGATGAGAAAAATACACAAAGGAATGCTCAGGACAAGCGGCGGACAATTAATAGCCTATGCAGATGATATCGCGATAGCAACAAAAAACAGGAGAATAAAGTTAGAAATACTAGAAGAAATAACAATAGAGGGTGATAAGATAGGATTAAAAATAAACGAGGGTAAGACAAAAATAATGAAATTGGGAAAAGAAAACGAAGAAGAAAACATACGCCTAGGAAAATACCATTTTGAAGTAGTTAAAAAATTCAAGTACCTCGGAATTACGATAACCAACAAAGGAAGCAGAGAAGCAGAAATCAAGGAGAAAATAATAGCAACAAACAAAGCCTACTACAGCAACAAAAAGCTACTACATGATAAAAACCTGACAAAGAAGACAAAAATTAAAATTTTTACGTTCAATTCTTCTTCGCGCGCATTTTTGTGCCACTTGTGCTGACAGCCGTTCCGCGTTGTGTGGCGTTGCGCAGCGGAAGCGGTGATCGCTCTCTTGCTGGCAGACCGTGATTGAGGCGACATGTGTTTTCTGTTACCGCTGTGGAATTTGCTTTACTTGAACGACATTTAAGTTTTATAATCGTTGATTATGTATTCTGCGTTGAACTAACATCCGAAGTAAGTAGTATTCTAGCTTATTTTATCGTATTACAACGTTTTTGGTTGTTTATGCTCAATCTACTTAGCGTGCCTGTGAAAACAGATGTCCGTTTCCACGTGGAGCCGGCATCGCGGTCTGGAAGCAATAGAATATTTTTTGTTGCTGGTAGCGTGAGTTTCGTTTTAGCATACCGGTTTCTAAATTTATTTCTTTTGTTTGTATTCTCACCTATCACGGCAAATAATTATTTTTACACCGATTAAAATTTTGGGAGGGTTAATTTTTTTATATTAAATCTGTAAATTGGGTTATAAATCATTTGTGTTGTGAGCACCGTAATCGACAGCGATTTCATTTCTTAACGGCGGCTCTGTTCATCTCAATGTCATCATTCATCGAGTGGATGTGAGTGTGCCTGTGACAGACGACTGGACTTAGACTTTTTGGACGATCTCGGAATAAGTCTTGTGCCGTAGCACTTTTTGCAGGTTAGTTTACAACCTGGTGAGACGTAGAGTTTCAGTAGCGCTGTAGTTTAAGTGTTTTAGTTATAAGTTTGTTTGGTTGGCTTGAATTCTTAGTATAGTTAATTAGTTTTGGGATAATTCACAGCCAACACTAGTTACTGAAACTCTGGGGCTCTGGTGTTCTTGATGCTCTCGCATCATTCGTTGCGAAAGTCCGTTTTCTGCAAATCACCTTCATCGTATCACCCTTTTTGTTCCCTCTCTTCCTCCCTGCTTTGCGTAAACACCATCAAAGATTTTGTTGGTTCTCAAATTTTGCTTTGTAACTTTGTTTATACTCTTACTTGTATTCTTTGTAAGTAATTTTTTCTTTTGAGAGCTCATAGTTATAAATAGTTTAGCTGTTTAGAAGGATTTGTGCTTCATTTTGTGTTTAGTATTAAAATCATTTACACAACATTGTTTGAACTAGTTACTGGCGCTGTGTTGTATTGTTTTAGCGTTGATACCAGCCAGAAGGGATCATAGGCTGAGACGATAGCTGATTCTGGGTGTGATTCGCGTGCGGCTTGGATCCTGCAATAGCACGACCACGTTTACCTCGAATTCACCAGAAAACCTATCCTGTCGACTGCTACTGACTGTCGATCGTACTCAACAGCTGCTGAATACTATCTCATTGACAGAAATTCACACCTGAATTACTATGCATCTTACGGACACCTACAACACCGCCTGCCTTCACTAATACGTCTTCTCGAGGAAATCTCCGTGCTGACCGTATACCTACGTTAGCCAGGAAGCCCCGCTTACCACACAGAAGCTCTTGAATCTCCAGCAAGAAGATTATTAGCTAGCTTTATTTTACACACACAATTTGCTGCACAAACTGTAAGTTCATTTTTTTGATCGCTCTATTAATTTAGCATCATTCCTAAGATTGTATGTTACGCTTTAGCTCATTGAGTTTTGTATTCACCATTCAGCTCTCATTAAATTGTACATTATTATTTAGTGTGTATTCCTCTTTCTTCCCATCTAGTTCCAAGTCACTAGATTCTTTTCCAGCCATTATTTCAGACTTGGTGGCGCTCTCTTTACCCCGACCCGCTCGTGCAACTAACATCCGTCGGTCACTTTTGTGGGCGTTCTCGAACGGTAAGTTTTTACCAGTACTACTATATGCCGCGGAGACACTAACTATGACACAAAAAAACGAAGAAGAATTGAAAACAGCAGAAAGAAAAATAATACGTTCTATTCTAGGACCAGTAAAAACAGAGGAAAGTGAATACAGAGTGAGAATGAACTTTGAAATAGAGCAAGAACTGGGCGAAGAAAACATAGTAAAGAAGATAAAGCAACAAAGGATAAGATGGATAGGACACGTTTGGCGAGCAAACGAGAAAGATGCAATAAAAGCTATAGTACTGTGGGAACCAGGTGGAAAAGGAAGAAGGGGTAGACCAAGATCAACATGGTTGCAGGAAGTGGAAGAAGACCTGAGAAAAGCGGGAATACAAAAACGGAGAGAAAAAACAAAAAACAGAAATATTTGGAGAGACATAATACAAAGAATGTAAAATAGGAAAACGGGGATTAATCCACCCCAAAAGCTGGCTGCCCATTTCTGTTTTTTTATTTAAAACATGAACATTTTCCTTATAAAAGGATCCTAAAGCCATATATTCCTTCCCAAAATTGAAACTCAGGATCAACATATTCCAAGCAATAAATGTCTTTATAACATTTAGCGGACATCGAGAGGGCCTCCTCGTCGTTCATCTAATCTTACATCATAGCTTTTCTAATCCTTGCAAAACCTAAAATCTAAAAAAATTAAAAACGTTGAAAAAAATATAGGAAGTCTTCTCATTCATTTCGTCTCGCGCTGACAGTCACCACGGCGTTGGATAGCTAGAAGTGTCTGTATTGTGTTCGAGGTTTTACTGAGACTAACAACACAAACGATCTTGGTGATTTGCCGGTTTTGTCTCTGTATTATTTAATATGCAAACATATAAACAAATGCCTATTTTAATACGTTTTCATAAAAAAGCCGAAAGTTTATCGATAGTACTATCGATGTTTAATCCGCCCTAAACACAACATGAAAACTATGGCAGAGGTCAGACGATCCTCTTCATTGCAATTACATGAATCAACTCACAAAACATATATGCACTGATATCATAACAACAAGACCTGGACTGACAAACTACAAGCACTAAATCCAAATGACAACTCCTTACGTAGAATCATGGGATGCCAAGTGCATTATAAAACATGGCAACCGCCCGAAAGGTTTGTGGATAAGAGATGGCAGTGCGATCAGGGGCTGCAAACAACAGATAGCATTACAGTCGCAGTATCTTATTCAACATGTCTTGTTCCTTCGTTTTTTCAGTTGATACAATGTTCTCTTGTTGACTTTACGAAAGATTTATAGAGTTCTAAATTTATTTGTTTTATTTTTCTATATTTATCGCTATGCCTGGAGTCACATGTCAATAATTTGATTGCTATAAAAGCAGCCAAATTCACCAGGGCTTAGAATGTATCATTTTCCTGTGAACGATAAAAACCGGATTCATAAATGGATTGCAAATTCAGGTTAATTATGTTGTCATATTGTCTAATAAAAATTTTAATATTTAATTGTATGTAATTTTTTTTGTATAAGTAATGAAAAGGTTGGAATTAAATCACCTTTAGGTAATTTTCTACACATATTTTTCAATTCTTTAAAGTTGGCTTTTAGGAAACATGGAAACCTCAACATGCATGGTAACAAGTAAATAAATAAAATAATAGTATCATTGCGTTGTTAACGAAAAAGTGTTGGTAATGACAATGAGTAAAATCGCATTTTACGCTATTGATACGTATTTAAGAAAATGACTGTTTTCCATTGAGTATAGAAAAATATACTCGTACCTGAAGAATAAATAATTTAAATTTCCCAAATCTCTTAATGATTGTTTTAAACTAGTAATTCAATTAATCTTTCTCCTCGTAGGTAATTCGAAATTATTATATATTGAAGAGACTAAATTAAAAAACAAATATATTTGTGAACATCATTTTAACGAAGATTGTTTCGTCAATAAAACAAAACACAAATTAAACAAATTTGCAGTTCCTGTTCAGTACAAAAGTGCACCAAAAAGTACCAAAGAAGAACTTCCTTCCTCATTAATAAAAGTGAAATCACCAAAGAAATTTTATGTTCCTAATATAATTCAAGCAAAATCACCGTCTATCCATAATTCACCAGTTCCTTCCACTTCAAAGTAAATTGATGATATCATAGATTTTAATGAAGTAAAATTATATATTATTAATTAAAAATAAAATGATATCATTTAAAAAGATTTTATTGTATCTATAGAAGTATCGCAGGAGGTTAATCCTCATCAGCATACAGCTACTAGTAGCTAGCTGGGCTAATACAGTCAGACAACAATATTGTTGAGCCGCGATGCCGCGAGTGCCAAGTGACGAGAGTTCGTTTTCAAGCAACTACGAAAGAGGTAGCAAATGGCCAAATTCCCCGCCCACCCTTCCTTTCTTGCTCAATTACATACTCACCGCTTCATTTTCTCTCGCGCTAGTGACATCTATTAAACACATTTAGAACTTTGTTCTAAGTTGCCAGTAGCGCCATATACTCGATTTATCTGTTTATACATGATCCCTGGTAGAATGAACAAAAACCTTAAAAAACATCTCAAACATATCCCTACATTATCATCTAACAATGATATCCTGTTGTCCGACGAGCGGAAGGTAGAGGCGCTCGCCGAAACCTTCGAGCGAGCCCACGTCCTTGATCCCAACAATGGATTCTTAACCATCCCACACACAACGTCACGTCATTCACTCATTAAACTACTCACAACTCCTTCACAAATCATGAATATTTCCCAACCAAAAGGCGCCAGGTCCAGATTTCATACATTATATTGCACTTAAAAATCTATCCCACAAAGCCGTAGTCCAGTTCACCTACATAATAAATTCCTGCATCACTCTCTCCTACTTTCCATCAGCCTGGAAAATGGCTACAATCCTAAAGCCAAATAAAAATCCTAAACTCACAAGAAGTTACTGCCTCATAAGCCTGGTCTGCACCCTCTCCCAAAACCAAAACTGACCTCTACGCAGACGATATAGCCATTTATGCTCACTTGTTTAGCACAGAGGTGGCTAACAAGCAATTGCAGATCCATCTTAAAATCCTAAATCCCTACTGGCGTCTGTGGAAAATCAGCATCAATCATCATAAACGGAAACACACAAACACAACAGTATACGCACCACTCAGAATTGACACACAGTGCAACTCCGACGACCTCGGTCAAGTATCGTGGCGTCATTCTATCATACCGTCTGTATCATAACTCCCATTTTAATAATTCTCTTGAAAAAGCTTCCCTTGCAGTCCGATTTCTTTATCCCTTAATTAACAAAAATAGTAAAATGCCAACCCGTAACAAACAAAACTTCTGTACACTACTGTCATTAGCCCCATAATCACTTACGCAGCCCAAACATGGTGCTCGGCGTCGACAATGGCGTTACTGCCGCTTCAACGATTCCAAATAAGTGTCTGCGCTTAATTAATAGCGCAGATAGATAGACTAGAATCGCAGATTTACATAACATCACACAAATACAATACTTACACGACCATATCAGAGACATGTCACGAGAATCTTACGTTATACAAACACAACATGATCCTGTTATACGCGCAATAACACAAATCAGAGAGCTCAACACTCCATTTCCGCTTAAACACAGGCTACCCTACCAAAAACTTCTCATCTTCCACCAGCGCGCCCTTGAAACACTGCATCCACGCATTATACCACACTCATCACAGCGTTCTACTCGCACTAGAAGGTAAGTAAACATCACAACCGCACTGTATATAACCATTTTCAAACTCATTTTCACTTCACTTTATCATACCCTAATGTAAGATTAAATAGCATATCCGCATTGTATATATTCTATTAAATCGTTCATTTAGTTTGTAAGCTAGGTTTAAGGCCCAATGAATACAAGTGAGTTTTTTGTAAATTTTTTCACACACACACACCATTATAGGATCATTCATATTACGGCACATACCATTACGGTACAACATCACGCACACAATTAGAGCGTAAGCATAATATATTCATAAGTAATTGATAAGGTCATGTGTCAAGGAGCATTTATATAATGTACGAGTACAATAATATAAAACCAATGTACTTCTCACGACATGGGCGAAACTAGGCGAATGCGCGCAATGCTGCTACGATAGAGTGATCCGCAAATTGTTAGCGATTGAGATCATGTATATCGTGCAGCGTCTTCGGTACTCAACTAGATAATCGTCCCTGATCGCTGAAATCTACTATGTAAAAAATCTGATGTGGACACCACATTAATTTCTTGTACGCGTATTATACTATACCTACATTTTTTTATTGCACATATTAGACGTAATTTCACATTGAGATATTTTTTTTCTTATTTTTTGTTCTAATAAGTAGCAAACTTAATTACAAAAAACAAAAGTATATAATTTTTAAATTCACATATCTCGCTTATACAAAAGGCTAATTTAATAATTCTTAATGTGTTGGCGCAAAATTTAATTCTCTAAAACTTTTATTTGCAGCATTTATTTCTAAAATCTTAATATACCATTTGTTTCAAGGAAAACTCTTAGCAGCTTGACGTAATGTATCATTTCTGGTTAGTTCATTTTAACCGAAATCTATTATGTTATTTCCATTGAAAAGTTTTGGATTATATTTTAATATAGATTTCATTAAAATATATTATAGGCTTCAAGTAAAGTACCACTTCCGGAAGTTATATAATGATCAATAGGGTAGGTGCACAACTAGATGTTATAACAGTCTTAAATAAAAAAATTACAATTTTCTACGGCTTACTGTTTTTGAGTAATGCGAGATTGTTACGTTCTTCGGCAGTTCACTGCTATTATGCGCCTTTGAGCACGGCAAACCACCCAACCCCTAGGTCCAGCAGTCGTCGAAGCATCATTTCGGAATGCCTTGTGGCGGGCTCTTTTATGTTTTCACGCTGTAATGATTTTCTTCACCACCACCCGCCAGGCTTACTTGAAACTCAGGTAGCAGATCTACGATTCAATTTTTTTGCTGAATTATTTCTGTAGTTCATTTTTTTGTCACGAGAGAGATGAATTTTTTGTTGGCTGGCTGTCAAACGAGATTCTGCTTCGAGAGTTCAGCGACGACGGTCGATCCAGATTCTGCTTCGAGATTTCATCGAAGACGGTCGATCAGGGGTTCTGCCTTCAGACTACGTCGTGATCGGTTGATTTTGTGGATTCTGTCCGAGATCTTATTTTGTTGTCGGCCATGTTGGCTTGAGTTTTTTGATTTTGTGAAGATAACGACGAGATCCATGAACATCACCGTGCTGACTGCATCTTGAGAGTAAGTGTTCAAGCTAAGATTTTACTGATTTGAAGTTTATTAGTTGAAACGGTTTATTTTTTATATTTGATTTCATTTATTTTGTTTTGTGGAGCACATGTTCGTGTCTCATTTTTAGGTTAAATTTAACGTAGCGTCAATCATCTTAGTAAAATTTTAGACTCAGAAGCTTATTATCAATTGTAGTATTTAGATCGATTGAACTCTGACAGAATCGCCTTTTTGTTTAATTTAGCTAGATTACCAGTTCGTGTATGAAGTCATGTTCTGTCCACATGCACTTGTCATTTTTGTAGCATATCATTTTGGTAATTCTGTATAAACATTTTGGGGGGTTTTGCTATTGTTTGGATTTAAATTTTGTTTGGTGAAATACATGCTTCACGTGTATTTGAACCACGTGTTGGTTCATTTTTGTTTCTGACTTTCATTTCCGGCCACCATCTTTGTATCTCCCTTCATATCATGTCCGTTCATCATCATTCATTGAGAACATGTGTGTGAGAATGTGTTGAGACCCGACTGTTTTTTTGGACAATTTAGGAATTTACAGGCGTTTTTGTTTTTTTGAGAACTTTTCTACTCAGTTAGAAAAGCTGCCTCATCTTTTTTTTGGAACATACTTTGCTGGCTTTGTGCTTTTTGATTAGATATTAAGGTTGTGATACTTAGTTTAAGTTTTGTTTGGTCTGGTTTGACTTTTTGGTTGCTGTTTAGCACATTTGTGATTTTTGATATTTTGAGTCAAAACCAACCACCACAAAGCCGCGAAGCCTGTTTATAGTGTAAGTAGAGACTTACTTCCTGTCCAACGTCCCTGTCTCAACAACCCCGTCATTCATTATTCATCTCTTCACCATTCTCATTATTTTTCATCGTCATTTTCTTATGTGTTTGCGTAACGTAAAGTTATTTCTGAAACATTTTGTACCTTTTGAAAATTTTGATTCCGATACTTTTGTAATACCTTTGTTTAATTTTGTATTTAAGTTTTGCTTTGTAACCTACAGTTTGTTATTTAACTTGAGCATTGTTAACGATTTCGATTTGGAACCTTTGCTTTGTCATTCTTGCTTTATACGCTTTGCGCTTTTGTATGTGCATTTGTGGTATGGTTTGCTGCTGGTTTACACCCTGTTTTAGGTGCAATCAGTAAGGGATTTTAGTCTGAGCTACCTAAGAGAGGAGAGGCTTGAAGAAGTGACCTACATTAACCTTCTGAAGACGATTGTCGAGACAAGCGATGTACTGAGTGGCCTCACACACTTTACCAAGGACCACCACATCTTTTTACGTCCGGAAGCTCACCATACTTGATCTCCAGTCGAGAACATCGGTCTACTTCAACTCTTCGTCTCCGTCCTCCTCTCCAGGAGTCTCAGAAGAAGAGGATTAGATAGTCCAACCTACCATTTTTGCAGCGTACGTTTGACACAGTCTTAGTTGAATAGCAGATTCCACCGCTCAGTTAAGTTACATCTTAGTCTGTTTTTTGATTTAGTTTGTTGTTTTGGTTACAAAGATTAGATTAAAGTTTAACTTGTATTTCAGTTGTGATTTTGATTTATTATGTTATGCACATCATACCTTTTGTGTCACTAGTTCCTAGCTCACTAGAGTGTCCCTTCTTTTTTTCGAGCTAGGTGGCGCCTCCGGAACCTACGCCCAGCACCGCTGAACATAGTTAGCCAGGTATTGTATATGTAGTGCTTCCTTTGATTTTGTTGTGTAAGCCGAAAGGCCTTGGTTTTGTGTGTAGCGCGCCAAAAGTAGAAGAAGCATTACAACGCTTGGAGTTGTGACTTAAGGCTGTTCGACCCTAAAATAAAATTTCGTTTCTTGATTTTGAAATATTCGCCTTGCACTTATACAACCAGCCCAGCACTGCACGTTGTATTTGAGTTCTTCTCAAAAGGGTCATGTCATAAATCATAAAATTTACTAAAAAAAATTGTAAGAACCTATATTTTGAGAATTTAAATAATTTCTATTGGAAAATAACTATTTTGAGTGCGTAAATAACGAAAATGTAATTTTTTTAATTACTATGAGTTTCTGGCTAACGAAATTCGCATAAATTTGTCGAACCCGTGACACAATCACATAAAAAATAATTCTAAAAGTACTATTATGAAAAAGAAAAAAACTCAAAATATTATGTTTTTGGCAGAAATAAAGATACTCATAAATATTGGAAATAAGGTTCGTGCACCTACGTCATCAAAGATGGCGTCAATCAGCTGTTTGGAGGGCAAAAAAAGCATTTCAAAGCAGTATTCTTCACTGTTTTTCACAGGGGGTGACACTTAATGGGGCGTTTTGTTCTGACGTTTCGATAGATAGTCGTTTGTACAATAGAACACAGGCGGTACTGTTGTCACACTGGTCGCAACGCCCTCTTGCCTCAGTAAACCCCTCCCAACAAGCTGAGATAAAAACCAGTTCAAATCTTCAACTGTCAATTGTCATCTTTTGCTTTAGTGAAGTGATTAGATGTAATAAGTTCTCTCTTGTCTCTCTGCATTATTGTACTAGTGTTTACTTGACGTATAATCGAAAATTCTCGTCATTATTATTATTCTGGTAAGTACAAGCTTGTTATTTATTTTGTTACCTATGCATGCAAAAAATATATGTAATAATAATAATATTGCAAATAGTTATACTATACTAAAAAGCATAATAAATTTAATTTATATATTATATTATTAAAGAAAAGTTTGTAATATTGTTATGGTCACTTAAAAAAATATATAAATTAGAAATGAGTCAAGTTACTAATGAAACCAGATCATAAAACTATTTAACATAACACGCGGACAAGCGCGCGCGTGTCCAGTACTCAAACAGAAACGACAAATTAATATTAAAGATGCCTGAAACCAATGGAGGAACTAACTTCTCTAACACACAAGTAATAAATACAGTTATAACTACTTCAGTCACAACCTACTCAGTCACACCATTATTTACGGCTATTTGTTTTTCTTCATGCTCTACTTAAAGCAGCATATTCACACCGCTATCTCTTGCAGTCAATCCTGACTTGCAATTAGGCAGAAAACCACAACCAATACCAATATCACCTGACGTACAGATCTTAAATACTGGACCATGATCACAAAATACACCACAATGTGACATGCAATACTCAGGCAACGACAGCAAGCAAGAATCACAATGCCAGTGGCAAGTTGTAATAAACGAGAGGCCCACTAAGCGCATAAGGACAGACACTAATCACAACCAACCGCCAAAAGTAAAGAAACTACATCCTGGTAAAAACAATGAAAATTTAAACACAACAAATAAATTTTCGGCCTTAAATTATGAAGACGTACCTCAAAGTGACACAAATATAAATAAAACCAACGAACATAAACCGCCCCCTGTATTCATCCCGAATGTGGTAAACTACACAGAAATGCTTGCTTGCATCAAAACAACGCTCAACACAGACGAATTCTTAAGTAAAACCCTAGTTAAAAACGAAGTAAAAGTAAATACGAAAACCGCCACCGCGTATCGAAAATTAATAAATTTGCTAAAACTAAATAAAGCAGCGTACTACACCTATCAGCCAACAGAGGAACGAGCCTATCGGGTTGTAATCAAAAATATGCATCCAATAATGTCCACAGAAGACATAAAAGAAGCCTTAAAAGAAAAATCATTTAAGATAATGAACATATCTAATATAATAAGCTGACATACCAAACAACCATTGCCTATGTTCTTCATAGACCTAGAGCCCAGTGAAAACAAATTAACAAATCTTCTAGGCACAAAAATAGTCGAGCCACCAAAAAAGAAAAGAGAGATTCCGCAATGCCAAAGATGCCAAGATTACGGGCACACAAAAAAGTACTGCACGAAACCATATCGCTGCGTGAAATGTCCAAATTACCATCCGACAAACAATTGTCCCAAAAACAAAGGTACAGTCCCAATATCCAACAAAGACGCATCAATCATCAACTCACAAGAAAAATTATAATAACCCTCACATTGAAGATCACAGAACAACAGAAAAGCAACGAATACTCACAAACTTAAGATCATAGTAACCTTTATAATAACACCTACGCAAACACCACCAAAAAGACAACAAACACGCAACCCAATAACACTTCGCTTCAACATTTCTTAAACCGATTCGAAACAATGTTCACTCAATTCATGAATCAAAATATCAAATAGCTATTCACACTAATCAACCACATAACTAATGGATAATTCACTAAGGATAGCATTATGGAATACCAATGGGCTATCTCAACATCGACTAGAAGTCGAAGCATTCATTAAACAAGAAAGAGTTGATATTTTATTAGTCTCCGAAACTCATTTTACCCAAAGAAACGATTTCAATATATACAAATATAAAACTTATTGCACTAATCACCCAGATGGTAAAGCTCACGGGGGCACCGCAATAATAATAAAAGAAAAAAATAAACACTACGAACTCGAAAGTTACGAAAAAGAACACCTTCAAGCCACACAAATTAAAATTAAGGACTCTCATGGATCAATTACTATTGCAGCCGTCTATTGCCCTCCAAAGCACGCAGTCAAACGAGACAAATTCGAAGATTACTTCAACATCTTAGGAAACAGATTTATCGCAGGAGGAGACTTTAATGCGAAACACATCCACTGGGGATCCCGACTTATAAACCCAAAGGGAAGAGAACTGAAAGCTGTGGTCGACTCGAAAAACTATATCCCCCTAAGCACCAGAAAACCAACATATTGGCCAACAGACACCAACAAAATCCCAGACCTACTAGACATCTTTATCACAAAATGAATCTCCTCGAACTACATTAAGACAGAAGAACGCTTTGATCTAAACTCTGATCATTTCATAGTCTTAACCACAATTAGTCCAACCATCATACAAAAACAAGGAAAACCTTTCTTACACAACAAATCCACCAACTGGGACACATTTAAGAAAATACTAAACGAGCAACTAAACTTACAGATTCCCCTTAAATCGCAGGATGACATAGACAAAGTCGTAGTAAGAAATCTACTCCAATAAAAATGAACCACAATGAAAACATCTTCAACTATTCGAAACACATTCGTGATTTAATTTGTGAAAAAAGGAAAGCCAGAAGAACATGGCAACTAACCCGACATCCGCAAGATAAAATTATTCTTAACAACCTCAGCACAAAACTCAAACGACTCATAGCAAATAATAAAAATGACACATTCGAAGAATACGCAAGAAAGCTAACACCAGCAGCCGACACTAACTACGCTCTGTGGAAAGCCACAAAGAAACTGAACAGGCCAAAAAACACACCTCCCATACGTAAAAACAACAACGAATGGGCAAGATCAGATTATGAAAAGGCCGAAACATTCGGAAAATACCTATCTGAAGTACTCCAGCCGCACAACATGGGTCAAACCGATGACAAAGATATCTCAAACTCACTGAATACTCCACTATAACTTTCACCACCAATTTAGCATTTCTCACCAGCAGAAGTACGTAAGGAGATACAATACTTAAACAATAAAAAAGCTCCTGGACAAGACCAAATATCTGGAATAATCCTAAAAAATCTCCCTAAAAAAGAAATAGTTGCCGAAACTCAAATATTTAATTCAACACTAAGACTCCAGTATTTTCCAAAACAGTGGAAAGTTTCTCATATTATTCTAATACTAAAACCAGGAAAACCAGCTCACGAACCCTCATCATATCGCCCAATATCCCTTTTACCCATCCTATCTAAAATACTAGAGGAGCTAATCCTAAAGAGAATAAAGCCGACTATCGAAGAAAAGAACATAATCCCTAATCATCAGTTTGGATTTAGGGAACAACATTCCACACTAAAACAAATCCACAGAATCGTAAAGGTGATAGAAGAGGACTTGGAGGAAAAAAAGCTATGTTCAGCGGCATTTGATAGAGTGTGGCATCCCGGACTACTATTCAAAATAAAACTTCATCTACCACATAACATTTATCTCTTACTAAAATCTTATCTCACCGACAGACAATTTCGAGTAGATTACGAAAGCACTCTATCTCAAAATTAACCAATATAAGCAGGCGTACGACAAGGTAGTGTCTTGGGCCCAACACTCTACCAAATCTTCACGGCAGATTTACCTTGCCATAACAATGTCAAAATTGCAACATACGCAGATGACACGGCAGTGATCTCCTCCAACTATGACCACATCACTGCTACGAAAATACTACAAGACGCATTAAACAACATTAAAAATTGGGCCAAAAAATGGAAGATCAAATTAAACGAGACCAAATCTACTCACGTGACATTACCAATAAGAAAGTACGGTGTCCACACTTAAGCATCAACAACCACACAATACCAAAAAAAGACCACGTAAAATACCTAGGAATGCATCTAGACACAAAACTTTTATGGCAAAAACACATCACTACCAAAAGACAACAAATAGAACAAAAAATTAAGAAATTATACTGGCTAATAGGCAGAAAATCAAAACTAAACTTAAACAACAAACTGTTAATTTATAAAGCTACTATCATCCCAATCTGGACCTATGGCATCCAGCTGTGGGGATGCTCAAAACCCTCAAACATTATTCAGAGAATACAAAACAAGTGCCTCAGAATCATAGCCAATGCCCCCTGGTACGTGACAAACGTAACACTACACGACGACTTAAAAATTAAAACAGTTAAAGAACAAGTAAAAGTATTAGCAAAGAATTACGAAACTCGACTCTACAACCACAAAAATCAAGTGTTCCCCTAATTATTTTGACGAGTTTATTTCCAATTGAATTAAGTCCAGAAAAAAGAATTTAAACCTATTTTGGATGCTTTAAGTCTTTTTTCTCTAGAATTTAAGGTTTAGAACAATTCACAAGTCCACATCAATATCTTTAAAAAACTTGAACCACAAGCCTGATTTGCAAATATAAAAAAAGGCTTTCTTACTGAATTTAAATAAAAATATATGATTTAACTCATGCCCAACTCTGGTTGCGATCTATCCTTGGCCATATTTTTGATTGTAAGAATCTGTAACCATACGGGAATTATGTGCTTGTTGAAACTATACATTGTTAATTAAATATAATGGAGTATCTTGAATGAAGTAGGTCTAATTAGGCTAATAGGCAGAAAATCAAAACTAAACTTAAACAACAAACTGTTAATTTATAAAGCTACTATCATCCCAATCTGGACCTATGGCATCCAGCTGTGGGGATGCTCAAAACCCTCAAACATTATTCAGAGAATACAAAACAAGTGCCTCAGAATCATAGCCAATGCCCCCTGGTACGTGACAAACGTAACACTACACGACGACTTAAAAATTAAAACAGTTAAAGAACAAGTAAAAGTATTAGCAAAGAATTACGAAACTCGACTCTACAACCACAAAAATCAAGTGTTCCCCTAATTATTTTGACGAGTTTATTTCCAATTGAATTAAGTCCAGAAAAAAGAATTTAAACCTATTTTGGATGCTTTAAGTCTTTTTTCTCTAGAATTTAAGGTTTAGAACAATTCACAAGTCCACATGAATATCTTTAAAAAACTTGAACCACAAGCCTGATTTGCAAATATAAAAAAAGGCTTTCTAACTGAATTTAAATAAAAATATATGATTTAACTCATGCCCAACTCTGGTTGCGATCTATCCTTGGCCATATTTTTGATTGTAAGAATCTGTAACCATACGGGAATTATGTGCTTGTTGAAACTATACATTGTTAATTAAATATAATGGAGTATCTTGAATGAAGTAGGTCTAATTAGTTGTAGGTTTTGAATAGTCCAGCAGTGATAATTAGCATGATTAGTAAATCTTATTTCACAGTAGTAGCAGAAGCAGTTGTTTGTATGGAATGGATGATACTTTTTCTTATTGATGTCGAATTATACTCATTCAGGATACAGATGATACATATGTAAAGTGTCTTTTCCTCATTCGAAACATCCATTTTAAATTAAACAGGGATTTAAATAGCAATATTACTTTGTACAACAATACTACAAAGTAATGATTGTATGTTTCATTTTCTTTTATTCCAAAAATTATTGGGATTTTTGAGAACCTAATATTTGTCAACTAATGAAAATTAGTTTCCTTGTTCAATTACCTTCGGTAATAATAAATGTTCTATTGAATAATATAATTTAAAAAAAAAACAACTAATAAACGATTTAATTATTTTTATTATTTTTATGGGGTAGGTGGCTCAGTGGTATCGAGTCGGCCTGTGGATCTTGAGAACCCTGGTTCAATCCCCACAGCCGACAAACAATGTTCACTAATTTAAAATCTACCCCTGTTGCTTCCTCGCCACTAACATGACTATAACTATGGCTTTTATTATTTACGTTTTGAGAGTTCTTTTGGGGTTTGATGACGTCACAGAATGTGAACTGTCGAAATTCGCACAGTTAGTTAACAATAAAAACACGGAGAAATCTCTATTTAAATTTTCTGAATGATTCACATACATAGAATGCAGGAAAATTGTTTTAAAACGCGTACATTTTCCCACGTGGCAACTTTTACATCCTGATGAAGATTGTCCTTTAGATTTATATGTTATGTACATTTACTCTAAAAAAGATGACTACGAAAAGAAATCGTCTGACACAACAACGATCGCAGCTAAACAAATATTGGCTGATGTAGAATTGCTACAAAATTATCCTAATAATAGTTTAATAATATTTCATCCGAGTGTCACTCCAAATCGATCATATTTAGAACAACTAAAAGATATTGAAAATTTCAAAGTTTTAGATCAACCCCTGAACATGAATCTTATAAAAGATGCTTCTAAACAATCTATAGAATACTTAATTGAGCATGAAGCATATTTAAAGCTAATTACCGCAAAAAAATTTTCTATTATCTTTGGCAACGCACATCCAAATCATAAATTGATAAAAATTAAGCCAGACTGGGAAAACAACAATCCTTTATTAGATCAAGATGAATCAGGTCGAGAAATAGAAGAAGAACATTTAGAAAACCTACAAAACACAACAAAAAATAAAAAAAACTAAATAAAGGTGCTAAATATAAATACCACTATATCCCACGAATGGAATATTATTCAAATATTTGTGATATGTCAATCATGGCTACAGAAAAATTCAAAGTATTTCAGGCCACGTGGCCAAAGAGCTTCCAGTGGTTAATAAAAGAGTGTGCAAGAATTATTGAACAACCAACTAAAGAATTATACGATGCGTTTGTTACAGTGGAAGTTTATATGAATTATATGTATTTGAAAAGTAAACCACGCCATAACAATCAATTTATAAATAAGATAATTGAAAAAGTACAAGCGAATTGGTAATTTATTTGTATTTTTAAGTAAATAATTTTTTTTTGTTATTGTTTTAAGATAATAAATAATTTCGCAAGTTATTTGTTTCTTATATTTAGATATTTAAATATTAAATGAAAACCTATTAAAATAAACCGTGTGTGCATGTCAAGTGAAATAATCGCCAAACACAAAAAAATCGGACTTTGCAACAATTAATACGACAAATTTCCTTATATATACAATGGCTTAACACCCCTTTTGGGGTTGCGCCGCTACTATAGCTCTCTAGATCCTTTATTGAAGGGTGGATCAGTCCCTTTTCTATCTTCATATTTTCATGACTGATTTTCTCCATAGTTTCCTATCTCTCGATATTTCCTTCCAGTTTATAATTCCCGCATTAATTAGGTCCTCCTTAACTTCGTTGAGCCAAGTTGACCTTGGTCTGCCTCTTATTTTATTTCCAGGATCCCACTCCAATATTGCGTATATCATATCATTTCCACCTGCTCTCCAAACATGGCCCAACCATTTCGCCCTCTGCTGCTTTATTTTTTTAACTATGTCCTCACCCTCCAACTCTTGTAATAATTCACTGTTCATTCTTGATCTATAATCGTTAGCATTTACTTTTTCTCAGCAATCCACTAACCTACCTGAACTATAGTCCTACCGTTCAACTGTATTGCTGGCTGTCAGTGACAGTTCCTCATCAATAACATTAGCCAGCAATAGTTTCATTATTTCCATAACTATTAAATTTCATCACGGGAAATTTAGTAAATTTATAAACAATAATGTTTACTACAATAAACAAATAACTGAAAATTGATACGTTGTTCCTTTAGAAGTATAAGACGTTTATACCCAGCAATAGATTTAAAGGAGCACTGTAGATACACAGCGAAGTGACGTCACCAATATGGACGTCATGTGTGACTTGTGCCGTCTCCAGCAATAGTTATGATTTATTTCACCCCTGTTAAACTCTGCCATAAAATTTCGTATACATATAAACAAATACATGTACTTCAATAAGAAATCAACAACAAACTTAAATATTACGTTAAATGTGGCGTTATGAACACATTTATACCTAGCAATAGATTTTAATAAATCCACCCCTATTTAATTCTCAGCTATGAAAGATCGTATACATATAAATAATTACGTATACTTCAATAAACAATCAATAAAACAGTGAAATTTAATATGATATACATGCAACGCGATAAAAATAACAATAATTATATTTAATTAGTTGCGCAACCATTTCGCGTTTAGACAACAGTTCGAGGTTCTAAAATTATTGTCCGATAAAATGAAATTACCTATTATCCATATTGATGCTACTAGATCCGTTGTCAGACTACCGAAAGATTGCAAAAAAAGGAATTTATTATTATATACGTGATGTTAGTACTCAAACTATATTACCTATTGTCGAAATGAGTAGTAGCGAACATGATGCGACAACAATAGGTGTGTTGTTTGCACAATACAAATATTTTTGTGTGACACAAAATTTAAAGTGGCCATTATTTAACAGGGTACTTACCGATTTTAGTTTTGCATTATAATGCCATATCAACGTTTTGGAATAAGTGTAAAGATCTAAAACATTATTTAAATATGTGTTATAATACCGTAGTGGAAAAGAAGATTATGAGAAGTTTCATCCCAATTCAGATATGTTGTGCAGATTTTGCTAAAATAGTAGCAAATGATATAAATAAAATATCGTCAAACAAAGCATTTAAAAGATTTTCAAAAGAAGCTATATCTGTCACATTCGACATAAAATGTTTCGGTGCATTAACGCAATGGTTTCAATGTTTAGTAATAGTTCTTTTATCACCGAATAAGTTGGATAATTTTAATTACAACTTTTCTCAATTAACAACTATCTGATTAAATAAATGCGATGTTATTTATGACTCTGAATATATAGATAATAATGATATGATAGAACATGATGACTTACCGGAAGACTTACCGATATATAAAGTTAGTTTATTTTATGTTCAGTTTAAAAAAAATTATGATCAGTGTAGCGATTAAATTGACCAAAATAAAATACAGGCCACAGATGATATTAATTCATTTTATTGCGAAACATTAATGCAAACAATTAAAAAAAATATGTTCCTTTTATTCTACTCTGAACTTCAGTCATGTTCGATACTACTGATTCAGAAATTATTGACAGAAAATGTATTGCTCCTGTTGAGAACTGGTTTGAACAAGTAAAATATATTTTTTTAAATGAAACTAATTTAAAATGCTCTAGGTTCGTACGTCGAATAAGGAGCAGGACTTTGTCGCTTAATAAACAAATTATAAGCAAAATATCTAAAATACGGTGTGCTAAAAAACATAAAATCATTAAACTTAAAGATCCCGCCGTTAGAAGTAAAGAAGAATAGCGAAATAGAAAAATAACAAATAAAGAAAACTTGATTTATATTCACAAGCCAAGTACATTAAAAGTTTGAAAAGTAAAGAATTTAAGAAACAAATAGTTAAGCGACGTGAAATAAATATAGCGGGTTCAATATCAGAAGTAAATGTTGGATATGCAACAGTAGTAGGTACCTAAAAAAAGTATAACTTATCGTTAAAAAACATATTGAAAGTATTAAAAAGGTAGGAAATGACAAATTAGATGAAAAGAAAGACCATTTAAATTTAACGATTGAAATGGACATTGTCAATGAAAGTAAAGATAAAGCAACTTATAGTAAATGCGATGAGCAAAGTTTTTTAGAATTATATGATAATGGTCTTGTTAATCATTATAAGGTTGTTCCAGGCAAGAATTACTTTCTTGGACATTATAAAAAAGTTACATGTCAGATCAAAGACATTAATATTGATGATTTTGATAGCTAAGTTTAAAACCACAAGTAAGTGACATGTTACTAACCAACTTTGTTATAAATATATGTTTAAATTTAACCATTCAAGATAATTTAATAACTTTATATTTATTATTCAATTTACTAGCATATATAGAACGATTTTATTCGACTCTTATCGAATATTTGCGACTTTTAAACTTACATAAAGAATACAAATCATTAAATATTGCACATAATTTAAGAGGTAACCAAATAAATTTAGACTAAGACAAATATTTAACACAAAATTACATGCAACACCATATAGAGAAAATGTACATTATTTACGATAATATAAAATTAAATTTAGATGTTTAAAAATAAAACACAGCGTGAACATAATAAAGATAAGATTGAACATATGCCCGAACACCTAGAAGTCGGAATAAATCAAAACACCACACTCTAGTAAGATTCCTAAACCCAAATACGTAACACACCAAGTAATTAGCTTACAACCACAATATGCTACACTGAAAACTACCAACAACAAGAACTACAAATTTTCAAAGATTAAAAGACCCATAAAATTAATAAAGGAAACCATTGTTTCAGATTCATCCTGTTCGGAACAACAAGGAGGAACAACAACAAAATACTTAACAGACATAAGATAAGAGATTTCGCTATTCGTCTTAAATGCTGTTTGGTAACTTCACCTATTATTTTTCTACGACGATGTAGTAACTGGCATTTTGAAACTGTAACTGCAGACAAATAGTACAAAATTAACGAAAGGCTTACCGACGTGCAAGTAGCAGATGCAAAACTACCATATTGACTTCCGTCGTTTTGATTCTTGATTACGTCTGTAGTTTTTATTTATTAATACATAATATTAAATGCATTTATATGTTTTTTTTTTACATATACACAACTTCTGCCATGTACAACAAATACAAGTAACTTTTCTGTTAATGTCTATCTTGTAGGTTAAGTGAAACTATCAATAAATTTGAGAACATAAATTAGAACTTACCGCTTATTTAGTTCCAATCACATAAGCACTGAGCAAAACAAAATGTCTAGGTTTAAACTATTCCACAGTAAATAACACCTACAACATAAAATTAAAACAAACCGGCTAATTTACTGTACAGATATTAAGGCGCAATAAGAACGAACAAGAATCCACATAGTCACATGATCAACGCATAACAACGTTTACATAAACTTGGCATGTTTATAATTATAAATATTATAGATTCATAAGGGATGTTGATGGAAATGACCAAGGGTTAATTATACATAAAATCATTTAAAGAATTATATAGAGCTCAATTTAAATCACTTTTGAAAAAATTGACGCACTTATTAAAATACTGCAATTGGATTTTATTCACACAAAGTACGAAATTGGTTTAATTGATCATAATATGAGTATAAATAGTTTATCAGTACTATTATTAATAAGTTAAACAACGTAAAAAAGTCAATTAATTATTTGATTATAGGTTATAGAAGTAAATATTATAAGAAGGAAATCGGTCGAAAGTCAGACTCACAACAAAACATTATCGTGTATGTTGGGTTTCTTGTGGTCCTGACTAAAATGTAGATCTGACCAATCACAAAAAAAACCTGAAAATTTCCATATAAAATAATAAAAAGGGTATTGACGCTCGTTTTAAAACTATACTGTTACTTCAATAGCTCAGGTTTAAAAAATCAAACCAAAAATTAAATGGAAAATAAATTATTCCCAACAACAACAAAATACACAAGAGAGTAAGTGGACTGTATGAATTTTAAATGTATTTCAAAACTAAAATCTAAATTGAGATAATAACAACCAAAACCAAATAATAAACAAAACGAGAAAGAAAAACAAAACCCAAATAAGACAATGGAAAACGACCACAACTGCTAGTGAATTCCAAAGTCAACCATAAACCAATAAACAAAAATTATACACACGACCAACCAAATATCAACAAATTACGATAAATCTCAACCAAACAAACAATACGATGTAGATCTGAAAGAAATCACATATAAAATAATTGACTAACAACCCAGTTTAACTAACGCTTAAATAGCAAACAAAATACAGTTTCATTCACAAAATATTACTACAACCAAGTGTTATAAACAATATGAAACCTAAGTAACAAACAACAAATGTTACTTGGTTTAAACACGGAGCAATACACGAACGATGCTATCTAACAGGCGAACGCAACTAGAATATCGCCCCCTCCCAACTGTTCAGCGCTGACGCGACTTGTATCCAGGAGAAGGGGTACTTTGGAATGCTGTGACGTCGGCGTTGCCATAGTAACGGGCCGAACGGCGCACACGTCAGCAACGCGTGTACAAACAAGTTAGTCTCGCGCACTCGCGGACTAAAGTTTTGGCAACAATTGGACGCGCTAAACAGAAAGAAGTTTTGACTATCTTTCTATTCTAAACATATACAAACATGAAGTATTAAAGGAAATTATTTCAATTAACCGAAAATATTTTTATACATTTCAACGCAATATTATGATTTAAACATAAAATTAATTACTAGTAAAATGAGATTAAATTTTATGATAAAACAATTCCTTTATCGAAAATCGCCATAGAATCGACAATATTGAATTTCAAACTAATGGTACAAAGTTTAAGGTTTGTATCATATATGTATTACTAATTTATATATGGTTTGTATGAATTTCAGTCGGTAATATAACAGCGATGTTACCGGCACTATGATTATGTGCGTGAATGTCTATTTTTTGGTGCTTATGGAATTTTATATAGACTATTTTAAAACGTTAATTTAACAATAAAAGAATAATATATTTGGAAATTGTAGAGTACATAAAGTTAAGAAACATCAAAAAATATGTAAAACTACATATAATTTAGAAGTAATTTATACATTAAAATTTGTATTGATTCGCAGGAAATACATATATTGGACATACAGCTGTGTAGAAACTGTTGCCTAAGTACACATTAAATAATCTACCCTTAAATGCAAATATATATTGTTCAAGTCATTTTAATCGTAAATTCCTATCAACTAATGCATACGATGGTGTCTTAAATATTATCTCTTTCAGTGTAGGTATTTTAAATATTCTCTTTGCCATAAAAAAATGCAGTTTTTCGGTCAAGTACAAGAGGCAATTTTTACGATGCTTTTGTAAAAATAAAACTGCAAGAAATTTACCAATATTCAAATTTATTACAATGCAATAAAAACAGAGTATGTCGAAAACAGTTTTTCGACTTATACGGTTGCTGATATACATAGACTCCGTTGAAATATAGCAAAAAAAAACAAATGTGTGAAATTATTTATAAGTTTATTATTAAAATAAACATGTTATTAATTAGTATGTTATGCATCAAGGGAGGGAAATAAGCGATTATTCCCGCGTGTGAAGTTGACAAACCGAGACGTAAGCGAGGGCCGAAAGCTCGAGCGGAAGTCGAGGTTTACCAACTTCACACAAGGGATAATCGCGCCCTCCCGTGAAGCATATTATACTTTTCGTAACAAGTACACAAAAATTACTGTCTTATCGGGACAAAAGTCAAATATGGGTTGCGCAACTAGTTACCTAGGAAACACCGCAAACAGCTAATCTCTCTAGGGAAAGAAACATCGCTCTAGGAAGAGAAACATGGTACCTAGGGAGAAATGCAGTGTTTCTCTCTCTAAAATTAGGGAATAAGAACGTGTATGTGCTACGAAAAATATATATCATAGCACTAAACTTAAAAATATCTATTTTCTAATTTTTATTTAAGTAACAGAACTTTATACCCAAATAATTCTTTATTATTTATCAAAGAGTTCTGAGAGCTTTTTCCAATCTTTAAATAATTTTTATTTTATATACATGCTGATTGAGAAATAGTGACAAATGATTGTTTTTCTTATGATTAATATTAGACCCAATACTCATTACAAAATTGGGGATGAATCGAAATGCCTCATATTAGTGTGAAAATGCGCTATCATGATTAGTGATGAGAGATTGCCGAGCATTCATTTTTATGGAATATTCCTTTGTATTGTTTAGAGAATATTGCAGGAAAATTTTGAGGATAAACATTTTTTTACATCTTAATCTACGTACAGGATGTTAAATTAGCAAACAATTTCTATTATTTTTTTAATTTTATCGAACTAACTGCTACGACCACATTCCGATATATATCCTTTGTAAGTAGCCGTCACGGGTGGGACCCGAGCCCACAACCTTAGGGTTGCGAGCCAGGCCCTCAACCCGCGCGGCTATCACGCTATTTTATAACACTATTTTAATGAGCGAAAGAATAAATTTTTAGAACAGCGATTCTCAAATATTTTTCCATTTTAAATAAAAACTTTATTTTTTATTTATTCATTCCGTATTTTTTCTGAATTAAACGATATAACATTTGTATATCCCTGAATGACAAAAAGAAATAAGACAATTCTATATCAAATTTTAATTTACATTTTTAAAATTTTTATATTTATATTACGTATTTTATATACATTGTTTAGAATAGAAAGATAGTCAAAACTTCTTTCCGGTTAGCGTGTCCAATTGTTGCCAAAACTTTAGTCCGCGAGACTAACTTGTTTGTACACGCGTTGCTGACGTGTGCTCCGTTCGGCCTTTTACAATGGCAACGCCGACGTCACAGCATTCCAAAGTACCCCTTCTCCTGGATACAATGCGAGTAAGCGCTGAACAGTAGAGAAGGGGCGATATTCTAGTTGCGTTTGCCTGTTAGATAGCATCGTTCGTGTATTGCTCCGTGTTTAAACCAAGTAATATTTGTTGTTTGTTACTTAGGTTTCATATTGTTTATAACATTTGGTTATAGTAATAGTTTGTGAATCAAACTGTATTTTGTTTGCTATTTAAGCGTTAATTAAATTGGGTTGTTAGTCTATTATTTTATATGTGATTTCTTTCAGATCTACATCGTATTGTTTGTTTGGTTGAGATTTATCGTATTTTGTTGATATTTGGTTGGTCGTGTGTATAATTTATGTTTATTGGTTTATTGTCGACTTTTGGAATTCACTAGCAGTTGTGGTCGTTTTCCATCGTCTTATTTGGGTTTGTTTTCTTTCTCGTTTTGATTATTATTTGGTTTGGTTGCTATTAGTTGAATTTTTAGATTTTAGTTTGAATTATATTTAGAATTTATACAGTCCACTTACTCACTCTCTTGTGTATTTTGTTGTTGTTGGGAATAACCTATTTTCCATTTAATTTTTGGTTTGATTTTTTAAACCTGAGCTGATGAAGTAACATACATTTTTCTACTATTCTTCTAGTTCTGAAGATGGTTATAAATTAATCAAAACGTCAACATAATATTATGTCCTCCCAATCCCTTCTGCAGGGCCGTCTTTATCGGGGGTTCAAGGGGTACGGGTGACCCGGACGCAGAGTCCTAGAGGGCGCACATAAGCTCGATATTTCATTAAACCCCAAGTCATTCAATAACAACGTCATTGCACCGTTTCGTACACTTTGTGCATGTTGTAGCTATTATTTCTTTTGATAACAAATTAATATCTGGAATTAGAAAAACTATTGGTCATTGCAATATTAAAACTATAACTACTAACTTCACTAATATTAATTCGCTTTATACATAAACTAAGGACAATATTGAAAAATCTAAATATAAAAATGTTGTATACAAAATTCCATGTGGGTCCTGTGGAAAATGATACATTGCAGAGACTTCACAACCGTTAGAAAAAAGAATATATCAACATAATTATTATTGCAAGCTTCTTGATACAAATCATAGTTATCAAACTGATGCGTATAATAATTTAAAATATGCTCAAATATTTGTACGGAATTAACCAATTTAATTTTTATATATTTTATTTTAATTATTTACTATTTTTTGTTTTTTCTATTTTTATTTTTCATATGTATCTTTTTTGTTATTATTTATATTTTACAAATATTGTTTTATATTTTTACGTTTTTTAAAGGTTTGACATTTTGATTAATTTTGCTAGTTTTATATTATAATTATTGTATTTATATTTTAAGGTGCTGATGATGAGCTAATATTTTTGCTACAAACGTCCACAAATAAATATTTTATAAAAACAATAGATTTTTCTTTATTTATTAGATTATTATGATTATTATTCTGATCCATTAGCAACTCGAATCTCTCATTTAATTTCGAGATAGCCTAGTCAAATAAATAAAATAAAAATTTATTTTAAATTTTTCATTGGGTCTAAAATGGGCTCATCTGTAGCCGCGTAATTAAAATGTCTTTTTCGGGGACGTGGACGAGCAGTTCCGGTAAATGTTATGTGTGTAGTAAGAAAAGCTATTTTAACTTGTACAATGTGAGTGGTATAACAAGTGCCGAATGCGGTATGAGGTGTGTTTAATAAAATAATTTAATATTGGTGCCTATATTTTTATTTTATTTAATTTGCTAGTTTTATATTATAATTATTGTATTTATATTTTAAGGTGCTGATGATGAGCTAATATTTTTGCTCGAAACGTCCGCAAATAAATATTTTATAAAAACATTAGATTCTGAAGCCTTTTCTTTATTTAATATATTATATAATTGAATCTTTTTTTAAACATATATTATAAATAATTATAATCAGAATAAATGGGTACCTTTTAAATAATAATATAAAATAAAACATTACTGATGAATTTTTCCGGGCTTTTATATTGAAAAAAAGTGTTGATTTTTAATTTGTATAATTTATTGTTTTATTTGTATAATTTAAGAATTTTGAGAAATAAATAAATGAAACATTAAAAATTACATTGCGTTTTTTAGGTTGACAAGAGCTGGAGCGCAGACTGAACACCCCTGCGCAGAATATGCTTAAGACGGCCCTGCTCTTCTGTTCTTTATCTCTTATTGGTAAATATTTCCTTCCTTTTAACCATTTTCCTTCACTATTATTCAGCATAAAATTTTATTCTATTTTTATTATTTTTATGAATTTTGTTTTAAAACTACAGAATACATGATAAATATATTTACATATATTATTGCTATTAAATAATATAATTTTAAAATACCTCTTATTCGAAACAGACTTTAAAAATGTATACATATTTTGATTTATAATATAGTAATTTTAAATTTAAAAAATCTATTAGAATTATACAAATTCCCTTTAACATTATTAATCCGTCATACCATTTATTATCTACGTATTAATTTTAAAATACATAGATGTATATATAAAATATAATTTTAAAAATAATTTTAAATTTATATAATCTATTAGAAGTATACAAATTCACTTTAACATTATTTATCCGTCAATACCATTTATGACATATTCTCCAAATTTTTAACAGTCCTATTTTTCCATTTTACCTATGTATTAATTTATTAACTTTTCCCCCTATTCTATAACTGAAAAAAAATAAATTTATTATCTACTGTGAATAGATATATACAAATTTTATTTGAAACTTTTTCGTTTTCACTACTATTTAAGAATTAAAATCATTAAAAGTATTAATTACTAGTGATATAAGTAACTATTGCATAATTTGATAATGAAAAATTAAATTTAGTATTTGTCTAGTGAATGTGGTTCGATCAATTATATACGAGTATATTTAGTAGGCCAATAAATAATGTTGAATTATTCAATCCTATTGTTATGATAAATAATGTGCAAAAATATTAAAAATATATACATACATAAATATATTTGTATGTTGTTTGAAAGTTGTAGACAATTGTAGATTATTAATAAAAGATGAATTTCAACTTTCATTGTCTTTATATTATTAATATTTGTATGTTGTGATGCCTGTGAAAAAAATGTAAACATATGTAAGAACAAATAATTTGCCTCATCTGCTGTCTTTTTCATCATTGGTGTCTTGTTCTTTCTTCTTTATGTGGAAAAAATCTGCGAGAACTTTTCCGATATCTTCGTCTGTTTGGCAACAATAACAAATTTTTAAAAATTACTCAACCAAGGACTGGTTATCCTGCACTGCCGAATTGCAAAGAAGATTTATCAATGTGGACTAAAAATAAAAAATAAATATTAAACAATATATTGTATCTACTTTTAAAGAATTACTTTAAGTAAAAACGGTTTATAACTTTTAGGTGAGTCTGCTAAAATTATCAACAATTTTGTCAAGTTGTACCATTCTCTATTTAAGACACACTGTTCAATTTTCCCCCATAAAAATGAATATTTATTCCAATGTTGAAATGTTTTGGATTCCTCTCTTGGTAATGCGTTTAATGAAGCATGTAAACTTTTTATGTAATATGTCTTCGGGGGTGTATTCAAAAATTTATCAATTTTTTCCTAAAAATTAAGCACGTTATAGATATTGTAGAAAAAAGATTCTCTGAAATCTTTTACGAAACATACATAATCTGGTAATTTCCGTAATTCCAGAACCTTGGCTAAACTATTATTGCCTGTTAGTTCTCATTTAGTACATAATTCTGACGGTTTAACATCTGAAACATCTTTATCATATTTACAAGTTGTAAGTTTGATTTTTTTCTTCTGTTGTTTAATAAGATTCTGTATTCGTTTTGATCGTTCAGCTTCAGCATTTTCTTCATTCGATATTTCTTTTTTAGATTTTTCATTTTTTCTGATTAACTTGCGTTGAATTTGACTTGTCGCAGATATCTTTCTGCGAATTAAATGACTATTTTGATTTAATTTATTGGAAGAACTTGGTGTCTCAAATAATGATTTAACTCCGGAAAAATATGTTTTTTTGGTTATTCTGTTCATCAGAATCAGATAATTCGTATTTAGATGGCTGATAATTTTTCTTTATTTGCTGTAGACTTTTATGTCTTTTGGGAGAATTTAAATCATTTGTGTTTTAGCTTGCGTTGTATAGGGTTCGCGTTCGTTTGGCAGTTTATATTGAATTTATTTAATTATTATTGTTTAATTTCATTTGATGTTAAGTACTAAGTCTTAGTTTTATGTATTTCATAGTTTTAGTATAGTTTAAGTGCATATAAGGACATAATTTGTGATAAGTGACTGCAAGTGACTGAATCAAAGATTATTTAATAACAAGGTAAGTAAATAATCCAAATATATGTAATAAATAAATATAGCGTAAAGTTATGTACACAATCAGAGCCAGTTGCATCTCTATTATTTAAATTTTAAATATTTTTAAAATTAATCATATCGAATCGAACCCAAATTGTGAAAAATAATCTTTTCGACTGTCATTATTTCGATTTGACATTTATATTTCATTTAAAGAATACTTAAAATTTTATTACCTACTAAACATAATCAGTACGTAAAATTATTGCATGCATATTAGTAATGATTGTTGACAACAATATAATTCGTTAAAATTTTTAATAAACGGGCAGTGTATTTTGTAGATTTCACAGAACAGATTTGATTTATTCGTAATTGTTGTTATTATATTACAGTGAAACTTTTTTTTGTATAGATGGTTGGTTGTTGTGCCTTTGGTTGCTCTAATCGGTCAAAGAAAGAATTATTTATGAAAGCTTTTCCTACGGATCCGAATCAGAGAAAAATATGGGCAGTTAAAGTGAAACGAGAGGGTTGGACTCCAACTAATTCATCTCGACTTTGTGAAGTAAGTTAATTTTAATTAAAAGTGAAAATGTAGCAACGTTTGAACCATTTTTCCTATATTTAATGTATTTATATTACCTTAATGAACTCATTAAATTTTATGTTCATGTAGAATTTATTGGTTTATGTTGTTCACTAGTGCTGTTCTTTTCAAATTTAATACTAATTTTGTATTCAATTGATTTGAAATGAAATATTTCATCTTATGCATGAAGTCTCTTCTGACGGTAAGTTTTCTTTTTATTTAAATATGATTTTACAAGCATTTAATTAGTCGATATATTTTTAAAAATTTTCAAATATGTGTATGCTTAAAATTTATTAATAAAAGATATATTAATTTCAAGTAATATATTAGTAAAATAATATTTCCGTGTTTTACTCCTATACAATCCATGTTAAATTGGAACAAATATGGCGGCCAGGGTCGTATGTCTTTACTCTCAGTTCGGACTAGTAACACCATCTAAAGGTTGTCAACGAAAGTAAAATACGATGTATACGGTAAAGGATTATTATTTTAACCGAAATCTTATTAGAAATGATTTCTAAAAGAAGCATGCTTGAAATATTTTTAAATATACAATTTTATTATTTATAAAATAAAAAATATTACATATTCGTACTTACAAAATATGCTAACATGTATTAATTATAAAATGTTTACAAAATATATTGCCTGATACCTTGAGCTTGGTCTCTTTAACAGGTTAAAACTATGCTCTAAAAACTTTCAAAAACAGAGCTAGTGGTACCGGCTATTATTTAAATAAATATATACAGTAAAATTTTTGAATTACAAATATGACAAAATTATCTAAACTATTACTTTGAGTTTTTAATGCCACTAAGGCTGACATCAGACCATTATGATTTTTCTTTAACCAAATCTCTCGCACATCTACTTATCTAGTCTATTTATAATAATTTCGTCTACAATTCATGTCTTCTGTCTTGGTCAAATAGTTTCTTTTTTTGAGGTTATTATGTTTTCGTTGTTAACTAGGGTAGCTATTCAACTCTCTAATATTCAAACACTGCTTAGCGAGCACATAGCTTTATGCATCTGCATAATCATGAAACACCATAAAATGAAAATACCTAAAATGGCGGATGTAGCAAAGATCCGAACCAAAATATAATGGTTATATATTCAATCTATTACCCAATAGCTGGCAATTTAGTGTAATATTCAAATTGTTTTTTTCTAGGAAAATTTATACACTGCATTATTTACAGAACATCAAGCAGATTTAGGCATTGTGTCATAAAGTAATGTTCCGTAATAACAATGCACTGTATAGTCTTCAAGTTTATGATGAAAAAATTAATGCTTTGAATGCCCAAATATATTTTAAAGATAATTTTCATGAGGATATTTTTTAGAATGATTAATATCTTGTTTAAATTTATTGGTACACATAAACCTGCTAAATGATTAAATTTTATTTTGATTTTCACAGTAGTGCTAGTACGAATTTTGTCAGCAATAGAAACCCAGGCTCATATAAATAGTTAATTTACACAAATCTACATTGTAACGTTCAATTCTTCTTCGCGGCATTTTTGTGCAACTTGTGCTGACAGCCGTTCCGCGTTGTGTGGCGTTGCGCAGCGGAAGCGGTGATGGTTCTCTTGCTTGCAGATCGTGAATTAGGCTACACGTGTTTTTCTGTTACCGCTGTGGAATTTGCTATACTTGAACGACATTTAAATTTGATAATCGTTGATTATTTATTCTGCGTTGAACTAACATTCTAAGTAAGTAGTATTCTAGATTATTTTATCATCTTACAACGTTTTTGGTTGTTTATGCTCAATCTAGTTAGCGTGTCTGTGAAAACAGATGTCCGTTTCCCACGTGGACCCGGCATCACGGTCTGGGAGCAATAGCATAATTGTTGTTACTGGTAGTGTGAGTTTCGTTTTAGCATTCCAGTTTCTAAATTTATTTCTTTTTGTTTGGATTCTCACCTATCACGGCGAATAATTATTTTTTTACACCGATTAAATTTTTGGGAGGGTTAATTTATTAAAATCTGTAAAGTTGGGTTATAAATCATCTGTGTTGTGAGCACCGTAATCGACAGCGATTCCATTTCTTAACGGCGGCTCTGTTCATCTCAATGTCATCATTCATCGAGTGAATGTGCGTGTGCCTGTGACAGACGACTGGACTTAGACTTTTTGGACGATCCCGGAGTAAGTCTTGTGCCGTAGCACTTTTTGCAGGTTAGTTTACAACCTGGTGAGACGTAGAGTTTCAGTAGCGCTGTAGTTAAGTGTTTTAGTCATAAGTTTGTTTGGTTGGCGTGAATTTTTAGTATAGTTAATTAGTTTTGGGATAATTCACAGCCAACACTAGTTACTGAAACTCTGGGGCTCTGGTGTTCTTGATGCTTTTGCATCATTTGTCGCGAAAGTCCGTTTTCTGCAAATCACCTTCATCTTATCACCCTTTTTGTTTCCTTTCTTCCTCCCTGCTTTGCGTAAAATCAATCAAAGATTTTGTTAGTTTTCAAATTTTGTTATGTATTAATTGACAGTAGATTTGTAATATAATTGTAACTTTGTTTATATTCATACTTGTATCTTTGTAAGTAATTTTTTCTTTTGAGAGCTCATAGTTAAAATAGTTTAGCTGTTTAGAAGGATTTGTGCTTCATTTTGTGTTGAGTATTAGATTCATTTATACCACATTGTTTGAACTAGTTACTGGCGCTGTGTTGTACTGTTTTAGCGTTGATACCAGCCAGAAGGGATCATAGGCTGAGACGATAGCTGATTCTGGGTGTGATTCGCGTGCGGCTTGGATCCTGCAATAGCACGACCACGTTTACCTCGAATTCACCAAGGAAACCTATCCTGTCGACTGCCGCTGACTGTCGATCATACTCATCAGCTGCTGAATACTATCTCACCGGCAGAAATTCACGCCTAAACTACGCTGAATCTTACGGACAACTACAACACCGCCTGCCTTCACTAATACGTCTTCTCGAGGAAATTTCCGTGCTGACCGTATACCTACGTTAGCCAGGAAGCCCCGCTTACCACCCAGAAGCTCTTGAATCTCCAGCAAGAAGATTATTAGCTAGCTTTAGTTTACACCACAATTTGCTGCACAAACTGTAAGTTCATTTTTTTGTTTGCTCTATAATTTATTTTGCATCATTTCTAAGATTGTATGTTACGCTTTAGCTCATTGATTTTTGTATTCACCATTCAGCTCTCATTAAATTGTACAGTTTTATTTAGTGTGTATTCCTCCTTCTTCCCATCTAGTTCCAAGTCACTAGATTCTCTTTCAGCCATTATTTCAGACTTGGTGGCGCTCTCTTTACCCCGACCCGCTCGTGCAACTAACATCCGTCGGTCACTTTTGTGGGCGTTCTCGAACGGTAAGTTTTTACCCGAAAAGGCGTCACACAAATCTGGCACCCAACGTTGTGGGCCCCGATACTTCGTGCTGTCACTTGTAAACTCATTTTATGCTCAGTGGAGCTCAGTAAATGAAAAAAAGTTGCAGTGCGGAAATATCCTATTCTTCTCTCTATCCTGCTCATCATTATCTCATATATCATATTCATAAATCATTCAGATATTTTGAAATTTTTGCTTGTAATTAATCATTTATTTTTGTCGGTTATTATTTTTCAACGCGGACCATGGACATTGAGCACTTGTGTCATTTAACGGAAGATGAGATTCGTTACGAACTTGTTATACGCGGAGTTCCTGATGTGGGATCACGAACAATAATGACTAGTACGTTACAAGGACTGGTGAGAATGGAGCGTGTAAATGGAACTGCTGCTGAGTATCCTGCCGTTCAGTTGAATGAAAATGTTGAATACCGTACCTGCAAGTCAAAACTCAAGGAAATGCATGGTGAGTTATCACATTTGAATAACTGTTCATCTACCATTCATACTCAAACCACCGCGCGTCTCGGACATTTAAGAAACAGAATATTACGTATTAAATCACCAAATTTGCGAGCCAACCTATTAGTAGATTTAGCCAACGTGAGCGAACTGTTAGAAGCCCGTTTTCATAGTAATTCACTCGATCTAATTAGTTTTGACGATTTTACGCCCGATAGATTTCAAGTCAGACCCTTACTGGAAGATCTGTTACCGGTAAGCGAAACTCGTGATGCCAACCAGCCCCCTTCAGCTATGAATCAGTCCTTTGCTATGTTCAATCAAGCAGTTAATAATTTAAGGTACTCAAATAGCACTGTCGTCCTTAATGAAGGAGCAGAACCACTCTTTCGTTCTCCTCAGACCATTCACAAGCCTGTCGTGATAGGAAAATTGAGCTCTATTCGATTCGACGGAACCGGGAGCATTATGTCTTTTCTTGACCGTATAAATGAAGTAGCTATGGTGCACAGCATTTGCGACACTCAATTATTTCAACAAGCCTCCGACCTCTTTGTAGGACAAGCTTCGATTTGGTATCGTTCGATCCGGCATACCATCAATTCTTGGGATAATCTCGTGTTGAAACTTAAGTCGGCATTTCTACCTACTGATTACGAAATAAGATTGTGGGATGAAATAAGAGCAAGAACTCAAGGTCCCGAGGAACGATGTGAATTTTTTGTAGCCTCTATGCGTATTATGTTCTCACGTTTATTAGCTCCTCCTGATGAACTAAATCAGATCTTGTTTGTTATTCGCAATTTACAACCTTACTTTCAAAACGACCGTACTTTGTATCGTTGTAGAACTTTTGAACAATTACTCATAAACTTGCGTGAAATGGAAGATAACAAATTTCGCCTTCAAAGTTTTCGCAATCCTCCTGCTCGTTCATCATGCCTGTTGGAACCAGAACTTGCGTATCAGCGCGAGCGAACATCTCGTAATATCGCTGAATTAAATGCAGAACAATCTGTCAATACGCTCAATACTTCCACAGTTAAGTCGTGTTGGAATTGCGGTGAGAAGAATCATCTCTCACGTTCGTGCACTAGACCCAAGCGTCGACACTGTTATTCTTGCGGCACACCGGACGTAATTCGCCCAAATTGCGTTAACTGCAAACGTCGGAATTCAAAAAACGTAGAGGCCGGTTACGAGTCTTCAGCCGTCGCAACCTCAGGCCTACTGCGAGCGCTGAACAAGCCAGATGGAGCGACTGGTTAAACACTGTCAAAAACTTTTGTTCGTCTCATAAATTAGCTCCGCTTTTGCAAAGCGTAACCAATGATACGCGTCCCTATTTGCACGTCTCTGTAGGCCCATATCATTTGTCTGCCTTGTTAGATTCTGGTGCCAGTGCCACTGTAATTGGTCATGCCGGTTTACATCTCTTAAAGTTACCGGGAATTTCTGTAAAATCTTCCGAAAAAATTGATCTGTCATCCGCCGATGGTTCAGCTCAAACGATTCTAGGAACGGTCATGCTGCCGATTACTTTAAATGGGAGTACTAAACTGATAAAAACCATTGTATCACCTTCTATACGTCACCCGTTGATCCTGGGAATTGATTTCTGTCACCAGTTTGGTCTTTCTGTCGATTTTCATAAAAATCAGTGGAAAAAACATCGTCCCGGTAAAGAAAATATTGTGCCCGATGCCTTGTCTCGCGCGCCTCTTGAAATTTCTGCTTTAACCTTAGAACATGATCCTGTTGACCCCTGGTATCTTCAACTTCGTGAAAAAATTATTAAAGAACCGGATAAGTATCCAGAATGGAGAGTAGAGCATCTTTCTATCTTCAAACGTGTTCCTCGTTGCTCTGTACTACCTGCCAATCTTTCGGAATGGAAACTAGTAGTTCCTGCTGAACAACGTAAAGCCATTCTACAACAATGTCATGACTCGCCAAACGGCGCTCATCTTGGTTTTCACAAAACTCTTCATCGCGTGTGCGAGCAATATTATTGGCCTCACTTGCGTGCTTTCATTTTCAAGTATGTTTCTCGTTGCTCCACTTGTTTAGCACAGAAAGTTTTACAACTTCGTCCCGCCGGTTTAATGGGCAGTGAAAAGAAAGTTAAATTTCCCTGGCAATGCATCGCGTGTGATTTGATCGGTCCGTTACCACGAACCACCTCTGGTAATTCATACATTTTTGTGGTAGCCGACTTCTTTACAAAGTTCCTCTTAACATATCCTCTTCGAGCTGCTACTGCTCCGAAGATCTGTGAAATCTTAGAACGTGACGTGTTTCTAATGCATGGCGTCCCTCAGATCGTCATTACTGACAATGGTTCTCAATTTCGCAGTCAACTTTTTGAACAACTCATGAGAAAGTACGATGTTCCAAAAATCTGGTATAACGCAAAATTTCACCCCCAGGTCAACTTTGTTGAAAGACACAACCGTGTAATTAAATCTGCTCTTCGGTCATTCATTAAAGAGGATCAACGTCATTGGGATCGCACCTTGCCTGCTGTTACTCAAGCCATTCGCACCAGCTCTCATGATGTCACCGGATATAGCCCGGCTTTTCTTAATTTTGGACGTCATATACCGATCTCTGGTAAATTTTATGGTTCTCCAGCTTCAGAAATAGATGTTTCAAATCGCGATTCTTATGCTAACAACCTGGTTCATTTGAAAGACATATTCAAGGACGTACAAATTAAATTATCCGAAGCCTATCAGCGCAATTCCAAATCGTATAATCTACGGAGACGGCCGCTTTCATTTTCTGTCGGAGATACGGTCTGGAAGAAAAACTATGTCCTATCTAATGCAGCCGCTCATTTTTCATCTCAATTAGCTCCGAAATACATTCCGTGCACCGTCCACCGCAAAATCTCAGATCTAGTTTATGTTCTTCAAGACAAAGATGGTCGCAACATCGGACGATGGCACATCAAGGATCTGAAACCAGCTCCGGAAAACGATCACGCATCTGAAAATGGTTCTGATGATTAAGTTTCGCTTTTCAAAAAAAAAAAATGTATTAACCTGGTTAATCCATTTTTTTTTGTGTCAGCAGAGGGGTAGTGTAACGTTCAATTCTTCTTCGCGGCATTTTTGTGCAACTTGTGCTGACAGCCGTTCCGCGTTGTGTGGCGTTGCGCAGCGGAAGCGGTGATGGTTCTCTTGCTTGCAGATCGTGAATTAGGCTACACGTGTTTTTCTGTTACCGCTGTGGAATTTGCTATACTTGAACGACATTTAAATTTGATAATCGTTGATTATTTATTCTGCGTTGAACTAACATTCTAAGTAAGTAGTATTCTAGATTATTTTATCATCTTACAACGTTTTTGGTTGTTTATGCTCAATCTAGTTAGCGTGTCTGTGAAAACAGATGTCCGTTTCCCACGTGGACCCGGCATCACGGTCTGGGAGCAATAGCATAATTGTTGTTACTGGTAGTGTGAGTTTCGTTTTAGCATTCCAGTTTCTAAATTTATTTCTTTTTGTTTGGATTCTCACCTATCACGGCGAATAATTATTTTTTTACACCGATTAAATTTTTGGGAGGGTTAATTTATTAAAATCTGTAAAGTTGGGTTATAAATCATCTGTGTTGTGAGCACCGTAATCGACAGCGATTCCATTTCTTAACGGCGGCTCTGTTCATCTCAATGTCATCATTCATCGAGTGAATGTGCGTGTGCCTGTGACAGACGACTGGACTTAGACTTTTTGGACGATCCCGGAGTAAGTCTTGTGCCGTAGCACTTTTTGCAGGTTAGTTTACAACCTGGTGAGACGTAGAGTTTCAGTAGCGCTGTAGTTAAGTGTTTTAGTCATAAGTTTGTTTGGTTGGCGTGAATTTTTAGTATAGTTAATTAGTTTTGGGATAATTCACAGCCAACACTAGTTACTGAAACTCTGGGGCTCTGGTGTTCTTGATGCTTTTGCATCATTTGTCGCGAAAGTCCGTTTTCTGCAAATCACCTTCATCTTATCACCCTTTTTGTTTCCTTTCTTCCTCCCTGCTTTGCGTAAAATCAATCAAAGATTTTGTTAGTTTTCAAATTTTGTTATGTATTAATTGACAGTAGATTTGTAATATAATTGTAACTTTGTTTATATTCATACTTGTATCTTTGTAAGTAATTTTTTCTTTTGAGAGCTCATAGTTAAAATAGTTTAGCTGTTTAGAAGGATTTGTGCTTCATTTTGTGTTGAGTATTAGATTCATTTATACCACATTGTTTGAACTAGTTACTGGCGCTGTGTTGTACTGTTTTAGCGTTGATACCAGCCAGAAGGGATCATAGGCTGAGACGATAGCTGATTCTGGGTGTGATTCGCGTGCGGCTTGGATCCTGCAATAGCACGACCACGTTTACCTCGAATTCACCAAGGAAACCTATCCTGTCGACTGCCGCTGACTGTCGATCATACTCATCAGCTGCTGAATACTATCTCACCGGCAGAAATTCACGCCTAAACTACGCTGAATCTTACGGACAACTACAACACCGCCTGCCTTCACTAATACGTCTTCTCGAGGAAATTTCCGTGCTGACCGTATACCTACGTTAGCCAGGAAGCCCCGCTTACCACCCAGAAGCTCTTGAATCTCCAGCAAGAAGATTATTAGCTAGCTTTAGTTTACACCACAATTTGCTGCACAAACTGTAAGTTCATTTTTTTGTTTGCTCTATAATTTATTTTGCATCATTTCTAAGATTGTATGTTACGCTTTAGCTCATTGATTTTTGTATTCACCATTCAGCTCTCATTAAATTGTACAGTTTTATTTAGTGTGTATTCCTCCTTCTTCCCATCTAGTTCCAAGTCACTAGATTCTCTTTCAGCCATTATTTCAGACTTGGTGGCGCTCTCTTTACCCCGACCCGCTCGTGCAACTAACATCCGTCGGTCACTTTTGTGGGCGTTCTCGAACGGTAAGTTTTTACCCGAAAAGGCGTCACAACATCTACAATTGAAGAAGTAAATATGCGATTTTTATTTAATACAAAAGTATGATAATAGTTTATTTCACGACATACGTAGAAATTTAATTTTCTTTTCTTGAAATAGTGAGAAAAATAGCAGTTCCTCACTAGAGATAAAAAATAGATATTTAAATAAAAACACTTCAAAATTAGAAACAAATTCATTATTTTATTGAAAATTCTTAATTAGTTGTAATATACTTTAAATTATCTTACAATTTTGATTAAAACAAATAAAATATTATCTTTATTGTACCTGCTAATATATTCCCTGAGTGTACTTAAAATTCAAATAAACCTTTTTTTTAATGTGAAAAAAAATTGTGTTTAACACGAAAGAAAATTAATGTTTTAACTTTAATTTGCCAAACAACAATTGTTGTAATCGGTAGAAAGGTTTGTATAAAAAGGTGCTAGTATTTTGGGATAAAATTATTTGATGACGTGGTCTTTCCATATTATATTTTTTTATATTCCACATATACTTAGTACTAAGGATAGGAACATCTATTCATTTACATATTTAACATATTTCAATTATAAATCGGCCTTGTATCATTGTTTAATCGATAATAAAAATAAATTTTTCATTAAAAATACATACGTTACTAGATGTGGATTGTCGATTAAAAAAAATCAATTTCGGCTAACACAACAACGATCAGCAAAGTATATATATAAAGTAATTAGTAAGCTTTTATAATTATTATGCTTGTATTTTCATTTTAAACTCGAGGGATCGGCATAAAACGATTAAATGCACCGCAATTACGTTTACAAAGGAACTCAAAATATGATCTGTCATAACTGGTTTCACAAGGTTCACACAGAGGTTGTACAGCCCCATTCGCCGGTACGGGTCAATCATAGGAAAAAAACAAGAATAATTTTAGGCTGAATACGACCCTTGAAAATTTACCTATTTTGACCATCGATAAGCGATATGGGGTAGCCGTACTAATTAATTTCATTGTAGTTATATGGGACAGGGTCGTTTAATTGTTTTATGCCGATACCTCGAGTTTAAAATGAAAATAGTATAGCTGCGAGAGCAAAGATGTTAGTTTGATTGCATAGTTTTGTACATTTCGGATTGAAAACATGAAAATATGATGTAAAAATATAGAGTTTTCTCTTGAACGTGACATTTTTAAACAAGTTTCACTGACAACAAGTTTTATTTTTTCATAATCTTTAATTTCATATACAAATTGTATATTGAAATGCTCCGTAGTCTGTGAAAAGTTTGATAATGTCCAAACACAAAAATGACTGTATCTTGTTTATTATCAACTTTATTAAAAAAATGACTGAAAAATGTTAATATTTTTATATCATCATTATTTATATAAAATATGAATAATTTTTTTCTATTAGAAGAGCAGATAAGTTGATAGCATTTTTGAAAGTTTTCGCGTGTACTCCGGAGCGGCCTTACATTTATTTTCTTATCTCGTATAACAGAGAATGCTAATTTAAATAAGTGGATTATTCCGAAAATTAATATAATTATTTTTTTAATATTTACATGTATATATCGGTTCTTCGCCGAATACAATATCTATGCCCTATATATTCCATATTAAAGTATAGCACAACTCAATAATAAACTTGCATGAATCCAAGTTACCTTCAACTTCAATATTTCACTACCGTGAAAATCAAAATAAAATTTAATCATTTAGCAGGTTTACATGTACCAATAAATTATTTTTTTTATTATTTAGAGAAATTATAGAGATTTCGACAGCGTAGGTCACTAATCTCTGGTACAGTATATTATCTTATAATAAATATGATTTTGTACATTGGTTTGGTATTAATTATATTTGTTTGTAGATTTGTATATGTTTGAGATATTTTATTACATTTTGGTTATTGTTTGTTAGTGTTGCCTGAAGGGTATTTGGAATATTGTACATCTGTCTCTGAACTGTGTATTTGTGACATTGTGTGATAATGTGTTCTACTGTTATTGCTGTGTTGCAAATGTCGCAGTGTTTTGGGTTTGTTTTTTGTAATATGTGTTCATGCGTGTATCTTGAATGTCCGATCCGAAGTCTTGTAGTCACGACTTGCTCTCGTCTTTCTTCCGGCACCGTCCAGGTTTTTAAGTCATCCTTGATTGATCGTAATAAATTTAAACAAGTTATTAATCGTTCTAAAAAATAAAATCATGAAAATTACCCTAAAAATATATCTTGGCATTCAAAGCATTAATTTTTTCATCATAAACTTGAAGACCTTACAGTGCATTGTTATTACGGAACATTACATTAATTACACAATGTCTGTATCTGCTTGTTGTCCTGTAAATAATGCGGTGTATACATTTGCCTACTACTAAACAATTTAAAAAAAAAAATTACTTTAAATTGCCATCTATTGGGTAATAGTTTGAATATGTAACCGCTATATTTTGATTCGGATCTTTGCTAAATCCGTCATTTTAGGTATTTTCATTTTATGGTGTTTCATGATTATGCGTCTGCATAAAGCCATATGCTCGCTAAGCAGTGTTTGAATATTAGAGAGTTGCGTGCGTTCCCGAACTAAACGAATACTAACTATTCAAAAGAACGCAAACGATTTTTCCCAGTGGGTTGCCATTATTGATATTACTTATTTAATGCCCTAACAGTTAAACACACTACTAGAATATACAAAATATACGCAAGCGAGACATACACAAAATACCAGACACAAATGCAAGCATTAACAAACAAACCAGACAGAGAAGAAAATATAATAATGATTAAATTAGATTTTAATTATAGCTGCGAGCGACGTGTTAGCCACCCCTGGTCTAGACGATACTCCCAAAATAGATACAAGATTATTAATAATTTTATTTTGATAAGATAAATATAGAAAAAATATTTAGATAAGATAATAGAGAGAATTATTTAATCTAAATGATTTATCTGGATGAAATGATCTACGTAAGTATAGACCATGCGGCGAAAACTGACACAAGTTCTTAGGCGGGAATTAGGCATCAGAAGTACAGTCTGAGGTTCAAGTTTGTTACAAAAGTACAACTTGAAAATATAACAAATGCGTTTTATAATATGGTATCGAAACTAAATTGTGCTAGTCATAAAGCTCGTATGACACGATCGAATTTTTAATAAAATTTTCAAATCCATTTTTGTTGTGCATACAAATTGAAACAATTAATTGATTTTAAAAAATACCTTTAAATTGAATGTATGAGACGTTCAATGTTTCTGTTCATACATATGCCTAGTTAAATGAATAGTATCATTACATTTTGCACTCGTATGTGAAAGTATTCAAACTGAAAATATTTTAATATTTTGTGTGACATTTTGATTAGTAACAATCCGTGTACAAACATATAAATAGCGATCTAACCTCTATATACTATAAGATAATCTTATAGAGGACCAAGAGGGATATCCAACAAATATAATTTTTTAACCAGTGGTTCTCAAGCAAAAGCATAAATAAGATAAAAAATTTTTAGGCTCATTCACTACAGTATTTTTTCTGAATTCAACATTACAATTATTTTATAACCTCATATAACAAAAACATTGAAAAACATTGAATTGAAATTTAAATAAATTTTATTTTTATAGCAATTTTTCAGTAGGCTATGAAAAACAATTGAGCTCTAATTAAAACTAAATGTAAATATTTGTTAATAACTTTATAAACAGTATTATTTCTGATTTCCATCTTTTTCTAAACATAATTAAAATCTTCAAAACTGATTCAGAAGTAGCATTATTAATTACTTCCGGTGTTAGCATAACACACGCTTCTCTTACGCAACCCATCGAATTGTCCGTTGTTGTTATTGTTGTAGAATACACTTTATTTTTTAGGTATCCCCATAAACAAATCTAGAGGTTAGGGCTGGGCAACGAGCATTTGTAGCTATCCAGCCATCATCAAACATATCTTGTTGTCGTTCATGCACTGGACGTGTATTGTGGGCCGGCGCTCCGTACTGCTGGAATCACATACTTTCCAGATAATTTATGAATTAAATTTCTGAACAATCTAAATAACGCGGTGCATTTATTTATTTATTTATTTATTTATTTTTTTTATTTAAGGGTTTATAGACACATCAACCACAATGGTTATTAGTATCTCTTACAATCTTATATCGTATGGTACATGTTAATTGTCTTTAGGTATTTATTTTTTGTTTTCATAAATATGGAGACCTATAATTTTATTCCCCATTAATCCAACCCACACATTAAAACGTTGTTAATTTCTAACTCGAAATTAATGCCGTTATTCTTCCGCCCATAAATGTTCGTTATATTTATTGAATAATTCATTATTAGTGAATTTTGATTAATTCGTGTACAACATTTTTTTTTAGGAAAATCGTTATTTTCAATGTATTGTACAAATTACCACTCGCAAAACTCTAGTATACGTTCATTATCTGTATTATTTATGAGAATACGGTTTCATATTAAGTTTTTTTAAAACACTTCGCCAAACCGACATGTTTGAAATAAAATGTTCTTTAGCAATTTCACGTGTGGACGCACTTGAATTACGAGTGATAAAGCCCAAAACCGCTATTTCTATTTCTTCGTTATTTCTAATTGCTCTTTGATTTTAGGGTTACGTGAAAATTATTTCCTAAAGTTTTTTGTAATCCACTCGATGACATTTTTTCCTGGACGCGGTTTATCGGGATTTCTTATAGCAAAAATATTGCAAGTCTGTTCATAGTTTTTATTCCAGCCATATCAAGACAAAAATAATCACTCAACACAACAATAACAATTTGCAACAATAGGAATTATACACTAAATAATTCAAATTGACAGTAGTTTTTGTTATTCATAGCCTACTGAAAAATAATTATAAAAATAAAATTTATTTAACTTTTAATTGAATTTTTCTTAATATTTTTACTATGTAAGGATATAAAATGATTGCGATGTTGATGTCACAAAAAATACTCTAGCGAATGGACTTAAAAAATACATTTCATCTCATATAAAATATATGACTTTGTGTTGCAGCTTCAGAAGAACCACCAGTTTAAAAAAATATTTTCTTTCATAGTTGGATATATGCCTTGGCCCTCTATAAGATTTTCTTATAGTATTTTATTGTATCTTTATTAACATAGAAGTTATATGAGGTAGCGAGTTTGGCTGTTACACCTGTATATACCTCACTTATCAAAATTTGACAAGAATAGAACATGTATTTCACGTTAAACATGGGATTGGCAATTTTCATATTAATTATATGACAGCAATGTATACGAGCGTTCCATTTTAAATAGAACATAAACTGTCATTGGCAATTTGGGTTGTGTTTTATTTTCTAAGCTAAAAATAATTAAACTGAAAATAATACAATGGCATAATGCAGATGTTAGCCTTAGACAGGCATCATTTTCTGATTAATCGATACTAAATATTACGAATTGTTAACAATTTTAAGGGAAATGGTTGTGTTAAACATGAGCATGAAAATAAAACAAGACAAAATATTTTTTTTAAGCTGGTGATAATGGACGAAATGTAAATTTACTTGATAATGACAATCTATGTTCTATTTAAATGAAACGTTGGTGCACATTGCTATCATTTAGTTTAGTTGCAAATTGCAAATTCCTTATTTCACGTTGTATCAAACGGACAAGTTACATTTCGCATTCATTTTGTTAAAATTGTGCGTGCATGATTCGTGAATCGTGTGGATGAAGATACATTTGTAATTCCTCCCCAGGTACAATGGGCGCAGGTTCATCAAGCGCTACACGACACCGCCCTCGAACATGCCCACATTTCCGCTTCATCCAATCAGCCAACGCAATTCAATAGTGAAATGCTGAAAGGACAATGGCTCAAGAACGAACTCATTTGCAGAAGAATTAAACACAAACAATGTTAATAAACGTTACTAGACTGTCCGAATTGAGCTGAGCACCGGGCAGACATACTGGCGGTACTCGCACACCTCCTCATGCGCAATCACTTCTGTTTCCTGTACAAAGGGCACCGTCTGCGTACAGCCCAACTCTCGGTTCTTACATGGATATTTGAGCATCTTCGCAGTTGCCTCATACTGAGTATTTCTAGTGGCCGGATTCTTGGAGGTATAGCATCGACCACATACCGCAGCTCCGTCATGTTGCAAGTACACGGGGCCTCGAGACAAGTACGTCTCATAGCTGCTGCATTTTAATTCATCTAATATGTCAGTTGGTATATCCATTTTGTTTCAATCTCACTCGTCCAACCTGTAACAGAAATAAAAGAATATAAATAATTGTTTTCTTATATAAATTATCTTTCTATTTTGATGTAAACGTAAAAACAAAATATTTATAATGTGGCTTGTTCACAAGTCAATTTTTGATCAGCTTGATTCCTTGCAAAAAACTTAATTTATTGGAAAATAATTCATTTAGACACAAAGTTCTAAAAATAAATAACATTGGATGCAAGTTGCGAGGACTCGGCTGTAGCCTGCACTTTTATGGCGCTGTATTAAATGTTTGAATTTAGGAAATATTAATTTGAAAACTTTTTCAATTTTATTTACAACAAATTTGTACCATTAACAATAAAATTATTAAAGAATATTACCTTCAAACGGACAATAGTCCAAACACCTACTACTGGACAACCGCGGTTCGGACAGACCCCAGCCTAATATGCTAAGAACGTATTTAATTTATTTATATTGAGGCATAAAATTATGTTATTTTGGGAAATTTTATTCAATTAACTAATAACAAATTATAGTATTTATCAATTATATTATAGAAAGAAACACAAATAAAACAAACAATAAATAAAAAAAAATCCTAATAAGAATAAAATTTTATAAAATAGCAAACGAATAATTATATAATGTTCGTCATTGCAAATTGTACAAATAATTTTATTTACACTATGTTCAGGACAAACATGTATTTGACAATTAGAACATATTCTTTTTACTTTTCTGTCAGCAGACCTAGTGCATAGTTTACAACGCTGTTTTTTATTACTATTTGTTGCACTTGAGCTTCGTATTTGATCAATTTTATATCCGAGAGCCTCCAGGCCGTGTTTTGCTTCTTTTTTATTTTTATTGTAAATTTTATTTAGTTCTAAATAGAAATCGTTCAATTTTATAATGCTAGGGTGCATTGTGTGTAATTTGCAATAAGTTAATAATTTTTCTGTTTGTAAAGTACTAAAAATCATACTGAATACGGTGTTTAGTTGATTGTAAATATCGTGAATGGCTAATTTATTTAATTGCTGAGTTCCATCAATAACTATGTGCATTAGCTGTTGAATTTTTTACTTTAATTCTTTTTCATTATACTTTGTGTCAATAATTTTGTTTTTACAATGGATCCTAATCCATTTACTATTCCTCTTTTATATCTACTTTTTTCATAATTTAACAATTAATTATTTTATTACGGTTAATAAATTCTGCTAGGCTAACATTGTTTATGTAAATTGTGTGTTTGAGATTGTTGTGTTGTGTTTTTAAGTTATTGTACTGGTCGAATTTAGTTTGTTAATTGTATTCTGTAGTGGATTTTGCAGGGGATTTTCCATAGGTGGCGGGATACGGCTTAGTGCATCAGCGTTTGTATTCAGTTTACCTTTTTTATAAATGATTTTATAGTCAAATTCTTCTAGCCTCAAGCGCTATCGAACTAATTTGGAATTTGGTTCTGCAATGGTTTGTGGTCTGTAATGACTTTAAACTTTCTGCCGAATAGGTAGGGCCTGAAATATTTGGTCGCCCATACAATAGCAAGTAATTCCTTTTCAATAGTGGAATAATTTTGTTCTGATTCGTTAAGTGTTCTACTGGCAAATGAAATAGGTAAATCTGATCCGATAGTTCCTTGTGATAACACAGCACCGATAGCATAATTACTTGCGTCCGCCGTAAGGTTGACTGGTTTGGTTAAATCAGGATATTGGATGATTGGTTCGTATTTTTACATGTATCGAAACATGCAACATACTCGGGATTATTAATATCTATTTCTGCTCCCTTTTTTAAGCATTTAGTAAGGGGCTTGGTGATTTTTGCGAAATTTTGAATAAATTTTCTGTAGTAACCTAGTAAGCCTAGGAAACCTTTTATCTGTTTTATAGTTTTAGGATTTGGGTAATTTTTGATTGCCAAAATTTTATCCGGATTAGGCTTGACGCCTTCAGGTGTGACTACATGACCTAAGTACGCTACCTCTTTGCATAGGAATTCGGATTTGTCAAGCTGAATTTTTAAGTTAGCTTTTTTAAGTCTATCAAATACCGTGCGCAAACTTTCAATGTGATCTTGCAGGCTCGTACTAAATATAATTACGTCGTCGAGATATACGAGACAAATTTTATTCAGTAAATTTCTTAGCACATTGTCCATCACACGTTGGAAGGTGGCGGGCACATTTTTTAGTCCAAACGGCATTCTTAGGAATTCATAGTGTCCGTTTTCAGTGGAAAACGCAGTTTTTGGAACGTCATCATCGTTCATTTCAATCTGGTGAAAACCATAGGCCAGATCTAAAGTTGTAAAATACTGGCATTTGCCGAGTTTATCTAAGAGTGTTGTTATATTGGGGATGGGGTATTTATCATCAATGGTTTTTTCTTTGAGCTTGCGGTAATCAATGACCATCCGCCATTTTTTCTTCCCGGACGCGTCTAATTTTTTCGGGACGATCCACACGGGAGAGGACCACGGTGAATGCGAAGGTCTGATAACGTTTTGCTCCAGCATTTTGTCTATCTGTTCTTGTACTTCTTGTCTGTGTATTTCTGGGTATCTGTATGCCTTAGTATAAATGGCTAGTTCGTCCTTAGTCCGTATATGGTGTTTAATATTGTTTGTGAATGATAAGGAATTATTGTCAGTATGGAATATATCAGCGTGTTCCTTAATTAAATTTGTAATGGCAGATTTCTCTTCTGAATTCATGTGTTGAGTTCTAATTAGAGATAGATCGAAAGGAGGTTTTGGATTTGGACGACTAAAATTTATGTTGTTAATTTCAAATTGTGACTTAGGTGCTACATGTACATAGTGTGGACGCGGCTTTAGCTGATGATAGTGAATGTTTATCTCGCATGCCGGTGTTCTTATCTTATCGTTTACTAGGTCAATGGTTGCTTCTATTGTCTTGAGGTTGTCGTGTCCTAATAATATGTCAAATTGATCATGAAAGTCGAAAAGATGATATTTGAGCAGAGTATCTGATTTTTTAAATAATTTTGAACATGGCATAAATAAACTAAAATTTTCAGTGGATGTACCATGTGCGGTGGAAATTTTAAAAGGATCATTTTGAATTTTGTTTTTGAAAAACTTATGTTGCGATTCTCGGTTTTATAAAAGAGCGTGTACTACCTGTATCAAGAAGGACTTTTAAATTTTGTTCGGGGTAAATAATGAATGGTAACTCGCTTTGATTGTTCGTTAAATTCATTAATTCAAATTCTGTTCCGAGGCTATGAGTTCTAAAATATTACTCGAGCTAGATTTTTGTTCAAGTTCTTGGCTATCGTTGTCTGATTCTGGTTCGTAGATAAGAGCGTTATTTTCATCGTAATATTGTTCGTCATTATATTCCGTAATTTCTGTGTTATACAGTTGTTCGTTTGGTCGTGGTTGTGTCTGGGGGTAATATCGTGTGTATTGTTGCGGTCGAGGTTGATTGTTGTAGCCTGATGGGCTTGGTCTGGGTACGAATGACTGTCGAGTGCTGACACTCATTGGAGTAGGATTTGGAAATTGTCTATTGGGATTTGGATTAAAAACATTTTGTTTGGATGATTGAATTTGGTTAAATGGTTTATTTATTGAATTTTGAGGATATGGATTAGATTGGTATGCTAATTGTGGTGTTTGTGTAGGTGTGTATCTGAGTTGTGGGTTTGATATTTGAGATGTGTGTTTGTGTGAATGAAATGTTTTGGTTTTTGTAGTGTGTGTGTTTTGTTTTGCGCGCGTAAACAACTTTCAATTTGAAAATCGTTGGTGAGCATGTTCAATACTTGGTTCATGTCTTTTTTGTGCGCATGAGTGTACCTAGTGGTTCTTTTAAACAGCAAAGCAAAATTCGCAGTGCGTACTGCCTGAAATATTCGGCAAGTACTAAAGCTTCGTCACCTGAGTTATTTAAAGTGACGTAAGAAATTTGTAAGCTTAGTAAATCTTGTATTTTATGGTAAAAATCGAAAGGTGTTTCACTATTTTGTTTTAATTCTGTTAGTTCTATTCCGAGAGTATAGCAATCTCTTTTATCAGAGTAAGAATTTACTAGGGCAGATTTTATACAAGACCATGAGCTAAAGTTGGAACTAGCTAGATTTACGGCAGCATCGCCTTTAATTTTTGAAAGAATGGTCGACAGCAGATATTCATTCTGAAAGTCTCCAGGTTCTACTGTATTAAAAAATTTAGTTAGTAACTTTTCGCAGATTTCAATAAATCGCGGTAAGAGTTTAGGGTCCCCGTGAAATTCGGGATTCATATCCAAGTATTCTTTTTTCAATACTGGAGTAGCCATATTTTTATTTATATTTAAATTATTAAATTCTTTTAATAAAGTTTCAATATTATTTTCTATAGGATTATTATTAAGGGATGAATTACTGGAAGCAACTGAAACTGTATCCGTATCTGAATCTAAATTTAGTTGAATGATATCACTGATAGACATAAGCACTTACAGGATAAACATCAACTTGTCCATGGGCTCGGCCGTGGCGATTCCGTGGACTGGTGTCGGCTTCCGGCGTTCTGCGTACAGCTGAGCTCCCGTTGGTCTCTTCTCGTACGATGTTCTCTCGTAGCGTGATAGAGCTGGATTTTTGGTGTACAGCAGGGCCTTTTGAAGATTTCTTCTTACACTATATTCACTCGCGATGTGACAGAGTCTTTGCGATGATTTTTCGTTGTAAATTTTAATACTCAGTTAGTTAATCGTTGAAACGACGCGTGATTTTTTGATATTTGTGTTAATCAATAATCCGTCTGAGTATCCTACCAAGACTGCGCCAGTAACGTAAACGTGATTTACGGTTACAATAAAAAATATTTATTATTTGACAACGAAAGATTACATAGATTATTCATACAAATTGATACTTCAATCTCTCAACAGTCACTGACTTACAAATGTGAATACAGAGTACAGGTTGTGCTAAAAGTGCTTATGCACACATAGTATAGGTTTATATATTGATGGGAAAGAGAGTGGTGACTGTGTCTGGAATGTGCAGCGGTCGGCGGTTCTCATGGGAACGGATGCTCTAACATATATATTTATATATATATATATATATATATATATATATATATATATATATATATATATATATATATATATATATATATATATATATATATATATATATATATATATATATATATATAGATATATATATATATATATAATAATAATTTTATTTGCAAAAAGCCTGTAGCTTATACAAAGGATGGAGTTATTTACAATACATATTTTACATTTTTATGGTTAACATATCAGGTGAATAAAGTTTATAAATTCACATATTTAGGGCAAATGCTCTTAGTTGTAGGGCTGCGGTAACATAGTTGTATACGTCGTACATTTTCTTGGTGTTGTCGAATGTGTATAATTGCATATGGAATGTTTCCGCGTTTACGTCTCTCAGATGGTGATCCAGAAGTGCAGTTCGCAGGGGGTTATAGAACGGACAGACTACGAGAAAGTGATATAGGTTATCGGGATCTAAACAGTTGCAAATAGAACATATGTTAGTGTTATCAAATTTATAAGCAGTTCCATTTACATAAAGTTGTGCAATTTCGCGGGTGGATGCTACACGTAGTTGGCTGATGGTCTTGATGATCTTGAAATTTGGAATGTCTGTTCTTAAGTAGTTGAAGTTTGTGTCTGTGATGAGTATTTCTTTGTATGTTTCATTGTATGTAGATTCCATGATTCTTCTTTCATCTTCTGTGTTCACAAGTGTGGTGTATTTTGCTTCCAACGTGTCAGAATTATTTTTCAGAGTGGTGTAGCTCTGAGAGTTCCAAATATGTAGGCTGTCGATTTTTTTTAAACATTTCTGTTATTTGTGTTACCCAGTTGTATTTCAGTACGTTTTTTCTGCTCTTGTTTAATTTTATTAATTTTTCATAGCACATCCTCGGATATCTTTTTTCATTCATCAGCAGTAGCTTCTGAAGGTAGTTTAATATTAGTTTGAAAACATTTACTTCTATTTTGGGTTCATTTGTTTCTCTGCGTACTATATAATTCGGAGTGTTTTTTGGCCAATTCAGAAGGTTTTTGAAAAATCCTGTTTGTATCTTTTCTATTTCGTTTAAGTATTGGAGGCTGTATATTTCTGAGCCATACAGAAGGGTTGGTAAGACTACTGACTTGTATAATTTAATTCTAGCGTTCCAGGATGTCATTTTGGCGGATATCATAGTTTTTTTCACATTCGCTGCCGCAGATCTCGCTTTGCTTAACATGAGTTCTTTGGTTTTATTGTACAGTCCTGAGTTAGTAAATAACATCCCCAAATATTGGTACTCTGTAGCAAAGCTAATAGTTTCATTTTGACATACGAATTCTGCTTCTGGTATCTTTCTAGGTCTTCCTTTGAAGAACCTCATTATTTTCGTTTTATGTGCGTTAATCTTGAGATCATTATCACTACAATATCTGGCCAGACAATCAAGTTTTTTGCGAATATCTGGAATTGAATCGCACAAAATGACAAGATCGTCTGCGTAAAGTAGCATTAAGATGTCGTTTAATATATTTATGTAGATACCTTCTATACCTTGATTTCTGAAAAAGCTTTCTATGTCTGATACGAATAAACTGAAGAGTAGTGGGCTTAATGTATCCCCTTGAAGGACGCCTTTGGTAACTTTTATTGGCTTTGACTGTCTCCCGTTGACATTTATCTCTATACTCGCGTTGTCATATATGTGTTTTAATAGTCTAACTATTTTTGCGCTCACCCCAAGTTCGTAGAGTTTATTCCACAGTTTTAAATGGTTAATTGAGTCGAAGGCTTGCTTGAAGTCTACGAAGATGGCATAGATTTCACGTTTCTCAATTAATCGCGATTGAATAATAGCGTTAAGCGTGAATATATTATCAAGGCATGATCTCATTCTCCTGAATCCGCATTGTGCTTCTGGAAGAATATCGAAACTTTCAGCCCACGTTTCCAGTCGTGTGGAGATTATTCCAGTTAATACTTTCAACATCGTATTCATCATGGCGATCCCTCTATAGTTGTGTGGGTTATTTTTTTCTCCTTTTTTATATATTAGGATTAATTTACTCTTATTAAGATCCTGAGGAGTAGTTTCTGTGTTCAGGCATTCGTTAAGCAGGTTTAATAGTGTACTAACGCCATAGTTATGCAACGTTTTCAAAATTTCGTTAGGGATTAAGTCGGGACCGGGAGTTTTATTGCTGGCAAGTGCATTTAGTCTGTGGCGTAATTCATGAATTGATATTTCGGCGTCTAGAAATGGATGTAGTATACCGGTGTACTGTAGGTCAGTCATTATTTTCGGTTGATAAAAGCTTTCATAAAAAATTTCCCATTCATCTATGTTTATCGGATTTATTCGAGCAGCTTTCGGTTTAATTGTTTTATATGTTTCCCAGAATTGTTTGCTGTTTTTAATGTTATTTATTTTATCTTGAATATCTTTTATGTACTTTTTTTTGTGATGAGCGATAATATTTCTGTAGCTTTTCTTGTCTTCTGCATATTGCCTTAGTGTTAATTCGTTGGCTCTGTCTTTCGAAATTTTAGCGTAGCTTCTCCTCATTTGTTGTTTTTTTTGTTTACATTCTTTATCAAACCATATTTTGGCATTATCTTTATTTTTGTACCGGAGTTTTGTTTGGCGAAGCATTGCGAGCTCTTTTGCTACAGCCAGACTTTTGGTAGTTAAGCATTTGTAGTAGTCTGTAGCCGCACATTCAGTGCTTAGATTCTCAGAGATAATGTACTCCTCAAGCTTCTCGTGAAATTCTATGCTTTTGTTATTTTCCCATGATATTTTATATTGTGTGTTATGCACTGTTTTCAAGCATTCGTTATTTCCAGGTATTTGTTTTTTGATATTTAGCTTTAGACAGCATAGTAGATGGTCTGATAACAGTATTACGTCTTCAACTTGAAAATCATTTATGAGATTAATACCTTCAATGTTGGCCCACGAATAGTCGATTATGCTATGTCCTAAACTTCCTACATAGGTAGGCCTCGCAGGAATATCACTTGGTGCTCTACCGTTCAAAACAAACAAGCCTTCTGTTTCCATAATTTCAGTTAAAGCTTTCCGTCTAGAATTGACACGGTTGTTAGATATACGCTCGTGATAAAGTTCCGACGATTCAAAGATTAATTCTTCTGCTTGATTCATGTTTCCAATTATAGCATTAAAATCTCCTCCGATGATAACTGCTTTGTCTGGATAATTTTCATTTATGTTTTTTAGCATAATGGAGAAGAGATCTAATAGTATATCGTAATCATAGCTTTGGGAAAAATATAGGAAAATCAGTCATATTTGTTGATTACTTTGGATGAAAGTGATGTTTGCTGTAATCCAGTGTGCTGTGCTGTCTATAACTTCTATGTTACAAGTGTTTTTTCTGCTATAGATCGATAATCCTCCTTTTGCTCTACCTTTAGTAGCATCCTTGATTGCGGCTGTGTAATTGTGGTCGTAATTTTCCATGAATCCAGGAGTAATGTTGCATCTTTCTTCTTGCATCCAGGTTTCGCAAACACATACGATGTCTATCGATTGTAGATAATTTATTTGAGTATCATCTAGTAAGCCAAAATTCTTGAAACCTTGCATATTCCAAAACGCCATAGTTATCAAAGTCTCGCTGTCGGTATTATGTGGAGCGTGGAGGGGATTTTTTAGTTTTTTGAATTTGAGTTTTTGCCTGGGGTATTTTGCGGTCTTGGACGGAGAAGTCGATCCATCGGGCCTTCGATTGTTCCTGGTTTTGGATTGGTTCTTCCGGGCTTGTTTATTGACTGAGGATTGTTGGCCTCCTTGTTTTTCTTTTGATTAGTTGATGGCTTCTCTAGTCCTTCTTTTACTACATTATGAATGATTGTAGTCTCATTCCGGTTCCTCTTTGGGTCATTTTCATCTTCTGTATGTTCTAATTCGGACTGAGAGCTATTTTCTTCTTCTTGTAGAGTTGAAATATTGGGAGTTGATAGTGATAGCCTTCTTGTTGTAGTCCTTCTCAGGTTGTTTTCTGTTTCATGCTTATTTGTCTCTAACTCTTCTAGGGAGAATCTATCTCCGTTTACTACCAAAGAGGTACCACTTATATATGCCTTGTTACCAGATGCTCTAGCTTCATTAAGGTGGGGTTTTAATTTGTATCTGACTTCAAGGTCAGTACTTGTAAGATCTTCAGCTATGTAGATTTTCGTGTTTTGTAATAATTTCCTTTGTTTCATTATTTCTCGTTTTTTATTTGCATTCAATAATGTTATCTTAACTGGTCTAATTTTACCATCTATTTTCTTCCCCATTCTCTGAACGAATTCGATGTCTTCCTCTTTTAAATCTATTTTAAGATTAAACGACATTATTTCAAAAATCTTTCCACTGAGCATGTGTCTTGGTTCGGGGGTATCTTCTTTTATTCCATGCAGGACTAAATTATTAATTTTTAAAAGTTTTTCAAATTTATCTAATTTCCTATCTCTTTGTTCTATTTCATGTTTTAGTTTAATGTTTTCAACTTTTAGTGCTTTTAAATCTTTTTCTATGTCATCTACTCTTTTGTCAGTTTGCTTCAACAACTGAATTATTTCCATTTTGGCATCGTTAATGGATTTTGTTGTTATTGACTGATTTTCTTTAATGCTATTCAGAATTAAATCCGTATTATCAGACATTTTCTTTTACGAGTTTTTGTTTTTAAGTAGTTGTGGAGATTACTATTAAGAGTGTGTTGAATTAGATGCTATTACTGTAGTAATATGTTTTTTATTTATTTAGATGTGTTTAATTTTTACTATTGTTGGCAACCCTGAGCGGGTAACAGCAGCGTACCTGACAGCTGAGCCGTGCGCGGTGCGCTATCTACGATAAATCTTCAAGGTTAATTATATTTTAATTGATGTGATAGGTAAATCTTCGTTAAATAGTAGTATTAAAGTGATAAAAATTACTCACGATTAGGTGTTTAATGTTTCTCTTCCAGATATCTACTTGTAATTATTTATTTCGCACTTTATCAGTGTAATTTAGATGTTTTTTGAGCACTCTGCCTTAGCAATATAAATCTCAATCAGTGTTGCCACTCCACTCTCATATATATATATCTATATATATATATATATATATATATATATATATATATATATATATATATATATATATACGAGCCCTAACCACTAATATTTGGTACGGCTGTGTTTTTTAAATATATTGATCTTTGAAGCATTTTAAACATTATTTGGAATAAATTTATGTAATTATATTTGTACTATTTTAATATGTTATTATAATATCTACATTAACACAAAAACATAATAACCAAAAATGAAAATTAAAGGATTTATTCTATTATTCGTAAGAGAACATTTTTAATTTGTGAAAATAATTGACCATAAATAATTGGTACGGCTAATTAAAACTTATATTAATATTGCGTAACGTCGCCTTTTGCTTTTATAATTGCTTCAACTCGTTTTGATATTGTGTTTATAAGGTCCTGGCACTCATCTGGTGTAATTGAATTCCAAATTTCTGTAATTTTTTGTTTCAAACCTAAAACAGTTCTTTGAGGCTCATTTCTTAAACGACGTTTCATTACTGCCCACAAGGATTCTATAGGATTGAGGTCTGGACTGGAAGATGGCCAGTTCAAGACATTTATCCCCTTAGTTTCCAACCAATTCTTAGTATCTTTGGCGGTATGACATGAAGCACCATCGTGTTGAAATATAAATTCTTCATAGGAAATTAATTAGGTTACAGACGGAATTAAATTTCCCTCCAAAATGTTAACATATTTCTGAGCATTTACAATGCCATCAATAAAGTGCAAATTGCCCACACCTTTGGAGGACATGCAACCCCATACCATGACACTAGCTGGAAATTTGACGGTACACTTCAAACAGTCTCTATGGTATACTTCTTTTTTGTCCATATTACTCTTTTTTTAAAGTCACCAACGCAAACATCAAATTTAGATTCATCACTGAATAGAATGGAATCCCACTGCCTCTGTACCCAAAGTCTTCTTTCTTTTACCCATAATAAACGTTTTTTCTTTTGTATACTGGTCAATAATGGTTTTTCTTTGGCCTGGAAGATTTAAGTATAAGTTTACGTTTTTCTTACTTTAAAAATCTTACCTTATGGAATCCATATTTTAGTTTATGAATATTTTTTCGGGTCCATTCGCGTCCCACGGACTTTCCAATTTTTGCTGACTATTTTTCGGATAAATTACGAACGGTACTTCGTCTATTTGACTTGACAATGGAAGTCAACGCTCGCAAATCTCGCTCGATAATTTTTGAAATTCTACCATTTTTGTTCTTAAATGTTGAAATAGATCCAGAAATTTTATATTTTTTAACTATGTTTACAGTTGTCGATTTAGGTAAATTCAATTCCATCGTAATTTCACCATAATTTTTACCAGATTAATTTTTTTCAATAATTAATCTTCGAATATCTTCAGATATAGGCTTTCCTTGTACCATGTTGAAAATTAATGACAGTTTATTGAAATCAAAAGACAATATTAATGACAATTGATTCAAAACAAAGGCAAAACCTACTGGAATATTCGTTCAGTATAAAATAAATAGTATAGAGGGCAATAGGAGGATGATTAATATAAGTTTAAATAGCCGTACCAATTATTTGTGGCCAATTTTTTTCATAACTTAAAAATGCTTTCTTACGAATAATAGATTAAATCCTTTAATTTTCATTTTAGGTTATTATGTTTATGTGTTGTTGTAGATATTATAATAACTTATTAAAATAGTACAAATATAATTACATAAATTTATTCCAAATAATTTTTAAAATGCTTCAAAGATCAATATATTTAAAAAACACAGCCGTACCAAATATTAGTGGTTAGGGCTCGTATATATATATTTATATATATAGTTCCAGTATTGTATTAAAAGCCGCCATCTTTTGTAAAAACATGTGTGCAATATTAATTCGTTCAGTGAAGAAAGCAACAGTAACTGACTTACAAATGTGAATACAGAGTACAGGTTGTGCTAAAAGTGCTTATGCACACATAGTATAGGTTTATATATTGATGGGAAAGAGAGTGGTGACTGTGCCTGGAATGTGCAGCGGTCGGCGGTTCTCATGGGAACGGATGCTCTAACATATATATATATATATATATATATATATATAGTTCCAGTATTGTATTAAAAGCCGCCATCTTTTATAAAAACATGTGTGCAATATTAATTCGTTCAGTGAAGAATGCTGAAGATATAGCAAATTGTTGTATAGTAGATAACTGTGTGTTGGAAAATGCCAAAAATCGAACATCGTGCGGTAATTAAATATTTGGTAAAGAAGAATATGACGGCAACAGAAATTCATACTGTAGGGGACTCTGCTCCATCATTTTCAACAGTTTGCAAGTGAACAACTGATTTTAATCGTGAACGTGAATGCTTAGAAGAAGACCCGCATAGTGTACGACCAAAATTTGTCACCACACCAGGAATTATAGGGAAGGTGCATGACATGGTATTAGAGGATCTCCGATTAAATGTTTCTGAAATTGCACAAGCTTTAGGCATGTCAAATGAACGGGTATTTCACATTTTAACGGATGAATTATGCATAAATAAATTATCTGCACGATGGGTGCTGCGAATGTTGACACCTGATCAAAATCAGAATACAAATCCCTGAGCAAGGGTGAGCCTGTTTCCAGAGAAATCCAACTGATTTTATTCGTCAATTCGTGACCAACGATGACAATTGGGTACATTACTACTCACCGGAAACAAAATAAGAGTCGAAACAATGGAAACATCACAATTCTCCACCTCCAAAGAAAGCCATGTCTGTGAAATAGACTGGAAAGATCATAGCGTCAGTTTTCTGGGATTCTAAAAGTATCCTGAAGATTCCCCAAGAAAATTATCGTCCCCATACGTGTGTCGTTGCAATCAATTAATTGGGGTACGATTTGCAGCCTCATCAGGCTTATTCATCTGATTTGACTCCATCCGACTTCCGTCTCTTCCCAAAGCTGAAAAAAATTCCTTGGTGGACAGCGATTTACATCGAATGAAGAGGTTAAAATATCAGTTGATTCGTATTTTACAGGCCTGGAGGAATCTGACATTCGTGATGTCATAAAGGGTTTGAAATATCGTTGGATAAAATGCGTTACTGTCAAGGGGGACTCAGTTGAAAATAAGGACTATTTCAAAGAGGTGAACTCATATTTTATATTTCATTCCAAGAACTTTTCAAATGATCCCTCGTATAAACTCAACCCGAGATTAAAGAAACGGTATGGTTGTTATTTTATTTATTAAATTAATCTACAAAAAAGTTTATTAGAAATAATTTTTTACCTATGAAAACATTACAAAAAAGTTAAAGCAATTTCCATTAGTTTTCTCACAGTACTTATTACAAATATACTACAGAACATATTCATGCATACAAAACAAAGTAAATTAATTGAAAGACATTACTTCAGTCTGTTGTTTCTAAATTATTGTGTCCATAATAACTTATATAATTATTTAAATCAACGTTTTAGACAAAAACTCTAATTGCATCGGGATTTGAACCCGAAACCTTTAGGTTCCATATGATTAATGCACATTGACACTGGTTTGACTTAAATGTAACCTTAAGTACAGAAATCAATAACTTAAATTTATGGATACATAATTTTAGTTTACAATGAAATATAAGTAACTCACGTACCTACAATTTACTAAGTTTTTTTTAATCTTGACACAAATGGTACCAGTTATGCCCACTCTATGTTAATATTTACAACGTAGTTCAACAATGGAGGAGATACCAAGACTGGATATTCAACAAGTGGACTATTGCTGATGAATAAAGAACCTATCATATGAAGCCGAGTATAGAGCTGTATTATTGTAAATTCATGACATTTGAAATTGATATTTGAAAACAGATCAACCCATCACTTTGTTCGTCGAAAATCTATCAGCAATTTGTATGTTACACAATTATACATTATATATATATATATATATATATATATATATATATATATATATATATATATATATATATATATATATATATGGGGTAGGTGGCTCAGTGGTATCGAGTCGGCCTGTGGATCTTGAGAACCCTGGTTCGATCCCCACAGGCGACAAACAATTTTCACCAATTTAAAAAATCTACCCCTGTGGCACCTCCACCACTAATATCCTTGGAGGCCGTGATTTGACGGCTGGTAACCGCACTTCACGCGACAAAATATATCACTTACCGAGATCTGCTTAGGCAGAGTGCCACACCCAGTGATGGGTAAAAGGCGTGATGATATATTTATTTATTTATTTTATTTTATATATATATATATATATATATATATATATATATATATATATATATATATAAATATATATATATATATATATATATATATAAGTTATAGTGCCACATTTTGATGACATAAACATTATATTATATTCTCACGCTAGTTGCTGACTACTAAATGTCACGTAGCATAGATAGAAAAGTTAAGATTAAGTTAGTCTAGATTCAGAACTCATACTGTAAAGACATAAATAATTGTTTATTGAAATAAATAACTTTTTAAAAAGCGACTTGTTACTAATTGAAAGTTAATTGGCGCAGTCAAGGTAGAATTAGCTAAAACGGATTAACGAATGTAATCCGGTTCATTTTAGTGATTTATTTGGCTATACGAACATTATTTCGTGGTAAAATAGTGTCAGAAAAATTAACACTACGTGAACCACACAACTACAGAAACGTACAAGTCCACCAACGAAGTCATCTTCTGGAGCCCAGCTGAACGTACATCAGCCATCCAGCCCTCTTCGTAAGAAAATTCGCAGTCAGCATCAACTTCAGGGCAAATGAAGCGTGTGCTGTTATTTCTACTGTGAGTACCATTTATGTCTATTAGAGGAATTTAATATTTTAACTCAGATTCGAGTACAAATTCTGAATCCGACTCCGATCTCGAAGATCGTAACCAAATTTCTAATTTACCAATTAAAGAAAAGAATACTTGGACATGATTCCAGAATTTAGAGGTGAACGCGAACTTTTACCTAGATTCATGGAAATCTGCCAAAAACTAGTTACTAAATTCTATATTGCAACAAATCCTGCAGATTTTCAAAATGAGTATCTTATGAGCACTATTAGAGCAAAAATAAAAGGTGACGCAGCTGTAAACATATCCAGTTGCGTAATCAAAACTTGGAACGATTTAAAAACAGCTTTAGTAAGCACATACGCGGACAAACGCGATAGTTACACTCTTTGTATTGCAATGACTGAATTAAAGCAAAACGAAAGAGAGTCTGTATTTGAATTTTATAATAAATTACAACACTTCCTAAACTTACAAATATCATACATTCAAACAAACTCTGCGGCTGGCGAAGCAGAAGTTTTAATTACATACTTTCAAAATTACGCCTTAAGAATATTGTTAAGGGGGTTGAAAGAACCAATAGGACAATTAATGCGTGCTAAAAATCAGCATTGTGCAATTGTGTATGCTTACAAACGATTTTCAATTTAATGATACGTTAAAAAATACAAGAACATTTAATAATGCGAATAAAGAGCAAAAATTCAATCAAAAACCTAACCCACAAAATTTAACACCCAGATACATGTTACCTCAATCAAGTAGACCGTATAATACTCGTATGCAACAAAACTCTTATCCATTTAATAGAAACTCAAATTTTAATTCAAATATGCAAAGATTTAATTCCGGAAACCAATTTAGGAATCAAACTTTTAATCACAATAAACCTACTCCAATGAGTATTTCTACTCAAAACACTTCTCGAAATATCGCGCAAAAACGACCAAGAATAGGATCCGAAATGCGATCTCAAAATTATCAACAAAGACCGAAATTCAGTTCTGAAGAACTATATAATATAGATGACCCCGAATCGAGCGTACACACAGAAAATTTTGCTTATCCCGATAACGACATAATCAATAATTACGAACAATCATTTGAACAATCAGAATATGGAAACACGGACGATATTCAATCTGACGAGAGTAATTTTTTAGAGGAACAAGCCTCGGTTCAAGATCAAATTTCACAACTCACTTTGAATTAATGAACTGCACAATAAACCAAAGTAAACTTCCGTTTATTATATTCCCCGAAAATAACTTTAAAGTACTAATAGATACGGGCAGTACTAAATCATTTATAAAACCTAATATTGCATTCAAATTTTATAAAAACTCTATCACTCGAGACCCATTCCAAATTACCACAGCGCATGGCACATCCACAGAATTGTATAGTACACATGTTCCTATTTCAAAAATATTTAATCAGAAAAACGAAACTATCCCAAAATTAAAATATCATTTATTTAATTTTCACGATCAATTTGACATGTTACTCGGCATGGATAATTTAAAAAAGCTAAAAATCTTGATTGACACCTCAAATGATTTAATTATTTCTCCTAATTCAAACATAAAAATACATTATCTTGATAACAAAAACAAAATTAAACAAGAACTTAATTCTAATAATTCCGTAAAAAGTAGAGAAGAAATAATAGAACCACAATCAGAACAAGTGATAAAAATTAAAGTAAATGTTGATTACGGTACTGTACTAGTTCCACATATCAAGTTTCAAAATTTATCTATTCCCGAATGCGTGACTGAAGCAAATCACTACCACTGTTTATGTACAATCAGAAACCCAACTGATGCAAAAATCAAAATTAAAATTCCAGAATTAATTAACGTCCACAAAATCGAAGACTATATAACATTTTCTAGTCCAAATCTTAATTGTATTCAAACACACAATAAAAACAAAACATTTAACTCTTCCAAAATTCGCACAGACCATATGAATATAGAAGAAAAAACTGAAATTTGAAACTTAATAAAAAAATATTCGGACATATTTCATTTCGATGAACAAAATTTAAGTTTTACAAATCAAGTCAAACACAACATAAAAACAACAGACGAAGTACCAGTATATACCAAATCATACAAATACCCTCAAATACACAAAGACGAAGTACGTACACAAATAGAAAAAATGTTAAATCAGAACATTATTCGTCCATCTAACTCGCCGTGGTCAAGCCCCATCTGGGTTGTCCCCAAGAAGCTCGACGCTTCTGGGAAAAAGAAATGGCGAATTGTAATAGACTACCGGAAACTGAATGATAAGACAGTAGGAGACAAATACCCGTTACCGAATATAACAGATCTTTTAGACAAATTAGGACGATGTCAATACTTTACGACACTTGACCTCGCATCTGGTTTCCATCAGATCGAGATGAACGAAAGTGACATACAAAAAACAGCCTTCAATACTGACGATGGACATTACGAATTTTTACGTATGCCATTTGGACTAAAAAACGCGCCCGCAACATTTCAGAGAGTCGTGGATAACATATTACGTGGATTAACTCATAAAATCTGCTTAGTTTATTTAGACGATATTATAATATTTAGCACAAGTTTACAAGAACATCTCAATAATTTAAAACTAGTATTCGATAGACTCAGACAATCCAATTTCAAAATTCAGTTAGATAAATCAGAATTAAAAAAAAAAGAAATTAGCTATCTCGGACATATCGTAACTCCGGACGGTGTTCGTCCCAACCCGGATAAAATAATCGCTATTCAAAATTACCCCATACCAAAAACTACTAAACAGATTAAAGGATTTTTAGGACTTTTGGGATATTACAGAAAATTTATCAAAGATTTTGCAAAAATAACTAAACCTCTGACCAAATGTTTGAAAAAAGACGCGACTATAGTCATCAACAACCCTGACTACATACAGTGCTTTAACACATGTAAAAATTTATTAATTAATCAACCGCTTTTACAATACCCCGATTTTTCTAAGGAATTTAATCTAACATGTGATACTAGCAACGTTGCAATCGGAGCTGTCCTATCTCAAGGCGACATAGGTAATGACCTTCCAGTAGCGTACGCAAGTAGAACATTGAACGATTCTGAAATAAATTATTCCACAATAGAAAAGGAACTTTTGGCAATTGTTTGGGCAACTCAGTATTTCAGACCATACATTTTCGGCCGTAAATTCAAAATTTATACAGACCACAGACAGTTACAATGGCTTTTTTCCTTAAAACAATGCAGTCAAAAACTTATACAATGGCGACTAAAATTAGAGGAATTTGATTACGAAATTATATATAAGAAAGGCAAATTAAATACAAATGCAGATGCATTAAGTCGCATCCCTTTCAAAAAAAATGAAGAAATTCAAAATTCATTAAAGCAATCAGAATCACAATCTCCATTAGCACAATATCAACAATACTTGGAAACTAAACTGACTAATACATCTACAAATGACAATATACTAGAAATAGAAGGTAACTTATTTGACGCCCCACAGACTAACAATCTAGCTCACTGCGTGAGTAGAGATTTACACATGACAGACGGAATCGCAAAACAATTTAAAATCAAATTTGGAAATGTAGAAAAATTAAAAAAACAAAGCCCACAACTTTATTCTTTAGCTTATCACAAAACTAAATTTAGATATATTATTTACTTAATTACTAAAGAACACTATTATAACAAGCCCACTAATCAAGATGTATTTTACACACTCTTGAATTTAAAATCATTCTGTATTAAAAATAAAATTAAAAATCTCTCTATACCAAAAATCAGTTGTGGATTAGACGAATTGAAATGGACAGAAGTAAAAACAATGCTTCAGTACATTTTTAACAATACCGACATTCTTATCACAGTGTTTAAACTGTCAGACTTGCAAAAACTCGAACTAAACGTAAACGACTCTGATAATGAAATACCATTTATAAAATATATGAAACAGTTTAATAAAGAATTTGACACCAAAAACATTAAACAAACAGATAATCAGTCCTTAATCGTACAAACAGGCGATAAAAGTAACATCAACGACGAAACGTCTAGTGACAGTGATAACACAATCCATTCGAATAAAGAAAATCCCATAGTAGGCATTCCGATAATAGAATGTCCAGTCAATTATGGCAAAAACCAAATAATTATAAAAGAAACAGAACATAGTCCTAAACCACCCATAATTTTAAAATTACATCAAAATACAAAACAACGGTTTGTGATCGAGATCTCGAAAAATAATTCCGAAAAGGAAATATTTAATTTTATTAAAGAATACATAGTACCCAGAGTAAAATATCACGTTTATTTTGAATGTGACTTATATAAAAAATTTAGTTTAGTTCTGCAAAATCACTTTAAAAATTCAGAAATAAATTTAGTA